>CM017441.1:16944913-17544913 GCA_007726485.1 Eragrostis curvula
GCTGGTGCCGCTGCTGCCGTACGTGTTCGTGCCCAAGGCCGGCCGCGCCATGGCCGTGTCCGTGGCCGTCACGCTCGCCGCGCTGCTCTTCTTCGGATTCGTCAAGGGCCGCTTCACCGGGGACCGGCCATTCATCAGCGCCATACAGACCACCATCGTCGGCGCGCTCGCCTCCGCCGCCGCGTTCGGCATGGCCAGGGCAGTGCAGTCCATATGACCGGCCGGGCCTGCTGCGCTGGCTAATTAAGTGGCTATGTATGCAAGAAGAAGAAAAAAATAAGTGCAGCTATGTATATGTTGCTGGTCAGCTGGTAGCTGTGCAGACTGCGTTCATCAGCTAGTAGTGTGAGCTTGTTTGCTTGGTCGAGTGTGTGTGGTAGTATTAAAGTGACGTTCTGTTTTGTTTGTAAGGAGAAGTGGGGGAGGATAATTTAGGTGGGATTAATGGCGGACTACTGGGCCTTGGACGATTGTTACTATCAATATGATGGCAAATGGCCGAAATGGCTGGAAAGCAGAGGCCGGACTGGGTTTCTGTTGGGCCGCACTCTGCCTTTTAATACACTGGATGGAAATATTGATCCATGTTGGGTGATGGAGCTTTAGCCTCTCAAGTTCATCAAACCACGCCTTCCCCTCAAACAAATAAATTAAATAAAATAAAATCAAACGACGCCTTGGCATTTGTTTTTCACTTTTTTTTGGGGGGTAAAAGGTGAAATTCGATATATGCTGGTAGAGTGAATATCATATATTGCTGGTCAGAGCCACCACTGCCTCTGGTGGCCATAACATAATACACCAATTAAGAAGCAGAATGTACTTGCTTTGAAATATATAAAAGAAGACTTCTCGTTCCACTGGCACAGCCTTTTCACGACTGTTTAAGTTGGTATAAAGTTGGCTCGCTGCAAGCTGCAACTTTACACTATACTTCCAAATTCACCTTTCCTTGCCTAACTGAAATCCGGGGTATTGCTCGCAAGATCGACTTGCTCATCAATCAAATCGTCCCGGTCCAATCAAAAGCACTCTTCAGTGGACACGCAGATTGCCGTTTTCTTTGTTTCTAATTTTCCATTTCACATGCTGTAGATTTGAGAGCTACTACAGCTTGAGTGTGTGTGTGATATAGTACTAGGCTTGGTAGGGTAGGACACACGAAAAGTGTGTGAAGAAGCATCCAGGTAGACCTCCACTAAAATTACCGAGCATGCAAGAACTGTGGCAGGCGCCGGGGTTATGGGTTGTGAATCATCCAAACTTTTTGTGATGGGCACTGGATTAAAAGAGTGCATTTTGTCCTAGTTGCTGGATTTGGCAATCATGGGCCTGCTATCCCTTCGGACTACTTCAATGGTATCATTCCGATTAGATCCGGCATGTTTGTTCACATCAACGGTTTATGCTTCGAGAGAATGTATGTTCCTTTGTTTCCAACGCATAAACACGATAAATCTAAATGTGTCCCTCCGCTTTTCTTTTTTTTCAAAAAGGTTCTTCTGACTAACTGGTACCAGACTTTTTTTAGATAAGAAATACTCAAGCCTTTTTTAGAACCCAACCAGCATAAAAGGTGGACTTATATTTACTTTCTATGATGCCAAATATCAATCAATTGATCGGTCTGTCCAAATTTCAGAGTATAGAATTATATAAAAGAGTGATATAGTAGAAATATTGTGAATAAAAAATATTTTACATAAAAATATTGTATATCTTAAATATGGTTAAAATTAAACCTTAAGTTTTAATTGAATGAAAATTAACCTCAAGGTTATCTTCAATATAAACAACTTTTTTTTTAGCTGTTCATGGTCCAGAGCTATTTTTGTTTTACTCAACGTAAATGAAGTTATATTTTGAAGTGAGGATGGCAAAAGTGATGTGTTTTTTATCTATTCAGCCATCAACGCGTAATTATACTCGAGTGTACTAGTATATGGTGTTTCACAAATGGGAAGCGAAAGTCCTCGAGTGAACGTAGGCCGATATTGTCCTGCCTCGTTCAGGCAACCGCAGCTATCATAGACGCATTCTTCTGGAAGCGAATTCAGGCTAAAAGGCCTACGGCAAAGCCGACCACCACGAGTACCCAACCCCAACTCAGCTACACATGTGGCCCCTCCTGGAATCCCTCTTCGCACTAAATTCATTGAATCGTAATGGGTTCCAGGAATGATTCCCTGGATGGGTTGGATCTGCGCAATTTCCGTTTTTCATTGCAAAAGGGGGGTCAGATAAGGTGATCCTCTATCACCTCTTCTTTTTGTCCCTAGCAGCTGATCTTTTGCAATCCATTGTAAACAAAGCAAAGACCGGGTTTAGACTGACTCCAACAACAAGTAGCTATTTTGAAGAGCCAAATGAACCTTTGCCTTCTATACACAGTAAAAAAAGAAGCAGTTTTTGTTGATGTCTCCAACAGAGAAGAGGCATAGGCAAAGGCACTTCCTGCTCGCCTCGCGCGCTCGTCCAGGCGCTCGCCATGCTCGTCCCCAGCGCACCGCCGCAGTTGGCCCCGCCGAGCCGATGACGCCCTCGACCTCGCCTCCGCCGCGCCGCAGGTTCGCCCGCACGCCGCCGCCGTCCCGTTCCCTGCTGGCCCCGCGCGCCGCGCCGCAAAGTTCGCCCCGTGCGCTGCCGCTGGCCCCGCGTCGTCCATGGTGCTGCATGCCGTGCGTCGCCGCAGTCGCGTGCCCTGTTGGCCCGGCGCGCTGCAGCTGCCCCCGCACGCGGACACGATGGAGTTTCGCCATCGACTCAGCGGATGCGCTCCACCATCGAATCCACCAGCAGCAGCTCCGTGGACAGTGCATGCTGCAGCTGTTCCAGCAGCACAAGCAGCAGCAGGTCCGTGGACGCTGCATGCTGCGGAGGATTTCAATTTCACATTCGATTTGGCTGAATTGGCTTTCGATTTGGCTTCTCTCACCGTCTCACCTCCTGTTCCCATTGGGGAATTAATTTCACCATAAAAAATAGTGCTGATCTTGTTTAATTCGGAACATCAAGCTTGAGATCAATTCCTTTCCCGATCCATCAACGCAGGTTGTCGAAGACCATGGCACCGTCGAGGACCTCTGCTCCCTACTGGCCACCGCGTCCACGGCCACCACCCGCTCCTGCTGGCCATCAGTCCATTTACCAGTAAAAACTGGCTATCCTTGTTGCAGTGCGGGATCGACTCCGTCGTGCTCCGCGTGCTGCCCTTGGTGGCCGCAGCAGACGGGGCGGGGCTGGAGCCCAGGGCCAATGCGCGGCGCGACGAGGAGGAGGGTCAACCAGTGGGCCGAGCGCGAACCGGGGAGCAGGCGAGGCATCGGCGCGACGGCGATGGGGGCTGGGCGGAGCGGTTGCGTGACGGGCGGAGCGGGGCGGCGCGTACCGCCAATGGGGGCTGGGCGCGACGCGATACGCCGCGCGGCCGTGGACCTCCGCGAGCTTATTGCTCGTCGTGCCCCGGCCCGCCGTGCCGCCGCCACGCGCACGCCCGCCCCGGCCCTCAGCGCCGCCGCCGCCGTGCGCACGCCTCAGACTCATGCGGCCCCCTTCTCGCCTGGTGCGTCGTCGGGCTCCGGCGCCCCGCATGGCCACAGGTGCGGCACACCGCGCCGGAAGCCCACCCGCATGTCCCCGCCCGCCATGGCTGCGGCCCCACCCGTCCCCGCCAGCCGGATGCATTTGAAGAGAGAGGGCATGTACTTTTGGATCTTCTCTCTCCTCAAATGCAAAAATGCCTCTCCCTTTACCTGTTCTGTTGGAGACCATTTTGCTATGCATAATAGGAGTTGGACATGCACTTTTGCCTTTGCATGCCCCTATTGGAGTCAGTCTTACTCAGATTGCCAGTGTCAAATCTGACTGACACGAACTTCCCAATCCTGCAGTATGCTGATGATACACTTGTTATTATGGAAGCTTGTCCCAGACAACTCTTTGTCCTTAAAGCCCTTCTCAATACTTTTGCGGATTCTACAGGACTAAAAGTCAACTACAACAAGTCTGTCATGGTCCCCATCAATGTTCAAGCTGACAGGTTGCAACATTTGGCAAATACTTTCAATTGCCAAACAGGGTCTATTCCTTTTACCTACCTGGGACTTCCCTTTGGAACTCGAAAGCCCTCGGTGGAAGACTGTCTCCCTCTAGTGCATAGAATTGAAAGAAGACTCACAAGCACTGGAAATTTTTTGAATATTGGGGGCAAATTACAACGGATCAACTCAGTTCTAACTTCTCAGCCAGTTTTCTTCATGTGCACCTATAAACTCCCGATTGCCATAATCAGACAAATTGATCGGTACAGGAGGCACTGTCTCTGGAGAGGATCGAACATGAATGCAAAGAAACCGCCACTGGCAGCCTGGAGGATGGTCACTTTACCCAAGAAACAAGGAGGATTAGGGGTGCAGAGACTTAGAACCCAAAACGATGCTCTGCTGATCAAAAACCTGCATAAATTCTACACAAGAGCTGATCTTCCATGGGTTAAACTGCTTTGGTCAAGATACTACTCATCGGGTGAGCTCCCAGGACAAAAAAAGAGAGGCTCCTTTTGGTGGAGATCAGTAATTAAATTGCAAGATATTTACAAAGGCTTAGCCCAAGCTCAGGTCCAAGATGGCAAGTCTGTTCTTTTCTGGTTTGATGTTTGGAATGGCCTCATCTTATCTCAACAATTCCCTGAACTCTTCTCCTTCGCCAAAAATCAGAACATCACAGTTCACAAAGCTTTGCAGGATGAGTTACATACTTTGTTCCATCTCCCCCTCTCTGTAGAAGCTTATGACCAATTCTATCAGTTGCAAAGCATTTTACAGGGAGTTCAGTTAACAATGGATAATGACCTATGGACCTATATCTGGGGATCCCAATTTTACACCTCTGTCAAGGCCTATAAATCTCTCATTGGCCAAATGTCAGTTCATCCTATTTATAATTGGCTCTGGGCTTCTTCATGCCAACTAAAACATAAAGTCTTCTTTTGGCTTTTAATCAAAGACAGGCTGAACACAAGGGGGCTTCTACACAGGAAAAACATGGATCTAGATTCTTACTCCTGTGAACTCTGTATAAGGCAACTAGAGGAATCAATGCAACATCTTTTCCTCAACTGCAGCTTTGCTAGAAATTGTTGGGCTTCAATTGGAATTAACATCACTAGAAGAATGCAACCTCTACAAGCTTTTAAATACTTCAAGAGAAAACTGAAAGTGCCTTTTTATATGGAGATCATAATACTCATGGCATGGAGCATTTGGACTACAAGAAATGATTGGATCTTATCAAACATCGACCCCACTGTGCAGAACTGCAAACAGAGATTTCTCCATGAATTTGGCCTCCTGTTACACAGAGCCAAAAGGAAATACTTCCCAAATATTGAAGAATGGCTGCAATCTATCTCCTAGTTGTCTAGTTTTTTTTAGTTTTTTCTTTTTTTCTTTTTGTTTTTTCTTTTTTGTCTTTGTATTTGTTTGTTCTTGTTTTTTCTGTAACAGACTACTTTTTTATTTATATTATAACCAGTAGGGGGCAACCCTCCTGTTCCTTCAAAAAAATGAACATTACTCCTCTTGTTCTGAATGTCTTTCCTCTAGTGCCGTCAATTTGATCCGTAGGCTGGTGCCAAAGTACATTAGCCAAGTTCTATTCATCTATATATGCTGGCTCCCTTTTCGTGGCAGTACCAAGCCGCCATGACCCGGGCGTCCTTGTAGCGGAAGCCCCAAGAGTCCAGGTCATCAAGGACCACCCGGAGGATGGACGCAGCGTCGCCGTCGCGCCGGTTGAAGACGAGGTCGTTCCGCACCGTCCAGATTCTCCAGAGAAGGATGAGTTGAATGTCTGCCCAGCGTCCGGGTAGTGCTCCACTCATCGCGACAGCGGCCGGCGGCTGGACCCATGGCTGTTGCAGCGATGCAGAGTGGACGTCCACGCCAACTAGGGAGAGGAAGAAGGTGGCCGCAGGGCATTCAAAGAACAGGTGGTGAGCTGTTTCAACCACGCCAGGGAAACGTGGGCAGTGCGCTTCCGATGGCTGCAGGATGTTCTTGTGCAGCAGGTTGCATCGGGTTGGGAGACGGTCGTTGCAGAGCAACCAGGCGAAGAACTTAACCTTCATGGGGACCTTGGTGCCCCAGATCACCTTGGCGTTGCCGTCTTCATCACAGTCGGGCACGAGCACTTGATAGGCGGCACGCGATGAGTAGTGCCTGGAGCCGTTCCAGATGAACACGCGCTCGTCGTGCCCTGCGGTGAGCGCCACGCCGCTCATGATGTCCACGAGCGTGCGGCAATCGGTCTCAGCCGCAGTGGAGAGGCGCGGGCGAAGAGGTAGCACGCTGGCCGCCATGGTGCAAGCGACTGACGCATGAGGCTTGGTCGACTGGGAGAAGAGAGCAGGCAGCTGGAGGCAAAGTGGCCCGCCTGGGAGCCAGTCGTCGAACCAGAACGAGGTGGACGCCCCATCCCAGACGGCGACACGCGTGAGGACGCGATATCTCTGAAGCTGCTCGTTCACCAGCCGACGAAGGAAAGAATCATCGCCATGATTGCCGGCGACGTCGCCAGTGATGTCGGAGAGAAGCCAGTCCTTCCACGGCGCTGATTCGTCGCTAAAGACCTTGTGGACAAACTTGAGGAGGCAGTTATTCTGTGTGGCGAGGTCCTTGACGCCCAGTCCACCACCGAGCTTGGAGAGTGTCACATCCCAAATTAGAGGCCTAAAAACAATGTAATTAAACTCTAAATAAAGTTGAGCTGAGTTTGAATTTCGAATTTGAGTTCATTTGAATTTTCAAATCATGCATGCATGGCATTCATATGCATACATGAACTTCTCCAATTTTTCGTAGGAAATTGGCTCGGCCAAAAATCCCCGAAAATTTACCATAGATGCAATTCACAAAGAAGTATTTTCTGTGAAATTTTCCGAATTTTTGGAGACCATTTGCTTAGGTAGAAAATTCGTGAACAACTCAGTCTGTTTGAAATATTCGAAAAATAGTATATGGAATAGTTGGGCTCAATCCATTTAGCAAAACAGTGCGTTGGCCTGTTTCCAGCCCAGTCCGGCCCACCTCAGCCCGCGCTGGCCCGTCCCCTTTCTTCCTCCCTGTGCGCACGACGCGACGCCGCGACGCGATGCGCGCCGCCGACATCGCGAACGGCGTTCCGCGCGCCCCGTGCCGCCTCTGCGCGTCTCTGCCACCTCGCGCGCGCCCATGCCGTCGCCTGTTCAAGCGCTGACCACGGAGCGATGAAAAATCGTCGTCGCGCAGCTTCCCCGCCGCACGCCGCGCAATGCCATTCACCGCCGCGGCACCGCCTCGCTGTTCTCCCCTGTGCTCGAACTGGCGCGAGTCGCCGATGGTTGCCACGCGCGCCACGGAGTCCTTGCAGCTTCTCGCGCTCACAACCGCGATCCAGAGCCCTCCTTCCCCTTCTATTCCTTGCTCGCCACGAGGCCGCCAGAGCGCGCTCGGGCAACCTGCAGCGAAACCGCCTCAATTTGCTATAAAAATGGGAGTCACTCCTCTGTGCAGTCTCTTCGGTCCTCTACCACCTTCCTGAACTGACCTCGACGAGAGAAGTGGAGTGAGCAAGTCGAATTTGAGCTTTTCCCCAAAATCAGTCGCCGCCGCCATTGCCGGAATTCGAGCTACTCCGGTGAGCTCCACATCAAGTTCATGTGTTTTTGGAGTCTCCATGACATGCTGATGCTTACCCCTTTGATTCCCTCCTTGATTCCTAGGCGGAAGGATCACCTCGTCCATCTCCTCCCCTGTTTTGCCGCCGCCGTCGTCAACGTCACCGTCTCCGGCCACCTCTGCTCCCGCCAATCGCTTGGTGAGCTCCCTAAGAGCCCGTAGGTGCTAGGCGCATGACATAAACACGTCGTCGCGCTCCTTTTCGCGCAGCTCGCCGTAGACCGTCGTCGCCGCCGCCTAGGTCACCGCCGCGCCGCCGCTACTGGGCATCTCCGTCGACGAGTCGACCATCGGGTGATAGCCCTCAACCTTGCGAGTTGAATGGTGGGTGATGTTGACGTCGCCGCACCGTAGTTCGCCGCCGGTGAGCCGTCCAGCCGCCGCGGTTACTGTGCGCGCGCTAATTTGAACGAAATCATCCTTAAGCTGCCACTTGTCACGCTGTGATTGGCCAGAAAATGCTTAAACGTTTTTAACTCGAAATAGATAGAAAAATGGTAGGGAAAAATTAGGATAAATACATGGAAAAATTCCTTATGTTTCTAGGCTCCTTTTTATGTAAAAATAAGATATATGTGCTTAGGAAAAATTCATAGTAGCAAATAGGTTAGCTTTATGTCTTGTTTAAAATTAAATACTTAGGAAAAATTTCATATGGAAAATAAATGAACTAAGGTTACTTTCTGAACTTTTCAGAATCCATCTCCACTGTAGGTCCATAACTGAACATAGGGAAAATTTATAAGAAATAACTTGTAGAGTTACTTTATTTTCTAGAAAAATCATATGTTTCTTATAGAAAGATTACTTAAAAGTTTATTTAATAGATATGCACACAATCACTATGAATAAAATATTTAGCTTTTCATTCTCACAGCCACTGTGGGAATTGTTTCTATGGAAATAGAAATATTATATTTCTTTTGTTTAAATAGATATGCTTGTTACATACACTATATGTATTTTCTTTAGGAAAGTAAATAAATTAAAATCTTGTCTAAGTGAATATGGCCTTTTCAACCCTAGGAATATGCCATTTGGTAAAAGAGTGACATGTCAGCTTTAAGATTCATTTAGGAAGAATTTGATCATCTATGGACTAAGTGTAGCTGATTTTGATCTATTTTCCCGATGTAATTTCGAATGTGCGTAGAATCGTCGTACGAACTCCAAATTGAGTGATTCAAATTGCATGGTTCATCTAAATTCATGCTTCATGCATACATGCAAAATATGCATTATTTTCAGTTGGTTTTTAATTCGGATTCTATTGGTATTTATTTGGATATTATTTACTTTAACGTGTAGACGATCCGAATGATGAAGAATATGTAGAGGAGCAAGAATCTGAGGATCTGAACTACGAGGATCAAGAATTTGAACAAGACCAGCAGCAAGGCAAGCACCCCCTTGATCATTTTGAACCCATGTGTGTGACGAAATGATTTGCATGATGATTAAGGATAAATTATGCATTAATAGTTCCAATAAAACTTTAGCGGGAAAATATGATAAATCCTTTTTACTAGAAACACTATGACCCCATATTTACCTCTACTTGTAGAATAGTTGTAAACGGGAATTACTAGGTAAATTATTCTTTTAGGAATCACACAATATACTCTTGATAAAATGGTGGCTTAGTGATTTCTAGTTAAATGGTATATATGTCTAAGCACATGCTAATCTATAAATTTCAGATTCATATCTCTTAATGGATTTATGTATATGTTTAGTAATTTTAGATGATGACGGGTTATGTTATAATGGTTATGATGATATTTTGGTAAATTATGGAGACCCGTCACGTCACATAAGGACCGGTACATGATAATTTAAGGAAACTTCGTGCGATCATGGACGCTGGTATGGGACGGCTATGGCTAAGTAGTTAATTGAATGTTATCTTGCCTTCTAGAAGTAAAGAATGTATGGATAATTTCCGATGTACTGGGTTATTCAGAGGGACCTCTATTACTTCGGTCTTGGGCTCAAGGTTTACCAATACAATAATTTGTACCTTTTCCTGCCTAACTATCCATGTTTGAAGGAGGGGCAAATTGTACCTCTGGGATGTTAGTGGTCAGGTTCAGAGGATTTTATTGCAAATTAGGGAAGGCAAGAATAGCAAACGATTAGCGAAAACGTCATGTGTGATACCGATGTGCACACTTCGTGAGTGCACGGTGCTAGCTACACCTTAGACGGTCACTCACAATCCATGGGTACATCGTACAAACTCTGCAGAGTAATAATCCATTCGAATGGCCGTGCTTGCGGTCTCAAGCTCCTTAATGATGGAACTTTTGTTTAGCAAAATAATGAAATATGAATTTGATTATATGTTGATAATTGGTTAATCACTTACTACAAGCCTTTGATATCTCATTTTTATGGAATATGTATGTGCTTATTCATTTATGCAATTCTTTACTTTAAGTTACCTTCATTTTGGTAACATTTATTTAAATTTACTTTCGGTATTTACTTCTGAAACTTTATCACTTCCTTTCCGGGAACCTTGCATTTAAATTACTTTGTCATACACGAAAGTCTTGCTGAGTACTAATGTACTCACCCTTGCTAAACATGTTGATCAGAGGAAGAAGAAGATACGTATGAAAATTCGCAGGATACGGGTTTTTATGCTTCGAGTTTTGACGATACTCCCGATGGATCGGTCTAGGTTCATCTAGGTTATTCGCCTGTGGAGTCTTGGGCAATAACCACTAGATGCGCTGCGAGTTATTTTGAACTTTATTTGCCTCTTCGAACTTTTATTTAGCCGGTCGGCTAGATGTTTGTGTAATTAAGTAGTGATGTTTGAATATGTGATGTAAAATAAATAAGGATTTTGTTGTATGTGTATGTTGATATCAATTGCTTACGTGTGTGCTTGCGGTTGATTCTGGGACAAGCACGATGAAAACACGTAGTTTCGGATATTTAAATATCTGGGACATCGCAGAGAGGCAGACCTTGTCCCAGGCGATGAGGCAGCTCGTACCAGAGCACGTCTCGTCTCCAGTCCAGAGGAACGCGCGGCGCCAACGATTGATGGCGTGCACAACACCTTTGGGGAGCAGATGTGAGCACATGTGGTAGACAGGGAGGCTGGAGAGGACAGAATTGGTGAGGACGAGGCGGCCGCCGGTGGAGAGAGGCCGTCCTTTCTACCCAGCTAGGTACTTGTCACACTTGGCAATCAGCGGCTGGAAGTCCGCGTTGTGCAGCTTGGTAGGGGACAGCGGTAGCCCGAGGTACGGTTGGGGGAAGCCAGAGATGGGGCAGCCGAGAGTGGCAGCCATCGCCGTTGCGGCTTCGTCATCAACGTTCATGGGGATGAACGTGGACTTGTGGTAGTTGATGACGAGGCCCGTTGCAGAGGCGAAGTCGGCGAGGATGGTCTTGAGGTGGGCGACCGCGTGCGGCTCAGCGCGCACGAGCAACAAGGTGTCGTCGGCGTACTGGAGCACGGCCGACGGTGCTCCAGCGGCGAGGGGTGGTGCAGTACCCCCGCTTCATGTGCCTTGTCGAGGAGGCGGCGCAGCATGTCCGCCACAATGATGAAGAGGTACGGCGAGAGGGGGTCGACTTGCCGGAGCCCTTACTTGCAGTCAATCCAGCGACCCGGGACCCCATTGAGGAGCACCGCGGTCTTGCCCGTGGACAGGATGGTGGAGATCCAGCCACGCTACGTCTGGTCAAATCCTCGGGCCTGCAGGATGGTGTCGAGGCTCGACCAGTTGACGGTGTCGAACGCCTTGCGGAAGTCCAGCTTGAGGACGATCGTCGGCGCCTTTCTCCGGTGGCAGCAGCTGAGGAGCTCGGCAGCGTAGACGAAGTTGTCGGAGATGCACCTGCCTTTAATGAAACCCGTTTGACCGGACACCCCTGCAGAGAGATGGGCCAGAACGCGTCCGGCGTGCGCGCGCCGTCCTTCTTCGGGATGAGTACGAGGTGCGCCCTGTTGAGACCACCAATGTCCACGGTTCCAGCATGGAACGCATCGAAGAGGCGCAGCACGTCGGGCTCGACAGTAGGCCAAAAGGCTCTGTAGAAACCAGGACCAAAGCCGTCGGCCCCGGACCATAGAGTTGTGCACTATATAGACTGGAAAACATGATAAAATCAGCAATGCGGCCAGCTGCGATTAAAGTCAGTTGCAAGTGGAGCTACAATCATGCTTGCTAAGAATCCTTAGTGCACAGGTGCCATCTCCACCTTTAATTCATGTTCTTTTTTCGGCGCTTGATTTCACAAGGAGAAGATCGTAACGCCTGAATGATTGTTGATAGAGGTCGCTACTGTGGATTAATAGTTCCCCCCCAAATGTTTACCTGTGAAAGGGTGTGTGTGCCTTTTGTAGATTGGACCGGAGAGAGCCGGTCCTCTTGACTATATGGCTTGTGGGTACGATAGCTTTCCTAGTAGCCAACCCGAGTAAAACAAAATTCTAACTTGAGTACTCTGTCTATATATTTGTAATGAAAATGTTAGGGCGTCATAAAAGGATATGGAGGTAGTATAATCTACAAGAGAATTATGTAATTTTGATTTCAAAAACGACAAAAGATAATTAAATTCCATTTTGTTTAGATAACGCCTATGATTATGTTAGCCATACCACCACACGCGAAAGGGAAGTTAAAATCAGCAAAGGACGCAAGCTGCTGGCGCCACAAGACCTCACGTTTGCATGGCGACATCCAAATGCACGCCGCCACGCATCGTCAGTCAACGTCGGCTTGTATATCTTTCTTCATCGCTTTCTTTCCTCCTCGCACCTTGCCTGAAAGTTACTGCTAGCACGAAGCAAAGCCAAACTCTAAAAGATGCCCATCCATGCAAAATATATCTATACGTACTTCTTTCTTCAGAATAAAGCTCTCTAAGGATACGTTCGGCCGGCGCCCGGCCGTTCGATATCTACTATTTAATTCTCAGATAATGGGACAACCAGTTCTAATCTTACGAACGACAGGAGATACGGAACAACTTTTCATTTGGTGCGTTATTTGTTTAATTAAGTGATTAAGTTGATCTCACCGGTAATGCTCATCAATCTCATCAGGGCTGCTGTTTGAGCCAGCATGCATCGATGTAAGTGAGTGCTTATCTTTCCACTGTACCTGATCCGGTGATTGAAAAAGGATCAGTGAAAAGCCCCATTTTTCCTAACTGTACTTCGTCATGGAAAATTCGAGTAATGTGTTTGATTAGATTATTCCTGTTATGAATAAATAGACTGTTGTTTTATGTGAAACTATTCATTTTGCTTGGTTTAGAGAAAAAAAAATCAACTTTAGCTTCGACCAGGAGTAGGGGCACATTTCAAAGTCCCTTTCACGGCCATGAAAAACCACACAAGTATTAATTGTTATTAAGATGCAGGTGTTGGTGGTATTGTTAGGTCCGATCAGTTTTTTTCTTGACGTGTCGAAGATAAAGGCTAGCTAGCAATTAGTACTATCTGATCTGAGTCCTAATCATCCCAAGGCACTCATAGAAGAATATCCAAAATTCCTCAAGTGAGTCAAGGCTCTTTATAGCTTTGCCTATCAAGAATCCAACCAAATCCATAAATATGCCACGTTTGTACTTTCAATCGGTGGTTTAGTTTTCTTCAGATCTCCTGTATAGCAAAACTTTCGGATCCACGTGTCTCGAAACCAATATAAACTGGGAACACTAGTCCATTGACCTGTGTGTTTCTGCACAGGCTATTTTTTTGGTTCGCATTTAAAATTTAGAACCTTATTTCTATATATGTTTGATATAATTATTCTTTTTACAACACATGAGATATAAGACCAATTTCAGTAGATTGGTTATATATGATGCGAACATTAGCAAATCAATGTATTTCCCTCCACAAATTTAACATGTCGCTGCAACTAAATGATGACATCTATAGCTGTGACTTATCGATCGAGCTCATGGCTTCAACCAGCAACTATATATGCGAGCAATCTACAAAAACTAAGCCTTACATGATACATCCAACTAAAATTTGAAAACAAAAATGTGAGCAATTGGAGTATTTAAACTTTTATCATTAATTGTTAATACCATCTTAAGCATTAGAACTATTTTGCATAAGAGTATATTTATTCTTCTCAATTTTTGTTATATTTTTACATTTTTCTTTTAATAAAAGCCAGAATACCTTTTATTTTTAGGCCCATCAGAGTAGGAATAGTAAACTAAAATCATAATACCCTATATTTATTTACTAATTACTCATCATTGTCATTACTGGAAAATATAAACTTTCATGACGCATTGCATGTCTGTACATTTCTTAAACCAACTTAAATGCATTATTACTTGAAGAAAGCTACATCGTTGTACCCGGGCAGCGGATGCTTATCCATGCGAAGATATTGCACCCAATAGATTTACCTTGATCCAAGGTGAGGTCAATATGATGATTCAAGAACATTTAGCAGAGACGACAAGGTACACTTCGCTTGTTTACCTTGCTCAGCTTCTACAGCCAGATCTCTAACAAATTTGATATAGTAAGGTTCGCCCCTTGATCAAACAATTAGGAAAGCTGATCTTCGAACTTATAAATTATAACTTTATGGCTGTACATAGGGAACTAAACGTCCAACTGCATCCAGGCTCATGTCAACACCGAGGCTAACGTCTATCGCCGCATACCATAACAAAACTTTTATAGTTAGTTAATTCATTTTTAAATATAACTATTGTTGGTGTCATAAAAATGTATTCTATAATAACTAATAAGAGTTTATTGAAGATGAAATGATTCATCGACACAAGAATCAGCATGGTCAAAGCTGATATGAATGATGCTCGATTACTCCACAGATGAAAAATCCACAAACTAAAATCCAAGAACCTACGATTACTTACACAACAATGCATTTATAAGCAATAACCCACGCTTATCTGAGTCCACACGCTGCATGTAATGATTATTACTTGAGCCAGCTTGCGAGTATAAAAGAGTGTAGATCACAAGTTTGACATATATGAACAATAAGATGTTATCCGATAATTACCACAACCATCCAAGTGCTCCTCATGGATCACCAGTCTATATCGCGATCTAGCTTGTTTACCAAATTGCATTATTGTTTTGTTGTGATCTTGTTTACCAAGTTGTATTATTATTATCATTTTTATTTACATATGGTTTTCCTCATACGTATACTACTTGTCTAGCTAGTCATTTGTATTAAATCCAGTAATTGATCCTTATCTTTGCAGACTGCAGTTAACCTTGCAGGATTGTATCCACTAGATGATAAGGATATGCTTATGTCCTAATCAATGTTACTTTGGATGGGTATGGGATAACAGACGGGTGATAAAGTAAATAAAGTAAAGCGATATCAGGTGAGAAGCCCAAAGACCTCTGTGTGTGTGTGTGTGTGTGTTCCCTATGTTCTGTATACTTTATAAAAAATATTATTATGTGTTTATTAGTTTCTATTAACAATTTTTCTAATTAAGATGCCTTCAAGGCGCAAACTTACACTCTTTTTTTGAGACATGAATAAACATGAGGAAAATAACCGTAACCTTCTTAAATAGTCAAGCTTGTTGAGCATCTAGAGTAGAGGAAATGGAAAAAAAAATTAATACCAACTACAGATTGCAAAGCAATAAAGAAAATAAGAAAGACCACAAATGCATTTATATGTTGTTCTAGCGACAATGTACATTACTAAACTACGCTCCATACATAACATAATTTTTCTTAGGACTTTTGAGGTTTAATCCATGCCCAAACTAAGAGCATCCCTAAGAGAGTCTTATAAATCTTTTTTAAATCAAAATATTGGGATTCAATCAAAAAAATCATCTCCAACAGGACCCCAAAACCACCCCCACTTTTTTCATAGCTCCTAAACTCTCCTTATTTGTAGCTACAATCAGGGAAAAATTTAGGGCTCACATGCATTGTTTTTCCTATAGAATTAATATTTTTTGTGACCCCAAATGCTGATGTGGCCCAATCAAAAGTGTTTTAATCCATTTTTAAAGGAGGATTGTTGGAGGATCAGAGTAAAATTGCCCCTCATGATTTTTATGATTAGACCTGGAAAATGTTGTGTGCATGGCCCACGATTGTAATACTATAGAGGGACTATCAATCAAGGTGATATTTGCGGGCGGCAATCCAATCCGATAATGTTCACACTAAGATAAAGATGTGTACATGCACAGTCACCCTTGATTATGATATACAGTAATATACTGTCAAGTCCAGATTTCATAGATATGGTTTTAGGAACCTTTGATGGAACGTGTGATGTTGCTTATGAGGTTTTGATCCGTTTGTGTGTAGCGAGGATATATATATATAGATCCCAAGTTTTTACATGGGGGACAAGGTTGCTTTTGTCTGCGTGTGATGGGTTGAAACGAGAATGATCCTCATGAGACGGGGCCCTATATAATCCGGATTTGACATATAAAATTGTTGTACAGATTCATTCTGTAAACACTCCCTTGATAAAATTGTTGTACAGATTCATTATGTAAACACTCCCTTGATCGTATGTTTTTGAAAGTACATAAATTATTTTCGTAAAAAGAAAGGGTACATGAACTATTTTTTTTCTGTCTAATCACAAAAAAAAAAGATGGTTATTCCTACATAATGATTGCGCACAGCGAACTCATAAGTGTAGATGGCAAAGTGGATAAAACCATTCTGAGATTTTAGTCATTACTAAAAAAAGGAAAGAAATGGGAGATTAGCAGCCCAGTTAAACAGTGATCTATAGAGGCAATGACACTTAGCAGCTAGAAAAGTTACGTACGCTTGCTCTAATAATTAACATGATTTGGAAAAAGGATAATGTTTGCGGTCGAATCTAGACCTAGTATAAAACAAATCCATATTTAGTACAACAAAAACTACTTGTATGCTCCTTGATCCTTATCTCTACCGCTGATTGGCCAGACTAAAACACGGACCGCTCCCTGCACATTTTGATTGAAAACCCTGCAGTCTTCCATTTCACCCCCCAATACCACACACCTTGATGCAAATTGACGCCAAACACCACTCTTCAAACGCATTTGTCTAAAAGTGCAAGACCCTAATTGGATGGACTAAAACTAATAGTTAGTTCAGACTAACAATTAGTTAATTAATCTTAAAAGTCAGCTAACAGCTAAGTGTCTGTTTAGAGCTTGAACTAATTGTTAGTCCGAATTGTGGAGAAAAGCATGTTCACTTCTCACAAATTGTGTCCGGTCTACTTAAACTAATTCTTATTTAGGTATTCTTATAATTTCACGATTGCTTGGACCTATTGCTCTCTGTTAAGTAGGTTGGTCAACAGGAAACAATTAGATCATGAGTTGGTTGATAATTAGTTTGTCAGTTAGTTGTTCTGTTTGAATGAGTTAAGGATTAAAATTAGTCTGCTATTAGTTCTGCGAATCAAACAAGCCTTAATTCCCTTTTGTACGGGTTTGTAGGAGTTTCTTTTTTTTTTTCTCTCGAGTTTCTTTTTTTCTTCTCTCAAGAATAAAGGTTACTCCTACTCCTGTAGCGGTGCATACTACAGGAGATATTTTATGATAGAGGGCATTTGCATATCTGGTCTTATTTTGAAAGCCAATTGCATGTTTGGCCTCGTTATTTAGGGTTTGCGTGTTTGACCCTCTTTTTTCAAAATGAAGCATTCACTTGACCCTATTCCGTTTGAGGCCTTTGACGGTGTTAAGTCCATGATAGAAAGACATTTTTACTCTTTGCACAATTGACTCTTCTTTTTAATGACTTTTGCATGAATGGCCTTATTTTCTAAAACAAAATTGTGACAAGTGATTTATCTATAATTTTAAATTTTCGACAACAACTTGAATTCACAGTTGAAAATTTGAACAACAATTTAATGAAAATTCAAATTCAAGTCTTAAATATCTTAGAAGAAGAACGGGGATAAAAATTGAATGATTACAAGGATCTCCTGGTTCATTTCCAGAATATACAAGGGCCAAAGAACATGAATCATCAGAATATACAGGATCCGTCGTGACATGCTTGCTGCTTGCGGATCGCACGGGCAGCACAACACTAGCACCGCATGGAATGCGACGGGACACGTGCACGGCAACGAGCAATTCGGCAATGGCCTGCCCAGCGCTATTCCACTTCTCACCATTGCACGAGTCACAGCCTCACAGGAAGGAACAGGAAGATGAGAGAGATGAAACAAGGCTCGTACACCGCCATCTGCTGGCGCAGCCTCCAGGCGCTGCACCGGGCTCAGTCGCGGAGGAGCTCGGCCTCGAGCTCAACCTCGATCTTGGCCTCAATCTTGTCCTCCATCCCCCCCCCCCCCCCCCCCCCCCCCCCCTCACCTGGAGGGTGCGGCATCGGCTCCCCTGCTCCCCCGCGTGAACCGAATCGACCGGCGCCCGCCTCCCGCTGGGGCCGAGTCACCCTCCTACGTTGCCTCCTCTCTCCGCCCCCCGACTTGCGAACAGGTCGCCTCCTCCCTCCGCCCCAGCTAGGTTTCAGGTTGCCACCGCCCGCTCCGTGTTCGACAGTACGAGAGAGAAAGAGATGGACGAAGGAGACGGAGAGAGAGGGCTCACGGGTGAGGGAAAATGTACATAAGGCTACTTTGGTCTTTTGACTGCCCCCACTCATTATCCACTTGTTTTCTTTAGTTTTTTTAAATGCCCAAAATTGGCTGCTGATAACTGTGTTGGAAAAGAGGGTCAAACGGAAGTTTCATTTTTAAAAAACAGGGTCAAACACGCAAACTCTATAAAACGAGACCAAACATGCAATTGGCTTTCAGAATAGGGTCAGATACGTAAATGCCCCTTTATGATAGTGCCACTATACCCAGTGTCAGACGAGTCGACAGGACCCCAGCCTGCTACTGCATGCACCTGGTCCACATAGGCGGTGTGATTAGGCTGACGGAGTCGAACTAGTTTAGCTTTAGTTTACGCAAGGGCAAAACAAAATAGAAGGAGAAACAGAGAGAAAACGATTAAAGGAAGCAAAGCTTGATAGCGTTATAAGTTAACTGCGTCGAAGACTTGTTTCCAGATGCTCGCGCGGGGTTTGTCAAACAAACATCTTTACCATTTTTTTTTTTCCTTTTTGTGACGAACGAAGTAGCTGAAACTTGTATATGTTCCAAAAATGCTACTCCCTCCGTTTTTAATTATATAACGCCGTTGATTTTTTTATTTAACTTTGACCAACAATATATATGAAAATAATTTATTATTTAACATAAAATATATATTGTTGGATGTATCATCAAAAGCATTTTTAAATTAACTTATACATTTAGCTACTTGCATAAATATTGATGAATAAAACAAATAGTCAAAGTAACGAAAAAGTCAATGGTGTCATATAATTAAGGGAGATTTGCAAAACTGGACTCCTTTCGAAGTCCAATTCTGAAAATGGACCAGTTTTGAGCACTTTGCAAGAATGGACCTTTTTTTTAATCTGAAGCAGCCATTTGTCCCTATTTTACATGTCTGTTAACTGGCAGCTTGTTTTGGAATTAAAAAAAATAAAGAAAACCTTTGGAAAATGGGAACTGACCATCCTGCCCTCCCTCCATCGATCTCATCTGAACTGCTCGATCCTAACTTCCTCTGTCGCACGAACCCGTCAACTCGACTCCTTCCTCTGTTCGGCTCCCATGGCGACGGACTAACCCTAACCCTAGGGTGTGACGGCGGCGGTGCGGGCGCGGTCTGGCGGCGCAGGCTGCGGCGTGAGGCGCGGCGCATGCGTTGGGGTGTGAGGCAGGCCGGGGCGCGGCGCAGGCTGGCGGCGTCGCACGGGCTGGCTAAAGCGTGAGGCAGCGGCAGCCTGGGCAGGAGCATCGGAAAGCCTCGACTCGTGGCTGTTGAGGGAACACGAAGAGCCGCACATCATATTCATCGTGTTTGTTGCCTTGTATATATCTCATACTCCATCGATACGCCAACAGGCATGTTCAACCAGCTTCTGGTGCTTGTCCAATCCACATCATGTTTTGCTTGCTGCATGGAATTACTATTGTAGAAAATCAATAAGGCCAGAACTGGATCGAGCCTCTCTTGATTTCTGCAGTGACAATTGAAGCCAGGCCACCTAGAACAGTCTTCAAATTGACTTTCGCACTCCCTTCTGTTGTTGTCGTTCCTATGTTGGACACCTATGTCAAAATGCTGCCAAAATTTCATCAAATTTTGTTCCATTACGAAATATTATAAAATATGATCAAATTCCATCAAATTTTATTGCATATTGATTTCAAATATGTCCAAATTTCATTTGCAAAAAAGTCAAAATTTCTTTACATGATTGCCTTATGTCAAAACAGGGACGAATTTACAAGTTAAAAAGAAAAACATGTCCAATCTTAGAAAGGGTATTTTGGTCTTTTGCCAGTCAATTTAACACCGTTAAAGTCTCCTAACGGAATAGGGGCAACTCAATGCTTCAGATTCAAAAAAGAGGTCCGATTTTACAAAGTCTAAAAAAAAATCCAAAATCAGAATTGACATAAAAAAAATCTAATTTTGCAAATGCCCCTATAATTAAAAACGAAGGAAGTACTGCTACATGAGCCGCTATGACCTACCACTACTACTACTACTTGGGCGAGGTGCGTGCGTGCCAGCAAGTTCTAGACCAGAGACAAGAAATAGGTTCATGAATGCTGTATTATGTCTGATCATACATAAAGTTGAGAGTACAGGAATCCAGAAAATGGCCACAAAATTTCGACCGTTCCTCGAAAACTTCCAACGGAACCTGGCGGCGAAAACGTCTCCTTCCTGCCCGAGCCAGCGACAGCGGGGCGCGCGGCACGTGCCGAGCCCCCTCCCCCGGGCGACACGTAAGCCGTCGCCCGTGCGCGGGAGGACGGAGCGGGGCGGTGGGCCCCACCCCGATCTCATCCGACGCGGATATTTCCACACGCCCGTTCACCCGGCCCGGGATCCTCTGCGCGGGCGCCCGTCGTGCGGGGCCCCATCCAGCCGTCCCGATGCCATCGGACGGCGGAGGAAGCGCGGAAAGTGGATAGGGGTCAGACCAGCGTGGTCCCACTCGCCCTCGCAGATAAGATCGTGGGAACTCACGCTTCCAGCTAGCGATGTGTACTGTGCGAGCTGAAATGTGCGAACAGCCCCTGTACTCTTTATTAATTACGCATATCGGTTTTGCCTGCAGGCACGAGAGTTTTCTTTTAAGGGCGTGATCCTCAGTTTAGTTTAGTGGCAGATGGGATCCACGGATGAGCTTAGGAGTTGCAGGCGAAACAGATAATCACATACGCACGCTAGCACGTCATTATCAGGATATTTCCGAGCTGGTTTGGCAGAATATCTCGGCCGGTCCATTGTTTGTTCGAGAAAAGTCGTGGGGTCCCTGCAAAGTCAAAAGATGAGGGCACCGAGAACGAAACCAAAGTCTGAAACGGATGCACGAGCTGTGACGAGAGTTCATGTTTTGCAAGGAACTCTCTCGTACAGTCCACTGAACGAGATACGAATCTGATCTTAAATTCTCCGTAGTAAGCATGTGTGCGTATCGTCACACTACGAACATCTCGTGACATCTCCGAATATCGATCGTCCCATCGTGGAAAATTTGTAATCATGGAAAAGAAAGGTTGCCGGCGACAACTGATAAGTGATAACAAGGTAATATTCCGGTTCAAACCATGCCGTAACCGATATAGTTCCATGCTTTAAGCAAGATCCTTGTGATAAGAACGAACAATGAATGGGTGGGAGGACGGCAGAGAGCAGCCTCATCAACGAGAAAACTGTCAATTGTAGGGCTCTATCTGCAAAATAAACCGGCGATTATTTTAGCCGACGCGCCGGAGTCCGCGTCGCTGCGAGCTCGGTATAGCTCACGCTGCTGCTCCGCGCAGCTCACACTGCTCAGCTGAACGAAGGTGTGTTGGGTTTCGTTTAGGACTAAAGTTTAGTTCAAATTTTTTGTTATTTAAAAGTATTAAATAAAATATAATTATAAAATTTTTTTCAGGAATCTGGACTATTTTGCTAGACGAATCTAATGAGTGTAATTAAGCTGTGATTAGACGATGGTTACTATAGCATCACTGTAGTAAAACATAGCTTAATTAGGTTCGTTAGATTCGTCTCGTAAATTAGCACCTATCTGTAAAAAGATTTTGTAATTAAATTTTATTTAATACTCTTAAATAGCAAAATTTTCTGAACTAAACTTTAGGATTAAAAAAAACAAACAGGCCTGAAGAGGGAAAAAAAAAAAAGAACGCAGATTGCTAAGCTCATCTCATCTTTTCTCTCCTCCTACTTAAACAAACAGATCGGCATCCCGGAGCGCAGCTCTTGCCGTTCTCAAGAGCCACTCTCCCCGCACGCGACCCAAAGCCAAGAATCGCTTCCCTCCCATTCCCGTCCCACCCAGCCAGTCGCAAGCGCTGTTCCCTCGCTGTCGGCAATCCGGCGCTTCCCGAATCCTCCTCCCCGGAAAGGGATTTGCTCCACCCTGTCCGTGTCCGATCCTTTTCTCGCTGTTCAGTCGCGCTTGGGTGTGGTGTGTGTTGAGAGAGTAGGAGCAAATGCCGCTGGTCCAAGAGCCGGTCGTCGTCGGCGAGCGCGCGGGGCGTGCTCTTGTCCCGTGGCGGGTTGTCCAGATAGTGGGCGTCCGAGGTGGAGCACCTGAGATGTCGCGGCTGCTGGATTGATTTTGGCCGAAAGCTCTTGTTGTTTTTGTTTTTCCCGCAAAAGGGAAGGCTTTTCGGGGTTTGATTAGTTTCTCTGCTTGCGGTGATTCGATTCCTTGCCTCGCTAAATCTTTGCCGCCGAGATTTCGGTCCTCCGCCGCCGGAGACTGGGTAGATCCTTTTCCCTTGCTGCCCGGACATTCCTGCTCTGCTTCCTCTTGCCTCTGCAAATTGTTCCAAATCTTGTGAGGTTTTTGTGGAGATTTGTGTGCGGGGAGTGGTGAAGTTCAAATCTTTCAAGGAAACTGGTCTTGATTCCGGTGTGCGGGATGGTGTCGAGGTCCTACTCCAACCTCATGGAGCTCGCCTCCGGCGGCGAACCTTTGCCGTCGCTCGGGCGCCGCCGGATACCGCGCGTGGTGACGGCGTCCGGCATTGTGCCCGACCTCGACTGCTCCGACGACGACGCCGCGTCCGCGGCATCCGACCACTCCTCCCACGCGCCGCGGGAGCGCGCCATCATCGTCGCCAACCAGCTACCCATCCGCGCCACCCGCCGCGGCGTCGACGACGGCGGCGGCGGCGGCGGCGGCGGGTGGGAGTTCTCGTGGGACGAGGACAGCCTCCTGCAGCAGCTCAAGGACAGCCTCCGCACGCACCATGGACGCGCGGACATGGAGTTCGTCTACGTCGGCGGCCTCCGCGACGAGGTCCCGCCGGCCGAGCACGACGAGGTCGCGCACCAGCTCTTCGAGGGCTTCCGGTGCGTCCCCACCTTCCTGCCCCCGGACCTCCGGTCTCGGTTCTACCACGGTTTCTGCAAGCAGCAGCTGTGGCCACTGTTCCATTACATGCTGCCACTGTCGCCGGAGCTCGGTGGACGCTTCGACCGGCTCCTGTGGCAGGCCTACGTGTCTGTGAACAAGATCTTCGCGGACAAGATCCTTGAGGTGATCAGTCCTGACGAAGATTTTGTGTGGGTGCACGATTACCATCTGATGGTGCTGCCAACTTTCCTGCGCAAGCGGTTCAACCGGGTGAAGCTCGGTTTCTTCCTCCACAGCCCGTTCCCATCGTCAGAGATTTACAAGACTCTGCCTGTGCGCGAGGAGCTGCTCCGTTCCCTGCTGAATGCCGATCTGATTGGGTTCCACACCTTTGATTATGCCAGGCATTTCTTATCGTGCTGTAGCAGGATGCTTGGGTTGAAGTACGAGTCGCAGAGGGGCTACATTGCACTGGAGTATTATGGACGAACAGTTACTACCAAGATATTGCCGGTGGGAGTTCACTTGGAGCAGTTGCAGTCAGTACTCAACCTCCCTGAGACTGGAGCCAAGGTTGCCGAGCTTCTCAAGCAGTTCAGTCATCGCAACCGGCTGCTATTGCTTGGTGTAGATGATATGGATATCTTTAAAGGCATTAGCTTGAAGCTGTTGGCATTTGAGCAGCTTTTGATGCAGCATCCAGAGTGGCGAGGAAGGGTGGTATTGGTACAGATTGCTAATCCAGCGAGAGGGAAGGGAAAAGATGTGAAGGAGGTGCAGGAGGAGAGTGATGCGATGGTGAGGCGTATCAATGCCGCATTTGGGCAGCCAGATTACCAGCCAGTTATTCTGATCGACAGGCCACTGCAGTTCTATGAGAGAATGGCTTACTATGTTGTTGCTGAGTGCTGCTTGGTTACTGCAGTGAGAGATGGTATGAATCTTATCCCGTATGAGTACATAATTGCCAGACAAGGTAATGAAAAGATAGACAGAATCCTTGGTCTCAGCCCATCATCTAGGAAGAAGAGTATGTTGGTCGTGTCCGAGTTCATTGGCTGCTCCCCTTCCCTAAGTGGTGCTATTCGGGTGAACCCATGGAATATTGACTCAGTGGCTGATGCGATGGACTCTGCATTGGAGATGCCTGAAGGGGAGAAGGTGCTGCGACATGAGAAGCACCACAGATATGTGAGCACACACGAAGTCGGTTACTGGGCAAACAGCTTCTTGCAAGATCTTGAGAGGACATGCCATGAACATAACAGGAGGCGTTGCTGGGGCATAGGATTTGGGCTGAAGTTCAGGGTTGTGGCCCTTGATCCAAACTTCAAAAAGCTTGCAGTTGAGAACTTGGTCTCAGCCTACCGGAGGACTACCACACGCGTCATTCTCCTGGACTATGATGGGACACTGATGCCTCAGACATCGTTTGGTAAGAGTCCGAGCTCTAGAACGATAGACATGTTGAACAGTCTTTGCCGAGATGAGAACAATGTGGTCTTCCTTGTGAGCACAAAGAGCCGGGCAACCTTAAGTGAGTGGTTCTCACCATGTGAGAATTTGGGACTAGCTGCTGAACATGGCTACTTCCTCAGGTAATATCAATGATTCCTGCAAACTGTTAGCAATGTCATTGTAAGGAAAATTGACTTTCTACTGCACATTATCTTATTGTCACTTATTGAAAATGCCAAAATGTGCCAATGCTGCAGACTGAGTAGAGATGCAGAGTGGGAGACCTGCGTCCAAGTGGCAGATTGCAGCTGGAAGCAAATTGCAGAACCTGTGATGAAGACCTATACCGAGACGACAGACGGATCAACAATTGAGGACAAGGAGACTGCGATAGTTTGGAACTATGAGGATGCTGATCCCGATTTTGGCTCTTGCCAAGCAAAGGAACTCCATGACCACTTGGAGAGTGTTCTAGCAAACGAGCCTGTTTCAGTGAAAGCTGGCATGAACCATGTTGAGGTGAAGCCACAGGTAAGATCGCAGATGTTCACATTAGCAGTTACTTGAAACAATTGTCACTGCACCTCCTGTAACTAAAATCAACCGCTTTCTTTCTTTTCAGGGTGTAAGCAAGGGCCTCGTGGCAAAGCGGCTTCTGTCGACACTGCAGGAGCGAGGCGACTTGCCCGATTTCATCCTCTGCATTGGCGACGACCGCTCTGACGAGGACATGTTCGAGGTGATCACCACCGCGGTGAATGGCCCCTCCCTGAACCCAGAGGCAGAGGTCTTCGCCTGCACCGTTGGGCGCAAGCCTAGCAAGGCCAAGTACTACCTGGACGACCCTGCGGACATCGTGCGCCTCATCCAAGGCCTCGCCAACGTCTCCGACCAGATGCACTTGGATAGCCTCGGCGTCTTCGACCAGATGCACGGCACACCCCCTTCTGCGACGGACACTGTACCAAGGTGAACCGTGCTGATTTGCATGCTATTAGTTCTAGGCGGTCCTCTGAAACTTTCTGGTAGGGATAATCGCACGCTGCTCCCAGGTGTACATGCTCTAGGAACCAATGAAAGCGTCAGTCAGCGTGCTTGCTTGT
Organism: Eragrostis curvula; assembly: GCA_007726485.1. Classification (NCBI taxonomy): domain Eukaryota; kingdom Viridiplantae; phylum Streptophyta; class Magnoliopsida; order Poales; family Poaceae; genus Eragrostis; species Eragrostis curvula. Next base: position 16,970,647 of record CM017441.1, read on the forward strand.
GTTGCTTATTCGTCGAATTATCTGTCGATGTGTACATAACTCTTATCAGATCATCGATCCCTTGATTCCCCTTCGAATTCTTGTCAAGAAAATGTGCTTGGATGTAGTTAAAGGCATTGCTGCCACCTTTTGTAGCCGCTTCATTTGCTGTTTCATTTCCATTGCCGCCGTCTCACGGTTATGTCCCTGGTGCGCCCCTCCTTTTCGCTGTTCGTTGATGGTGTAGTGGAGGCGTCAATAAGTGTTCTTTTTGCCAGGACGATAGGCGCTGCTACTCTCGTAGCCTCGCGGCAAATGGTCAGCAACAGTGGGAGCTGGTGGTTGGCCGCACTTGCGCAATTGTGTGTAGCATGCCTTATCCTCTGTACCCCTTTTACCAAATTGGGGTAAAGGTTCCAGTCCAATCAGGGTGGCAGGATAAGCCTTGTTATGCCGCGTTTAGCAAAGACCATAAAGAGATTCTTCCCCATGCCTTGAGTAGATTATTTGCTTGCTTCGTCTTCCACTGGTTGGCTTCGTGATCCGGTCACTTCCACTCTTGGTGGTGATAAGCTGGAGTGGGAGTGTGTGTGAACGTAAGACGGACACACTTTCAGTTAATGGCGAAGCAGATAGAGTCATAGAGCTGGTTTTTGGTTGAGCTGTTCCGTTGCGCAGGCGAAGAAAGTTGCAATCAGCTGCTTGGTTGAGTCCTGCACGGCAGTGATTGTTATCGTGGGGATACGATACGAACAAGTCTGCGACTTGCGAACCATCGACTGTTCTCAGACAGTGATCTCTCGGTGGTTTTGCGAGTCTAAAAGACAGTAAAGATTGGCACTGCCGTGGCTTCAGACAAGCCACGGATGGTGTCTCAAGGGCAAGATTAGGTTGGCATTGCCGTGGCACGGACAGGCTGCCCGTCTCGTCCGCAACGGCGGCCGGCAGGTGACGTGCGCGGTGGCGTCACCGAGCACGCGGCGACGATGTCGCGCCCGCCTCAAAATAATCGCCGGGACCGGGATAAGGTTCGGCCGAGCGGGCCGCCACGCCGCGGTTATCCATCCGGAGACGACGAGATCAATCAGAGGATCGATGCGCATTAGTTTAGGGGCGACTTTGTCTCGGTGTCAGCGAGTACAGGCCAATCTTTATCCGGTTATCCGCGTGCGACGAGGGAGTTGCGACAAGATGGCACAATTGTTTGCTGTGCTCAGGCGTCAGGTTTGCCCGGTCAAAGCCAATTGGGAAATACATAAATGATTAAAAAAAACGAATGCCATGGAAAAATAATGCACAGGTTAGATGCCGTGGACAGTGGAATCCTAAGTGAACTAGTGTTTGGCTTCAGAGCTGGAAGGGTATGAAAATAGCTTTCAAAGAAAATTCGCGATTACACGAGTTACAAGAACATCAGTGTGCAGAACTAGTTTGGATGCCTGGGAAAAGGGGGGAAAATGTTTCCTAACGGTAGCTTTGGTCACTAATTTTCTATTATGATATTTACACTGATAGATACACATTTCATTTCCACGTGCTTCAGATATCAAAAATCCATAGAGATAGGACGCGCCTAACTGCGAGATTACCAAGACAATAATCTTGCAACCACTTACTAATGCTAACAGATTCAATTCTCAGCTCGTCAACGTTGACCTGACCCATCAACTGACAGAAGTTAGGCAGTTGACCCTTCCTTTTCAGAATGGATGGTGCCGCCTTTCATAATCGCGGCTTTGGGACAATAATTGCCAAAGATAAATCAACGTGCTCATCCAAACATGTACTGCAGGGAAATGGTCATGCATTTCTTTCCCGCCCTTGTCTAATCCTTATCAGGTCCAGGATGATGACAGATGGTCTGCCGTTCTTTGCAATGCTTGTATGATCATTATTATTGTTCTCGTAATAATCTAATTCTTAAGAAAAGAAGCTATATGTACCTTGTGAAGTCATATGCTTCAGGGTAAAAATATAACTGGCATCTACTAGTATCCATTTCTTGTAAAAATGAATCTTACTCCATTTTTACAAGCGAGTCCATGGATTGTCAGTCAAATTTAATATTATTGATCAGCAATCTAAATACAGGTTTAGTGACATACTTTCATACACACTGTGATTTTGCATTTGTGGATCATATGAAAATATACAGAGCACCAAGTAAAAAAACCCACATTTCTAAACAGAGGTAGATTTTCAGGGATGCAGGTACATGCGAATATCAAGTCAACAAGTATAATCTTTTTAAATGTTTCACATTCAAGGCATTTGAGCCGTTGAGGTCACAAAAGTATGGACAGTTGCAAGTTTAAACTAATTGAGTACAGATCATTTTGTATCAACTTATATGAACATTTTTCAGAAGAATATGCTGCACATGATATATTGTGGTATGATTGTATTGTAAGACAGTAAGAGAATAATAACGACAAAATTCTACATGCCTGGGAAGCACTCAGTAGTCAGAAAGGTTCTGCAGTAGCTGATTCCACATTTGTTCTGGTCGGAGTTGGAAGAATCTGAATCATACTGCAAATTACTCATAGAAGGCAAATCTATGGTAGAACACTGAACACGGTCATCCTGTTGTTATGGCATAAACAGATGGGACCGTAGGGCTCTAAAAAGAATTCCCCTAACTATTGGTGTGTGATGCTAAATCTGTGCAAAGAGGAGCTCATTCCACATATCCGGTATACCAGGAAGGCACCAATGTAAGCAATCATGAATTCCTGTTGACTTTTTGAAAGTTGAGTTTGAGATATGCCCCTCATCTCTTAGTTGTGAGATAGCAGTGATATCCAAAAGCTTAACCCGGGTACCATTCACAGCACTTTCTGCTGGCAAATCGCTTGAGTGATCCTGCAATACCTCACTTCCATGAGACATGGGAGTGGTATTACCACAAGTTCCACCTGTGTTCCAGTCACCATTCACAAAGTGCCTTGGTGACATTGTCCTAAGGAAAACTTTCATCTGTGGACGCTGCGCAATTTCTGAATCCATCCATCTGGCAATGCTATGCAGTGTAAGATTTTTTGCACGATTGAGGTCTGCAAGTCTACCTTCGCCTACAGGCTTCCCATCAGCATACAACTCCCAATGATTTCCATTGAATTTCCCTCTGTTCCAGTGATGACCTGTGTTAAGTACTAGGACATCAAAACAATTAAGATACTTTTTCAAGAATGTAACTGGCCGGTCAAGATGCAATGCAAAGCTGGTCGCTGAACTTCCGGTGTTCAAAGGTTCCAACTCAGCCAAACTAGCAGACCAGTAGAAAAGAATAGTTGTGTTAGTGGCTGGAAATCGATAAGCCCACCCATCAGGTCTTAATGCCCCTGGGGCTTTGACGAGACCATATTTCCAACCAACATCTTCAACCTCTGGACTGTAACTTCCACCTGTTGCTATACACATAATTGACTGAAATTGCTGTCTCCCAAGTGAATCGCCAACAAAAGCAAGAGTTTTATGTTTCATCCTGTAAGCATCATACTATGTCAGAAGAAATCCAGTCTTCAGGACGCACATTAAAATGGATGTAAATTACCTTTCCAGAAAGTTAGGCCCTGTGAACTCAGGCATCTCACAGCCGTGTGGCTGCCACCGAAAACTCTCATATGAAAAATCTGCACGTTTCATCATTCGACAAGCCCACATTTTCGACAGCCATTGCTTGCACTCATTACCGGAATACAACGGCCGCTTCTCATCTGCTACCCACTTTCCTTTTGCAAAGTTGCAATCTATGTAAGAAAACCAAAAAAAAGGAACAATGAGGCGAAGGAAAATTATCTTTAGACCACATATAAATTGTGCCCATACAAAAACTGTCTGTTTTATTTATTTATTTTTCCAAAAATAACACTATTATCAGAGACAAATTATGACTTCCAATGTTTGAGGTCAATAAACAAGAATGAAGTGACCAGTTACTGTTAGGGCGTAATAATCTATTATGCAAAGGCAAATTACCTTCAATTATTAGCGCGTAAAATGCAGAAATAGTGCAAATGTTCTGGTGAACTAATTAGCATGAAGTGATAGTTCGGCAAATGATGAGAAAAACATTTGTATGAATGATTACCTTTGTTCAGTTTGGTCCTACTTCTTTTAGTATGACTCCTGGTGATATCAGGTCCAGGATGTTCCTGCTCCTGCTGTAGGAAACCTGATGACAAAGGGGCATCAACAAGTCGTCAATAGACAGAGGCAAGAGTAGATTCTGCTTTGGTAAAAAGCAACAAATCATTAAAGTAGCATTCACATTCCAGACTACCTTGGGAAAGAATCCTTAACTGCTCTGGTGTTGAGCTTAAGATAGTAAGAATTGGGGCTCCTTCCAGTAACAAAACAAGAATCGGCACAACAAGGAAAACTACGAGGCCAAAGCATAGCTTGTTGACAAGGAGCCTATGCAGACAGCCGCCTTTCATCCTGGGAAGGCAGCATAGGACCTATCCTGATCCTCCGAGTTAATCAAATGCTGCTCAAAATTGAAGTCCCTGCAGACAGGAAGAATCAATAAACCTGCACAGTTCAGGTTGGGATTCAGAACTAGTGTGCATTCTTGGAGGTGAAAACAGTATCAAGACAAACCAATTTGAGAGGTAAAAGGCAAAACCAAAGCAATTGGTTCTTCACCATTTCATTAACTCTAACCCAATCAGAAGCTACAAATTTCGATGAGTAAATGTCAATTTAAAGTTCCAGAACAGGTAGCTAATAGCGCCTGGTTGTCTGTACATCATATACATGAAAGAAGAACACCAAGGCAACCAGCAAGCACCGAGCTTAAAACGCCAATCACCTTACCCATTCTGAGCAATTGTAAATAACACCAACAGTGGATACACTGAAAACAGAAAACACGATCTTTATGCTGACTGATTCACAAAATGCGCACGCAATGGCAACAATGGAAACTTCAAGGAATACTCTACTTCTCAAATCACGGCTCCGAATTGCAGGAGTTGGTTACCATACAGAGCTTCTGGATCGAATCCGAAGGAACAGGCAGGTCTTCAGCATTTTCAGTAACTTCAGACATCAATGCACAAACGCTGGTATATCAAACTACGATAGGGCTGCATAGGGCCTGCACGTTATACACATGATAACAACAGGAAGAACACCAAGGCAAGCAGCAAGAACAGGGCCTAAAACGGCAACCTACTTTCCCCATAGCAGTTGTAACACGCACAACAACTGGTGAACTACTGAAACCAGAAAACAGGACCTTTCTGCTGACCAATTCACGAAGTATGCGTGCTCGGTGGCGATAATGGCAATGCCAAGGATCACTCTAATTCGATAATCAGTAGGCGGAACTCGGATAATACATTGCATCGCGACGGAATTCACTGATGAAATCCGCGCAGGAGCACAAGTGGCCGGGTCACGGGATCAAGTTAAGGTACTTAATAATTAATAATCAATTTTGAGGAAACAAGTTGAGGTACTCAGTGGAATCGCATTGAGCCGAGCGTTAGCAAGGGGTACAGCGGCAGACGATCGCCGCGACGGAGGAGATCCACCGCCAAACGACGAAACCGAGGCAAGACCCTCCGGGGAACAAGGGAAGGGAACACGCAGAATCCCAACCGAGCAGGCCTGCCCTAGGAACGAGCACCAGAGCAAGCAGGAGGCTAGAGTGTTGGGCACTTGGGCGGGCGGGCTAACCTGTTCGTGGGACCGGAGCGTCGGCGACGCCGCCTGCCGGCGAGGGAGCGCGCGGGCGGAAGATAGAGAGGCGAGACGCCGGCGAGCGCGAACCAGAAAGCCGCTCCCAGCCTCCCAGGTGACGGTGGTGCGGCACAGAGGAGGGAGCAGGTGAGCCGGGGCCCGCATGCCATAGGCACGCGTGCGTCGGCTGCTTGATGCGGACGCCAGCTAAACGGGGCCGATGGCACCAGAAAGTGTCGGCCCATGTGCCACTCGTGCATCTCTGGTTGGGACCCAGGTTCGTGCGTGGTGTTTGGTACGCGGCACGGGATCGATGCTAGAGCATCCAATCGAAGGAAGCGTGAAAGGCACGTGGCGGACGGTGGCTTCGAAGATGGGCCAAAGAATGTTTTTTTTTTGTGCACATAAAAGAACTATAGTAATGCTTTCACCGTGATATAAGATGATTAAAAGAATTATGAATTTTTCTTTAAAACATGATACTCACAACACGCACCAGTACTCACTTTAGTTTTTTATGACAACGTTGATTGAAAGTTGAAACCTAAATCTTGTTCTAATTTCCTTTCACAGAATGAACAGAAAGGGAAATAAATGAATTATTATTTCTGTACGTGAAGGATTATTTATTTTTCTGAAGCCTGGACTTTTAGGACTTTACTTTTTTGCGACGATTTTAGAACATTATCGATCACGGATGCAGTGTCAGTACCGTGCTTCGTATCCTTTTCAGAAAATATTATGACTTCATTTTGACTCGGTGAAAATTCTGGATGCAAAGCACCCATCTCTCTGTTTTTCCCATCCAACCGCTTTTGTCTCCTTTCCAATGCCTACAGTCCTACATTATATTTTGAGTAAAAAACAGCCGACGCACGTGTGCCTATTTTAGAGGTTTTATATAGGTCCATAAACTCTTATAAAATAAAGATTTAGACCTTTAATTTATTTGTTGTTCTCATCTCGATTCATAACACTCAAAACAAAAATTTGGATTCCTAAACTATTTGACGATTCTCGTATGGGTCCATAAACAACTCTCAAAATGAAGATTTTGGGCTAGTGCTCCACAGCCCTCGCCGCCACCTCTAGCCTAGCCCACTGCCTCCCTCAAAATGCTTCTTCACATGTCATCCTTAGATCGAGTTGCTAGCCGCCATCGTCTACTATCTTTGTTAGCCATCGCCACGAAGCGAAATCTTCATCCAGTCGCGCCGTCGAATATCTTAAAAAGGAGATTGTTATTGTTGTTGTGCTTGTCAAGGTTTGCATCTTCGAAAATTTCTGATACTGAACCCGTCGAAGCGGCCGATATTAGCTGGTATGTAGATTGGTAAGAGTTGTTGCTTATTTTGTATCATTCAAACCACCAGAAAATCATATAACCGTCAGGACCGGAACAATATTCAATGATAAGGTCGAACCGCCACCAAACTCGCGTAATTACCAAGCTGGCACACTATGTCATCATAATTCGGATGCAATCCACAGTTTGAATAGCTAATTAAATGCTAAACAAGCTAAGTTGAGACTCAAATCTTCATTTTTATGGTTTGTGGACTCAGATAAGAACACTTAAGTAATTTAGGGACCCAAATATTCAGTTTAAGAGTTCATGGATCTATAGATGAAAATCACCGAATAGTTTAAAGACCTGAGATGCACTTTACTCTTATATTTTAGAACCGAAAGTTCTTGACCTACGGGAGTGTAAACCATAATTGCAGCTACTCTTCTGCCTGATCATTTGGGAAAGCCTATGGATAAACATGAATACAAACAATCTCCAATTGGCCAACGGCTGCCAGTTTACCACCAACATGCACAAACAAAGTTGTTAGAAATAACGACTCACTGCCACAACATAATAAAGCAGATGCAGTAGCTTACCACCTCCTGACCCGGCACTTTAACAGGGCATACAACTTTTTTCTTGAACACATGGTTCAGTTGCAGTCCAAATCCTATAGACCTCTACAGATGCATGTGCTGAATCAGCTGGATCATCATGAATACCAGACCTTTGAAATTAGTTGCAGGAGTATTCAGTACCTAGCTAGGTTTGTCGCGTTCATGGATCGTGCCCAATCCATCGGTGGCTGTTTCTAGAAAAGTTGCAGCTGCACTATTAACCGTGTTCGCCTCGCTGCTTTGCAGCAGCTACAGTGTTCGCAGTTATTTCTTCAGCAGCAGCTACAGTGTTCACAGTTATTTTTCTACAGCTGCAGCCAACCGAACAGAGTTATTATTGTTGACCTTCCAAAGGTTTGTTACGGCCGACAAGAGGATTCTAGGCATCAGATCATCAGTTGTTGCAATGTTCGTAGTTTAGAAATGTACTATGCAAAGCCACTATACATGAGTGGCAGTGTTGCTTTCGATAGGTTGTGTGATATGTAGAGCTTGTACCTTTCGTTCTCTCATCAACTAGGAGAATACAACGCCATTAGGAGCCCATGGATCCAGTCATGATGATTGGGGAGGTTCAACATTTTGAGCTTGCACCACCTTTGGTTTACTTTTGTTGGATCCTTCTGCATGTGGTTGCTCTTTTAAGAAAAGGAGATGTCTCTGTTCGGGCGATGATCAGAAATGAATCCTATATGGAAGCAATATATGTATATAGTTATAAAATGACACTAGGACTACCATTCTGTGACTCTGCTATATAGAGGTAAACAAAAGCCAACCTGACCAACTAAAGTTTAAAAATCCTGATAATTTGAACAGACATTTGCTAGGCGTAGAATCATTTCAATTGTATAGTTTGCCACTATCTTAAAGACCATGCTCAGCATATATTTATGGAAATCTTAGCAACTTCCTGAAACTATCTTGTCTGCTAGTTCCTCTGGTCATACACGAAAGGAATGGGAATAAATTACAATACTGCAGTAAGAGCTTCTATGTTTAAGTTAGCTCTTAGAATTATTTATTAAAGAAAATATGAGAGAGAAGACAGCTAGCTCTTACTCAAGAGCTAGCTCTTAGCAAAATATAGAGAGTGAAATGTGAAGTCCATAACTTGTTTCATTTGCAAAAAAAAAAAAAAAGAGTCCATAACTTATTATTCTCTTCTAAAAGCTAGCAACTAGCTCTTAGATATCTTCACCTTTGAGGACGCTCTAACAAGTTCTACCTATGTGTGTAATGAGGGTGAAACCTATGATCAAGTAAATAGAGACAACTTTATATGACAGCTCATGTTATGCTACAGGTACATTATAAGCACACTTTATGAAAGTCTTCGATGTGCTTCAGTAATTGGGTGCAACTGCATAGGCCTCCTATCAGCAAGCCCGATTGTTCTTGTTTGAAGATAAACAGATCAATTCCTTTCCTCAACCACCAACAGGTTCTGCACAAAGTGACAAACCAAGAAAGCTTTGCACCGAATTCCCATTTGCTAGTGAAGAATAAAGAAGAGAACCATAAAGTGTTTTCCATAAGTTCGTGCTCGAAGAATATGCTACAGAAGATCCCTCCAAGTGCGAGCCTACAAAAAGCCTAATGCTCTCTCGCACATCCATTACATCTTGCAGCAAGACCGACCACCATTGGAGGCAGCCTCGCACAAGCCTTTGAGTCGAAGAATTCGTTCATTTCCCATGGCGTTCATCTTCGTCTGGTGCTCTCAGTCCCAGTCTGTGGCCACTGCTAGTTGGAGAAGCCGTGGATAAGCAGAGGTTGGTCGTGCCTGAAAGCCTACAGCGCAGAGGGCAACCTAGCATCTTTGGCAGTCTCGTATTGTATTTCTCCTTGAATTGATTATGAATACTGGAGCTTCTCCTGAGTTTGTCTGTCGCTACAAATTTTCTACTATATTGGAAAGAAAGCATGATCACTTCTTTGAATACTTGCTATGTTGCCTTCTTTTCATATGTGCGAGTGTCTCAAAGAGTTGAGCTTATATATAAAGACTGAGTGAGCGCTCTGCTTCCTACACTTTAGTCTGCCGAGAATCAGTGACCTTTGTTAATATCACTAATAATGAAACCCAAACTTCAGTTTACGCACTTTTCTTCATTTTATTACTTCTGAATTTTACCTGCGTTATTAGACGACCGTCTTGGAACATCACAGAACACTTGAAACGATTCGTTTTGAAAATCCCGAGTAGAACACAACACATTCATCGAATTCAGTTCAAGTAGCAATTCCTCGTTTATTCCGGCACAGTTTTCACTACACAAGTAGTACAATACAAGATGGGAATTTTATTCTCCCTGCAACACCCAAACTGACAGACCTGAACAGTGGCCACTCCACTACTCTGTGCGATGTTGCTGCTGGTGCGCGAACCACTCCTCCCAGTTCTTGCCGTCGACGTGCCTGTACTCGACGTGCGCCAGTGTGCCGGCGTCGACGCAGGCCACGGTGATGGCCACGCCATCCGGGTTGGACCTCGGGATGTAGAAGGACGTGATGCCGCAGACCTTGCAGAAGGGGTGCTTCGTCGTGTGCGTTCCGAAGGTGTAGGTGGTGAGGGACTCCTCGGCGCCGGGGTCCAGCCTGAACTTGGCGGCGGGGACGCCGAAGTTCGCGTTCCCGCGCATGGCGCAGTCGGAGCAGTTGCAGGTCGTCGCCGCCACGCTCGCCGGCGCCTCCGCCCGCCACCGCACGCGTCGGCAGTGGCAGCCGCCGGTGTGCACCACGTCTGAGCCGCCCATCGCAAATGATTTGCGACTCCAGCAAGAGAGATTCTTAATGGTTTCTTGCGGTTGGTCGTGTCACTGCCCCGTTGTGCTCTCTGCTTTCTTCCCTTCACTGGAAGATTTGGCACGGCTCGTCGAAGAGAGGAAGCGGTGCTCTGAAGAAGCACGGAAATCCGTATTCACTTTACTTGGGTGAGTTGTCAGCCGCTGAGCTGAGGCGCCGAGCTGCTTTGATGCCACGCGCTCCCCACCCTCGGCCATCACCGACTGGGGAGACGACGAGACGACACGGAGCACGGAGTAGGGAAAGGGAGGGCGGCGGATGGGCTTGGCTGAAATGAAAGGGTTCTGGAGGCCTAGTTACCCCTGTTCAGTGGCGGAGCTAGAGTTTTTCCATTTTGGGGGCTCAATCTTATTTTGGCTCCTCCCAATCGTTCACCGACATTATAATTTAGATCGCTTAGACGTGCATATGTGATGACTATAGAGCATATAGCATTGAAAAATTCTAAACGTCTGGGTGCGGCCGCATCCTATGCCCAGAGCTACACATACAGCTTCACCTCTGCTTGTAGCAAAGCTGCTGCTGCCACTGAATGAATCTTCTGTTTCCTCTCAAAGGTGCAAAGTCTTCCTTAAGGTTTACAAAACCAACGGAGCCACGCAAAACCGCACCAAAGGCTTTACCTTTTTTTTGTGCGCTAAAAACGCTATTCGAGTAAAAACGAGTTGAAAATGGGAAGTCCAATGGTTTCACCAGTAAACCACTCGATATTCATGGTTTACCGCTCAGTTTTGAGCGGTTTTCGTAGTTTTTTTTATGTAAAAAATAATAATAATGTAAACAGAATGGTTTTCTTGGCTTACCGCTCGGTTTTGAGCGGTTTTCGAAAAATCAATTTTTCGATTTTTCATATATTTTTTCAATTGTTTTTTTGTCGAAAACTGACTATCTGCAAAACATTGATCTTCAAGATCCTAAGTGCAAAACATTTATCGCGCCCATTTACAGGAACCCATTATTACCTATCTTGTTTTTATTAGAGAATTTTACAATTCACCAAGGAGAGGGGCAACGACGAAATTGACACTCTTGGCGGAGTGTTAAAATTTTAACCGTGCCTTGGGGGGAAAGCACATCATCCTCCACCCTCATCCTATGGCTCTATGGTCCCTCGCCCGGAACGAGCGAGTCTCAAGAAAATCTTTTTCCATTAATTTTGAAAAAAAAGCTCCAAGTAGCTGTTCCTCGTTTATTGTTACAAGTACTGGGGTATATATATATATATTGAAAAACAACAAGAGGAATTGTTTTCATCCAGAAGAGGAACACCCAAACTGATATGAACAGTGGCGACACCACTACTCCGCCGCCGCGGCCTCCGAGAACCCGGCGATGTTGCTGCTCGCGAACCACGCCTCCCAGTTCCTCCCGTCGGCGCGCCTGTACTCGACGTGCTCCATGGTGCCGGGGTCGACGCAGGCCACGGTGACGGCCACGCCGTCCGGGTTGGACCTCGGGGTGTAGAAGGATGTGATGCCGCAGACCTTGCAGAAGGTGTGCTTGGCCGTGTGCGTGCCGAAGGTGTAGGTGGTGAGGGACTCCTCGGCGCCGGCGTCGAGCCGGAACTTGGCCGCGGGCACGACGAAGTGGGTGTTCCCGCGCATGGAGCAGTCGGAGCAGTTGCAGATCCACGCTACCACGCTCGCCGGCGCCTCCACGCGCCACCGCACGCGCCGGCAGTGGCACCCGCCGCTGTGCACCACGTCGTCCGAGCCCATCGCGCGCGTGATTTGATCTGTCAGTGCGGTGCCCCTCGCTGTTCTCTGGTTTTTTCTCTCTTCACGGGAAGGTTTGGCAGTGGCACCGCTCGTGGAAGAAGCGTGGAAATCTTTTGCTGACTTTGGTGCGGCGTTGAGCCGCGGAGCTGCTTTGCTTTTAGGCCACGCCTTCCCCTCGGACCATCGCCCGCGGGAGTCAGCAGTGACGACACGAAGGAGATTATTGGGTTTTGGAGGTCCTAGCCTCTCGAGTCTCGATCGTCACCAGCTGAAAGCTTCTCCCGTGGAAAGTGCTGTCCGTCCACGTGGATTCCCCCGGCCGTTGCTCGCTGCGCTGTTTGTCGAACGCAGGCTGGTCGAGTCTGGACTCTGAAGTGATGCGTCCTTGCTTGGATCGATTATCGACTACTACTACAGTTTGGATAAAATACCCTTCTCGTGGTAACAAAATTAAACATGAACCAAGAACAGCTCAACTCTATACTACCCTCACGTTTCCTTTCTTGAATCTATTTTGATACAATCCCGCAACATACTGAGACTACTGGTGTTTCAGCCTCAGTCTCGTGATCTCTTAATAGTTGAATCAGGGCACTATCAGAACACCCAGACAATCCAATTTGGGAATCCAGAGTACATCAACCTCCCAAATTGCGATTGCCTCCTCTCTTTATTCTCGCAACATATAATTTTCACTACATATAGTCTGCAAGAGTACATGAACGCGTGGCCAACTACTCCGTCGGGCCGCCGCCGCGGCTTCGGAGAATAGCTTCGCGCGATCGAACGGCTACTCCCAGTTCCGGCCATCGAAGCGCCTGTACTCGACGTGCGCGACGGTGCCCGGATCGACGCAGGCCACCGTGACGGCCACTTCGCCCGGGTTGTCCCTCTGGGTGTAGAAGGAGGTGATGCCGCAGACCTTGCAGAACGTGTGCTTCGCGGTGTGCGTGCCGAAGGTGTAGGTGGTGATGGACTCCTCGGCGCCGGCCTCCAGCTTGAACTTGGCTGCGGGGACGACGAAGGCGGTGCTCCCGCGCATGGAGCAGTTCGAGCAGTTGCAGATCCACGCCACCACGCTGGCGGGGGCCTCGACCTGCCACCGCACGCGCCGGCAGTGGCACCCGCCACTGTGGATCATCTCGGAGCCCATCGCGTGTTTTGCGAGCTTTCGTTCTCTGGCTTTTCTTCTCTCGAGTCGAGATGGTTTGACACGGCTTGTGGAGGGGAGTGGAGACTGGACACTGGAGACACGAGACACCGCACTCAGTTGGCCGGGTGGGGGGCGGCCGACGAGGCGCTGGAGTCAGAAGTGAAGAATACTTTCACTGCTCTGCTCCGACTCCGGGGAACGACCGGATAGCGACGGTTTTGGATGGGAGAAGGAGAATGACGGTCGTGGTAGCAGCAAAATACGAGTACGGCTTGTTTGGTTCGGAAGAATGGGGGGGGGGGGGGGGGGAGAGGAGGGGTTTACGAACATCACCTTATGCTCGCCTTTGTCGGATTATAACACTGTTTCCTAAATGGCAAAAACAGAGTACTCTATATCCATGATATGGATATCCATCAACTATCGATTCTTTCGATATTTACTTTGGACAATCTTGAGTCACAACAACGGACACACAAATAACCGACCGGCTCAAAATTGCTTGTGCTCGATTGGGACCTCGCTGCAAGTCTCCTAACATCCGTTGCGTGGTGGAGTACAATTGTGCGGCGTTGTTGGAGGGTGAGGCGGTCGCCAGCGGGCCGGACGGGGTGATCAGCGTTCATGAGTGAAGCAAAGGGGGCAAGAAAAGCAATTGCAGACCACTGCATTTTCATCGTGAAGCCAATAATCTGACATAGTTTAGCTCCAAATAATCTGTCCACAGTTGTATAGACATATACCCATAACATACAACTCCATGTAGTGGTTGCTAATTTAATCCATGTTGCTTTCGATAATCAACTTCTACAATTCACGAAGTAAAATTCACACAACAACAAAGAACTGACATTCTTCACCGGAACACAAACTGAACTCTCCACAGTCCACTACTCCGCCGCCGGCTTGGAGAACTTGGAGATGCCGCTGCGTTCGAACATGCCCTCCCAGTTCTTCCCGTCAAAGTTCCTGTACTCGACGTGCGCGAGTGTGCCGGCGTCGACGCAGGCCACGGTGATGGCCACGCCATCCGGGTTGGACCTCGGGATGTAGAAGGACGTGATGCCGCAGACCTTGCAGAACGTGTGCTTCGCCGTGTGCGTGCCGAAGGTGTAGGTGGTGAGGAACTCCTCGGCGCCGGGGTCCAGCCGGAACTTGGCGGCGGGTACGACGAAGTGGGTGTTGCCGCGCATGGCGCAGTCGGAGCAGTTGCAGATCCAGGCGACCACGCTCGCCGGGGTCTCGACCTGCCACCGCACGCGCCGGCAGTGGCACCCGCCGCTGTGGACGACGTCCGAGCAGCTGCTCATCGTGAGATTTGGGAGCGGAGAGGCGAGGAAGCCGTCGCGCACCTGGGGACGGCTGGGGTGGGTAGCTGAGCGCCTGAGCGTCTCGCGAGCGTTTTTTTTTGTTTTTGTTTTTTTGATAGGGTCTCGCGAGCGTTGACGAGGAGTGAACCCAAGCTTTTCTTTTTTGAGGAACCGGAGTGAACCCAGCTGGGAAGGAAGAAAACGGGTTGGAGTGAAGGGCCGCCAGTTGGGCTGATCTCATCCTGATAACAAACGCAAGGAGCAGATTCTGCCCAACGAAGGCCCATGTACAGTTGGACGGTTTGCCGCTAGTCGTTACCCCCATCCAGAACGGCTATTTTTCGGCCTCAGTCGCGGCCCATTCACGAAACTGCGAACCGCCGCAATCCAACCAGGGAGTTTCGACACCGCACGCGCGGTATTAAGAAATTACCGCGCGCGAGGAAGCCCAGCAGCCCATAAACAACTGCAGAGCAGCAGCCCACAAAGCGTGAGCCCCGCGACTCCTGACTGCCGAGCAGCGCTGCGACGAGCTCGCCGCCGCCGGCATCAACGTCCTGCCGCGTCGCACCCGCCGCCGCCGGAATCAACGCCCCGCCGCGCCGCGCCCGTGCACCATAGCCTCCAGCCACGAAAACAATGGAACAATTCGACAAATGCCCGGAACAATGGAAACAATGAGTTGGAACAATTGAAAAATACGGCTAGAACAATGGAAACAATTGATTGGCACAATGGAAACAATTGATTGGAACAATGAAAACAATGGGTTGGAACAATCAAAGATACTGCTAGAACAACGGAATCAACTGATTGGAACAATGGAAACAATTAGTTGGAACAATGGAACCAATTGGTTGGAACAATTGAAGTAATGCGTTGGAACAAATCGTTCTAACAGCTGGAACAATGCACAAAAACACGGCGGCGTAGGAGCATGGGCATGGCCATGGCCAGGCGTGCGCAGAAGCACGGCCAAGGGGCAGGGTGGCGCAGAGCACGGCGAACGGGCCTGAGCGGCGCGGGGCGACGAGCAAGGGCCAGGCAGCGCGGGCAGGCGGCCAAAGGCGCGGGGCACGAGCAAGGCCATGGCAGTGCGGGCGCGGGGTGGCGAGCAAGCCGGCGCGGGGCGAGGGCGGTGCTCGGAGAAGGGCGGCTCGCGAGCAGTTACGCGTGGGAGGCAGAGGACATGAGGAAGAAGATGCCGATAGTCGTTTGATTTTTGGGCCAAAACTAACGCTGAAAGGGGCCCAAACCGCGCGCGCGGTAGATAAGTATCACCGCGCGCGCGGTATATAAACTTTGGCCAATCCAACCGGCACGGCGCTTCCTGCCCGTAGCTAGTGATGTCCAAACGGACGGCACGGCACGGCACCGCCCGGGCACTAAAAAGCATGGTCCATTTAATAGCGTGCCATGCCGATATGTTATTAATTTTGTGCCGTGCCGTGTCGTTCGTCGTGCTCGACTCTCGGCCCACGACACGACACGCAATGAGTTAAATGTGCCGAGTTAAAAGGCTCTAAATTTTTTTCGTGTCTTAGCAGCACAAAAATCATTTTAACACTAGACTTAAGATTAAAATTCACACAAATTCGCAAATAGAACCACTTGAATTGAAACAAAACTTCAACCATCCTAAAGGAAATATATTACAAACAAAAACTTTTACTAAAGGGCCATGACAGGCTTCTAACAGGCCGTGCTTTCTCGGGCTACTAACGGGTTACACGGGCTAAAATCGGGCTAGGCGGGCCATCCTAATTTTGTACCGTGCCTGTACCGGCCGTCGTACTAAGCCCTCGGCCCATGGCACAACACACACAGGCTAACGGACCGACACGGCCCTAAATTAATCGTGCCGTGCTGTGCTTAGACCGGGCTAAAAAATTCATGGTTCGTGCCAACCCGCTTGGCCCGGTCCCTTTGGACATCACTACCCGTCGCGTCCGCCGCCAACCCGCCCGCATTCCCTATAAATAGCGCGCGCTATCTGGAGCTTCCAGGTAGCGCGCTTTGAGATTAGTGCTATACTGGAATCGAACGGTGACGAGCGGACAACGTGCATGAAGTGGAGCAAACGTCCGCGGGCTTGACGGGGGGGGGGATGTGCCACGTGTCGACGGAGCAGCGGACGGACTTTATGTTAAGGATTTCAAACTTCAAATGGATTTTTCTCTTCAACCGTAACTCCGTTTTCGAATCCGTTTAAACCGTAATGATCCTTACAATTAATGCAACAAAACAAGACCACACATGGATATATTTTTTAAATTTTTGAAAATTATTATTTTTGAAAATCATTTTTTAATTATTTGTTTTAACATTTTTCTTTTATTGTTTTCAACATTGTTCTTGCAATTAATTATTTTAGCCTTCTTAACTAAATGTTCCGAGAAGAGATTTTATTTGTTCTAACAGTTATAATCAATTGTTGTAGCCTTCTCAACCAAATGTTCCGAGAAGATGAACCAATTGTTCTAACAGTTACAAGTTACAACCAATTGTTCTAGCCTTCTTAACCAGATGTTCCTAGAAGATGAACCAATTGTTCCAGCAGTTACAACTAATTGTTCTAGTCTTTTTAACCAAATGTTCCGAGAAGAAAAACCAAATGTTCCACCGAAAGAAATCGATTGTTCCAAAAAACGAAACCAATTGTTCCAAATTCCGGTTTAAATCTGCTTCTCCCCCTTTTTTTTTAAAAAAAATAAACTGTTGTTGTTTGTAGTGCTAATGTGCGGCTCAATACCTGCCTATATGGCTATATTGCATCGCGTTTTCAATTTGCTGCTCCCCAAGGGTGTGTTTGGTGCTGCTTTTTGCACCGGCTTATGCTGCAGCTTATTGCCTTTTTCACACTGTAGCTACAGTGTTTTCACTGTTCACTGACAGAATAAGCCGCAACAAGCAGCATTTGGGGTGCTTTTTTCAGCTTTTTTCACTGTAGCAACAGTGATTTTACTGTAGCGCGTGAATAAACAGGTGAAGAAGCTGGTGGAGAAGCCGGTGCCAAACAAGCCCCAAGATCTCATGTACTCCCTCCGTTCAGAAATAGATGTCACTGTTGACTTTCAGATATCACATTTGACCATTCGTCTTATTCAAAAAATTTGCTCAAATATAAAAACAAATATGTTATGATTAAAATATATCTAATGATAAACCAAGTTGTAAAAAAATAAATAAAATTTATGTAAAAAATTTGAATAAGACGAACAGTCAAACGTGATGTCTAAAAGTCAACAGTGATATCTATTTCTGAACGGAGGGAGTATATTGGTGCTCCATGCTTTCATGTGCTCATGCCTGCTGCTGTTCTGCGCCTTTGAAAATTGACTGCTTCCGCACTCAACTCAAGCCAACCAAGACACATCAAACACAAGCCATGCAATGCATGTCCCACGTCCGCACAGAAAAAGTCACTGCTTCCCCGACTTGCTGTGTCCTGCGTGCAGAAAAAGTCTAAAAGCTAAGACGGGCCGCGCGCCTGTACGCGTTAGCAGGCCGTGATGGGCCGCGCTATTAGTTGGCTACGGATAGCGCGCTCTATGCATAGGGAGCCCCCAACCCGCCCGCCTCGCGGCTCTCGGTCTCCTCTCCTCCACAGCCTCGCCGCCGGCCGCCGCGAGCCCGCGCGCTCCCGTCCCTCGTGCCGCAGTCCTGCCAGCTTCCAATACCAGGCACGCACCAACTCCACCGAGAAGTGAAACCCTTGGCTGCGGCGGCGGCGAGCCATGGCCATCGAGTGCCTCGTTCTAGGTACGCCCCAACGGCGACGCCCTCTTTCTCCTCCTCCCGCTGGTGGCTCGATTGGGACCTCACTGACGCTGTGCGCTCGGGTGCAGGGTCGGGGCAGGACGTCGGGAAGAGCTGCGTGGTGGTGACCATAGGCGGGAAGCGCGTCATGTTCGACTGCGGCATGCACATGGCGTACCAGGACCAACGCCGCTACCCGGACTTCTCGCGAGTACTGGCCGCCACTGGCGCTCCCGACTACACCTCCGCCATCTCCTGCGTTGTCATCACGCACTTGTAAGTACGCGGAAACACGCCCTTTTTCTCGTGATGTTTTTTCCCCCCTTCAGGTTCTCGCGGGATTGGTTGCGGCCTGAATCTTTCGTTTTGCAGCCACCAGGATCATATCGGGGCATTACCTTTCTTCACCGAGGTCTGCGGGTACCATGGTCCCATCTACATGACGGTGAGCTCCGACTAATTTGAGTTGTGACCATTGGTTGGGTAAAAATGCTGCAGTTACTGTGCAATCTGTGTTTGGTTAAAGTAAATTGGAGTCGATATTGCATAAAGTTGTTGAATTTGGATTTTACTGCTTCTGAGCTTACCATTACTTGCTTGCTAAACTCGCCATACTGTAGTCAGGTCCATGTGCAAACTGTATTGGTTGCTTACAAAGCATGATCTGAAGAATCACAGAACATTATTATTTGTTCTTCAGCTGTGTCAAGTTGGATTTTGGTTAATGTCATGATTTTGCAATCCTTGAGTTTATACTATCTGAAATGAAGGATCTTGCACCATAAGCTCATTTGGTTGGGGGTGTTGTCTTCTTTGGTCTCTGCTGTCCTAATACGAAACATATATGTATATTGATGGTTGATGTGCATCATCCCATAACTTCTGTTGTGATAACTCAAACAGTATCCAACAAAAGCATTAGCTCCATTTATGCTGGAGGATAATCGGAAAGTAATGGTGGATCGGAGAGGGGAGGAAGAGCAATATAGCTATGAAGATATTCTCACGTGTATGAAGAAAGGTAGCCTTACTTTAAGTTTTGGACTGTATTATCTACTTCAAGAACAGACATTGGCACGGAACGACACAATGTAATGAAATATTCTTTTGCTTGTAACTGTTGACATTTCAGTCACACCAATAGACTTGAAGCAGACTGTTGAAGTAGATAAAGACCTCATAATCCGTGCCTATTATGCTGGACATGTATGTTTCTATACCCACTTTTTGTCTGGTATATTTACATTCTTTGAAGGAAAGTATTGATCTAGCTCTCTACTTTCTAATCTAGGTTCTAGGGGCTGCCATGATTTATGCAAAAGTCGGAGATGCTGCTATGGTCTATACGGGAGATTATAATATGACACCAGATAGACATCTTGGAGCAGCACAAATTGATCGTCTCAAGTTGGATCTTTTGATAACAGAGTATGGCCTGATCTCCAATTATAAACATGTTTACCATTTGATGGTTGCCTTCACTCGGACTTTTAACCTAGTGTTGTGAGTGTGGCACGTTAGATACATTTATTTCTTATGTCTACATTTGATGACTACATTTGCACTTATAACATGTCAACTTTTATAGAGTAAGACATGCCATACTTTTTTTGTTTTTGTCAATATCAGGTGTTGGGAACCGGTTTCCAGACTAGTAGAACCTGTCAACCAGTTACCTGGTCCCTTTTGTTAGCTAGTGCGCTCATCTGGAGTTCATTTGGGATACAGCTGTCCTGTAAATTACCAGTATAGATATTGCTTCTGAGCTCAGTTCGAGATATGTTTAAATTGAGTACTGATTTCAATGATTCTGGATTTATTTTAGGACGTAACATGTGGTGGCATCGTAATGTTTTACTATCATAATGATGACAACAGCATGCTTGATGAGGATGCGTTTTTATTTTAGTTTAATCTTGCGTATAATATGAAGTGTCAAAATTTCTTTGTGCAGGTCCACATATGCTAAAACTATACGTGATTCGAGGCATGCCCGTGAGAGGGAGTTCTTAAAAGCGGTATGAAAACACAAATTTTTCTGCTGCCAAGATATTTGGTTTTGTAGTGTTTGGTTTCATGTGTAACGGCTATGTTATTCCAATGATGGACTAAGCAATTTTTTAATTATTATCTATCCCGATGGCTGCGTTTTGGTATGCTTTGTATTCTTCTAGCACAGTACCATTCAGAAAGCGTATGTTTACCAAATACAAAGTGCATTTTGGGACTGAGTTGATCCTGACATGTCAGATTTGGAAATTATCTTGGCTGTATTAAAAAGTCAATCCTATGAACTGTAAATACATCGATTTTTCTATGCTACGTTACTTTCACCACTTAACTGAGTGTCCGTTTTCCAGGTCCATAAATGTGTTTCTGCTGGAGGTAAAGTTTTGATTCCAACATTTGCTTTGGGAAGAGCTCAGGTGCCTTAGTTATCTCTTGATCATACTCTGAGACATAAAACGATGATGAACCATTACTGTTTAAATTAAACGAGGAAGTTCCTTTGGATAATACTGTCCTGAGGCCGCACTTTTGAAAACATAAATAGGTGTCTGTTTCGAAGTGACATTGTTCTGTTATGTACTCCAGGAGCTCTGTATATTACTGGATGATTATTGGGAGAGGATGAACTTGAAGATTCCTATTTACTTGTCAGCTGGTATGTGCATTTTCGTGAAAATTTTAACTTTCTGTTATGTATGTTTCTGCATTATCTGAGGTTATGTTCTCCTAGGTTTAACCCTTCAATCTAACCTGTACTACAAGATGCTTATTGGATGGACTAGCCAAAAGATCAAGGACAGTTACACAGTGCATAATCCATTTGACTTCAAGCATGGTAAGTCACTAAGATCTTCAAAATGAACCTCAGTTTGTTGCAGAATGAAGATAAAGAGCATATGAACAAGGAAAAAAACATAAATATTCTGTTGGCCAGTAATGAAAGCTGCAACTCATCTTTTGTATATATGTCTCTATTTTGTGACTAATCATATGGTTGAGGGGAAAAAACTAAAATGTTTTGTTGACCATTAAAGAAAAGTGCAACTCATTTTTTGTATTATATGCACCCAATTTGTGACTATGCAATAAAAAGTATATTGTGGGCTGTTACTCGTTTGTATTTAGTTATTAAAGGGTATTTGAGTTATTTAGCTTTGATTGAAATATGAGGTGTTCTGTATTTCATTTGTAATTTTGTGCTGTGTGTATGATTTGTGAGTCACTCTTCCCAGAATAACATTGAAGGTTTTCCATGTTGCAGTTTGTCACTTTGAGCGATCTTATATTAACAATCCGGGTCCCTGTGTACTTTTTGCAACGCCTGGTATGATTTTTGGTGGATTTTCTCTTGAGGTTTTTAAGAAATGGGCTCCATCAGAAAAGAATCTGGTTGCACTTCCAGGGTACACCCTGTAGCTCTAAAACTCCTGTTGCCTCCATGTTTTGTAATGTTGTACCAAAATATATTTGCTTGTCGATAAAGCTGCTCTTGTTCATACCAGCAAACTTTGAACAACCTTATGTTCTCTTAAAGTAATTTCTGGTGCCAATTTTCAATGTAGATATTGTTCTGCCGGAAGCATTGGTCATAAGCTGATGTCTGGCAAATCTACGGGGATTGATTACAAGGACACCCATATTGATGTCAGATGTCAGGTCACTATTCACTTCATTCTATACTTTCTAGATTCCTTTACATACACACAAACATTGTGTTTAAGAAAATTTCAGATTTTATTAAGGTGTCAAATAAACGATTAAAACAGAAATAGTGGACTTGTGGCCTTCAATTCAGTGGATATTTTTTGTGCACTGTAGAAAACAATAGAACTTGAATTTTGTCTTGCCATTTCATTGACATAGTTTTGGTGGAAGAATAGAACTTTGGATTGTGCACCAAAGCTATCTGTTTGTTCAACATCTTGTGCTATTTTTTAAACATCTTAACGATAAAGTTAAAGATAATTGACGCCTTGTTGTGGGTTAGGCCTGATTAGCTAGAGCTGATGCCTTGAAGGGATGGTAAGGCTTAGCAGCCTCATTGCCCTGGAGCTTTGGCGGAAGAATAGAACAAACATATAGGGATGAGCTCTTATTGCTTGCCTTCATTCATCAACATGCCTTCTTTATAGAGAAGGCCTCATAACCTAAGCTAAGAAAGTGAGCAAGTGAAATCTTTAGCCTAACAACTTGATCTTATCGAAATGTACCTGTCGGCTAGCTATTCCTTTGGGCTCATGATGTGTTGTGCTGCTCGTCGTGCCAGAATAGGATATGTCCTGTGTAACATGCCTTGCTTTGACGTTTGACGAATCACATCTGGTTTTTTCAGCTTTCTGCATGAGCGAATTACTAATATTAGTAACTAATTATAAAAATGTTCAGCATATTAACTCTATAGAGGAAAGAGAGTCCAAGGACTGGACGTTTATATAGTTGTCTTCCTGTTAGGAATTAAGGATGGCTTAACCTTTTTTATTAGTTTACTTCACATATGTTATCCCCTCACACCGAACTGTTTGCCATTTGAACACCAGATCCATCAGCTATCATTCAGTCCTCACACAGACTCCAAAGGGATCATGGATCTGACAGAATTCCTTTCACCCAAGCATGTAATTCTTGTTCATGGTGAAAAGCCTAGTATGGCTTTCTTGAAGGAGAGAATCGAATCTGAGTTGGGGATGCCATGCTACTTCCCAGCTAACCACGAAACTGTTTCCATTCCAACAACCCAGAATCTCAAGATGAGCGCCACGGAAAGGTTCATCACAAGCTGTGCTGCTGAGCAAACTAAAGACCGTCTGCAACAGGGGAACCTGATTTGTGGTAACAGTGTGTCAGAAGTCAATGGCAGTGAAAAGTTAGCGGAGGGCATTCTTCTGATGGAAAAGCATAAAAAACCGAAAATTTTGTGCGAGGATGAGCTTCTTGAAGCGCTGGGCGTGGAGCGACATTCTGTCCAGTTTGAACCAATGGCCTCCGCCAGAATTGGAGCAGCTGATGACTCGGAGGAGTTGCAGCAGGCAGATGCAGACGATTTAGAAAGTGAAGGAAAACAAATGAAATTGTAAATCTGAAATTGGAACGTCATTCATTCTTTTCCTTTTTCTCTTCCTAAACTGATCATAACGTATATATAGCCTTTTTCACTTCACTATTTTGGTAAGAACGAAGGTTTATATTACCCATAATTCTATGGCTGGATAAATTTGTAGCATGACTCATGAGTCACCCTGTCCAAGCATGGACTAGCGTAGGATGATAGGATGACGGGAGGGAGCGGTAGAAAATAACTTAACCGTTTCCTTAGGCCATAAAGGACTCGTATATTATTCGGAGCAACGACAGGTCACGAGAAAGCCTAGCCCGCAAGCTCAGGACGAATCATTTTTAAACTGAATAAAAAAAATCATTTTTAAACTGCAGTTGAACGGCTCCAGGTTGTTTGCCGTGCGCGACCGTTGGTCATGCACGCGAGGTCACTACTCACTAGAATGTTTCAACACGTCTTACTCCAGTCATCTATGCATGTTGCTCAGAGAATTTTAAACCGACTTTGCACTACATTTACGCATGGAATCAACAGTCTTCAGTCCACTCTAGAAATGTTGATCGGACTATCGGAGGAAATTGCATGTTTCTTCTGTCTACATCCAGCAATAGGTGCTAATGTGGAAACGAAACAAGGAAGGGGTTTTGGTGGAATATTTCATAAAAGAAAGGACAACACATTGTCTCAGTCTTATTTTTGTTCTTCAGGAAATGATCATATAATGTTATACAGTGTTCATGTCATGCATACTTTAGTGTACTGGGTTATGAGGGAACGGAGGAAAATGACTATCTACTAGTTTCTGTCAGGAATACACCAGAAAAGAGTCATATTCCGAGCAAAGACAGGCCAAGGGTAAGTCTAGTATGCAAGCTTAGCACGAGGCGTTTTCAAACTACTAGTCGGCTGCAGGTTGTTGCCGTGCAAGATCTTTGTCCAGTTTAAGTTTTAACAATCTGTCCGTCAAACGGGTCGGGCACGGCTTTCCATTCCAGGATCCTTAACACGACTAAATTACTGGCCTTTCTCCAGTCAGTGTCAACATACATTCTGTAACCTGAATGCTTAACTCAAAGACTTTTGATCCACGTGCCTTGCTCTAGCTTTGGGCCTAGAACATTAATTGGAGTCAGCAGTCTACAGTCCAAGAGTTGGAACTTAGACCGACCTTGATCTATATACGAACGTAGCAACAATCAATGTATGTGATAGAATCATACAAGACATGCAAATAAACGTCACACTCCAATGTCTTAGAGTATACATCTATATGCCAACTTAGTTAGTCCGTCAAAAACGTTTCTGCATCCGCGGCAATGTCGCGGAAACCAACTTAGCTTGGCTTACTGATTTATCATCTCCATCGTCTCAGCGACGAGCTGCTATAAGTAGACACCACAATGTCCCCGATATTTTCATGCACAACAAGCAATCAGTTAATTAACCAAGTACAGCTCGAGCTAATCTGCATTCCACAAGATATACTGCCTCCTCATCGAAATCTCTCTCTCGGTCGAGCTAGCTGGCTGCAAGCACTGCAAGTACTGATCAAGATGAAGGGAGGAGGAATTGGTGCCGGACGTAGAGCGGCCACCGCGCTGCTTGCACTGCTGCTCGTCGCAGCGTTTCTGCATGCGGACGCCGCGGTGCCGCGCCGTCTGCTGGAAGCTGATCGTGGAGCCACTCGTCAACAGCAGTCGCCACCGCTACCTCCGCTGGTGTTTGGCAGCAAGGCATCGGCTGGGCCTTCTTGCGGCACGAACGACCCACACATTTCTTGCCCACCTCCCAGGGCACCATAGCAAGCCGGAAGCTACGTACGAGTGTGCTTATATAGAGCGTCCTGCAATAGTATTTAATTAGCTTCTAATAAATCTGCTGTAGGACTACGGCAGTAGTGATCTGATCACGAACAATTTGTTGACTATATCATTAGAGCATGATTTGTTCATTTAAATTATTCTTTGTTGAGAATAATAAAGAACAATATCAGAGATGTATTTATTTGATATTCCATCAACGTGCTTGCGTATGTCTATTTGCTTGTGAATCGACATTGTACTTTATCTTTATCTCTACAATACTTTCGTGCACTGGCTTCAGCTGTGTGATGGCGCGAATGCTGATGTGATGCCTATTCGAGTAGCTGAATGCTGAAAATGGCGCGAAGCACTATCTTGCTTGAAATAAGCTAAATGGCATATGGCGTTCTTCAAGTCTGCGAAACAAATATTTTAGCTCCAAAAAAATACGGAATCTGCCCCAAAAAAAAGGATTCTTTGACAGTACCAAAA
Organism: Eragrostis curvula; assembly: GCA_007726485.1. Classification (NCBI taxonomy): domain Eukaryota; kingdom Viridiplantae; phylum Streptophyta; class Magnoliopsida; order Poales; family Poaceae; genus Eragrostis; species Eragrostis curvula. The sequence goes on from CM017441.1 coordinate 16,996,335, forward strand.
AAACAGAATCTGGTCGAAAAACAGTGCCAAGCAGGCCTTTCATTATAAAAAGGCAGTGCTACTGTAGTCCCTCCTCCCAAGTCTTGCACCCTACGGTGCAAGAGTAAAAATCAATCTGAGCCATTGATTTTGTAAAATTAGAAGTAAATAAAAAAATTGTAAAAAATACACGAAATTAGAAGAATAGGAAGTTTCTACGTTGCTTGTTTCTTAAAAAAAATACTTTCCAAGTAGTAAAAAAGAATAATACGGAAGAGTTTCCACGGTGCTTTCTTTCTTAAAAAAATACTATGGCACGTTGCTTTATTTTGGTAGTATGGCCCGGTGCTATTTGTTGCCATGGCAAGTTTTTTTTGATTTTGGTACGATGGCACAGAAAATAAGAAGCAAACACGTTGATTAATTTTGTAGAATTGCCCGGTACCATTTGTTACCATGACATGCGGATCGGTAGTTTAATTTTCGTGAAAAAAAAAGAAAATATAGGTGATGCATGTACCTGACCATCACATATGCAGTCACGGCATGTGTGTTCACAAAGCAAAACATGTATCACATTCATTCGAAAAGAAAGAAGAAGAAAAAAAAAACCTTGTACCAGGTCCATGCCAAAATGGTAAAACGTACACATGCCAATAAAATGTATCATGTTCATGGAAACGTGAAACGTCAGGATTATGTCAAAATAGCACAAAAAAAGAAGGAAAAAATCACGTTTATGTAAAATCCAAACAATTATGGTAAAATCTTCCAATAATGATGCACTACTTTCCGATAAAAAGCTATGGATGAAGTCTTGCACCTATGAGTGCAAGACTTCATCTTTTGCCTCGAGATCTACTCAATTGGACGGTCCATAGTTATTTGGGACTACCGTAGCGGGAGCCTTATAAAAAGAGTGGCCCAACCCAATGATATGGAAAACTGGTTCATAATGCATATAGCGTTTCAACACTTTTTAAAAAAATAATAATCGTATCAACGCATTTGGTGGGGCTACATGCTAACAGTATCATCAATTAATTTTGAAACGATTGCGCCAACTTTGTGTCCGCATTGGTTAGTATCACAAAACTAGTTATATATATTTGCGTACTAAAAAATCTTGACATACATATTTTTGCTTAGGCCCAGATATAGTTCAGAGCTTTCTTTAGTGAAAACTGTGCATGGAATATCTGTAGCAAGGCTCAGAAAAGAATGTGTACATCTCCTCTTTTTTTTTTATCATAAAGCTCTTAATTAAGCAAATCGCCCACTGTTACATTTGACGTTCATCTATCTTATACTCACTGAAATCAACGATTAAAAGGATGAATTAGGTAGCGACACCAATGTCCATGAAGCCATATTTGAACTATCCAGTTTCCGTATTTCCATCTCCGCGCCTGTAATTTCAGACTCAGCTGCATGCTACTCTCTTGGGGTCCATATCCATAAATATGTAAAGGGAGAAGGAATCCTCTAGTCAAACAGAATGTCAAGAGTCAGCTCAAACGACAGAGGTCAAAGTCGTTTTTTTATAAAAATAAAATAGAAACTAGAAGATCAATTCGTGGGAATTTTTGTCTGCAATGTAATAGCTGGGAAGCTTCAAGGACACAGACTATGATTTTTCCACAGGTCAATCCGTACTCTGCACTATACAAAGCTAGCTCAATTCAGTCGTGATTCATCGAGTTCCGCTGGAAATGAAAACCACCCGACCGTTTGCTACCCAACTGATGTTTGAATGTTCCACACATGTAGTTCGTCGTAGGTCACTGCTGGTTGTGGTGATCAACTCAGGACTTGTCTAGTTTGCCGTGGCAATGCTTTCCAGCTAGTTTCCAGCGAATTGGCCGTCAAATGGGTTATGCATACCAGCTTCATCTTACAGTCATTGAATCATACTTACGCTGGCATTTCACAGAACTTAGAATGGCATTTGCCGTCGGTGCATGTATTGATTCAGTCCACGCTTCGCCCCGTGCCGATTCATTCATACGTTACAAAAAAAAAGAAAGATTCAGTCCACGCTTGAATCGAAACGCGCAAACTACAGGGAACCGCAGTGTTCCACCAGTTCGACCCGTCAAGAACGTTAGTTCACTGCAACTGCCCGCGGCGACGACGACGATCGACCACCACGGTAAAAACACTCCCTTTGCACGTCTGGTACACGCGGGTCGACGGCAATGCCGTGCATCAATCGATCACGCGAACCATCAACTGCGCGCCTATAAGTAGAGCAAGACACACCCTTCACATCATCGTCCCATGCAACGGTGCTAATCAACAGAGCGTCGTAGCTCGAGCTGATCGCGAGCCAACAAGCTAGTAGTTCAGCAGGCTAGCTAGCTAGCTACGGATCTCGTCTCTCTGATTTTGAAGACGATGAAGGGAGCAGCGGCGGCGGTGCTGGTGGTAATGCTCGTCGCGGCGGCGCTGCACGCGGACACCGCGGCGGCGCGCCGTCTCGCGCCCGTCGGCGAGGCGCTGGCAGGGTCGAAGCCTAATCCCTGCAGCAATAGCCGCAACAACGGCGGGCCGACGTGCCACCACCCTCCGGCCGTGTCCGCCGACAAGGCGCAGTCAGGGCATAACGACTGCACCCACTACCCTGGGGCTCCTCCGGGCAACAAGTGCCACCACCCTCCGTCCACAGCTCCATGAGAGCTCGACCGACGTCAATGAACCTGTGACTGTCTGTGAGCATCCAGCCGTGTATACTAGTTTATACGTAGAGTAAAACAGTCCATCTAGCTAGGCGTATTATTCGTTTGTTGCTGTAAATAATCCACGTGTTCATATTTGTCGCACACAGATGACAGATGTACTTAGATGGTCAATACAGACACAGTTATAGTCCGGAGAAGGTAGTTATCCTACCTAGACAGTGGTTAACAGTATATGTTGTAATTGTTGCAATTAAGATCGATTCAGAGAATAAATAAAACTTTGGATGTTCATTTACTGTGTTTACATATGTTCATTTGTTGTTGTTGTTGTTGTTGTTGTTGTTGTTGTGATTGTTAATGGGCCAAGCCCATGTGTAGGCATGCCGGGCCATGTTCTATGCGTCATGGCCCGTCGCCACGTCACATAGCTTTCTCATCGGCACTCTACTTTTTTTAGATAAAGAAAACTTTTATTTCGAGATGAAATAACGTTCCAGCCTCTGCATAACAAAGATGCATCTAGCCATTACAGATATAACACCAAGGTGAGCCAATTCAAAACGGCCTTTAAAACACCTAAAAAAAAAAGAAACAAACACCATCTAACTCAACACTTCAGCTCTTCGCTATTGTTGCAGTCAATGAGTCTTCGTTGCTGCTTAAACAAAACTCGAACTATTACTCCAAACTCCGTCTAGTATGGGCGTGCGGAGATTGTCACCTCCCTGCGCACAGGCGCGACGCTTTCGCTGCACGAAAATTGGAGTCATGTACAAGGATGTCAATCGTAGTGTGCGGAGGTAGAGTCTCTCCCCGCGCACCGCGACGCTTTCGCTGCACCTTCTTCGATATTGACGACATCCATGGTGACTTGAAAACCCCTTACTACTGGCAGGAACTGGAAACCATGACAGAGTGATGACATCATAGCCAAGTCGGCAACAACCATATGCCCATGGCTTGCTGGCCTCTCCCGAACACGAGATATAGCCACCACGAACATTGTTGTCGCAAACTCCACCGAAGATGTTGTCACTATATCATCATGTGGACCATCTATGTGAGACACTTGAGTAGATGTGAGACCACCGGTATCGCAGATGAGAACTTAAACAGAACGCCCTGTATTCTCCACAACTCAGACAGCATGCAAAATTCTCCATTGAACTCAGTCCATCCGACTGACCCCACGAGGCATGGCTGCCTATTCTGCAATGATGGAGTAGCAAGCCCAAATAGCACAACAATCTTGCAGCAATCAACCCTACGGCCATGACCAATACATGTGATCCAGCAACCATGCACAGCTATCACCTGAAGAACGTATCCTGGAGTCTAGATTCGAGAGGATGGCCAAACTGATTGATGGCACAGCCCCTGAACCCATCCGCGTTGCTCGACGTTGAGCATGGACTCCTGAGGAACGGACCCCTAGCGCCGCCACTGTTTGGATCAGGGGCCGGAACCATCAATCGCCATCACGGGTCGACTTGATGGCATGGCCACCACATTGCCGTCATGGCCTCCTGGAAAGCCGCGCCGTCGTCGCCTTGAGGGATCCGGAGGTCAGCGACGACGGCCAGATCGACGGCACGACCTTCTCCACCACGCTCCATGCTTGTGCTCTTTCGAGCTCCGCCTCAACCAGTGCGGTCTCCGCCCAGTGCGCCGCCGAGGAAGGCCCTCCGCCGCCCCCATCGAGGTCGCGCGGCATCGCCTCCATCGACGAGATCTCCCCGCCGCCGCCATCACTGCCGCGTAGAGCGGGTTGTGCCGGTGCCGGCTCCGGCGGCGGCAGGGTGGTGAGAGAGAGGGAGGGGCGGGGCGGCGGCGGCGGCGTGAGGGCGCCGCCCGAGTTGCCCGGGAGACGTTGACGGTTAGGAGATTATAGTCCTTCAATTGTCACTGGAGACGTACGTTGTCTCTCAGGGGAAGTCAAGTTGTTCTTTTGAGCCAATGTCTGTGTCGTTTTTTGAGGTACATGCTCCTCCTTTGTGAGGGGGTGGCGACAGCAGCGTCGCCATTACCGGAGCTGTTCTTGTGACGTACATGCTCCTCCTTCCCGTTAGCCTTGGGTTGGAGTTTCCAGTCTTCATCTCGAGGTCCGCGTCTTGCGTCTATTGGGGTTGGATATGAAGGTGATTAGCGTCAGATCCCGGTCTGAGTGACGTTGCTCCAACCAAGAGCGGGCTTCTTACTGGTGCATTCAGAGTTTTATGGCTCGACCCGATGATGGATGTGCTACTTTCTTCAAATTTGATGTCGCTTCGTCCTTTTGGATTGCTGCTTCGAGCAGGATCCTCCTCTGTCGGCGAGCAGCCACGATGATGGGAATGGCAAATCTCCAGGAGCACCTTGAAAGGTCTTCAATGTAATTTATTTTTGGTTTGTGGGCTCCTTTACAATAGTACTCTATACATATTCAATAAAATCCAACCCGTTGTTCTCAAAATAAAGAATTATAACTTCTTTTTTTTTGCCACTGACCATTGATAGTTTAAGTTGAGAAAGATTTGACCTGGATTGAACTGATCAACACTTCGGTGCTTCCATCCTTGTACTGTAATTTTCAGACACGGGTGCATGCCACTTAAGAAGGAGTCCTCAAGCCAAAGCCAGAATGTAAGTCCGTTCTGATATCAGAGGTCAACGTAAGAAGATTTTCTAAAATACTCCGTACTTCGGAAGCTTCACAGACAGACCGTATGTATGAATTCTGAGCTGGTCAAATCCGTACTCTGCCCTATACCAAGCTTGCTAGTTCAAGTCGTCATTCATCGAGTTTCGCTGCGAATGAAAACAACCCGGCCGTTTGCTACCTATAGCTGATGTCTGAATGTTCCACAGATCTAATTCGTATAGGTCACCACCGGTGGTCAGGACCTGTCTAGTTTGCTATGGCAATGCGTTCTACAGTCATTCGTTGGCATGTCAAATGGGTTACGCATACCAGCTGAATTCAAATCGGTGTACAGTCATTCGTTGGCATGTCACAGATCTGAATGCCATCCATTTGAGCAATGCCTTGATTCAGTCCACGCATGAATCGAAACGCACAAAGTACAGAACCAGCAGTTTGGCCCGTTCGAACCGTCTCAAGAATGTTCACTGCACTCGCTGCGACGACGACGGTGATCGAAACACCCAGCTCGCCCAAGTGGCACGGCATGCGAACCGTCAGCTGCTGCGTGCCTATAAGTAGCCACCACACCGTTCATTCTCCCATGCAACGGAATAAGCAACATACAATAGCTCGAGCTGATCCTGCGCCAACTAGTTGCAAGCAAAGCAAGCTAGCTACGAATCTCTGAACACAATGAAGGGAGAAGGAAAAGGAGTCGGAGCAGCGGCGGCTGCGTTGCTGCTGGTGCTGCTCGTCTCGGCGATGTTGCACACGGACGCCGCTGTGGCGCGTCGTCTAGGAACTGATGGCGGCGTGCCCGTCGGCGAGGCGTTGGCTGGGCCTAAGCCGAATCCCTGCACCAATGACCCAAACAACTCCGGCCCGAAGTGCCACGGCCCGCCCGGCCCCGGCCTGCGAGAAGCGGCAGCGCGGGTGCAGGCGCAGCCTCCGGCCGTGTCTGTCGACACGGAGATGTCAGGGCATAACAACTGCACCAACAACCCCAATGGTCCGGGCAAGAACTGCCACCACCCACCGTTTACTGCTCCATGAGTTCGACGTTCCTTTGCTCCATCAGCTGAGCCGTATCCCGTATATATATCAGAGTTCAGATTCACATGTAGATTGAAGAATCCATCCGTCCATTTAGAATGACAATAATGTAGGGAGCGCATTCGTTGCCAACCAGCTCAAATTTACAAGTAATTAAATCGATATGTAATAATCTAGCAAGGTAAATTATTCATTGTATAGTTGTTGCTACAGAAGTATAAATAATCCATGTGTTACTCGGGAGAAGGGTGATCCACCCGAGTTTAGTTTATAAGTATATATGTTGTAATTGGATGTTCAGTGATATTTTAGATTATCTGTTTTGTTCTTCTGGTGTGTTTATGTGGTTCAATCATTTCTTCTTCTTTGAAACTTATGGTGAAAAATGGTGTTGGAGACCCTTTCTTTCAAGCACAAGGTAGAGCTCTAAAGTTGTTGAGCATGCACCTCTTTTGCCTCCCATTCGTTTTCATCTTTGATAAGCTATACAGAAGCATTAAATTATTAGTTATATTGACTTGACTGATGGAACTTTTTAATAATTTCATATAAGGGAAAAAGATAGAGCTTAAATTCGAGTTTCAAAGTATTTGAACTTTGGGATGGGGTGCAAGGCTCCACTATCTGATAATTGAAATACTGGTATGCTGCAATTATCCATTAATATGATCCAATGAAGCAGAACTATGCACAAATTACATCTGTAGCAACGGACACCATACTGAACTTATAACCTGTCGTTGAGCCCGACCTGGTATTCGTGGGGTTAATGCATCAGTGTGCTTCCTCCTCACATGTTTTATGCATGGCTAATGCAATGTGCTGCTGACCGAAACATACAGGGCGAAGTGAAAGTCAATAGCGGTATACCATTGGTCTGGAGATCCCGTCAATGCATGCCTTCTTTTGTTTCATGTTTATTTCAATCGGAAGACCTCGACCATCCTGTTAAATTTGTCAACTCATCTTGGATGGGATCATTCTCAAACCAACTTTCCCATAGCTCCTTCAGAAGAACAGGGCAGCTTCCAGCCACATTCGCAAAGCCATCACTGGTGGCCACGACCATTTCCAGCACGGGGAAATTTTGAAGGAACACGGTGCAAGCCTCCTTGAGCAGGTGACAACGGTGCCGTACAGCTAGCGCCAGCATCTCTGCCGCCGTGCTCATGTTTATATCTCTCATCAGTTTCTCCGCAGAAATTAGCTTGAGCTTCTCCATGTCGTATGCATCGGCCGCTGCCAACAAAGGCTTAACCATCCTTGCCACTTCCTGCTCCGTCAAGTCGGGCAGCGAATCTGTGTACACGAAATGAAGCAAGGTCTTGAACACCTCAGGTTCCATATCATCAATCCGTATGCAGAGCCCTCCCTCTCTCGTGGTCTTGGAGAGCTGTGATTTAAAGGCCGGCGACCGAGCTGAAAGAATACACCTATGCGCTCTGAACGTCTCGGCACCGACGAGGAACGTGGTGTCCGCGCCTTGTTTGGTGACGAGGAGGTCGCCGAGATGCCGTTGCAGGTCGGACAGGGGCGGCTCCCTGTCCTCGGCGCTGAAGCTGATAACAGAGACGTCGCACCTGATCTTGAAGCAGTCGTCGACGAGGCTGTCCGATGCCTCCAGGATCTCCCTCTCGATGAAATCGTCGAAGCCGAATCCGTCGTCAACGAAGGAATACTTGTGCAACTCTGTGCATACCGAGTAATCCGGCACTGGGTTCCCGGCCGGGTCGAGCAGGGTGAACCTGGGAATCGCCTTGACAGACCCGGCCTCGCTGGCTCCGAGGATGAGGAAGATGGATACGTAGCCGGCGTAGGAGGAGCGGGCGCCGTTGGGATAGTAGCTGAGGCGCCAGGAACAATCGCCCACCGTGAACGTGGGAGAGTCGATGCACTTGCCGTTGGGAAGGTCCTTGGTGCGCGAGTAGCCGTCGACGCGATAGACGTAGTGTCCGGTCACCGGGACGGCGACGATAGCCGAGGCAGACGTCGCCATGGCGGCCAGGGTTTCGCCGAGATCAACAGGCTGCGAGGCGCCGCACGAGCGGACGGCAAGGTGTTTGTGGGCTAATTGGAGTCTTCTGTTTGCCGGGCCGTAACTGGACTCCAGCCACTTTCTAAAAATAAACGAAGATTTTATTTCGAGCTGTAATTCTGTTTCAGGTCTACGTTTTCTCTATGTTGATAGTATAAAGCAAGACAATGTCGTAAGACGACCACAATGTGTGCAATAGGCAATAAATGATCAGCAGTAAACATATTGTGCAAGCCGATAATAGGAAAAGATTAGCTATTGTGCTATTACCCGATACTTGTTTAACTTTTAAACATCATATTTGATCATTCTTTTATTCATTTTTTTATGAAAATATTATTTATTTTTTATAACTTGTTTTACCATTGAACATATTTTAATTATGACGTATTTGTTTTGATATTTGTGTAAATTTTTAAATAAAATGAAAAGTCAAATTAACGTGATGTATAAAAGTCAAAAGTATTTGTCAACCTTTCTTAGATGGAGGTAGTAATAGAGAACGTAGGTGGAACATTCTTTCTCTCGTCTGCTGCAGTGGGTTGCTGTGCGGAGGAGGAACGTAGGACATGCGGTTGGAAGGTTGTGATTTTTATTCTGCTATGGGATCCACCTTAAGGGCAAGGGCAATGTTTACTACCGAGTTCGATAGTAAGCTGGGCCCAAGCGCCAGTAGGCATTTTTATTTATTTATTTTTGGTGCACAATGGTTATATGAAGGAGTTAATAAGGTGGTGCCTGCGTCTTAAAAAAAAAATTGGATGGTCCCATAGTTGTTTCGCCTCACATGGTATCTTGTTTTTTTTTATAGAAGTGGGAATATATTAATATTAGTACCAATGCATGTGCGCCACGCACATAATATAAAAATGCATCACTTGGCAGGACCTTTGCAACATGACTTGAAATTTCAATATACCAAAATTCTAATATACACTAGTTAAACTGAAATTCCAAATTTATACATCGACGAGATGGTAGGTGCACATGCATACGTTATGGCCACATATAATTTTTGTATTATAGTGTCTTATCGCGCGCGTTGTATTGCACTATTGGTGTAGTGGTCGTGTGGAGGTTTATAGTACATCCCCGTTCGATGTTTTCGCTACACTAGTTGTGCGTAAAAGTTATACTAGATCTATAATTTTTGTTGACTTCTCACAATTTCACAAAGAAATGTGATCTAGCCATCATAGGCCATTCTTACCACAAACTTCTCATTGGAGTTGTTTCTTCGTGTCATCGTGTTAGTGGTGATTTTGTCAATCTCAAGGATTTGCTTGCTTAGTTTTTGAAAATGCTTATAGGGTAGGGTTTGCGTATGTGTGTTTATAAGAGTGAGTTTGTGTGTGAGTGTCTGAGTTGTACTGTGTGATAGCAAAAAAAGATAGATCCTACCGAGTTTTGTAATTTTTAGAAACAACTTATACTTTCGTGTTACTTAAATATAAAAATATATTAATGAAAAAAAAACACATCTCAAGTTTTTTAGGAGAATCCAAATCTTAAGGCCCGATAACCCAATAGTTTTTGGACCTTTCAAACAAGGAGCCCAATCCACGCTTGTTGTGCGGCCTTTCTTTACCCCCGAATTCCCTTGGACGGGCCTTTTACGGATAATTGGGCTACAGTTGCTTGCCCATCTGGACGGGTCATCCCTTCCGTTCCTCCAGATCTTCCCGATTCTTCGCACCAGCAAGCGGCGAGCCCAAGGTGACAGGGCCGGCCTGTATATAGCCTCGTCTTCCTCGTCGCACCATGCCATCCCTCCCGTTCCTTCTTGCCCTCGAGGCTTTCTTCCGCACCAACTCCCTTTTCCTTGAGCATCGCCTCCTCTGGTTGCTCCGTTTGTCCCAGTTCTTGGGGAGCAGAAAGGGTCTTCCGCCTAGCAAACAAGCTGTTCGACGGATTGTGCAGCCCACGTCCCGTCGGCATGGGCGAGCCTGAGGACAAGCGGGAGGCCAAGAAGATCAGCGAGCAGTTGCAGGCAGGTGCTGGCACGACGCCGGTGGCGAGTGGCACGCGGAGTGGGGACGGCGACTCCTCCGCGTCGGCGACGACGTCCCTGCCTCGGCGCGGACGGCGAGGTGCCCGAGAAACATACGCGTGCTCTTGTTCTTTCTTTCCCCTTCTTGAGGTTCTTGCGTTGTTAGTTCGATTTCTTGGACTCTTCCAGAGGAGGACCAGAGTCGGCAGCCCGCAGCCGCGGGGACCAGCGCCGGGCAGACGGGTCAAGGGCAAGACGCCGGGAAGGTGGCTGCGCAGGCGGGAGGTCGCGCGCGCGACGCCGCCCTACAGATTCCTGGTTGGTTTGCAGGGAAATCGAATGCTGGATGATTTCTTGATGTCCTCCTATTTTGGTTGCGATTTGATTGTTTGGCTTCGTGGTTTCTTGAAGGTGCTGGGACTGGGAGGGGCGGCAGGGGCCGAGGTAGCGCGCCGCCGCGGCCGGCGAAGAAGCAACGGCTGAGCGACGACGACGAAGAAGAGAAGAAAAAGAAGCACCGCATCAACGTTGAGCAGGCCAACAAGGCAATACACGCCAGCGTCGGCGGGAAGCTTCCAACTTTTGCCGCCAACCAACTTGTTGCGCCCGCTCCTCTACCCCAACATCACGGCCAGGGCCAGCCCCAGGCGGCGAACCAGCACGGTGGCGCGCCGAATGCGGGGCCAGTCGTCCCCGCCAACCAGCCCCAGGCAGCGGCACAGGTCGAGTTTCACCATCCCCAAGGTCCCCAACCCGTCCGCACTTGCCCGCACTGCCGAATCGGGCGCGGGACCGTGGCGCCGCGCCATCTGTGTCGTTGCCCGCAGTGCCCTGAGACCCCGTTTCACGATCAGTGCCCTTTCTGCGCCTTGGCCGCGGTGCCAAAGCTGGAGAGCTGGGCGGAGGGAATGTGCCCCTGTTGCGGCACAAGTCCGGGGATCGCGGCGCCGGACCATCTCTGCCGCTGCAGGGTGTGCCGACAGATACCGGACGCTGTCTGTCCGCATTGTGCCAGGGACCTGGTACCCCAGCCCCGGCAACGGCCCGACGGCGCGTGCCCCTGCTGCTTGGTCCGGGCGGGGACTGTGGCGACGCACCACCTATGCCTGTGCCTCGAGTGCCAGTCCCTTCCCGAGGTGAGGTGCAAGTTCTGCGATTTGGAGGCCGGGGTAGGCGGCGTCTAAGCGCGCTCATCAGCTAACGTCCTTGAGATCTGTGAGGCAATTGCGTCTTATGGCTATGGCTTTGTGTAGTTTACACTGTCGTTGCGTTTGTGCAGTAGCAAGCATTCCACATAAGGAAACTGCTTTAGTGGAGTGCTCAACTCATTTCTGAACAGGTTTTGCATCTAGCTAGCAGAGTATGTTTGTGCATTACCATGTGGATGATACACTTGTGTTGAGGCAGACTATTTGATGTTGTTAAACCCATTGTCATTTGCGTTCATTGTCATTTGTTACGGCATGACAATCATCAGTGGCCGATGCATGCTGGTATGAGAAGTATTGGTTTATGTGTTTGCTTTCCCTTTAGTATTCAGGCTGTATATGTGGGATTCTGATCTTAATGCCGTGATTTGATTTCCTTGTCAGTTACCATATATGTTGCTAAACTCTCATTATCTTTGTTCTTCCACTGAAATGAGAAACACACAGACGATGTTTGCTAATTTGGTGTCACTTTGACTGAATAACTGAAAATTTGTTGCCTGATGAAAAATCTGGTTCTGAAATGCTAATTGCCTTATTTTGCATTTAGCCCTTGTAGACTTAAATGCACGTTCATACTGTTGCATGTGGTATTTGCACTATGCTTCTGAGCTCTCTTATTATCTTTGTTCTTCCACTGAAATGAAAAACACACAGATGGTATTTGCTAATTTGGTGTCACTTTGACTGAATAACTGAAAAATTGGTTGTCTGATGTGCACTTTGCCTTTAAGCAGACTTAAATGTACAGTGATACTTTGACATGTAGCAATTGACTATATATATATATTCCTGAACTCTCTTTGTTATCTTTGTTCTTCCACTGAAAAGAGAAATACACACATGATATTTGTCAGTTTGTGTCACTATAACTGAACAACTGAAAATTTGGTTGTCTGATGCATAATCTGGTTCTGAGAGACTATGATTGCCTCACTCTGATGCGCACTTTGCCTTTAAGCAGACTTAAATGTACACTCATACTGTGACATGTGGCAATTGACTACATGTGTTCCTGAATTCTGTTTGTTATCTTTGTTGTTCCACTGAGAAGAGAAACACATAGATGAAATTTGCCAATTTGTGTCACTATAACTGAATAACTGATAATTTGGTTGTCTGATGCATAATCTAATTCTGAGAGACTAATTGTCTCATTCTGATGTGCATTCACAACCTTTTAGCATACTTAAGTGCACTTTCATACTGTAGCAGTGTGGTAATTGCACTTGTTTACTATGACATTGAGAACAAAATTTCCGAAATGTTATGGGTTTCCAGGCCTTTAACTAGAGTATAAGCAGTTAGAACATTCATACTAGGATGTTTCCTGTGATGGTTTGAGAAGAACTGTATCTGAATAACTGACTTTTCGGTTGGTGCATAGGCTCTGAGGCTGAGAGACAAACTGCTATTATGATAGTTTTCAGCTTTTCCAGATTTTATTAGACTTTTATACCATGCGACGTAGTAATACACCTATCTACTTTCCCTCATAATAGGTGGTTGAGAAATGAAGGAGTTTGATGCCTTTATCAGAGTTTATGCAGTGGTTTTGCTGCATAGTACTTTGTATTGACAATTCAGCCATTGTTAACAAATGTTGATGAGATGAGAACTACTGATACCTTGCGTTCTACCTTTCTATGTGTGTGGGCCTATGATTTGTGAATGATGCCGGTTTGCTTGTGATTTGCATCGAATCCTGTTGATGAATTCTGCTTTTTATCTCTCCTTTTTTTCGCTGGAAGAAAAAAGAAACAAGCTTGAGAATCATGATACTTCCCATCTGCTTGTCTGAAATGCAGCATAGCGTAAACGATGCTTGGCTGTGTTTCTGTTATCTTCCCAGGTGCATTCTGTCCAGAAAATAATCTGCTGCTGCCTGGAGCCTGAAGGTGAAATGTCATATGAACTATCTAGGGATTCGTACAGTTTTCACTGCTTCACATGCCCTGGTCTGCGAAGGCTTTCTGATCTCTCCTTTCTGCTTGATCTCCCGTCTTTTGAGCTACAGTTCCTTCTTCCTGCTGCCCAGTGCAGGACAGCGGCACAGAAAAAAAGCTCAAGGATGCAGCGATCGACGACGACCGCCGCAGCGGGGCCGAATGGCCGTGTGCCTCGACGAGCACAGCTTCAGCGCCAGTACTTGCGGGTTGTGCAGTTCGAATCGCACGCGCGGCGTTGGGACAGGAATTCAGGAACACGAACAGGATTGGTGGGCTTGCTTGAATTCCGCGGGAACAAATCCGCCCTGGCCTGGAGGAGAAGAAGCTGCGCTGGCGGTTTGTGCACGCGGCACTGATCGTGAGGCTCAGAGCAGCACCAGCTCGCCTCAAAAAGAGATGTACAGTTTCTTTTGGATGGTGAAGCTGTGGGACGCAAATCGCCTAAATAGTGTACTGCACGTTCAGAAATGGATGACACCAAAATGCAAACGCTTCACGTAAAGGTTACATGAAGCAAATTTGGATTTTGGATTTTAACAAGATATTTATTAAGATAAATATTTATTCAAGCATTGCTCCACTCGTCAACCTTTCAGTGACATTAAATAAATATTTTTACACCACATTATATAAAAAAACTGGGACAAAATCCATAAGAAGCCATATGGATAGAGAATGTAGCAATGCTCTTTATGCAAAATTTTAAATTTTAATGTATTTTGTGCATTGAGATAAGAACCAATTACAGTATTTCCCGTGCTATGTTTTCCTAGAGATGGATGCCGCAATTTCTCAATGTCCTACGCATAAAATCGAGTTTTGCAATGTGCTAGAGACAAGCCAGGTTTTGGCAGTGTCCTATAGAACAATTTGCCCGCCCCATAAATATAAAAGGAAGGAGTAATCTAGTCAAACAGAATGTCAAGTCAGCTCAAAAGACACAGGTCAAAGTTCAAAGTATTTGAAAAAAGGGAAAAAGAAAGCACGGGATGTTTCAAGGACAGATCGAATGAATGTTCAACAGGTCAAATCCGTACTTTGCCCTATAGCAAGCTAGACTGTTAGCTCAGCTCAAGTCAGCGTTAACGGATTTCAGTTTTCAGCTCAAGTACACCATTGATGGACGAATCCATCTGATTCCTACTCTACGTACCGGTGATCAATGACTTTAGTTTGCTATGGCAATGATCTATAGTTTCCAACCGTGAAAGGGGTCTTGGTCTAGTGGTTAAGGCATCCGAGTAGCACCTTTGAGGTCCTGGGTTCGACTCCCGGTGGGAGCGAATTTTCTAGTATTTAACGGCACTTGTGCTTTCAGCGGTAGGCGACGTGGCCGTCGACAGCGAGGCGCCAGTGGTGACTTCGGGAATCTGGAGAATTTGCCGGCTCAGTCTTCGAAGATGCTCATAGGGGTAGGGTTTGCGTATGTGCGTTCATAAGGGTGAGTGTGCGTGCGTTGTGAGTGTCTGAGTTGTACTGTGTAATTTCTCAAAAAAAAATCTATAGTTTCCAACCAATTAGCCGTCAAATGGGTTATGCATACCAGTTCCGTCCTCAGTAACACGGGAATGACCAGGAAAAAACCCAGCCCGCCCAAGTGGTACGCATGCCATGTATCAGCTGCTTCCCTATAAGTAGTGATCACACACTTCATTGCCCATGCAACAACGGAGTAACAACATACCATAGCTCGAGCTGATCCTGCGCCAACTAGTTCCAAGTAAGCTAGCTACGGATCCCCTGAAGACAATGAAGGTAGGAGGCAAAGGAGTC
This sequence comes from Eragrostis curvula, assembly GCA_007726485.1. Taxonomy (NCBI): domain Eukaryota; kingdom Viridiplantae; phylum Streptophyta; class Magnoliopsida; order Poales; family Poaceae; genus Eragrostis; species Eragrostis curvula. Next base: position 17,011,626 of record CM017441.1, read on the forward strand.
GGAGCAGCGGTGGCTGCAGCGCTGCTGGTGCTGCTCGTCGCCGCGACGTTGCAGGCGGAAGCCGCGGCGGCACGCCGTCTAGGAATTGGTGACGTGCCCATGAGCGAGGCGTTGGCAGGGCCTAAGCCAAATCCCTGCACCAATGACCCGAACAACCCGGGCCAGAAGTGCCACAGCCCCGGCCAGCAAGAAGCGGCGGCGGTGTCAGTCGAGAAGGCGTCGTCAGGGCCTAACCCCTGCACCTTCAACCCAAATGATCCGAAGAGCCAGAAGTGCCACCTAGGGGTGAAAACGGGACGGATAATATCCGCCCGACCGATTGCCGAATCCGAAAAAAATTAATATGGGCAAATACAGGATGCATCAATAATTACCCGACACTATCCGTGCCCGAATTCGAGTCCGAAAAATAATTGCGGGATAGGATATGGGACGAGTGATATCCGTCCCGAATCCGAGTCATGCCTTTGTGAACAACTTAGCCTTGTTCAGATCAAATTCTCGCGTAGAATCGATCAATTATAGGCATAAAATACGCTAGCTAGGCAAATCATTCGTTGGTTGCTATGAATAATAATACGTGTGTAAATATTATTAGTCGTGCGTAGATAATCAATAAGACAATAAAATACTCGGGAGAAGGCAGTGATCCTACATAAGCCGTTGTTAACATTAAGTATTGTGCAATTGTAAGGTTTCAGATGATAAATAAAACTCCATGATGTTTGGTTTTAAATTTTTATTTATTTCCCTGGGTGTACATGTATATATGTAGCGTGATGATTTTTTTGTTTTTGAGAATTGTGGCGCACTTATGTTAGAGACTCTTTCAAGCGCAAGACAAGAACTCTAAAGTGGTTGAGCATGCACTTCTTTTGCCTTCCACTCACTTTTTTTTTTTTTGAATCAGCTTTCCACTCATTTCCATATTGTATAACCTAGACATACGTATTAAAATCTATTAGCTTAATATTTGATCCAAAAAAGAAGCAATTGCTCAAGGGCTAAATGACACATTACTGGCAAAAAAGCCCCACTGTTGTCCTTATGGAAAAGTTAGCTTAAAATACCAATATAAATATTTTAAAATTACCCATCATTGACATCACAAAATGAGCCAAAATACACATACATCACCCACCACAGACCTCATGGAAACACTTTGCCCCAGAAGCTTTGTACATGTCTATAATTAAATTTTTCTTGATATTGTAGAGCTGAATCTATCTAAATTAAATTGAGAAAGGAGATGAATGAGATTGCATGTACTTGCAGATTGAAAATTTAGGAAAATGAAAACCATTGTAAGAGTTCATCCTACATGAAATTAAGTAAAGAGGCGATGATAAATATTATCCACAGATTAAATCATTAAAGCGTTTTTCCTTATGAAAGACATAACAGTGATATAAATATGGAAAAGTCTAACCGACTACTAGTCGCTACGTCGTCGGACATGGCGACCACCGGAGTGCCGGATGCGGCGGATGTGCGGGCGGCGCGGCGAGGCGGCGCGGCGCCGCCGGCCGCCGGTGGTGGAGGCGGGCGGAGGTGAGGAACCCGAGTTAGGGTTGTTCGGGTTTCTGGGGGCTTCTTCTCCCCTCGACCGTCAATCCATGGCGGGAGGCCGGCCTGGCAGTGGGCTGTGGTTGGCTGGCGGGCTGCGAGGCGGCGAGGTCACCGCCTGCAGCGGAGGTGGTGGAGGGCGGTGGGCAGCGACGGGGCGGGGGCGCCACATCGACGGGATTAGCGGCGGGCGGGGTTGGAATGGCGGCGGTAGAGCGGGCGGGCGGTGCGGCGAGGCGGCGAGGCGCCGCCGGCCGCGGGAGGCGGAGGAGGGCGGCGGAAGGGGTTGAGGGGCGGACGGCGAGGAGACGAATCACGAAATCACTCACGCGATTGTAACACACAAACTGATGTGGCAGCATTTAATTGGTTCAACATTAGGTGTGTCTCTCCTTAATTCACAGAGGGCAATTTATTTTTGAAGCCACGTAAGACTCAGTGCGTGGGAATTGCGTTGGAATTTCGTGACACTAGCATTACTCAGTAAAATAAAAGCTTGAATTCGAGTTGGAGAAGACTCGAACTTTGGTATGGGTGAAAGCTGGGTTCTATTAACTAACAATTAATTGATGTAGTTATATAATTCCATATTCCAATTAAGATCTAATGATGCACATCTACTGATTTAATTACGTAGTTATGGGCATGCATGATACTGCACTAATAACCCGTAGTTTGAGCGATAACTAAAGTCCTTCCATTATATTCCGTACCTATTCTTACGTTTCCTTGTATTCCGTTGTGCTATATTGAAAACGCGCGCATGACTAGTTCCAAAAGGTTGCAGGGCGTTAGCATAGTACCAGCAGAAGAACATGCTGCCGTACGTACATTTCCCCGTTTGCGCGTGGAACTGGTATGAGTAGTTAAATTCGCTTGATCATGCGATCGACTGACGGACACGAGCGACGTTCAATCGGTATGTGTAGAAGCAGATGATATGGTCTACTCGCCAACCGTTTTCTGCGTGAAGCTCCAGCGTGAATGAAGCTCCGGCGAGTAGTCAGTGCTCAACAAATGTTCAGTCAAGTAGTCCATGCTCAACTAGAAGTCCAGACTCCAGATCGATTTCTTACGAACATTCTGCAGTCAGCCCTTTACAAACTCTGAGTCAGTTCCTCCAGCGATCAGTCGAGATAACTTGGCTGGTTTTCAATACATATGCATTGATATTCCAAGTTCAATCTTAGCCGTCAAGTGGGTTATGCATACCAGCTGCAAGGTGCACTCAGTCTCAAAAACCAAAGAAGTAAAATTTCTCTAGACAGTTCTTGCTACAGGTTCGTCGATGACGAACGAAAGACTATCTAATTCAGCCCACGCTTGGAACCTGGAGAGGATGTACGTCATGCACCCTTGCATAGCATAGACCAATTAGCTAGTTGAGGCCGGTAGCAGTTCAAGTTATCCGTCAAAAACGTTGTGCGAGGACCAGCTACTCACGATCAGATGTTCTATATAAGTAGCCATCGAAGCCATCAGCTTTTCATGTAACACACCGGCCAAATCACCCTCAGCTTGCTTGCGGTAACTCACGAGCTAGCTTCAGGTGGCACTAGTAACCAGAGCTCAATAAACTCGTACTTTGCACCCTTTCCACTTTGCCAGCATGACGAGGGCACACGTTGCGGTGATGCTTGTGGCGCTGATGATCGTCGCAGCGTCGCTGCATGCCGATGTTGCGGCGGCGCGCCGCCTGGGAGCTGATGACAAAGAGCTGCCGCTGCCGCCGGCGGCACAGCCGCCTCTTCTGGCGTCCATGAAGGCAGCACCAGGTCCTTCTGGCTGTACATGGAGCCCTCGCAATCCTCGCACTGGTCGTTGTCCGCCGCCTCCTCCTCACAAGCCTTGAATCGCCATAACTGGACGTACCGACTACAAGGGCACGAGATGGAAGGCGATAATTACCCTTTTTCGATCCTTTTTCCGTATAGTTTTCCTAAATAAAACATGTTCAATAAGTTGCATCGCTGGCAGATGCACGCGGATGTATTGCCAATCGAGCGCGTAGTTGATTTATTTATATTCTCAGGGAGAGTTTTGTGTTGTACTGTGTTGGCCCGCTGATTTGTTCATCCTGTTTTCTTAATAAATATTGATCAGCTGTTTATTTATTTGCTCGACGCTTTGATTTTCATATTTGCCGTGGAATGGGAGACAATCATTTTCTGCATTTATGTAGTTGCTAGTTACCTTAAATGCGATGTTACAAATATATTCTAGGTCTAATAATTTCAGGGAAAGAATTGCATGTTAACAATCTTGCTATATTTTTTTAAGTCCAAATTACTCCCCTCAAACTTTGTCTCCGAACCCCAGAAACTAAAATTGTCTATTTTTTTTTTTTTGCGAGTGAACTAAAATTGTCTATTTAACCCACCACTTTCTCAAAATTGAACCACTTTACACCGAATGCCCCCATGTAAAGTGGTTTCGCATGCGTGGGAGTAGTTTGGCTGACTATCCAAGATTGCCACGTGGGTTTTAGCACTTTAGTAAATATTAGGGAAAATTAGTTGTGTAGCATCGAAAGTTCCCTAGTTACGGAAAATACCATCAAAAGTTTGTCGCTCCGGAATATAGCACTGAAAGGTGCATTTGTACTCTGGATTTACCAATTTGCTTAGAATGCCTAAAGGAAATGACCCTAATGCCCTTGGCCCAGCTCGTCAGGCGAAACAGAGTACCCTTTCTCACGAACAGAGGCGCGCGCCTGTTTCTACCCTTCTGCCCGCCGGCGACTGCTCCTGATCCAGCTGCCGTCGACTGCTCCTCAGGTGACGGCGCCGCTGCTGCCTCCAAGAACCGTCGCCTTCCCTGGTCCCTTGAACAGCCGCCGCCGCCCTTCTCCCTTGAAGACCCGTCGCTGCCCCTGCTTCATTTCGACGACGTCCGCCCTTACCAGTTCAGCGACGATGCGACGCAGCTCAGCTCCACCACAAGCTGTCGCCCAGCTCCACCGCAAGACAATGGATTGAACCACGGCAACCAAACGCCCTGCAGAACAAGTGGAGGATGAATCCCTCTCAAATCCTCGACGGGTCACTTTCAATCCCCAATCCTAGGTAAATTGAATCAGGAGCACCCTGTTGCCGAGCAAAGAAAATCCCTCCATCATTCCTTCCTCTTTTCTTTCCTTTCTCCATTGGCGCACTAGTGCACAGCAGAAAACAAATCCTCAACGGTTCTTGTGGAAGCCGCAGGGACTCGGGAAATAGCTAGCAATTTGTGGAATAGGAAGGGAAAGTGGTCTGGAACTTGGTGGATTTGATGGAAAACGAGGCCTCAAACCCAGGATTTGGAGCTAGGGTTGGGGAGAAGAACCGAGCAGCCAAAGAGCCTTGCGAGTGAGAAGCAGCTGGAGACATGAGAGGGGAAATGGTTCAACTTGTTTGGGATGTTATGTTGTTAATGAGCAAACAGGTAAGGGCATTTTGTCCAAAAGATAGGAAAATGGTAATTTCCGAGTAGACATGCACCTTTCAATGGTATTTTCCCTTGCTCTGAACTTTCAATGATATTTTCCGTAACTAGCGAACTTTTGATGCTACACAACCAATTTACCTTAAATATTATTGTATTATGTCATTTTAATTTGTTCTCATCTTATCATTATGCGCCCCATGTTTCAATCCACTCGACCACTGTCATCATCTGATGGCAATGTTGGATAATTTTAAACATCTATTAACCAATATTTCGCTAAGAAATGGAGCTACCATGTTCATTTTGAAAGGCTAGAAATTACACATACTTCTAGAAGTATCCATTAGTAAGAGGGGAAAAAATAAAAATTAGTCCAAACTAGTCCAAATTACACATTAGTCCAAACTAGTCCAAATTACACATTAGTCCAAACTAGTCCAAATTACAAACTAGTCCAAATTACACATTAGTAAGAGGGGAAAAAATAAAAATTGCCCACCATCGTCATTATGAAAAATTAGTCCAAACTAATCTCCACATACTTCTAGAAGTATCCATCATTGTCATTATGAAACAGTTAGTCTAAAGTGTCCTCCACATATTTTTTGAAATTACGCACCATTGTCATTAACAAATTAGCCTGAAATAATATATATAATTTTAAAATCATGCATAATAATAAATTAACAAACTAGTTAATACTATAATTCAATACTAGTCTCACAAATGCAAGGGCCACCATACTAGTTAATAAATTATACCAGTCTAAAGTTTTTTTTTTAAAAAGATACAACTTGATCTCTGTGAGGTTCTGTGAGAATAACCAACTTAATTAGCTACTAACTCGGAGCATAGTAACTTTGAATTAAATATTTTACGCGGAGTAAGGACGAAAGCGTAAGCGAGTTACTTTATGTGTGTGATTTGCGCAATATATATGTGCGTGGGCATGAGCCATATTTTTTAAGCGTGGCATGCTACAGATGATAATCGGAACCGATTTTGAGTCATAGTGTGCATGGCACGTGAGCTCAACGTGGGAGATACGACATGACACATGCTACGTGAACAGAAATGAACATTCATGTGCGGTTTGTCCCCTATGGATGAGTTGCCCCCTTCGAGGGTGAGAATGTTGTGAGGCCCAAAGTTGTTGGGCCGGGCTCCCTCTCCTGGAAACATAACAACTTCGGATTAATCCTTTTACACGAAACATGTACATATATATGAGCATTGCCAAAAAAAAAAAATGTACATATATATGAGCCGTATTTGAGCCTGACATATTACAATCTCGAAAAAGGAACAATGAGATACAACTTGTTTGGCTTTTGAATACACAAAGCAAATGATTGTCTTTCCTTATTCATAGCAGGGCAGGGCATGCATACGAAAACAGAGACGAGCAACGACAGATGGATGGATACATTGGTATCTATGAGGATGCCGGCGCCTCCTGGAGCTGGTTGAGGAATGGGTAGTCGGTGTATCCGACGACGGGGTCGGAGGTGTAGAAAGTGGTGCGGTCGTACTTATTGAGCGGCGCGTCGGCGACGGCGAACCTCTCCGGCAGGTCCGGGTTGGCCAGGAACAGCCTGCCGAAGGACACCAGGTCCGTGTAGCCTTCGTCGACGACCTTGTTCCCCTCCGCCCTGTCGTACCCGCCGGCGGCGATGAAGGTGCCCTTGAACGCCTTCCTGAACGGCAGCAGGCGGTGCGGGATCTGCCGGCGGCCGTCCACCAGCGCCATGCGCGGCTCGATCATGTGGCAGTAGAGCACGCCGCGGCCGCCGTCGATGCCGTTGAGCTTGTCCACGAGGTAGGCGGCCAGGGCCTCCGGGTTGGAGTCGTGGCAGTCCATGTAGTCGGTGAAGGGCGAGAGGCGGACGCCGACGCGGCGCGCGCCCACCTCCTCGGCGACGGCGGCCACCACCTCGAGCGCGAAGCGGCAGCGCTTCTCCAGGCTGCCGCCGTACTCGTCGTCGCGGTCGTTGGCGCTGTCCTTGAGGAACTGCTCGATGATGTACCCGTTGGCGCCGTGCACCTCCACGCCGTCGAAGCCGGCCTCGATGGCGTTGCGCGCCGCCCTGCGGAAGTCGTCCACGATCCCGGGGATCTCCTCCGCGGCCAGCCTCCGCGGCGGCGAGAACTCCTCGACGCGGCCGTCGTGGCTGACCTGCGGAGGCACGCCGCGGTCGGTGCTGGAGACGGGCGCGGCGCCGCTGGGCTGGAAGGCGTAGGTGGAGACGCGGCCGACGTGCCAGAGCTGGCAGAAGAAGACGGCGCCCTTGGCGTGGACGGCGTCCACGATGGGCCGCCACGCCGCCACCTGCTCCGCCGTCCACACCCCCGGGGTGTCCGTGTACCCCTGCGCCGTGGCGGACACGCCGGTGGCCTCCGTGATGAGAAGGCCGCCTTTCGTGGCGCGCTGCGAGTAGTACACGGCGGCGTGCGGCTGCGGCACGTTGCCGTAGGACCGCTGCCTCGTCAGCGGCGCGAGCACCACCCGATGGGACAGCTCGAAATCACCCATCTTGTAAGGAGTCAGCAGAGGAATACTGCCGTCATTCTTCTTCTTCGACTCCATCTTTTACTTGCTCTGCTCGACTGCTTTGCTCTCCAATGGCTTCCTATTTGCATTGCTGGCCATTTATAGGCATTATACAGAGTAGTATTTTATTACCATTCTTGTGGAGCTAGATGCACGAGCGAATTATATATTCAAGTGATGAGTGGACTCCGCCGATCCATGGGCGATGAGTGAGAGTGAGGAAAGTTGCAGGCAGGAACGCAGCCCGGCGGCTCTGACCAAGGGTCAAAAGATCAATAGGAGTATATAGTAATATAAAAGTACTCTAGATATCTCCAACGGAAAGATTGTCGACGCTGACGCCATCCCCGATGCAACTGCAAAAGTGCAAATAATTAGGATTCGATTCGTTTGGTGGCAGACGACATTTTACCTTCACTTGTTTGTCTATTTTTCAACACTGGCATCAGCATTGATCTTCTTTACCTAACATAAATTCGATTCTATAGAAGGCATTCGACTTCCTGAGATAAAATATCAGCATTGATGAAACGCTGCTGTGCACAAAAAGGAAACATCAGCTATTAGTTGTTGGATAGGACTCTTTGTTTCGTACGCTGTCGGTCAAGGATCTTCATGATGCGATGTGTTCTGATGAAATAGTGCCGGTTATGCTGGTTGAATGAATGGAGTCCTGGGATAATTTGTGAGGCATTTGTGCTGATATATGTCTGAAATTACCCAATTTCAGATTTGCTGTTTAATTTGGATTTCATGTTTGCAATTATTTTGTTGCATGGGAAGGTCTGTCTGTTGAACTCTCTCTCTCTCTCTCTCTGTGAGATGTCTGTTGAATTATCAGTCATGGAAAATTGAAAAATATGGTGCCACTGTAGAGGTACTCGTGTTGAGAGAGCTAAGTGAGTATTGCATTACCTGAGGAGGATACTTGATTTTTTTTTTTTGTGATTACACAGTACAACTCAGACACTCACAAGAGGATACTTGAATTTTGACCCTGTCTTTACACGCTAAAGATGAGATGTTGATGGATATGGAAAGTGAAATCAGACGCTTACAAGATGCTCTGCGTTGCACTGACGAGAAGTTGCTAAGGGAATAATCTTGAGGGAGAACTTGAATCTTCCTTTGCAAGTCTTACATCACAGCTTGGTGAGAAGGATCAGGTTCTACATTCTGTTGATGCGCATAAAACAGAGTTATTTATCCACCTGAGGAAATTTTGGCTATGGAAAAAGCTTAATATAGGATGCACTCACGCAAAGTGACGAAATTCAAAGGGACCTTAACTATAAAAATTGTGCTCTTCACTCCCAGCTTTCAAATGTAGAAACTTGGGAGCTGTTCTCGAGGCCATGTTTTCCAATAAAATGGAAGCTTGTTATGAGAAGCCAGGTAAGAGAGGCTTGTGTGCAGCTTGATTTTCTGGAAAATGAACTTGAGAAACTTAAACTCGAAAACTAATGCCAATGAATTTTCACGGTCATACATGTCTACCGAAGATGAATGCATTGTACAGAATAAGCCGTGAACCCCCTGTGTCATCAATCATGTTCAGACATGGCTGTTGCATTGAATTGAATTTCAGCACGAATAGGAGAAAATTCTGATTTCTTGGTCATGAATGGTGCCTTTGAATGTGACTTATGCGTCCCATTTGGTTGACAATGTGCACCTTAATGTTCTGTTGCGTCACTTCCCTTCTGGTGTTCTATTTTTGACCTTGAGAAACTTAAAAGGAACCGCTGCAGCTTCTAGTGAATATTAAAATGAGCCGCGCAAATTGCGTAGCTACACCTTAAATATGTTGGCCTTTTTTTTTTTGTCTTCTAAAGTGTGTAAATGAAAACATTTGCAAGAGAGCATGATTTATTAGTACTATGTAAACTATTCATTGTTTGTAAGGGAAAAATGTAAGCCGTAGCAATGCATGGGCAAATTACTAGTTTATAAACATGAATCAACTATATTAGAAAATTTTCTTATCAAATATTACTGAGATAACAGACATACATTTAGATCACCAAATTAAAATGTGTCATCTGCGTGATATATTTAGTACACCACCCGTCACAAGCAAACCACTTCACATGTCATACAAAACTGCATGTACCATCCTGTAGAGCCTAAGCTGCTGCGCCCAAGCTGCCGGCGACATCGACGACAAAGCGGTACCTCACGTCGTTCCTCTCGAGCCGTTCGATTGCCTTGTTGACGTAGTCCATCCCGACGACCTCGACGTCTGCGGTGATGCCGTGCTCCGCCGCGAAGTTCAGCGTCGCCTGGCAGTCCGCGACGCTGCCCACGCCGTTCCCGGCCACGCGTTTCCCGCCCGCGATGACGGCGTAAGCTGGGAGCTGCAGCGGCTCGCTCGGCGCGCCAACGACCACCATCTGGCCCATCGGCTTCAGCAGATCCAGCAGCGGCACGATCGGGTGCCCCGCCGACACCGTGTCGATGATGCCGTCCATCGTGCCCAGCGCGGCCTGCGTTCAAGAGCACCGTGAATTAATCGTGTGCTACCATTTATCCATCTATCGAGAGGCATGTCAGTGGAGAGCTAATTACCTTCATCTCCTCAGGGTCGCGGCTCGACAAGAACGTGTCGGCGCCAAGGCGGTCGAGCGCCTCCTCACGCTTGCTTGGCGACGAGCTGATGACGGTGACCGTCATCCCGAACGCCTTGCCGAACTTGACGGCCATGTGGCCGAGCCCACCGAGGCCGACGACGCCCAGGTGCTTGCCTGGCGCGTTGAGGCCGTACTGCATCATCGGGCTGTACATCGTGACGCCGGCGCACAGAAGCGGCGCGGCGCCGTCGAGAGGCAGGCTCTCCGGGACACGGACGACGTAGTCCTGGCTGACGACGACGACGTCGGAGAAGCCGCCCTGGGTGGTGGCGCCGTCGCGGTCTACGCCGTTGGAGGCCAGCACGAGTTTCGGGCAGTAGTTCTCGTGTCCCGTGCTGCAGGTGTCGCAGGCGCGGCAGGATTCGACGAAGTAGCCCACGCCCACCGTGTCGCCGGCCTTGAACTTGGTCACGCCTGGCCCGACGTCCGTGACGATACCGACAACCTCATGCCTGTGTGTGTCCAAGTGAGCGCGGTATCGTTAGAACGGCACGAAAACGCGAAGAAATCTTTGGTTTGGCCGGCAAATATAATTACCCGGGAACAACGGGGTACAAGGCGTTGCCCCATTCGTTCTTGATGACGTGCAGGTCTGTATGGCAGACGCCACAGAAGAGCACCTTGATGGTGACGTCGCTGTCTCCCTGAGCCCTGAACCCGCCACGGCGTAACCATCAGAATTCAAACAGAGAGGGTATATAGCGCGCCCAACAAACAGAACAGTGCAATAGAGAGCGGGAGAGAGACCTTCTTGAGAAGCTGTAAGGGGAGAGGTGGCCGGAGGCATCCCTCGCAGCCCACCCAAGCGCCGTTATGCCGCCGACTTGCTCCATGGAAACTCCTTGATCAGTAGATGCTCTGCTGCTTCAAGCTTACTCTGCTTCTCCGATCAGGAAGCTGCTGGGCGGTGCGCCGGTGACTGGTAACTACGGACTACGGTGCTCCGAATAAATAGGCAAGCAGCTGCCTGGGTACCATGGCCATGGCGATGTCATTGCTCACGCAGCCCAGGCCGGTTCATTTGTTTCTTGAGTTTGGACAAGTCCATTCTCCTGGTGCCGTTGGCGGGAAATATTGTACTGCATGCTTGGTCAACATCGTTCATTTTTTTAGTTCGAGTAGCATAGGATGCCAAGAAACAAATGCACTGCAGTTTGAAAAATGCAGAGTGATGGCTGCAACTACGGAAGATTACTTCACAGTTGGAGATTCTGATCAGTATATTTTTTTTGAGCCAATTCTGATCAGTATATAGTAAGTGTTTTTGACCAAGCCACATCGCGGATTGCTGGAGCAAATATTAGTACCCATGATGGTGCCGGCCCACTTGGTCAGTAACATATGCAATGACGCACGGTTCAAAATACTTATTCTTTTCATTTTTTTTGCGAATATTATTCTTTTCATTTTATGGTTCTTTAAGTTGTTAATCCCCATATAATCTGAATTTAAGATTTAGATTTATTTTTTTGCCTTTCATGCACACTTACCAAGGATGACGATAAAAGGTTATGCGAAGACAAATTCAATAATTTATAAAGGCCGGTTCATCATTTTATATGTATATGTTGAGATAGAGCTAAAACTTTTTGAATTTTACGTTTTTCCAGCAAATGTTAAAAGTGAATGAAATACTACCATTGACTGTGGAATCTTTTTCTCCCTGTTGTGTCTATTTATAGCATGATATGATCTGACAGGTTTCAAAATTGTCACTCTCAGTTTCAAAGATGCATCAAAGTTTAAAAATTTGCCACCGATCAACAACTCGTCCTGGGCAATGAGCTTTTGCCACTAGGTTGGCCGGTCTCTTCTGTGAAACCTACAGTCGAGCATGGGGTAGGATTTTTACGGGCAATTGTTTTTTTATACCCAGACATTTACATACACGTACGAGCACTGATCTCTATGAAGTATGTACACAGAGATGCGCACTCTATGAACGTCTATGAGAGACTGGCCGGCTAATTCTCCAACACAAGGGCGAGCTTCCAACTAAAACGGTATCCCAAATGTAGTTAAAATGAAGTCCAGGGTGACCAAGATGAACTCGGGAGAAAATGGCTACTGACTCTCATACAAAGTTAAAAACTCTTCTATGCATAATTACAGATGGTAATGCGAAGGGAACACACTCACAAGCTTATTTTTTTGGCACAGAAAGCACACACAGAGCTCCTGAAGAACCCACCCGCACGGCTGCACGTTGCCGGCCAGACACGTGAGGCGTTCCACATCAGAGCTCCCGAAGAACATCCCGCATGGCTTCACGAGGTTTGCACATGGCCTCCAGCGGGACAGCCTCAGAGCTCTTGGACGGTTACCTCGTTTTTGTTGCTTCAACCACAGTCACCGTTCCATCAAGCAACATAAATATATGGCATGCCTGTATTTTAATACCTCATGCTCTGACTTAAAGAAGTACGTGAGTTTATGAAATACTTTCTTGTGCGTGAGGGATAGCAAGGCTTCCATGTGTTGAGTTTTTTACTAGATGAAGCATGTGAATTGATAAATACCTTCTGAAACTAATAGATGAAAACATGTGGAACTGCAACAAATCCAAATGCTTACTGGAACAAATAATTTTCTTATGTGGAACACGGGGATCAACTACGTGGAACAAATTGATATGAATATTGGAACAAATAGTTCTCATGTGGAACATATAGGCTAACTAGGTGGAACAAATCCATATACCTACTAGAACAAATAATTTTCTCGTGCAGAACACAGAGATCAATTACATGAAACAAATCGATATGAATAGTGAAACAAATAGTTCTCATGTGAAACATATAGGCTAACTAGGCGGAACAAATCCATATACCTACTGGAACAAATAATTGTCTAATGTGAAACACATGGACTAACTACGTGGAACAAATCGATATGAATACTGAACAAATAGTTCTCATGTGGAACATATAGACTAACTAGGTGAAACAAATCCATATGCCTACCGGAACAAATAATTTCTTACGTGGAACACATGGATCAACTACGTAGAACAAATCGACAGAACACTAGAAGATATTATTTTCTCATGTGGAACATATGCACTATGTCCAACAAACTCATGTCTAATAGAACAAATAATTTTCTTATGTGGAACAAATAAGTTTTCTGTTGGAACAAAGAGTTAAATTTTGTTAAACAAACATATCTTTCGCTTTAAAAACATAAGAGAAGAAAAAGAAAATCAAGAAAGTTGTTTATAAGCAAGCACATAAGTTGCTGAATAAAATTCAATTCAATAAACCAGAAAAAGGTTCACACTGGTTCATTTTTGATAGCACAAATGGGTAGGCATCAATAAGAAAGTACTAGATGGAATTGTACGAATGAATGACCATAAATCAAAAAAGGTTTTTTAATTAAACAAAAAAGGGGGGGGGGGGGGGGGGGGTAAAGAATCACCTTGACACCTGCGGTGATACGTACGCATGTATATATAACATGCCGGCTTTTTTATGTCGTACCCCAACTTTGGAGTACTCTGTGCATCATGTATCAGTCCCTAGATCAGTAGCTGATACGCACAGGAACACAGATATGATAATCAAAAGCATACTTCGGATAGGTAAATAGATATAGTACCTGATATAAAGAGCCTTTAGTGGCGGTTCGACAAGGATGCAGAAGCATCCAAGTCCTTCCGTCAAATAAAGGCGAAGCAATCACACACAGACAGCGGAAAGCACGACCCAAGCCACAGGCAGACTTGAGAAGCAGAACCGAAAACCGAAGCGTCGTCGTCTTCCTACGATGACTTCTCCTACTAAAAACATCAATCGCAAACGCGTGAGTACATAAGGAACTCAGCAAACCCTAACACAAGGGGTAAATATATGCAAGGGTATAAACAAGGATGAGGCTGAGGTTTATCATATCGGCGGAAAGCCAATTTTATGCAAGGGTTGTTTTTGAAACCAAAACAGTTCGCAAACTACAGTCAGTTATGTCATTAGATATAGTGGGGTTGGTTGGCCCTGGGGGAGATGCAATCCATCCCGCCAGTTCCCAAATTTTAAGTGCTGGTAGGAAACCAGCGCACGGCTCCACGCCGGTGTTTTCCAAAAACACGCCAAGGATAACTCACACGGAAAAGACTAATCATTGTGTGGCCATAGCTTTCGCGTTGTCCAATACCGTGGAACACGGCTATCCGGATAGATTCTTATCCTCTGCAGAGGTTGTACACTTTCCCCCACAAGGTACCCAGTCCTCCCCACTGCCATGGCTTGGACTGGATACTAATGGTTCCGTACCTACTTGGCGTCACCACGGCACCACCACGGAAAAACACCAACCAGGGGATTCCATCATCATATAATAGAATGGCCTCAGGCCAGAATTGTCTCCACATGCCGGACTCGACGCCAACCTCGTCGAGCCTTCTCCTGGCTTCCGTTTGCCACTCCAGCCTCCTGGTGGGTACCGGGTGAAAGCTATAGTAGGGTGTGGTTCCAAACCTTTCCCATACAAGGCTTGTGGTTGTACGGGAGGTGCTAGGCTAGGCGGCACATGAACCGGTCCTTATACGACCGAATCAGGCATCTTCAATAGCCAATCCTCACGAGGAAGGGCATCCCAGAGATAGCCTCCCCACTGAGGACTACCTCGCCTGATCCCGCCAAAACATTCCCCACTATGGGTTGCACTTTATCACCAATCCCCCCCCCCCCCCCCCCCCATTTCCTTATTTACACACACCACCAATCACCCACACATTTTAACACAAAAGCATGTGAGCAAGATTAATTAAGCACACATGTGACAGGTCCTAAGCAGCATTTTGATTCATCACATCATTAAAGAATTAATGATGTGGGTTCCTAGGTTTAACAAGGATTCTGGGTAAGCAAAAACAAGGCATGGCAACCAACAAGTACTTAGGACATACTAAGCATGTAAATCACTTTTAAATACCATGCATACTTTATTTGAAAGCAGGCTCTAAGTGGGTTTTCTTTGCAATCATAGGATCAATATGATCAAGGGGAGTTAGGGCTTGCCTGATAATCGCTTTCCTAATATTTAGTTCTGGGTCTTCAGTCTTTTCTGTCGAAGTTGGTGCCTTCGAGTCCTTTCTTGAAGCTCGTATCTTTCAACGGGTCTTGATATAAGATTCCTCGACGAGTACTTGGATTTTTCTAGCTTTTCCTCGATTCTCGCGTAATCTAGCGCATAAAACTCTACGTATAAATATACTACCGCAAAAGAAAATAAAGAGCGAAAAGAGCCGAATAAGATCCAATTAACTCCAATAAAATCGATAGAAAGCAAATGAAGAACAAAAGACTCAAAACACGGATGATGCATCCAGTTTTACTTTAACAAGGTTTTGTTACCTTAAAAAGGCAATTAGGGGGTGATGCATCGAACTCTATGGATTTTGGTGTAATGAGATATGCTAAACACGAAGAGAAGAGCATGAATGCAAGAAGTGACGAGGACAGCGTGTGTACGTGTTCTTCGTACATTCGTGGCACTAGCCTTCATACAGGTAGTAACCTATATAAAGGTTCATGCAACACGTGTACGAAGTACAAGGTGTGTCAGCTTAGGGCTCCTATAACTTATATCGTTAACTAATGATGATTTAGCTATTAATTACTTACTAGATTAATTAATTATTAAGACTAAGTTATTATTGATTGGTTATCATGCGTCGGACGCACGACGATGGTACGTGCACGTGAGCATGTATGATATGCATGCACGACTGCAGATAAAATACCAAGAGCAATTAAAGACAACTGACAATTAAGATAACAACGACTGAATAACTCCAATAAGATCCAACAAAAAGGGCACTTGTAACAGAAGACGACGAAATGATAAGGTTTGGTAGGATTTGGCGAGGGCTTTGGAATAGGTGTTGCAGGCATTGTTGGGTTAAGTTTGATTGAGCGATGATCGATCAAGGCTAGAATTGGAGTTGAGTTCGTGATAGAAGGAGGTTATTGGATTTTGAAGTGAAACGACATAAAAGATATATCGTTAGATTTAATGCTAGCGAGCGAATGTGTGGATGTGCGATACAAGGATGAAGCGGGGTGTATGCTGTGATGTGGACGGTATTAGATAACTAGTATCATAGGATTTGTTTGGTTTAGGCACAGTAATTGCGACGTGCGAGACATCGCATAACTGTCGGGAAAAGATATAATAGGTGAGAGGGTTTTGGGTCATTGATGGTATCTAGGTCAAAGATGGTGCTCCAATAATAGTACCATGAGGTACTATGCGTTTCTACGAACGCGTGGGCGCAAGAATTGCCCAAAACGGAGCTATGGTTGAAAAGATACGGGCATTTGAAGTTCTAGGGCTTGATTGTAATTATAAAAAGGTTTTAAGGGCTTAAAGATAATTACAGAAAGTTCTAGGGACCTTTCTGTAATTAAAGAAAAGGTTAGGGACCTTGGTGTAAAAAGATAGGGGCTAAAACATAATTACAGAAAAGATTAGGTACTTTTCTGTAAAAAGGTAGGGCTTAAACATGATTATTGAAAAGGTCAGGGGCTTATCTGCAAAATGTACAGGACCCGGGGATTTTCTAGAATTTGGGAATTATTTTTGTATGGGAAAAGGCCGTGGAAAATGTCCATACGCACGGTGGACCGGGTCTATGGCATGCGCTCTCGGTGCACGGTGGACCAGAGCAGGGCGTGCGGCGGCGGATGGCCGGACTTCTCGCCGGCGATGGCTAGGAGGGCCGAGGCGCGACGAGGAGTGGACGCGGGGGTGTAGCGCGCGACGGCGGTGCAGGGTGGCCTACGCGTAGACGTGGGGAGCGGCTGAAGCGGTGGGGCGGAGTCGCCGGAGACGGGCGGCGCTCCGGTGTGCGACGAAGTAGGCACGGGAGACAGCTACGGGTGAGTGTGTGTGTGTTTTGGGAGCTGCGCGGGTGCGCGTGGGGTCGAATGGTGGGCACGGTCAAGCCGGGGAGGTCGCACGATGGCCGGAGTCGACGGGGAAGGCTGCGCGGCGGTGGCAGCTCGGTACGGGCTCGTGCGAGGAGAGTGGAAGGAAGGGGGAAAGACGCGGGAGAGGGAGAGGAGCACGGGGATGCTCACCTCGTGCTCAGCGGAGGCAGAGGTGCCGTGAGCTCGCCGCGAAGCGACGGCCGTAACCCTAGCTCGCTCGGATGGAGAGAGGAAGGGAGAGGGAGAGAGAGAGAGAGAGAGAGAGAGAGAGAGAGAGAGAGAGAGAGAGGGAGAGAGAGAGAAGCAGGGCGCCTACGGCTTTTTATCAACGAAGAATCGTGGCGGCTACGGCAACTCCGGCAGCCGGGGATGGGCGACGCCGGATTTCACGCGGCGGCGCTGTGGATGACGACTCCGACGGGACGCGACGGAGGTAGACGATGACAGGTGGGACCCGCTCGTCAGCGACTCGGGACAGGGGTTGGGCTGGAGCGGCTGGGCCGAGGAGCTGGGCCGAAAGGGAGGGGTGTGGCCCACTGCGGAAAAGAAAGAAAAAGAAAAAGAGAAAAGGGGAGCGGGCTGGGCCGATTGAAGGAAAGATGGGTTTCGGCCCGGAAGGTTTATGAAAAGGATAAAGGTTCATCTTTTTCTGGAATTTGAATTTGAAGAGATTTGAAATTCAAACAAAAGCAAAGGTTGATCAAACACTCAAAACAAATCAAATAAAACTCAGAAATGCATATGATGAGATTTTGATGCAGATTTAAATTCAAAATTTTGAAAATCAATTTGGGATTTAATCCTACTTTGATTTTACTTGTTGAAAATTCAAAAGCTTCCAAATTTGAATACATTTTTAAATGAAGGCAACCACTTGAGCACAAGTTTTAAATTTCAAAAATTTTCATATTCAAACTAGATTTAATTTATTTAGTGAATTTTATTTTGAAAATTCATTTCAAGGTAAGAGGTTGGACAAAAATTTTAATTTGGAGTGATTTTTATTCCTTTTTATTTTTCTTTTCTTCTTTTCTCTTTGGCTCCAAAAGTAGGGGTGTTACAGATCTACCCCACTTAAAAGGAATCTCGCCCTCGAGATTCAAACGAGCTTCTGGATGGTGTAGAACTCCTCTTGTGTCTTCTTGTTTGGCGGTTGTAACCTCCAAAATTTCGTCGAAGACTTCCTGACGTCGCGAGCTTCGACAGCAGATTTTCTTCAAGGTGGGTGGACTTCGAACTGCGGATGGACATGATTGAACTTCTTACTTCTGAAGATCTTCCATGTCGGTCGCTTTAGCAGAGGATGGCTGGCCTAAGGTTTTGGGTCTTAAGGCTTTTAGGTTATCCGGAAGAAAATCCTACCCCACTTAAAAGGATTTTTCACTTGGGTTACTCTTGTTGATGTCGTGAAGCCATTCCAGGCCTTGGCTGTCTCGGGACATTCCGAGTGACAAGGTCGTTAGCTTATTTTTCAGCCTTTCTTGTGAAGGAACGATGATTTCTGGAGTTTCCGGAATCCAAGCGGGGTATGGCATGTTGATCGACTTTGTAAGCTTTCTCATGTGCTATGAAGTGTTGTCTCTTTTTCTGATCTGTTGGTGCTTTCTGTGTAACACAGGACCATAATCCTTCTATCTCATCATAACAATCCAAAGGTTTCTGTAATCAATGACCGTTATGGAGCATTTACTTGGTCCATCGTAGGAGATGTATTCCCTCTTTGTTGCCTTAGGGATGGGGGTACCTACCCCACTTAAAATCCTTGACCTCGGTTTACTTTTGTTGACATGCAAGGCTTGACAACCTTTTTAAGCGCATGATCCATTAGCAGGAACTTTCTATTTTCATTGCAGGTACGGCCAGTGGACTGTTTTCAAAAGACACACCACTGGATTATTCTGACATTGATGTTACTAGCACAACTCTTTTCCATGGGTCGTCTTGGTTTGCTTATGTGGAACACTGGGATCCTTTATGTTATATACCCGATTTTTGTGCCTCAGGACTCCATCTTTAAAGTTGATTAGGTCTCACTGTCTAGAAATAGCTCAACACATGAGGTGTTTAAACGGCTTGGCTTGACAAAGCGGGATATAGCCACTTGAATTCTGATAGTAGCTCAGGTTGCCATTTTTGCTTGTTGATGTGGTTGCCGTGATTATTGCGATCCAATGCATTTATCACTACAACGGTCTTTTCAAATACTTTTTCTTAATCTGTCCAATTTAGGACCATGGAATCATGTGTTTTATCACTGTTCCTTATACTGTTGTCCTCATTTCGCATAGTTTTGTCATCCCTTTAACCTTGCAAGTTCATGGTATGTTGCTTCCAATACCATATATCTGTGCTGAAGATCACAACGCTGACAAGGGATATATCGAGTACGTCCTCACCTCAAAACTTCGATTGGTAGTACTCGGATCCTTAAGTCAATCTTGAGGACAAACTTGGCTTTCTTTAACTGTCAAATAAGTCATCGATCCTGGGCTGTGGGTACTTGTTCTTGATGTGACCTCATCAACTGAATTGTAGTCAAAGCACGTTCTGTGACTTCTTAACAGACAGAATGGATAATCACCAAGGATAAAAGCTTGATCGGATGAAGTGTTTCTCTTGTAACCCTGATAATGGTTTCTTCAATTCTGCTAGTTGATTGGCTGCCATCTAATAGGAATCTCTTGGCTATTGGGGATTCTTCCTGAATTTAACTTAATGAGGAACATCCTCTGTCTTTATCAGGTAGCCTTCTGGGTTACTCATCTGACAAACGTCTGAGTATTCATGTATTACCAGTACTTTTTCAAGGGTTTGCCTTTCCTGTTGCTTGCAATGTAGGTAATTTTTCGATTCACTTGGCTCATATTCCACTTTAGTCCAAGTCATTGACAATTGCTCTCGGGTCTCTTTGTGGTCATCTCCAAGGCAAACATTTGTAACCAACAGATCTTTGCCAATGATATCATCGACAGGAGACTTGAGCTTCATTCCTGGCGAAGTTCTCTGGCTGTGAGGATTCTATGATTTGCAGCCATTAATTTCCTGTTGCTTGGTCATTTGTGATAGCAGCTGAAACTTCTTGTCATTTTCCTAACTGTCATTTGATTCACTTCCTTGGTTAAGCTCTTCTTTATATGCTTCTGTTCGGCAAGTAACTGATGTCGTTACCATCTTTAACACTGTCTTATGCAAACTTTCCCATTTGTCTGTGACCCTTAGCTGTCGTTGGCCAAACTTTTGATTGGTCTTGACTCTATGCTGAAACCTCTTTGACGGTGGGTCTTCTTGGGTAGGGGTTTGGGTATAGGTTAGGAGAGGGATCTTAGCACTAAGCTGCTATTAACCTTTAGTTTTTGTTGTTATGAAGTGTGATCTGATTAGAAGCACTCAACCAAAGAAACACGGAGCAAGGATCAACAAAATCATTGAATCACACAATCAACACGATTTATTTGTTGTGGGCTGAGGTGTTCACGTGCTACGAACGAGGGTTAAGGCTCAAGGGTGGATATACTATCGACTCTTTCACTGATATCGGAACTCGACCAATAGTCTTTGACCAAAAAGAATCGAGGGGGTCATATGACTTGGTCGGTTAAAAGGAAAACTGTTCTCTGCATCTCTGCGTTAGAAAGGAGCTTCATGTCCTCGATCTCTTGATGTTGTTTGAGTAAGTGTCGTATGATCATTGAAGTCTTTGGAGCTTTTCATCTTTCCAACTCAGCTTGTACTAGTGGTAATTTGTATCCACATTTTTGTCAGGACAACACTGACACCTTTTCCTTACTCATAAAAGGGATGTACAACTCTAATTCAATCTCTTTGATCAGGACCTCAAGGTACCTTACACGTACTTCCATTGTTATGCATGGGTGCTACTATTCTTACATGAGGGTGACATTCTTCCAAGATGCTGAGCGAAGTTCTGAATCAACCTTCATAAAGAACTTATTTGGGGAAAATTCTGGCACAAGTCGTATAACTGCGTTTCCGCAGGCGTCTTATCGACTTAAGGGTTACAGTCTCCAATAATAAACATTGCCATCTTGGTTTCTCCTTCTGGGGACTTCAGGGATGCATATCTTACCTGGTCATGGTCTCTTTTTGTTCAATATTGGGTGGCAGACCTATGCTGCTTGCGTCGTGACGCACATTGTCTAGTTGGTAAAGGGCAGGTTCTTGTCTGTAGTAAGGACAGCTGATTACCATGTGTCCTCGTTCTCTATAGTAGTAACAAAGTCTTGTGCTCTTGGTCTTCTTAGATGTAGCTTGAACAGATGCCTGACGCTTGTTCTTTCTTTTCTTGTTGTGGTTCTTGCTAGCCTTCCTGGGCTGCAGAGCTTTCTTAAGTTTGGTGATTTCTTTACAGATCTTCTTCATTGACTCTCCCAGACCATTCAACCTTTCAAGCAATTCGACGACGATAGGAGTTGACGCCATAATGGTGTTATCCATGTCGTTCCATGTTTCCTGTCTCTCAGACTTTTCCTGCACTGAAAATCCAATTTTTTCTGGTGATGCTGGTAGTTGACATAGTTCATCCTCCATGTCAGTCACCGCAGCTCTTGCTTCACCGTTGGGTTGATACGGAGGACAATCATCAAACTTGTGTCCGGGGTCTCGACAGTTGAAGCATGTCATCCGTGATCCAGTGCCTTGAATTGCATTGATCTTGTTCTCTTGCTTAGGAACCATGTCTGGGGCGCGGTACACCTGGTACGATACGTTCTCCACTTCTATGATCACGTAGTCGTCGTTGTCCATTTGTTTAAGAGCTTCTGCACTCGGACACTTCTGAATGAGTCTCTTTCCTTACGGTCGAGGGAAGCAAGGGGTTTTTAAATAGAAAAGGGAGGGTTATATGGAAGATTTTGCAATTAGTTTTGAAAATAGTCTTTTTCGAACACGACGAGTCCTAGGTTTTCGTTCTACGGTCAAGTATTGCTCTGATACCACTCTGTCGTACCCCAACTCTGGAGTACTCTGTGCATCATGTATCAGTCCCTGGATCAGTAGCTGATACGCACAGGAACA
Organism: Eragrostis curvula; assembly: GCA_007726485.1. Taxonomy (NCBI): domain Eukaryota; kingdom Viridiplantae; phylum Streptophyta; class Magnoliopsida; order Poales; family Poaceae; genus Eragrostis; species Eragrostis curvula. The sequence continues at coordinate 17,033,765 of CM017441.1, forward strand.
CAGATATGATAATCAAAAGCATACTTCGGATAGGTAAATAGATATAGTACCTGATATAAAGAGCCTTTAGTGGCGGTTCGACAAGGATGCAGAAGCATCCAAGTCCTTCCGTCAAATAAAGGCGAAGCAATCACACACAGACAGCGGAAAGCACGACCCAAGCCACAGGCAGACTTGAGAAGCAGAACCGAAAACCGAAGCGTCGTCGTCTTCCTACGATGACTTCTCCTACTAAAAACATCAATCGCAAACGCGTGAGTACATAAGGTACTCAGCAAACCCTAACACAAGGGGTAAATATATGCAAGGGTATAAACAAGGATGAGGCTGAGGTTTATCATATCGGCGGAAAGCCAATTTTATGCAAGGGTTGTTTTTGAAACCAAAACAGTTCGCAAACTACAGTCAGGTATGTCATTAGATATAGTGGGATTGGTTGGCCCTGGGGGAGATGCAATCCATCCCGCCAGTTCCCAAATTTTAAGTGCTGGCAGGAAACCAGCGCACGGCTCCACGCCGGTGTTTTCCAAAAACACGCCAAGGATAACTCACACGGAAAAGACTAATCATTGTATGGCCATAGCTTTCGCGTTGTCCAATACCGTGGAACACGGCTATCCGGATAGATTCTTATCCTCTGCAGAGGTTGTACACTTTCCCCCACAAGGTACCCAGTCCTCCCCACTGCCATGGCTTGGACTGGATACTAATGGTTCCGTACCTACTTGGCGTCACCACGGCACCACCACGGAAAAACACCAACCAGGGGCTTCCATCATCATATAATAGAATGGCCACAGGCCAGAATTGTCTCCACATGCCGGACTCGACGCCAACCTCGTCGAGCCTTCTCCTGGCTTCCGTTTGCCACTCCAGCCTCCTGGTGGGTACCGGGTGAACGCTATAGTAGGGTGTGGTTCCAAACCTTTCCCATACAAGGCTTGTGGTTGTACGGGAGGTGCTAGGCTAGGCGGCACATGAACCGGTCCTTATACGACCGAATCAGGCATCTTCAATAGCCAATCCTCACGAGGAAGGGCGTCCCAGAGATAGCCTCCCCACTGAGGACTACCTCGCCTGATCCCGCCAAAACATTCCCCACTATGGGTTGCACTTTATCACCAATCCCCCCCCCCCCCCCCATTTCCTTATTTACACACACCACCAATCACCCACACATTTTAACACAAAAGCATGTGAGCAAGATTAATTAAGCACACATGTGACAGGTCCTAAGCAGCATTTTGATTCATCACATCATTAAAGAATTAATGATGTGGGTTCCTAGGTTTAACAAGGATTCAGGGTAAGCAAAAACAAGGCATGGCAACCAACAAGTACTTAGGACATACTAAGCATGTAAATCACTTTTAAATACCATGCATACTTTATTTGAAAGCAGGCTCTAAGTGGGTTTTCTTTGCAATCATAGGATCAATATGATCAAGGGGAGTTAGGGCTTGCCTGATAATCGCTTTCCTAATATTTAGTTCTGGGTCTTCAGTCTTTTCTGTCGAAGTTGGTGCCTTCGAGTCCTTTCTTGAAGCTCGTATCTTTCAACGGGTCTTGATATAAGATTCCTCGACGAGTACTTGGATTCTTCTAGCTTTTCCTCGATTCTCGCGTAATCTAGCGCATAAAACTCTACGTATAAATATATTACCGCAAAAGAAAATAAAGAGCGAAAAGAGCCGAATAAGATCCAATTAACTCCAATAAAATCGATAGAAAGCAAATGAAGAACAAAAGACTCAAAACACGGATGATGCATCCAGTTTTACTTTAACAAGGTTTTGTTACCTTAAAAAGGCAATTAGGGGGTGATGCATCGAACTCTATGGATTTTGGTGTAATGAGATATGCTAAACACGAAGAGAAGAGCATGAATGCAAGAAGTGACGAGGACAGCGTGTGTACGTGTTCTTCGTACATTCGTGGCACTAGCCTTCATACAGGTAGTAACCTATATAAAGGTTCATGCAACACGTGTACGAAGTACAAGGTGTGTCAGCTTAGGGCTCCTATAACTTATATCGTTAACTAATGATGATTTAGCTATTAATTACTTACTAGATTAATTAATTACTAAGACTAAGTTATTATTGATTGGTTGTCATGCGTCGGACGCACGACGATGGTACGTGCACGTGAGCATGTATGATATGCATGCACGACTGCAGATAAAATACCAAGAGCAATTAAAGGCAACTGACAATTAAGATAACAACGACTGAATAACTCCAATAAGATCCAACAAAAAGGGCACTTGTAACAGAAGACGACGAAATGATAAGGTTTGGTAGGATTTGGCGAGGGCTTTGGAATAGGTGTTGCAGGCATTGTTGGGTTAAGTTTGATTGAGCGATGATCGATCAAGGCTAGAATTGGAGTTGAGTTCGTGATAGAAGGAGGTTATTGGATTTTGAAGTGAAACGACATAAAAGATATATCGTTAGATTTAATGCTAGCGAGCGAATGTGTGGATGTGCGATACAAGGATGAAGCGGGGTGTATGCTGTGATGTGGACGGTATTAGATAACTAGTATCATAGGATTTGTTTGGTTTAGGCACAGTAATTGCGACGTGCGAGACATCGCATAACTGTCGGGAAAAGATATAGTAGGTGAGAGGGTTTTGGGTCATTGATGGTATCTAGGTCAAAGATGGTGCTCCAATAATAGTACCATGAGGTACTATGCGTTTCTACGAACGCGTGGGCGCAAGAATTGCCCAAAACGGAGCTATGGTTGAAAAGATACGGGCATTTGAAGTTCTGGGGCTTGATTGTAATTATAAAAAGGTTTTAAGGGCTTAAAGATAATTACAGAAAGTTCTAGGGACCTTTCTGTAATTAAAGAAAAGGTTAGGGACCTTGGTGTAAAAAGATAGGGGCTAAAACATAATTACAAAAAAGATTAGGTACTTTTCTGTAAAAAGGTAGGGCTTAAACATGATTATTGAAAAGGTCAGGGGCTTATCTGCTAAATGTACTGGACCCGGGGATTTTCTGGAATTTGGGAATTATTTTTGTATGGGAAAAGGCCGTGGAAAATGTCCACACACACGGTGGACCGGGTCTATGGCATGCACTCTCGGTGCACGGTGGACCAGAGCAGGGCGTGCGGCGGCGGATGGCCGGACTTCTCGCCGGCGATGGCTAGGAGGGCCGAGGCGCGACGAGGAGTGGACGCGGGGGTGTAGCGCGCGACGGCGGTGTAGGGTGGCCTACGCGTAGACGTGGGGAGCGGCTGAAGCGGTGGGGCGGAGTCGCCGGAGACGGGCGGCGCTCCGGTGTGCGACGAAGTAGGCACGGGAGACAGCTACGGGTGAGTGTGTGTGTGTTTTGGGAGCTGCGCGGGTGCGCGTGGGGTCGAATGGTGGGCACGGTCAAGCCGGGGAGGTCGCACGATGGCCGGAGTCGACGGGGAAGGCTGCGCGGCGGTGGCAGCTCGGTACGGGCTCGTGCGAGGAGAGTGGAAGGAAGGGGGAAAGACGCGGGAGAGGGAGAGGAGCACGGGGATGCTCACCTCGTGCTCAGCGGAGGCAGAGGGGCCGTGAGCTCGCCGCGAAGCGACGGCCGTAACCCTAGCTCGCTCGGATGGAGAGAGGAAGGGAGAGGGAGAGAGAGAGAGAGAGAGAGAGAGAGGGAGAGAGAGAAGCAGGGCGCCTACGGCTTTTTATCAACGAAGAATCGTGGCGGCTACGGCAGCTCCGGCAGCCGGGGATGGGCGACGCCGGATTTCACGCGGCGACGCTGTGGATGACGACTCCGACGGGACGCGACGGAGGTAGACGATGACAGGTGGGACCCGCTCGTCAGTGACTCGGGAGAGGGGTTGGGCTGGCAGGCCGAGGAGTTGGGCTGGAGCGGCTGGGCCGAGGAGCTGGGCCGAAAGGGAGGGGTGCGGCCCACTGCGGAAAAGAAAGAAAAAGAAAAAGAGAAAAGGGGAGCGGGCTGGGCCGATTGAAGGAAAGATGGGTTTCGGCCCGGAAGGTTTATGAAAAGGATAAAGGTTCATCTTTTTCTGGAATTTGAATTTGAAGAGATTTGAAATTCAAACAAAAGCAAAGGTTGATCAAACACTCAAAACAAATCAAATAAAACTCAGAAATGCATATGATGAGATTTAGATGCAGATTTAAATTCAAAATTTTGAAAATCAATTTGGGATTTAATCCTACTTTGATTTTACTTGTTGAAAATTCAAAAGCTTCCAAATTTTAATACATTTTTAAATGAAGGCAACCACTTGAGCACAAGTTTTAAATTTCAAAAAATTTCATATTCAAACTAGATTTAATTTATTTAGTGAATTTTATTTTGAAAATTCATTTCAAGGTAAGAGGTTGGACAAAATTTTTAATTTGGAGTGATTTTATTCCTTTTTATTTTTCTTTTCTTCTTTTCTCTTTGGCTCCAAAAGTAGGGGTGCTACATTTTACAATTCACTATTTGGCTTGATACAATGTGTATCACAAGGGCCGTTTCTATTAAGAAATAAAAAGTATCACAAGGACCATACGTGCCCGGTTCACAATCATTTCAGCCAACCCAGTAGGCTGCCTAGTAGCAGCGGTGGAATCGGGTATCAAAGCCAATCAGAAAAAATGTCAACAAACAGCATAGAACGATCGGACGGAGAGGTGCGCACGTGAGCGGAAACGCCGGTTACAGTAGCGAAGGATGAGGAGGTGTGCGAGAGGTGTCGGGGCCTCGCGTACGCGAGCCCGATGGTTTCCGGGGGGGGGGGGGGGGGGGGGGGGGGGTGGTCCTTGGCCTTTACACGCATATGCCATGACCTTCAGATCGCTGACAATTGAGAGAAGGGCCGTGGGTTTTTATATAGACCAAACAAAGCCAAGAAGGAGAGATTTGTGGAGCTATATATAGAGAGCCCTTGCATTGGCTCGCGCAATAAGGGAGGGAGCGAGAGGCATGAGGAAGACATGATCGCGAGGAGAGGGAAGCCTTTGAAAAAGTCCTGTACGGTTGTAAACTATGCATGTCTGGTTAAATAAAGAAAAGAGCTATAACCGTATAGATGGATAAGGCAGCTCGAGTACCTGATCGAGACGTTCCACAACAAAGGCGTCATGGTCATCGCCATCCTCAACCACTGTACCATATGGAGCACCAGGATGGCCGCGGCATCTAACTCATGTTCTAGCGCGGCGCGCCCAACTTCCACCTCTACGTACTAGGGATTCCCACATGCTCTGCGACGATCGGATGTACGCGGCACAGCACAAGCACAACTCACACGTCCAGCGAGAGCCCAGCGATTAGTTGGCTCATCAACTTGCTCAAAATGGACATTTACTTTGATGCCTGGCGCCTGGATTTTGCCAAGGGCTACTCTACTCATGGCACCAATGTATACATCGACAGCACTGAGCTCAGGTGTAAATCAGATGTCCACAATCTGACGAATTCGACATTAGTAAATGAAGTTCGATGCACATAGTTCCATAGCAGATCAGGTGCATGCAGAACACGGCTCAAACGTAAAGTCCTCAAACAATTTATTTCATCCACTCCACACTCAGGTAATACGCACGATTCAAGCAAAGCGGGCAACCACCCAACCCTGGCGCCTAATTAAGCAGCAGCGCGCAGGCTGCCCGCGACGTCGGCCACGAAGCGGTACCTGACGTCGTTCTTCTCCAGGCGCTGGATCGCCGTATTGACGTAGTCCATTCCCACGACCTCGATGTCCGCGGTGATGCCGTGCTCCCCGGCGAAGTCCAGCATCTCCTGGCACTCTGCGATGCCACCACCGCCGCTCCCAACAACACGCTTCCCGCCCCCGACGATGGCTAAGGCCGGCACCTCAAGCGGCTTGCTCGGGATGCCGACGACCACCACTAGTCCCCTCGGCTTCAGCAGCTCCAGCAGCGGCACCACAGGGTGCGCCGCCGACACCGTGTCGATGATGCCGTCCATGGTGCTCGCCGCGGCCTTCATCTGGTCGGGGTCGCGGCTGACCAGGAACGCGTCGGCGCCGAGGCGGTCGAGCGCCTCCTCCCTCTTGCTCGGCGACGTGCTGATGACGGTGACCTTCATCCCGAACGCCTTGCCGAACTTGACGGCCAAGTGGCCGAGGCCTCCGAGCCCCACGACGCCCAAGTGCTTGCCCGGCGCGTTGAGGCCGTACTCCACCATGGGACTGTACACCGTGACGCCGGCGCAGAGCAGCGGCGCGGCTCCGGCGGGGGGCAGGCTCTCGGGGACACGGACGACGTAGTCCTGGCTGACGACGAGGACGTCGGAGAAGCCGCCCTGGGTGGTCGCGCCGTCGAAGCCGACGCCGTTGGAGGCCTGCACGAGGTCCGGGCAGTAGCTCTCCTGCCCCTTCGTGCAGCTCTCGCAGGTGCGGCAGGAGTCGACGAAGTAGCCCACGCCCACCGTGTCGCCGACCTTGAACTTGGACACGCCGCCGCCGACGTCCGTGACGGTGCCGACGACCTCATGCCTGCGCACCACACTGGATGAGTATAGTAGAAACGCAGAGGGAGCGGATATGTGGATGCATGCTTATTGGTGAGCTTTGGTTACCCGGGAACAACGGGGTACATGGCATTGCCCCACTCGTTCTTCATTACGTGGAGGTCGGTGTGGCAGATCCCGCAGAAGAGCACCTTGATCGTCACGTCGCCGTCTCTCTGATCCCTGAAATCACATCACCCGCCATGGCTCAACCGTCAACGAGGGCACGAGTTCGGCAAGCAAAAATTGGCTGGTTGCATACAGCGTCACTACAGTGATCGGTGCATATACCAGAACACAGAAAAGGCTGACTTTGTCATGGCGAGAGAGCGAGAGACCTTCTTGAGAAGCTGTAAGGGGAGAGGTGCCGGAGGCATCCCTGGCAGCCCACCCCAGCGCCGTCTTGCCGCCTTGTGCCATGAAAGCTCCTTCGATCAGTTGATCTGCTGCTTCAAGGCTTACTTGGCTTCTCACTGCTCGCAGTTCTTCTCTCGATTATTGTTTTGTTCAGACCCATGCTGTCATGCACGGATAAGTCGCTGGCGGCTAATACTTTCAGTACCTACTGTTGATATTTACAAATCGCTTGGGTCGCCATCTGTAAATGTGTGAAGTCCTAACTCAATTGTCCCACTGAATATATTTTCAAGATAACGATCCTATTTAATATTGGAATATCTTGTGAATACTCAACGGCCACGCCAGCGTAGCAATTTTTTGACTCGAGTATGTTGACCATTGTCTACACTTCTGACTTCCCCAGCTTTCTATATGTAGAAAAACTGTCAGATCACCATGATTTGTTACAACCACTTGTTAGACACCTAAATCGCCGTCCTACTACCAAAAGCTAAGGCATCTTTTAAGTTATATATATGGCGTGGCGTGTGACTGTGAGCCAAAACTAGGGATACATCATTGTATCATAATCATTCATCATTCTTTAATAATACAAAGATGTGCAAACCTGTTCTTTCACAATATTAACCGAGTCCCAAAATATAGGCACATTCTTTCTGTCTATTAGAGATGGGGTGCTTTGTTTTGTGAAACACAATACAAACGTATACATTTACAAATACGCACGAGTAATCACCCCTATGAACACACGCACGCACACCCTACTTCTATAAGCGCCTCCGAAAGACTGGGCCGGCTTAATTTTGAGATTGAAGAAGTTACCAAAAACGTCTTCGGAGTAGTGTAGATCGAATCTGGATCGGTAGGTATATTGAGCCATCTAGCTACCGGTAGGCCATCAGTGGCATCCTATAGTGCTATGGTGAACATATTTCCTCCTTGTAATAGGCGTGCGTTCAGTTTATCTCCAACAAGTATATTTTAACATTTCTTGCACGATCTCAACGCACCGTGTGGACGAATAATATTAAAAAAATGTCAAGCATGCAATTCCAAATAATAAAAGCTGACTCATGATTTCTTTTTTTTTTTTGCGAAAAAGCTGACTCTTGATTTAGAAACAGATAACTAAGGTTTTAAATCTCGACCGAGCCGTGCATACCGGGAGCCGCCGGTTTTACCAAAAACCAGACAAAACCGGCCAAATTTCGTTAAATAATTAAATTCGTTTGAAATTGAAATCCGAAAACCGGTTATCCGTCCGAACCTGACCGGACCGGCTTTCTCTATTTTCGTGAAAACCGGTTTGGTTTTGACCGGTTTAGCTTTCCCTGATCTGAACCCTGTTGTTGTCCAAAGAAACTGTTCCCGGGCTACTACGATGAGCCTGCCTAGATACCAAACGTTCCAATCATGAACGGCACCGGAGGTATGATTCAACTGCACCCTCACTTTTTTCGCCGTCCGCGCGCGAGGAAAAGTAAAAGCAAATGCATTATTAGGCGTAGCCGCCGGCGGCATACATGGCTGCGAGTTAAAGAAACCAGTGAAGTGGGCCTGCCTGAGCCCTGAGACTGTCTATTAAAACTAGTCACCTCATCAGCGGCCAGTCACACTGAAGTGAACGGCGAAGCAGAGTGGCAAGTGAGGTCAAGGAGTAGAGATCAAGTGATCAAGGAGTTTCCATGGAGCAAGGTGGAAAGGCGGCGCTCGGGTGGGCTGCGAGGGACGCCTCAGGACACCTCTCCCCTCACAGCTTCTCGAGAAGGTCTCTCTTCCTCACTCTTGCCATGGCTAACTTGCTCTGTTCCGCGATTGGGTCTTGGGGGAAAATGAGCAAGAATTTTAACAGTGCCCGACATAGCCGCAGTGTGACAGTGACACACTGACAGCTTCCATTTTTCCTCTTGAACTCCTGTGATGTTTTTCGGCGACGTGACGGCGGTGATGGTGTTTCAGGGAACAGAGAGACGGCGACGTGACCATCAAGGTTCTTTTCTGCGGGATCTGTCACACCGATCTCCACATCATCAAGAACGAGTGGGGCAACGCCATGTACCCCATCGTTCCTGGGTAATTGACCTCACCAAGCATGCATCCACAGATCGTTCCACGTTTCCTCTACTCGTATGTTTAATTATGCGCAAGTGCAGGCATGAGGTCGTCGGCGTCGTCGAGGACGTCGGTCTCGGCGTGACCAAGTTCAAGGCGGGCGACACGGTGGGCGTGGGCTACTTCGTCGACTCCTGCCGCACCTGCGAGAGCTGCAGCACGGGCCACGAGAACTACTGCCCCGACGTCGTGCTCACCTCCAACGGCGTCGACCGCGACGGCGCGACCACCCAGGGCGGCTTCTGCGACGTCGTCGTCGTCGACCAGGACTACGTCGTCCGTGTCCCGGAGAGCCTGCCCCTGGACGGCGCCGCGCCGCTGCTCTGCGCCGGCGTCACGGTGTACAGCCCGATGATGCAGTACGGCCTCAACGCGCCGGGCAAGCGCCTCGGCGTCGTCGGCCTCGGTGGTCTCGGCCACATGGCAGTCAAGTTTGGCAAGGCGTTCGGGATGACGGTCACCGTCATCAGCTCGTCGCCGGGGAAGCGCGAGGAGGCAGTCGAGCGCCTCGGCGCCGACGCGTTCCTGGTCAGCCGCGATCCGGAGCAGATGAAGGTAAGAACAATGCAACGCGGTTGTTTATAGTAGTCACCATGGATAGCTGACGCAAATACTAATATTCTTGGACGCAGGCCGCGGCGGGCACGATGGACGGCATCATCGACACCGTGTCGGCGTGGCATCCGCTGGCGCCCTTGCTGGACCTGCTGAAGCCCATGGGGCAAATGGTGCTCGTCGGCGTTCCGAGCAAGCCGCTGGAGCTGCCAGCCTTCGCCGTGTGCCCGAGCGGGAAGCGCCTGGCCGGGAACGGCGTTGGCAGTGTCAGCGACTGCCAGGCGATGCTGAACTTCGCCGGGGAGCACGGCATCACTGCAGACATCGAGGTCGTGGGCATGGACAGTGTCAACACGGCGATCGAGCGGCTTGAGAGGAACGACGTGCGGTACCGCTTCGTCGTAGATGTCGCAGGAAGCCTTGGCGCCGCCGCTTGAGTAGGCTCTGGAACATGTTACCTGCATCCAGATCCACCAATGAGGCTCCTTTTATGATTGCTTCTTAGAGGTGTTGCATGATGCTTTGCCTGTGCTCCTTGATAGTTTGCAACATGTATTTAGACGTGATTGCAATTGTGTCCCATATCTCTATATCTACTATATCTCTACACTACTTAATAAGTCTTAAAGAGGTCGTCAGCCCGAGATTTCAGCCTTAGTTTCTGATTTCAGACCCACCCGAATTCAAGTTGAATTCGGTTTGCCTCAAATTCAAATGTCTTAGTTCTATTCGGTTTTGTCTTATAAAGAAACAATCATGTTTGTAAACAGACCAAGGCGTGGTCTAGCGTAGTGCTGTCTCCTTGCTACTAGCAGACGCGGGTTCGAATTCCAGGCATTGCAACTTTGGTGGTCCTTTTTTCCTCTGCTGGAATATTGGAAGGTTTCACATATCCACCGATCTGAGCAACCCATAAGGACTGGCTTTTGATACGTAAATATATAATGGAATTATTCTTCTTGTCCTACTATGGATATTTGTGAGAATCATAGTTTTGCTGGATGATGCTGCCTACAGCGCAACACTGATATTTGTCTCCTTATCCCTATGGCGCAACAACACAGAGATTTTCTTAATTACTTTATGCTAACCCTTGTTAAATTGAGTTCTTAAAATTAGCCGAGTAAAGGAAATTATACAACGGGAACCACAACATTTGCATTTCTCCGAGTTTATCTTGAATTCATCAAATTTGAACTCAGTTTGATTTGAATTCAAAAGTCCGAATTTGTATTTGAGTCGTTTTACACATGCAGAGCGCTTATATTCGCAAACACATGAGTGCTCAGCGGTTTGTTGACCCAAGTTCAAATCCCGCCACAAGCAGCATTGTTTTTTCTTTTCTTTTTTTTTGTGTCCAGGCTAACTGTCCTTCACGATAGGAACTAATTGTAGGATATAACAATAAAAAAAATAAAAAAAATCAGATAGTAAAAATATATTTTAAGTTATTTATAATTTTGATGTATTAACTTCTAAATACATCACATCAAAGAAGACTCATTGTGCTGCAGTCTGCCTAAATAGTCATTTTTAGATGAATCTGTGCTAAATGAATCATCCTGTCATTGGTAACCTCAAAACAATGAAATTTTTAACACCCGTTACAACGCACGGGCAAAATGCTAGTATATTATAAAAAGCAATAAGGAGTCGTATTCTTTTCTAATATTTTTTCCGGTTCAATATCAGGTGAGTTCGGTTGGGTTCTCTCTCTCTCTTTCTTTTATCCGTTTCATAATAGCTAGAGACAGAGTCCCTTGTTTGAGTTTATCTTTTTTTTTCACACTTATCCGCAACTTTTATCTAACTGTACAACTATTCCTTGAACCAAAATTGTAAAGGTTGAACATGCATTGTACCTAGCATCACTTTCGCGAATGATCTGCCCATCGATGACCACATCAACGCCAATCCTAACATCGCGGACGTCTAACTTCACGGACGCCATCTTGGATGAAGGAGTAAATACATCGATTAACAACCATTTAGGGCTTTTTTTGCTACGGTTGTGGCTATGCCGGCTTCGGCTATGGCTGATGGTAAGTACCATGAGCTGCTACAAGTAATAGCTTTTCTCATTTTGGGTAGGAAACCATATGACTAACTGTAGAATCATTGGTTAACACTTAACAGGTTGTTTATGCGGACTGCATTGAGGGAAATGAGTTGGATTCTGAAGAATCTTCTAGAATGAACTTGTACACTACTGATTTGTTGCTGAGGTTTGCGCAAGATGACCCAAATGGGAAATTTGAAGATGAGGGTCGAAAAAGGAAGCGTTTGAAAGTTCCACAACTAAAGGTGGGGAGGGGTGCGAAGAAACTAAAGGGGCTAGAGAATGTTAATGTAAGTACAGATCATCTATAGATGTTGCTTCCAATGATCGTATCCGACACCAAAGGTGCAATTGTTATTTGACACTTTGTATTTCTTTATGTCCTTTTTCAGTTTAAAGGGTGGGAGGACACCTGCTACAGCAAATTTGCAGCGGTTTGTGCGGATGACAATCTTCAGGCAAGTATCCCTGCGCCTTTTCAGTTAATGGTCAGGGAGAGATTTGCTGAATTTACTGATGCTATCATTTATTTCTATCATCAGAATCCTGATGGCGCCAGGTCTTCTGATAACAACAGGTAAACTTGAATATTATGTCATTTTTATACTCTGTTTCAAATTTACTTAACCTCATTTTTAACTTTTCAGGATTCTTGAAGATAGATACAAGAAGCATATTTTAGAAAGAATGTGTGACAGCTTTGTATTGGACTTTGATCACTCTAGAATAGAGGAGAGTACTTTTGTTGATTCCTTCAAACCACATGGTCGTATGTCTTCAAAAATACTGCATTTAGTATGCCACTTGTGGTCATTGGACTGGGTTGGCAAAATTATCCTTAGTGAATTTGCTGTTGTAAGTATTTATCCAATAACTTAGCTCATGGAATTTATTTTATTTTTGTTGTTATTCTTTAACTATGGTTGTCGCCTTTTTGATTATTCCAGAAATAATTGGTTGATGGAAAGGCTTCTGCCTTTGTGGTCAATGATTTTAAAGCAGACAAGATGGAGGGCTTGATCGAGGTTTGTGCATTATTCCACGCACTCATACAGATATTCATTTTAACTGGGTCCATGAGTTTTAGCAATTTTTTTTTCAGATATTCATTCCTATAGTTTCTCCTGGTCACTGGTCCTTGGTTGTCGTTTCCATTGCCCAAAAAAAGATCTATTTCCTTGACTCTCTTCCAGGCACTCATAAAAAAGTGGCAGAGTTTGTGGTATCTACCCTGCAGAGGTATTTGCACAGAGAGCACCAAATTGACATTTCTAGGTATCAACCCGATTTGCCACTTGTTCAGGCTCAAACGAAGTAAGGGGATTACTGTTCAATAGCTGTCATTTACTTTTTAACATTATCTTATCAGTTCTTTTAGCGCTGGAATTATCTTATGAGTTCTTCTATACCTCAAAGGGATTGCATGTCGGATTGCGGCTTTCATGTTTTGCTGTATATCAAAGGGTTTCAAGAGATGGATATATATAACATCGACAAGGTAAACATTGAGCCTTCATTTTTTTTCATTTTTTTTTGTTCTATTCAAATTCCATATCAAATGATTTGTGCCTAAAAATGCAGAAAAAAGTGAGGCTATTCCGGAAACAGCTTTCTATGGAACTCCTCTACCATAGCATGAACAACAAAGACCCTGCAGATGGGCCGGTCTGTGAAGCTACAACAGAAAGCGAGTTTGAGGACAGCGATGATGAAGAGGGTTTTCTTCTCCTAAATGAGAATGGTCCACCACCAGAACCTGTTGTCGTGCTTGAGGATCCCAAACAAGCAGAGAAGGATCAGCTCCCATCTCATGACAAAGAAGTCAGTGGAGTTGTAGATTCTCCCACTCAAGTAAAAGATCGTCCCCGACAAGCAGACAACAATGAAGAGAAGGGTGGGCAGCATGCTCAGGATTCTTCCGAACCTGTAGCAGAGAAGGATCATCCCCAGCACACACAGAATGAAGTTAATGAAGCAGAGAAGGTTCATCCCCAACCTAAAGCAGAGAAGGATGTTAATGAAGTAGAGAAGGTTCATCCCCAACCTGAAGCAGAGAATGATATTTTAGCCAGTAACTCCGGTGACCTGCCACCACAACACAGCCATTGCTCACTGGATGAGGAAATGAAGAATAGCAACAAAGGCACTTGTGGCAGTAAAATGGATGTGGAAATGAAGAGTAGCTTAGCTAGTGATCCGAATGGTCCTCCACCTTTCCAACCTCAAGAAGAATACTCGAATGATCCACCACCAGCAGACAGGGAAAAGGAGGATCCCAAACAAGCAGACAAGGATCAGCTCCCACCTGAAAGCAGAGAAGGATCAACTCCCCATGCTCAGGATCATCCCCAGCACGCATAGAAGGATATTTCAGCCAGTAACTCCAGTGGTTTGCCACCAGAACACGGTCATTGCTCACTGGATGAGGAAATGAAGAATACCAACAAAGGCACTCCACCACCAGTAGACACTACTAAAGACACTCTAAACGACTCTAGCTAGGAGTCAGTCTGATGGCAGATCATTAAGTCAGTCTGATGGCAGATCATTAAGTCAGTCTGATGGCGGATCATCAAGGTCACCACAACTTGGTGGCCAATATATGATCTTGGCATTTTACCACCTTCATCTGAAGACACTCTAAACGACTCTGGGAGTCAGTCTGATGGCGGATCATCAAGGTCACCACAACTTGGTGGCCAACATGATCATGACATTTCCCCACCTTCATCACCACAACTTGGTGGCCAAAATGATCATGGCAATTCCCCACCTTCATCAACAATGAAGTCAGCACCAAGAGGGACTAAGAGGAACTCCAAACCTATGAAGGAGGTAGTAATATTTCGAGATCCTACTTTCACATTGGATGATGCGAAGAGTGATGAGATCTGCAAAATTTTGAAAGTGGACATGTAAGTTTATGGATGATGATTAGTTTCTTCAGAGTTGTTTTTGATTAAGTAACTGTCTTTTATTCATTTCATGTTTTAAATTGTATATTCATTTCATGTTTTAAATTCGTGCAGCAATGATCAGCTGCTGTTGAGTGTGGATGGGACTATCATGACGGGGGCTGACCTGGTAAACTGCTTCGAGGGAGAAGACAAGAAAAATGACAGTGTCAAGAGAGTGATCGATGCATTTGTCCATTTACTCAAGTATGATGATAAGGGACAGCCTTACAACAAGGAATGAATCATTATCCCAGTACAAGACAAGGTAATTATTCTGCAAGAAATATAGCTTTTGCTGCCAGTTAAAAGCATGGTCTGATAGCAAAATATTTTGGAGTGCAGATCAAAGAAGTTGCGCAAGGGATTGCGAAAGAGATGAAGAAAATGGTAGGCAAAACAAAATCCAAGAAAGGGGTAAGTTTTCTGCAAGAAACATAGCTTTTGCTGTCAGTTAAAAGCATGGTCTGATAGCAAAATATTTTGGAGTGCAGAATAAGGAAACGAAATGCAAAAGGGCCAGAAAATTGCCTAAAAGATTCGTAAGTGGTGCAGTTTTTGTAGTTAGCTTGTCCTATCGTCAATGAAATTACACCCAACATTCTAATACGTGTTAGTTTTTGCAGATACTTTGTCCTATCCTCCACGATAAAGAATTGTTTCTGGTTTTTGTCGATATGGAACAAACAAGCCAGCTCACTGTCTTGTATTGCAACGACACAAGTGTCCAAGGTGAAAGCTTGAATACTTTTGGTCAAACCTTAATGGAGCAGGTACGAGATGCCTTTAATCAGACCAAGTACAAGGCTCCATTTAGTGATAATTGACAAGTAAGGGTGTCAGGTCTTGGTTTCAATGCCAAGAAGAAAGACGGTGCCTTAGGAGTTATGCATGCTCTTGCGATGTACAATGGAACTGATTCCACGGGGCAATTTACAAAGAGCAAGGTTAGTCTATTCCCCCTCATTACACATAGCATGCATATTTCCAACTTCACTCACCAAAAGCCTTATTTTCTATATTTAACTCATGTAGCTGAGAAAATAGCTAGGCTAGTAAGTAGAAACCATAGTTATCTTATTATTAAGAACATTTGCCGAAGTTTTCTAATTGTGCATAATGCAAAAATACTATGAATAACCTGCATTGTCTCCTTTCCATTTTAATCTGTAGGGAGTGGTGGAAAAGTACAAGGCCTCAGTTCTTGCGTACCTTCTCTTCCACAAGAAAAATATTGCGGAGCTGGCTGAGGAGATTGCTAAGATGCAGCCACAGATGCAGCCATAGACGCAGCCACAGACGCAGCAAAAGGAAAAAGGGCAGAGAAGAAATTAGTTTGGTTGCCTTTGATTATGGGTACAATTATCCTATTTTCATTTGTGATGTTAGGATTGTGGTCAGATCTGAGCTTGTCTGCATGATACAATTGGTACCATTGCCATTTGGTTTGTAGTATGTTTAACGATGTGATTGGCCCAAAAGATCACATAGATGAACTGATGCTATCAAGTTTCACCTTGCTGGCATTAATTTTATCTGCTGGCCATTATAACCTGGAGATGTTCCTTCTGGAAGATGTGACCGGAACCTGCTGATATTCCTTTCGAAACATGTTACCGCGACTTTTACCTATTGTTATCGTTCAATATGAGTTACCTTAGAATGTCTTCAATGTTGGTTGTCTTATCCGTCACATGTTTAACCTGAAGAACGGTCAAACCAACGGTGAAGAAATTTGGAAGTAACTCATATTAATCGGGAACCGTCGGTGAAATAACGGTCACAGGTACCAAAATTAACATAGCTAGCCCCTCCTCACATCTCTGTTTCCCTCACTGACGCGTGGGCCGCAAGGCCTACATACAGACAAGCGGTCGGGGTTCAACGGTCTTTCCACGGTCCGTCCCCGGCTCGTAGCCAGCAATGGTGAGTGGGTTTAAATTCTGAAACTATGTTACCGTCTGATTAGTATTTAATCGTTACGGGTACTAACTATAACACAAACAACACAACAAGGTAAGAGATCTTGAACAGCCACAGTAGTAATAAAAGCACGTATCAGTTGGTTCAAACCTGGACAACCAGCTGATATTCCTTTCGAAACATGTTACCGTGGATTACCTATTGTTATCGTTCAATATGCGTTACCATAGAATGTCTACAACGTTGCTTTTCATATATGTCATCGTTCGAACCTGATGATGTGACCGTGATGTAACGCCCTTTTCCATGTAATTCAGACAGATCCGCCTCTCCCCCTCTCTGTGTTCAGCCGCACATCTGTTTGACCTTGACCCCATGGTTGCTGTTGCGTCTGGGCGGAGGATCTCTGGCTGGGTGAGATGGTTGCCGAGCGGATCCGGAGGCGTTCGATCACTGGTTCGGCCAGCGCATCCTTGTCAGCACCGGCGGCGGCTGCGAGGACGTGATCGCGCCGGCGGCAAAGCAGCGGTGCAGCAACCTGCGGCCTACGGAGGTCGAAGGTCCCATCTGAGAGGCAAGATGTCTGTTCGACCTAGACCCCATGGCTGCTGTTGTGACTGGGTGGAGGATCTCTGGCCCGGCTGCGTCGGTCTCGCGGCGCAATGGTGGGCAGGGGATCTTTGGCTGGGCGCGATGCTGCCTGACCCGTATCCGGAGGCGATGACTACCTCCTGCGCTGACACCATGGATGGTGAAGGAAGAAGAAAGACAAGTGATGTTCCTTTCGAAACATGTTACCATGACTTTTACCTATTGTTATCGATCAATGTCTTCAACGTTGGTTGTCTTATCCAACACCGTTCAATTTCAGTTCCTCTTTCCTTGATCTCTCCGGCCCTCCCACTCAACTTCTATCCATGGCTGTTGTTGCGTTCGACGGAGGGTCTGTGGCTGGGTGCGATGGTGGCCGAGCTGGATGCCGAGGCATTCAATCGCTGGTTCGGTCAGCGCCCCTGGCGGCAGCGAGGACAAGACTGTGCGAGGACGAGACTGCGCCAGCGGCGAAGCAGCGGTGGAGCAACCTGCGGCCTGCGGAGGTCGAAGGTCCCATCTGAGATGCAAGATGTTTGACTACGTCCTGCGCTGACGCCATGGACGGTGAAGGAAGAAGAAAGGCAAGTGCTATTTTGGCCTTGGGCCGGACATATTTCACTTGCTTTCATTACTATTTGAGACTTGGGCCAGTGGCGAGCGGCCCCATTTCACTTCCATCCATTAAATAGTAACAGTTTCGCTCCCCCACGCTCGATTTTTGTTCCGCGACTGAACCCTTGACCACGCTTGATTTTCTCCCCCCTTCCGCGCCCCCTCGCCTCCTGTGAAGTAGAGTTCGAATCCCCATCGTCCTGGTTGCTTCGTGTACCTCTCTGGCACCTGCCTCTCTGTTGATCACGCCACGGAAGTCGGCCGCTCCAAGCGTGCCCCCTCAGGTAGCTAGATTGTGTTGCATGTGATATCCGCTACTGTGCGAACCAATTTTTCTCACCGCTTCCGCTACCCCTAGGGTTTGAGATTCGAATCCCCATCGTCCCGGTTGCTTTGTGTGCCTCTCCAATGCCTGTCTATCTGTCGATTAAGCCACGGAAGTCGGCCACAACAAGCGCGCCCCCTCAGGTAGCTAGATTGTGTTGCCTGTGATATCTGTTGCTGTTCAATACTCGGTATTTGCTTTTGTTGGTACTAGCAACGAGCCCGTGCATTGCTACGGGCGTCGGAATTTGATAGCATAGAAGAGGCACGTGAGTAAGTGTCAATACTTAGAGGTATAAATAAACAAATATTTCAACTCAAATCAAGTCAGCAAAACAAACTTCAACCCATCCTTGTTGTTTTCATCAGACCAAAGCATGATTACATTTTTTCTAAGATTTTTGTGTTTTTACAAATGAGATGGTAGCGGGTTGGTACAAAGTGATAAATACAACTACTGGATTCTATTATCGCCATCTTACACAATCTACTTGATGACTTGATAAATGTTAAAATTTCTGGTATAAGTGGTACGCGGTTCTTCCATAGGTTACCATGAAGAGTTCCTACGCCTTTTTGTCCAGCAACCTTTTTTTAACACGTTGGTCCATGGTTGGCCTGCTAATCATTGCAGGCAAGATTCTAAACCAAAGGACATAAATAACCTGTAATCAATGATTTATAATAACCTGTAATCAAAGATTCTAAATCAATGGACATAAAATGCATTATAACAAATAAATGTTGAATACATGTAATCAATGATGTTCAAAGCTAACGCGGTCATATTTTCAAGGTAAAAATGGAAAGAAAAGCAAACTTCTTACCTCAAAAATCATTGCTAGAGAGAAATCTGCAGGTCATGGCCTCTGCAAGAACCATGATCAAAATCCATTCCGATGTTCTTCCTGCGAATATCCACTGCCTGAAACCACACCCAATAAGAAAGAGTGTCATATCAGTCCAAACCATACGTGAACATGGAAGGTCAGGCACATTTTCTATGTTGCCTGTGAGATCCGTTACGATTCAACACTTTCTATGTTGCCTGTGAGATCCGTTACTATTCAACACTTTCTATGTTGCCTGTGAGATCCATTACTATTCAATACTTTCTATGTTGTCTGTGATATCCGTTACCATTCAATACTTTCTATGATATGAGGCTAGATTGTGTTGCCCGTGATGTCCTTTATTATTCAATACTTTGTATTTGCTTTTGTTGGTATGCTACTGTCCATTTTCGTCTATGTTGCTATCATTCCCTGTTAGGTGTACATTGAATACTTTGCACTTGCTTTTGTTATTATGTTCCCTCATAAATAACTCATAGATGTCCATTATTTTTCCAATAACATTTCAGATTCCAAAACCTTGTGAACAATGGTGAAGAAGAAGGGGGAAGGTCAAGCTAAACAAGACAAAGCACAGAAGAAGAAGAAGTTAAAACCTAGTGAGGACCAAGGGCCGGAGACGCGATGCCATCCTGGCTCTGTGACTTCGTTAATAAGTCTTCTTCCTCGTGAAGTATATGACAAGATTAAAGATCTAGGTTTCAAAAATCTACTCAAATTGAAGTTAGGTGACCTTGGTTCCCAATTATTTTCTTTCAAGGAAAAAAACTGTGTTCAGGAAAAACACAAATGGGATTGAAATCCGCGTCAAGAAGGTGTATCTTGTGGATCACACAGGAGGTACAGGGTCCAGCATTTAGTTCGATGCCAGTTGGCACTGCTTAGAGCTGCCACTTGGAGCGAGAAACAACAAGTGCTGCAACACGATGTTCGATGTGTTGTATTTTGTAATGGAAAAGTATTAGACGGCACTTTGATAATTCGATCCAATTTGATTCCAATTTTGTGGATTTTGACTTCCTTAGACGGGAGAACGGGATCTGAGGAGTAAAAAGCAATGATTCATGCAAGCCCAGAGTGCAGCTGTGCACCAACCTCAGAACCACCATGCTCAGCCTGCGCTTGCATACCACCTGCCGCGCAGGTTGCGACAAGGTTGAAGGCGACATATGCGGAGAGGAGGACGCGCAGGAGCCGGGACCAGTGGAGGAACAGGGGGGAGGAGTAGGAGGCGCGGAAGCGTCAACGGCGCGGCGCCAGCGAGCGCCGCGGCGGTGCGGAGCGGGGGCGCACGACAGCGCCGCTTCGCGATCCAATTGTTGCTCCCTTTGGGATTGTCAAGCAACCCTTCGCTTTGCTGTTGAATTGAGTTCTGGGTTGAGTCAGTCTAAGATCCATGGAGCAGAAACAACAGTGGCATACGACCGATGTCGTGTTTGTACTGGAAAGTCACAACGAGCAGCTCCAGAAGAAGAAAGCTTGCTTGAATGGTAAGAAGGTGGAGACCAGTTTACTGTTAGCTGAGCATAAAAGAGCCTTTTTTCAGTCCAACAAACATCAAGCTGTTGTTTGAAAAACTTCGTGAAGACGAGGAGCTCGCCAATCTTGTTGACATGGATATGCTCACCAAGCTTTTCTTTGGTCTGGTGATAGACAAGTTGCTGCTGCTAGTAGGAAGCTCTGCTTATGTAACCCCAACTACACTTGAATAGTAGAAGAGCTAGATAAAATAACTTCCATTGACTGGTCTTATCTAGTCTTTGAACGATTGAAGAAAGCTTAACTTGTAATAATATTGATGGAAGAAGGATGGAAGGTTGTTTGGCAGTGTTAATGGTAAATACCAGGAGCTGCTGCAAGTAATAGCTTTTCTCATTTTGGGTAGGAAACCATGTGACTAACTTTATAATCATTGATTCACAGGTTGTTTTTTTGGACTGCATTAAGGGGAATGAATTGGCTTCTGAAGAATCTTGTAGAATGAACTTGTACGACACTGATATTGTGCTTAGCTGGCTGCAAGATGACAGTAGAGAAAGGAATTGCCAAGGAATTGTATGAAACTATGTACGCTTATTATGATTGTACCTGATTGTTCATGCAACTTCTTATTTCTTTATGTCATTTTCAGACTAAGAAGGGTCGAAAGAAAGTACAGAAGCCAGAGGATTTTGATGTAAGTAAATATCGTCTATAGATGTTGCTTACAATAATCGTATCTGTCAGCCCAACTGTTATCGTTCAATAATTATGACTGCATCTGATTGTTATTTGTCACTTTGTATTTCTTTATGTCCTTTTCAGACTTAGAGGTGGGAGAACAGCTGCTAGAGCAAATTTGTCACGGTGTGTGAGGACAACGACAGGTAAACTTGAGAAGATTTTTTGTTTTCTTGAAGATTTTGTCTTTTTGATACTCTACTGCAAATTTACCTAACCTCATTTTGAACTTTCCAGCATTCTTGCCGATAGATACAAGAAGCATATTTTAGAAAGAAGAAGGGACAAGATTGTATTGGACTTTGACTTTGAGCACACTCGTGTAGCTGAGAGTACTTTTGTTGATTCCTTCAAACAGGATGGTCATATGTCTTCAAAAATACTGCATTTAGCATGTCACCTGGAGTCATGGAGTGGAATGACAAAATTATCCTTGGTGAATTTTCTGTTGTAAGTATTTATCCAATAACTTAGCTCATGGATTTTTTTTTATTTTTTTATTTATCCAATACCTATGGTTGTCGCCTCTTTGATTATTCCAGAAAGAATTGCTGGATGGAAATAGAACTTCCTTTCTGGACAACGATCTTAAAGAAGAGAAGATGAAGGGCGTGACAGCGGTTTGTTCATTATTCTATTAGATCATTTTTATTTCAATTTAACCGGGTCCATTAGTTTAAC
This sequence comes from Eragrostis curvula, assembly GCA_007726485.1. Taxonomy (NCBI): domain Eukaryota; kingdom Viridiplantae; phylum Streptophyta; class Magnoliopsida; order Poales; family Poaceae; genus Eragrostis; species Eragrostis curvula. The sequence continues at coordinate 17,055,501 of CM017441.1, forward strand.
AACGGGCAATTTCCTTATAAACCATTGGGTAAAACTTTAATGCCCTTCCTGCCACCGAGAAAAGTGCTATCCCGTTGATGCCAACAATGAAAATTTTTTATCCCTACGGTGCCACAGCAGCCGCGTCCGGCATGAATGCAAATTCTGAATGCCAAAATTACCCATCCAGCAAATGTGGCCATCCAGTTCCACCATGCCGTGGCGCGTGAGAGATTATGCCGGCGAGCATGAACGCGCAGCCGTCTGCTCGTACACGCGCCCGCTCTGCTCACGCAGCTGCTCCACCAGCGCGGCCGCCGGTCCAGTATATGCGCCGCCTCGGCGTGCTGGCCGTGCTCCGCCACAGCACGCGCCGACGCGATGTCCTCTGCTGTCTCCACTCTGAACCACTCCCGCGCGACCTCCATTGACGGCTCCATGTCCAGCACCACCACCAACGGCCTCTCTGCACCACGGCGTTCTCGCCGGCAACAGCCGCAGCTCTTCGACGGCAATGCAGCGGCGGCGTGCAGACAGCAACGGATTAGAGCTCTAATGGATTTGGTCATCAACAGATTCTTCCTCAATTTTATTTTTTTCTACACCCAAACCCTCGCCGTATAATCACCAAATTCGAATCATTATCCATCGATTAGAACAAATTGATCACATGTTTCTCTTCTACATCTCCCAACGCATCCATTTTGGTGGTCACCAAGATCCATCGAATCGGATCTCGCCATTACCCATTGATCTTGTCCAAAAACTGCTGCCGCCTGGTTCATGAGGAAGAAAGGAGGGCAGTATTGGCATTTAGAGTTTCTTGATGGCTGTATTAGAGCAGCGGTGGCATGGAGGAGATAAATTTTTTGGATTGTTGGCATTGATGGGATTAAACTTTACTCGGTGGTGGATAGGGGATTAAACTTTATGCCAATGGTTTTGAAGGGATTTTCCCTTTAACAATTGTTTTCCAGATATTCATTCCTATAGTTCATTCTGGTCACTGGTCCTTGGTTGTAATTTCTATTACGGAGAACAGGAAATATTTCCTTGACTCTATTTCAGGTTGTCATCAAATTCTGGCAGAATCTGTATTAACTAAGCTGCAGAACTATTTGATGGCAAAGCACAAATTGATATCTCCGGGTTTGAACCAAACGTGCCATCTGTTAAGCCTCAATCGAACAAGTATGTGGATGACTGTTCAATAGCTGTCATTTACTTTATAACATTATCTTATTAGTTCTTTTAGTGCTGGAATTATCTTATGAGTTCTTCTATACGTCAAATTATGTGGTTAACGCTGAATGATTATTGCAATTATTGCAGCTCGGATTGCGGCTTTCATGTTTTTTTGTATATCAAAGGGTTTCAGAAGATGGAGATATATAATATTGACAGGGTAAACATTGAGCCTTCATTTTTTTTTCATTTTTTGTTCTATTCAAAGTCCAGTTCAAATGATTTCTGCCTAAAAAATGCAGAAAAAAGTGAAGCTGTTCCGAAAACAGCTTTCTATGGAGATCCTCTTCCATCGCATGAACAAGAAAAACCCTGTAGACATACAAGTCGATGAAGCTTCAGTAGAAGTAGAAGACGTTGTGGACAGCGATATCGAAGATGGTATTGTGTCTTCAGGAGCAATAGAAACGACAGACAGCAATGCCGAGATTGTGTCTTCTGGGATGTGGAAAAGAAAAAGAAAAGACAGACAAGTCAGGGAAAAGGCTGCAGACGTTGAGGACAGCAATGAAGAGAAGGGTGCTCAGGATTCTCCCAATCCCCAGCACGCACAGGAAGATGTTATTGACAAAGAAGTCAGTGGAGTTGTAGATTCTCCCATACTAGAGTTTGAGGACAGCGAGCCTGTAGAGAAAAAAGTGAGGTTGTTCCGAAAACAACTTTCTATGAAGATTGTGTCTTTTGGGATGTCAAAAAGAAAAAGAAAAGACAGACAAGTCGGGGAAAAGTCTGCAGACGTTGAGGACAGCAATGAAGAGAAGGGTGCTCAGGATTCTCCCAATCCCTAGGATGCACATGAAGATGTTATTGACAAAGAAATCAGTGGAGCTGTGATTCTCCCAGACAAGTCGATGGATCTGCAATAAAAGAACTAGAGTTTGAGGACAGTGAGCCGCAAAAAAATACAGACAGTGATGCCGAGATTGTGTCTTCTGGGATGTGGAAAAAAATTAGAAAAGACAGACAAGCCGGGGAGGACAGCAATGAAAAGACGGGTGTTTAGGATTCTCCTAATCCCTAGCACGCACAGGAAGATGTTAATGACAAAGAAGTCAGTGGAGCTATAGATTCTCCCACTCTTCAAGTAATTAAAGAATTGTCCCCGACAAGCAGACAATAATGAAGAGTAGGGTGGGCAGCATGCTCAGAAGAATGTTAATGAAGCAGAGAAGGTTCATCTGCAACCTGAAGCAGAGAAGGATGTTAATGAAGCAGAGAAGGTTCATCCCCAACCTGAAGCAGAGAAGGATATTTCAGCCAGTAACTCCGGTGATCTTCCACCAGAACACGGCCATTGCTCACTGGATGAGGAAATGAAGAATAGCAACAAAGGCACTTGTGGCAGTAAAACGGATGAGGAAATGAAGAGTAGCTTAGCTAGCGACCCGAAGGGTCCTCCACCTTCCCAACCTCAAGTCGAATCCTCGGATGATCCACCACCAGGCCAGCAGACAGCAACAAAAGCACTTGTGGTAGTAAATCGGATGAGGAAATGAAGAGTAGCTTAGCTACTGGAGACAGGACTGAAGAGAAGGGTGGGCATCGTGCTTCAGTGAGTGACCCAAATGGTCCCCCACCTTCCCAACCTCAAGACGAGAAATCAGATGATCCACCACCAGTAGACACTAATGAAGACACTCTAAACGACTCTGGGAGTCAGTCTGATGGAGGATCATCAAGGTCACCTCAACATGGTGGCCAACATGATCAGGACATTTCCCCACCTTCATCACCACAACTTGGTGGCCAACATGATCTTGACGATTCCCCACCTTCATCAACAATAAAGTCGGCACCATTAGGGACTAAGAGGATCTCCAAATCTAGTCTGCAGGAAGTAAAATTTTGAGATCCTACTTTCACATTGGATGAAGCGAAGAGTGATGAGATCTGCCAAATTATGAAAGCGGACATGTAAGTTTATGGATGATGATTAGTTTCTTCAGAGTTGTTTTTGATTGAGTAACTATCTTATATTTGTTTCAAGTTTTAAATTGGTGCAGCATTGATCAACTACTGTTGAGTGTGGATGGGACTATCGTGATGGGGGCTGACCTGGTAAATTGCTTTGAGGGAGGAGACAAGAAAAATGACAGTGACAAGAGAGTGATCGATGCATTTGTCCATTCACTCAATTATGATGATAAGAAACATTCTTACAACAAGGAAAGAATCATTATCCCATTACAAGACAAGGTAATTATTCTGCAAGAAATATAGCTTTTGCTACCAGTTAAAAGCATGGTCTGATAGCAAAATATTTCGGAGTGCAGATCAAAGAAGTTGCACAAGGGATTGTGAATGAGATGAAGAAAATGGAAGGCAAAAGCACATCCAAGAAAGGGGTAAGTTTTCTGCAAGAAACATAGCTTTTGCTGTCAGTTAAAAGCATGGTCTGATAGCGAAATATTTTGGAGTGCTGACCGGCCAAGCAGTTGAGAATAAGGAAATGAAACCCAAAAGGGCCAAAAAACTGCCTCAAAGATTCGTAAGTGGTGCAGTTATTGCAGATAGCTTGTCCTATCGTCAATGAAATTACACCCAACATTCTAATACATGTTAGTTTTTGCAGATACTTTGTCCTATCCTCCACGGTTGAAGAATTGTTTGTGCTTTTTTGTTGATATGGAACAAAACAGCCAGATCACTGTCTTGTATTGCAACGACACAAGTGTCCAAGGTGAAAGCTTGAATTCTTTCGATCAAACCTTAATTGAGCAGGTACGAGATGCCTTTAATCAGATCAACTACAAGGCTCCATTTAGTGACAATTGCCAAGTAAGGGTGTCAGGTCTTGGTTTCAATGCCAAGAAGAAAGACGGTGCCTTAGGAGTTATGCATGCTCTTGCGATGTACAATGGAACTGATTCCACGGGGCAATTTACAAAGAGCAAGGATAGTCTATTCCCCTCATTACACACAACATGCATGTTTCCAACTTCACTCACCAAAAGCTTTATTTTCTGCTTCAACTCATGTAGCTGAGAAAACAGCTAGGCTAGCTAGTAAGTAGAGACCATAGTTATCTTATTATTAAGAACATTTGTCGAAGTTTTCTAATTGTATATAATGCAAAAATACTATGAATAACCTGCATTGTCTCCTTTTCATTTTAGTTTGTAGAGAGTGGTGGAAAACTACAAGGCCTCAGTTCTTGCGTACCTTCTCTTCCACAAGAAAAATATTGCGGAGCTTCCTGAGGAGATTGCTAAGATGCAGCCATAGACGCAGCCTCAGACACAACAAAAGAAAAAAAGGCAGAGAAGAAATTAGTTTGGTTGCCTTTGATTATGGGTACATTTATCTTATTTTCATTTGTGATGTTAGGATTCTGGTCAGATCTGAACTTGTCTGCATGATACAATTGGTACCATTGCCATCGCTTTTGTAGTATGTTTAACAATGTGATTGGCCCAAAAGATCACATATATGAACCAATACTATCAAGTTTCACCTTGTTGGCATTAAGTTTATCTGTTGGCCGTTATAACCTGGAGATGTTCCTTCTGGAAGATGTGACCGGAACCTGCTGATATTCCTTTTGAAACATGTGACCGCTAGCTAATTTTGGTACCTGTGACCATTGTTTCACCGACGGTTGCCGATTAAGATGCGTTACTTCCTAATTTCTTCACCGTTGGTTTGAATATCCGTGACTGTTTAGACCTCAAGGCTGTTTCTTTTTCAACCTGTAACGATCGCTTACCTTGTTGTGTCGTTTGTGTTGCTGTTAGTACCCGTGAGGATTAAATATTCATCCGACGGTAACACCGTTCCAGAATTTAAACTCAGTCACCACTTGACTCGCGCTCGCCGCACCTCAGCGCCAGAAACAGTTAACCTAGAAAGATCCAGGATTAGCTACCTCTAGGAGAGCCCTATTACAAACTGCAGTTGAGACATCACCACAGCCAAATTTTCTCATCCTCACCCATAACATCATTGTTGCATGGGCCCTTCATCTTATGTTCTTCTTTGAAGTTCAGGTCTTCATGCATCATATTGAGATCTATGACAGTAGAGGCAGATGAAAAATATCCCGCGATTCAGGATCGTGAAGTGCGTGAGGTCCTGATCAGCCGCCCCTTCTGCCACAGCGAACTCGCGTATGCCTTCGTCGAAGTACAGGTGCCTGTCGTCATCTCGTACGAGGATGTTGTAAGCCCTGATAGTATTGGTGAACGCGACGAGTGGCGTGATGCTGGCGCGGTGCAGGCAGGTTACCAGCTCTGGAATCGCCTGACGTTCGTTCATGGAAGCTGTCAGTTTTTGCACTGCTTTGGAGGCGGCGCGATAGTTCATGATATTAGGGAGCACATGCGCGTGAGGAGACAGAGATCGTACCAGGCACGCGGCGAGCGGCAACGTGAGGCGAAGGATGAAGCTGCCGCCGTTGGTCCGCACCCACGAGATGTCCTCCGGCGGAGGATGTAGCTGCCGCCTCACGTTGCCGCTCGCCACGTGCCTGGTATGATCAATCCGCGCACCTGGTACGATTACCCCGCGCTTGCCAACGCCGCCTCTCATGACACACCACTGCAGCAAAAAACAAGAAGAAAGAAATCAAGACCCATGCGAACCTAATCAAGAAACAAAACAGAAGGATAGATCGATCCACCCTTACCCCTGCACGAACTGAGAACGAGCGATGCGGCTGCGGTTGCAATGGATGAATAGCAAAGGTCTTCCCTTCCCCTCATTATATAGCGCCCGGCAATGAACGGACACCTCTTTGACTGTTTTGGAAGTTGGAGCCTGACGCGGCGATGATTAGTCTCGCCCTACGCTTCCCCTGCAACACGTCGTTCCATGGCACAACGTTTGACCGATGGTTGCCAATTAATTGAACGGACGCGACGCACGCACGCGCAGACCGACGGTTGCCGCTAAATCGAACGGACGTGATGCGCACGCGCGTTCACAGTGGAAGAATTTGAGGAGGCGAGAAAGGAGAATGAGGAGGTGCACTCATCCAATGCCTTTAAATACCACGACGAGGGAGGAGTGCAAGCACCGGCCACGGCGACGTAGGGGGCTGACTGGCGCCACGGCGAGGGAAGAGTGCCAGGACCAACCACGACGACGAAGGGGGAAGGAGTGGCGGCACCAACAATGGCATCGAATTGGGAAGGAGTGCAAGCACCAACCAAGGCGAAGCAGGGGGCAGATGAAGTGGAACCAGGAGTGCAAGCACCAACCAAGCGCCAGCGACGAGTGCCACCCTCCAAGCTGATGATGAAGAATGTGTTCAAGTTCCACGATGTAAAGATCGATGCTATGATCACTACATCGGCGGATGAAGTGAAGAAATTCATCTACGAGGTCATCGGCGACCACAGTGGTCACTTACTCGTCGGGCTTGATACAGAGAGGTACCTTGTCAATGGCGAGCACAGGACAGCGCTCGTGCAGATCGGCGTCAGCAATCGAGTCCTGGTGTTCCAGATCCTCCACGCCGACGTCGTGCCCGACAAACTGAAGCAGTTCCTGGAGTGCCCGGATTGCAAATTTGCTGGCGTCGCAATAGATAAGGACGTTACAAGGTTGATGGAGGACTACGGCATTAACATCACCTCCTTTGAGGACATGCAGATACTTGGCTGGAACAAAGGCGTCAGGTCTGGGAAGGAGAATAAACAACAACCAGGGATGGCCAGGTTAGCCGAATATTACATCATAGCGACAGTAACGAAGCACATGTATAGGGCTTTTCATGATACATGGGCAGATAGGTGCCTCAGCCATGAGCATCGCTACTATGCTGCGGTTGATGGCTACGTTTCACGCAAACTTGCCAGGATTATGGGCGTAGTAGTTTGATTGACCATCTATTTGTATCGATTTCTATCTATAATTGTATCTGGCTTTTTCTATTTCAATCTGAATCGTCCTTTAACACTGCATGTTCAAGATCCGTTACCTTGTGTTGTCGGTTTTTTTTTTGGAATTGTTGTCGTTTGTGTTGCTGTTAGTACCCGTAACGATTAAACCCAGTCACCAATGGCTCATGCTCGCCGCACATACGAATGTAATAATTTGCAAGAAAATGGTCACATATATGAGCCATAACGTCGGACCATTACAACGGTAACGGGACGAAAAACCAACATTTAACGCAGATGAACGTAGCGGCGGTGCATCATAACAGTGCACAGAAAACGGTTAGTACCCGTAACAATGAAATACTAATCAGACGGTAACATGGTTAGCACCTATGACTCATGCTCGCCGCACATACGAATCGCAACATTCGGCAAAAAAAATGGTTCCAATGGCGATAGAAACGAACACCAACATTCTACACATCCGCTGGCAACAGAGACGCATTGCAACAATTGGCAACACAACAGTCACAGATAAGAGCGATAATGTCAGACCATTTCAACAATGGTAACTGTAAAAGAAACCAACATTTAACGCATACGAACGTAACCATCTCAAGCCAACAGTGGTTACCAATCCACGAATTACAAGTAAAACTCATCCGCAGGCAAAGGAGACGTTGTTACAGACTACAATTGGCAAGACAACGGTCACAGATACGAGCCATAACGTCGGAACATTTCAACGGAAACCAACATTTAACGCATACGAACATAACGACGGTGCGTCGTAACAGTGCGCAGAAAAACTCAAGCCAATGATTACAAGTCAGACCGTTTCGGTGACGGGAGTGGAAGCCAACATTTTACAGATATGTAAAACTTAAGCCAAGGATTACAAGTAAAACTTAAGTTGTTGTTTCCATTTTTCTAGAAAACAAAACAACTAAAAGAAAACAGTTCAGCCCACCATCTTGATCTTGGCGATGATATCTTCAACGTCCTCCCTTCAGTTCGCTACGACAGCACCCGCCATCTCTGCATCATAGATATAATTCGATGGACTATTGAATGCGGATTACTAAAACTCCTCTAAACGGGCAGGTTGTTCATTCCACATAACTTAAGTATCTGGTAGCTGCAAGGGCGGGGGAAGCTGCAAGCTACTTCTCCTCATGGCCAGTACTTGGCTTGCAATTTATCTAGCTTAAGACAACCTATTTATGTAATGGTTTTTAAGACATGGGCCTGTAATATGTCAGAAACTTCTGTCTGGTTGGTTAGTTCAGGGATCAGAACTCATGCAGTTGATGAATGCAGCATTAGACATATTGATTTCAACCGTTATGCTGGCCCTCAACATGCGGACACACGCACAAATTCAGTGTTATTGGCGGGCACGCACACGTTCAGAATTCGGGGAGGCGAGGAAAAGAGTGGGCGTGCCGCCGTCCAGTCTTATCGGCGACGAGAATTGGAGGAGGAGAGGAAATGTGAGGCTAACGAAGACGATTGTTGCACGATGCCAAGGCAGCGAATTGACATTTTATTGATTAAGTGATAGCCTTCATACAAACCAAACACACCAACAACCAAACCACACACTCCTTCATGTTCCTAGTCGATGAACTTGCCGCGGCCCGCCGCACCTCCGTCTGTCGCCTGCTCGCGGCGTAGCCTCCAGACGTCGGCGCACGCTTTCTTTGCAACCCTTGCTGCGCCGTCGATGGCCTGCGCCATGCAGCCGCCTCCATGTCGAGCGCACGCATACGTATGACGTCGAGCGTGTCCCTCGCTGTGGTGCAAGCGTCTCGGACACGTGCAGCTCGTCCTCGACCTGATCGCACGGTGGAGCTCCTGCAGCGATGCAAAATGCCGAAGCAGGTACGCGCCGTCGAGCTTCTCCAGCACGCACATCATGCACGGCTGCTAGCCTGACCGCGTCCGAAGCCCAACTCACGACACACGGCTCGTGCACAGCGCGGATTTGGATTCGGGACGACAGCAACCTGTACTTGGTGGTCGCCGACGCTCGGGGCCACGTGGCATGGCAGGGTTTCGACCACCCCACGGACCCCATCCTGCATGGCCGTCGCTGGCGGGCTGCTGCAGTGGTGGACATGGCGGGTAGCGGGCCTTGCACAGCGTGTGGACGCTCTATTGGTACGCGCCCAGGGACCAGTGCGACGCCGTCTCACCGTGCGGATTCATGTTTGTGAGATACAATTACTCTTATTTGACGCAGATTCATGTTATGGGCGAGGATCAGAAAATTTGGCTGTGGTGATGTCTCAACTGCATTTTGTGAAGTCCGCCTGAAAGACTAATCTTGAATTCACTGCCTATTACCCTAAAAAAAACACTGACTATTATGCCAACTTGACCAAAGTCTGAAACTGAAAGTTTAACATAACAAAGTTTACACGGTCACAGACTAAGGAGGTCACATACATATTTTTCATGGACACAGACTAAGGTGGTAACATTATACAGTTTATGAGGTAACATGCTAGGGAGGTAACATAACTATTTTTTCACGGACACAGACTAGGGAGGTAACATAACTAATTCCCGTGAGCACGCACGGCGGATGCGACGGGGACGAGCGAGTCCAGGGGCCGATCGATTGCTAGTTCGGGACTGATGGATCCTTCTTCGAGTGGAGGATCTTCTGGCACATAGTGGTTCCTGGAAGCCCAGGATGGTGTGCTCTGCTATCTCGAGCTTGTTAGATTCGCTCATCTCCTTGAACACAAAAGAACCCGTCCATGTCTGAAGGAGGCCCCGAACTGATGGTAGCATGAGCCTCTCCACTCCCAATTCGTGAAGATCCTTCTCCACTTCCTTCATCAAGAGGTGGCACATTCCCTGCTTACGGTGCGCGAACCTGGTCCCGACAAGAGGCAGCTCCGCGACCCTGGTCCCGTAGACTCTCAACGTGCTCACGGTGACGAGCTCGCTGTCTTTCTCTAGGCCGACAATGTGGTATCCCGGAAACTTAGCCATCTCAGATCCGACTCCCTGTTGCAAGTTTCAACGTTTGAGGTCAGTGGCTCGTCTCAAAACTTCATCAGTAGAAACAAATGACTATAAAGTTCACGCGCAACCCACTTGCTTTCATACCTATTGAAGATTATGTCGACGCAGAGGTCCCTCTGTGTACGAGGCTCGATCATGGTCGTGAAACACTCGTGGAGCACGTCCAGATCTTCTCTTAGTTTGGTCTACTGGTCCATCTTCGACAACTTCTTTTGATATCGGCGGTTACACTGTCGGCGGTTGTGTGCACCGGTTGATTTTAATATCACCACTGATATGCCCGATTTAGATGTAGCAATTGGTCTACCCACAAGCCCTTGCAGACGTCAGAACACGGTTAAACCAACTTGGCTACAAAGCCAAGGTCCTTGTGGGCAGCGCTTGGGCATTTTCCTTCCGTTCCAGGCGCATCCGACATGATCTGTTCAGATACAAGCAGATGAAAGCCATGCTAGTAAGTGTGTCCATAAGAAATTATTAGAAACATCGTATATGTATTTGAAGGAAACTTAGAGTACACGAACTGCTTACATTCTCGTTCGCATTGGTCGCAGGACACGACGGTACTTTCTGTTAACTGCCGGCTGGAGTTAGCATCGTCAAATTCGCTGCGCTCGCAGGTTTTGCATCTGCAGAACGGACAACACCAGTTACCTGGTGGAACGCCCTGCAGGCCAAGGCACTTGAAATGGAACGTGGTTGGGCAGTGGTCGCAGATGAGAAGCTCACCGCCGTCGAAGCAGATGGAGTCCCCGTGCGGATCAGAGCACTCGCGCTTCATCTTCACGAGCATCGGGGCGTTGGTCACAAAATTGTCATGCTTCATCAACTGGTCCAGGCACTTCGCCAGCGACCGATTATCCTTGAGACGCAGACGACACCAAGGGCGGTCGATGCAGCGTTCATCGCTGGAGTGCGCCACGAACTCCTCGACGGAGAAGTCCGTATTGCAGCACATGCATTTCACTCGGCCGTCCCGTGGGTGCCGCGGGTGCCGCCAGTGATGAAGCCGGCCTTGCCTGGAGACCCCTTTCTCGTCACGCGGTACGTCAGCCTGTCCCTCGGCAGCAGGATGTTTTCTTGCATGAAAGACGAGAGGAGCTTTCTTGAGCGACGCTGCCGGAACTGCGACATCTTTGTCTTTGCCGGCCGTTCCCAGACGACGTCGCCGGTGATCCCCCATATGACGCACGTGGACGGGAGAGTGGAAACCATCGTGAGACACACGCGAAACCCCGGGGCAAGAGGAGTGGAAACCGCACGTCTCGTGTCGAACTAACGTTGGCTACGCGACGTACATGTGTCACGCCAGTTGCTGCAGGAAGGTTTTTTTTTTTGACACATGCTGCAGGAAGTTGTGTAAATGTATGTTTTCCTCCAGGAATCGGTCATGATCTCTTTGCAAGGTATGTTTTCCACTTTGCCATCGCATTGAACGACGTCGCTGCCGCACGTCCGGCGGCAGCCGGATGAGCCGCCACGCCTCGCTCCTCATGTCGAACGCGAACACGTCCTTGGTCGAAGACAGGTGCGCTGGACTCTCCAAGTCGCCGAGCACCACGCCAAGGCGGTGATCCGCAACGCCAACAGGTATGACGACAAGAAGAGGATCCGCCACCGCACCCTGGCCAAGAACCATGGCTGGTTGTGAGCCATCGTCGCTGTCGTCCTCCTCCTCGCCTAGTACCCTGGCTAGCTGCCGTGAGCTGTCGTCACCGTCGTCGTCCTCGCCTCGAATTTGTTGGGGGACTTGCGAGACCATTGACGGATACAAGAAAAAGTAACTTGCACTTCAGGGCTCTTTGGAAGCGGTGATGAGCCACTGCTTTGGTTCATTTCGTAGATGTTAATTTGTGATCGTTGTTACCTCTGGGATTTGTTGTCCCGTTACCGTTAAAACAACTTATATATATGACGGTTAAAACTGTCTTCTGTGTCCCCTGTGATCTGTTACGGTTACAACTGTCTTATGTTTCCCCTATTATTTGTTACCGTCTTCAACACCAGTTTCGTTGTTTCGTTGTTACTTTCTATTACTGAGATCTGTGACCGTTGTTTACCATGTTGGATTCCTGTTTTTTGACCCTGTTTCGATGTTTCTCGGTTACTTTCTATTACTAAGATATGTTACGGTTAAAAGTTTCTTATGTTTCCCCTGTTATCTGTTACCGTTTTTTGACCCTGTTTCGATTCTCTGATACTTTCCAATACTAAGATCTGTTACAGTTAAAAGTGTCTTATGTTTCCCCTGTTATCTGTTACCGTTTTTTGACCCCTGTTTCTATTCTCTCTTACTTTCTAATACTTAGATCTATTACAGTTAAAAGTGTCTTATGTTTCCCTTGTTATCTATTACCTTTTTTGACCATGTTGGATTCCGGTCCCGTTATCGTTAAAACAACTTATGTTACCCGTGTGATCTTTTTCTCTGTTACTTCTGTTACTTGGATCTGTGATCGGTTTTTTTACCACTTTTCTATTTTCAGATGGGGGGCAGGGGAGCGTTCAATGGGCCGATGGCTCTCCTCATTTGGTACCGTTTTTTGCCCCCTGTTTCGATGGTTTGCCGTTACTTTCGAATTCGGTTAATGTTGGTTTCCTGTTCCATTTCCTTTAAAACAACTTATGTTACCTCTGTTATCTGTGACTGTTGAAATTGTTTTATGTGTCCCTGCGTTCTGTTACATCTAAACCTGTCTTATGTTTCCCCTGTTATCTGTCTTCTTCATTTTCCATTTTTCTAATTGTTGCAATAATTCAGCAATTTCTTGTCATCATTTTCAGTTATGTCTTTAGAGTCTGCTTAACTAATTTTCAGGCTTGCATTTGAGATGTTATTATATGGAAGCTTAGCATACTTTTCATCATCATTGCTTGATGACTCATCCAATCCAACAAGTTGTTTGTATACAAACTCCCCAATGGAGATCTTTGTGACCCCTGCGATCTGTACCCTTTAAACCTTTATTATGTTAGCTCCTCAGTCTGTTACGGGCAAACTGTATTATGTTACCCTTATCATCTGTTATGGTGAAAACTCTATTATGTTACCCCATCTAAATGCGCTTCCACATCATTTGTGATGCTTGGATGTCCGTGCAACAAATACGATTGAATATCTTGAACGCGAAACTGTCTCGCCCTACGATTCCCCTGCAACACGTCATTCCATGGCACGGCGTTTGACCGACGGTTGCCGATTAATCGAACGGACGTGACGCACGCACGCGCGGACCAACGTTGCCAATTAATCGAACGGACGTGACGCACGCACGCGTGTGAAACGTTTCCCCTGCAACACGTCGTTCCATGGCACGGTGTTTGACCGACGGTTGCTGATTAATCGAACGGACACGACGCACGCATGCGCGGACTGATGTTGCCGATTAATCAAACGGACGTGACAGCACGCACGCGCGTCACAGTGGAAAAAATTGAGGAGGCGAGAAAGAAGAACGAAGAGGTGCATGCACTCATCCAACGCCTTTAAATACCACGAGAGGGAGGAGTGCAAGCACCCACCATTGCGACTTAGGGGAAGGAGTGCCGACACCAACCATTGCGACGAAGGGGGAAGGAGTGCGAGCACCCCATGGTGAAGCAGGGGGCACGAGGCAAGCGAGGAGGTGCATGCACGACGATCAAGGATGATTTCATGTTCAACAATGTAAAGATCGATGCTACGATCACTACATCGGCAGATGAAGTGAAGAAATTCATCCACGACGTCATCGGCGACCATAGTGGTCACTTACTCGCCGGGCTTGATACAGAGAGGTGCATCATCGATGGAGAGCACAGGACGGCACTCGTGCAGATCGGCGTCGGCAATCGAGTCCTGGTGTTCCAGATCCTCCACGCCGACGTCGTGCCCGACGAACTGAAGCGGTTCCTGGAGTGCCCGGATTGCAAATTTGCTGGCTTCGCAATAGATAAGGACATTACAAGGTTGAGGGAGGACTACTGCATTAACATCACCTCCTTCTCTGAGAAAACGGTTGTGCTGGTTATGTCTGCGGCTATGCCTGAAATGTTTGGAAAAACGGCTCTCTGTGCAGCTTCTCTTTATTTTTAGGGATAATAAATATGTAAAGAGTGAGACGCGGTTGGGAAAAGAAGCCGGTGAAGCTACTATGTTGTGGCTTCCTGTTTCATCTTTTTTTTATGCGGCTTCCTCCTCTTTTTGAGAAGAAGCAACTGAAGAAACACCTCTTTTTATTGGGAATCACATGAAGCCGCTGAACAAGCCACTAGAGAAGCCTTACGAAAGAGGACCTTAGTGTCACTTTCTGCACGTCTAACTTCACCAATGTTGCCCCTGTTGAGTGAGCAGGGAAAATTATTGTTCGATGTACGTATTGACATACCAACAAAAATAATTGTTAATTCTTGAAATTTGCAAATATACAAGACTATCTTGGACAAAAAATATTTGATCAACAGCTATTATGAGTTCTGTTGTGATAAATTTTGTACTTCTTAAGGTGTTTTAATTATGAAATTCCGCAACTAAAATGGAAAAGAAAAGAAAATATGAAATTTAGAGGAAGAAAGTTGTGTAATCTTCTACTCAATGCAAGATCTTGTACTAGTTTAGCTGAAATGTCCTTATTTCATTTATGTTCTTCTAATATTTATGAGAAAAGCTACAGCAAACCCTGGGAACAAGACCTGACGTTTTGGAAACACGATCACGAGTTTATTGTACTATGTTACCAGATATTATTTTTTTTCTTCTCTTTGCATGCATTTTTTAAGGGACTGAATTTTTCACATCTTTTTTTTGAAGGAAATGAAATTTGTCACATATACATGACCTAACTGAAACAAAAATGAATTGCTCGTCTGCTGTCGGTTTGAAGAGGAGATCCAAAAAGGAGGTACGGGCCTGTACCAGCAGGCCTAGTATTTGAGCAGTGGGGCATTCAGTTAGCGAGAAGAGAAAGACCAGGATATCTATTTTACTACCCTTAAGTATATCACATAAACGTCTCTAAAAAAAAAGTATATCACATAAACAAAATTTTGACCTACTTCACTTCATCGTATTTTTTAGATTGGATCAATTTTCTTTCTCTATATGTTACATATTTAATGCTAAAATTTGTGAGATTATAGATTAAGACATACTATCCAAAAAATATGCTAAGAATTGTTTTTATTTTTTCTGTATGTTGGATATGCTTCAAAAAGTATTTGGAAAGATCTGTCAGAATTTTTCTTGCATAGTGTATGATGTAATCTAACATCTTACAAAATTTGAACTTCAAACATGACACCTCAAACGGAAACAAAAAAGAAATCACTAGGAGGTGTATTGAATCAATCTAAAAAGTTTGGGAGAGTCGGACCAAAATTTTGTTTGAAGGGGTTAAATGAACAACACTGGTAATTGAGGTGGTAAAATGAACGTTTTCAAAGAAAAACAAAATGCTCTCGTATCCAACAAAAAGTAAAGGCCTTATCGAGCTTGAGTCCTTTGCATCAGGACAACTCTACCGCTGGTCAGTTTCCAGAAGAACAAAATGCTCTTGAACTGTGTGTGGCGTAAGCTAATCCTAATCTGATCTCTGATGGCAATCGCCTCTTGCGTTAAATAATCCAACAATTGACGCGCCGGCCGTTGCCACCTAACCTATATGTTATGGTGATTCTGACGTGATTACCAAATGTTCCTATCGTTAACCGATACGAAACAGTGGCAGGTTTGGCTCTCGTCTCCTGATTCCTGTCCGTTTTCCAGCGAAGGACGACACGGCCGACAGCACAAGGGGACGATGAGCCAATCGCTTGGTACATGCACTAGCTCATTTTATTTGGTATTGCCATGGAATGGGAGCATCGAGCGCCGACAGAAAGTTTATTTACGAAGTATCTGACGTCGCCCTGGGAAGGCATGCAGGGCATGCCATTGATTTTGCCTCGTGATTTGTGCAGTTGGGACCCACATGACGCATGAGGAAGAGAGGAACCACACATCCATGTGATGTTCGGTAGAGAATATGCCTTCCCCAGAAGGCACGGGTGTAATCAGTAAGGAACGAGCGGCTCCTCCTGCTTCAGATCTCCTTGACCAAAGCACGGAGCATTTGTAAGCTGTACTGTGCGGCACTAGAGCAGCTCTTCTCTCTCTTTTTCTTCCTCTTTCCTTTTTTTTTTTAGAAAGGGCAGCTCATCTGTCTCTCCCCAGGCCAAAATAAACTTAAAGCCGGTGAAGCCGGCTTGAGAAGCTTCACAGCTCATACTATAATAGTGCTATAGTGCGCTGCAGTGGGAGCGCGCATCTCTCCGCCTTCGATTTGTGTGTTCTCCAAATTGATCCAGACGCCTCGGAGGTCGCCAGGCAGAGAGACGTCGATCGCACGTCTAGATGGATGGAGTTTGGGCTCATGAGTTCCATGCCAGGCAGGGCGATGCTGCCACATCAGTTATCCTTGGCTGACATGCATCAGAAAGTTACGTCCGTTTGTTCAGGGGAGCCCCCATGAACCGCACCGCGTTAGCAAGCTAACCATATTTTTTTAATGCCAGACAGGACGATAATCGCTGCCACATCAGTCGTCCATGGCACGTTTCGTCTGTTTGTTCAGTGGAGTCCCCATGAACCGCACCAAATGGGGCCCAAAATAGTAAAATGGCAGCATCGAGCGCCAAGACATATCAGTTGACGTCTCCATGTCCATGGTTGTTACCATAAGCTTTTCCTACTGTATCTATTAGTAGGAGAGCTCCGTGGTTACCACTAGTGTACCAAGCTCCTCAGCTTTCCTGCTTCCACGGGCGATACCTAGTAAGGTTGAAGAGGCAGACCTACTGATCAAGGAGCGTTTCCATGGAGCAAGGCAGCAAGGCGGCGCTCGGGTGGGCAACAAGGGACGCCTCCGGCCACCTCTCCCCTTACAGTTTTTCAAGAAGGTACCTCCTAGCTTGTTGCGATTTCTAAAGAAAGTTGCACTACACGCTGCTAGCTAGATGCATGGTTACGCCATGGCCGCTCATGTGATTTCTTTCAGGGCTCCGAAAGACGATGACGTGACGATCAAGGTGCTCTTCTGTGGCATCTGCCATACCGACCTCCACACCATCAAAAACGATTGGGGCAACACCATGTACCCCCTCGTTCCCGGGTAACTAAACTCGATCACCAAGCACCCATTCCAGAACTCTCGTCCATATTTCTCTGCTCCTCGTAATCCATGGTCCACAAGCTAGCGCAGGCATGAGGTCGTCGGCACCGTCACGGACGTCGGCGCCGGCGTGTCCAAGTTCAAGGTTGGCGACACGGTGGGCGTCGGCTACTTCGTCGACTCCTGCCGCACCTGCGAGAGCTGCAAGAAGGGACAGGAGAGCTACTGTCCTGACATGGTGCCTGCGTCCAACGGCGTCGACTCCGACGGCACCACCACCCAGGGCGGCTTCTCCGACGTCCTCGTCGTCGCCCAGGACTACGTCGTCCGACTCCCCGAGAGCCTGCCCCCCGCCGGAGCCGCGCCGCTGCTCTGCGCCGGTTTGACGGTGTACTGTCCCATGGTGGAGTACGGCCTCAACGCGCCGGGCAAGCACCTCGGCGTCGTCGGGCTCGGCGGCCTGGGTCACGTTGCGGTCAAGTTCGGCAAGGCGTTCGGGATGAAGGTCACCGTCATCAGCTCGTCGCCGGGCAAGCGGGAGGAGGCGCTCGACCGCCTCGGCGCCGACGCGTTCCTGGTCAGCCGCGACCCCGAGCAGATGAAGGCGGCGGCGAGCACCATGGACGGCATCATCGACACGGTGTCGGCGGGGCACCCGATCGTGCCGCTGCTGGAGCTGCTGAAGCCGAGGGGGCAGATGGTGGTCGTCGGCGCGCCGAGCGAGCCGCTGCAGGTGCCGGCCTTGGCCATCATCCAGGGCGGGAAGCGCGTGGCCGGGAGCGCCGGCGGCGGCGTCGCCGAGTGCCAGGAGATGCTCGACTTCGCCGCCGAGCACGGCATCACCGCGGACGTCGAGGTCGTCGGCATGGACTACGTCAACACGGCCATGGAGCGGCTCGAGAAGAACGACGTCAGGTACCGCTTCGTCGTCGACGTTGCGGCAGCCTGGCGCTACTAGTTAGGCAGGCTCCAGAACATGTATGTTACCAGCCTCCGCATCCACCGCGGGGGCTCCTTTCGAGATTGCTGCTTCAAGGTCTTGCATGATGCGTAGTTGTCTGAGCTCCATGATGGTTTGCAAGATGTGATCGCTAGCTTGGTCTTTCGAAAAAATAAAGCCTGGGTGCCGTTGCTTAGTTAGCTAGAGTCCAAAACATGTTATCAACTGCCTCCACATCCACCGCTGGAGGCTCTCCTTGTGAGATTGCTGCTTAAAGGTCTTGGATGATGCTTTATTGTTTGTGCTCCATGATGGTTTGCAAGATGCATCTAGATGTGATCGCTAGGTCTTTCGAAAGAATAAAGATGTGATCGCTAATGTATTGCGTCCAATATTGCGAAATGCCCATAGTTCATTTCTGTTCTACTAATGATTTGTATGAGAAAAGCTACACATACTTTTTCAAGAAGAAAATGATGAACATAAACATTTTGAGAGTTTAACCCTGAAGCAATTTCTGGAGTGTGGGAGGGGAATCAGTAGTAACACTGGTCACTGGCAGCAAAGCATGTACTGCCTGAGACGCATTGATACTGACGTTTTGGAAACCGAGTGTAGTACGATACTGAATATTCTTTCGTTGTTTCTTTTGTCTTCTCTTTTTGTGCATATTTTTTCAAGGGAATGAAATTTGTCAAATTTGTATGCCCACAACCGAAACAAAAATGAACCGTCGGTGTGCTGTCAGTTTGGGCGAGAGGGCCCAAGAGATACGGGCATGTACCAGCAGGCCCAATATTTGGGCCATTCAGTTAGCGAGAGGAGAAAGGCCGAATGGCTATTGATGATAATGCTAAAAAGAAAGGGAAAGGTTCATTTTCCTCCCCCGAATAATTCATTTTGTCTGTTTAACCCTCTGATCAAACAGCTCGATTTACTCTCCCAAATAATTCAAATTGTTGCAATGTATCCCCAATTGCGATTTATCTTTTTTTTTTGTTTCTTCCCGTACAAGTCAAATTTGAAACTCAAATTTTAAGGGATGATAGCTCACACAACAACCTATGCTAAACTAATTGCAGCATGCATGTTTTTCTGATATTGTTTGTATTTATGCATCGTTAATTGCTAGACAATGTAAATAGTATATCGAAAAAATATGTTACAATTTTCTTAGCATAGGTGGTTGTGTCAATTGTCACCATGCAGCATTTGAGCTTCAAATTCAACTTTTGCACTGAGAAACAAAAAGAAAGAGACAAACTTCAGTATGGGGTATATTGCACTGACTTAGAATTATACAGGAGAGTAAACTGAGTCATGATTTTATTTAGAGGTAAAACGGGCAAAGTGAACTGTTCGAATTTGTAAAATGAACTTATCCCAAAAAGCAAGCTATTGATGGCCTCATCTCTTTCAGAAGAAGAAGATAAGTACCCGTTGGTCACCATTATGTCTTAAAACAAAAACTATTGACCCCTCCTTTCCTGTCCATTGACGCAGCAGGGAGGACGAAGTGCTTAAAAAAAAGCTCAAGTGCTAAAACGTGCACATGGAAATTGGAACCAATTTGTGCAATAGGATGCCTTTTTTTAACCTGTGCAACAGGATGCCTTTTTTAACCTGTGCAACAGGATGCCTGATGAGTGAATAAATAAATCAATTTTGTTCTACATTGATAGAGAGGAAATAATGTGTTCTGAAAATCTATTCTTTTTTGCTCGAAATGTAACTATTTTAGAGGTATATATAATCATTTAGCCATTACTCGCAAGCTGATTTATTTTGAGATCTTTACCATTTATCTTTTGATATACCTTTGATTGCAAGGTGCGATAAGTCAATTTTTACCTCCAGGATGTACCACCTTTGTGTCGTAATACCAGTTTTGGTATGCACTTTTGCCGTTTCTATTTTTGAATAGGTTTAATCTTCTGGAGCATATTCACCTTACCTAGAATTTTGAGCTAGGCCTGCCACTGGTCTATAATATCAAAAGGCCCACCCTGTCGTATAAAAAAAAAGTAAAGTCCTTCTCGAGGTTGTGCTCTTTTGAATCAGGACAATCCTACCGCCCGTCAGTTCCAGATTAACAAAATGTTATTGCACATGTGTGGGTTAAGTTAATCCTAATCCGATCTCTAATATATTTCTTGGTTATCCCCACTTGCATTATGTAATGGAAAATGCTCTGCGTACGTACTACCGGCATTAATCCAAGTTTTGAATTTGTTCACCTCCAGTATTACTATTGGTCATATGTGTAGCATTACTCGTATGTAATCCAACAATTGGCGCGCCATCGCCAACCAGCGACCGATACGAAGCTGTGTGGTATAGGGTCTGGTTCTCGTCTCCCTTTCCTCTCTGTTTCCCAGCAAGGACGTCGCGACAGACAGCAAGAGTGATGCTGAGCCAATCGGCCAATCGCACGGTATGGAGAGAAATATAACCCCGTTTTTAGCTGTAGCCGCCAGGGGACCAAAGAACGAGTAAAACGGTAGCATCAGGCGCCGAGAAATTGTTTACGTAGTATCTGTCGTCTCCATGTCCGTGGTGTGGTTGCAGGCTTTCAGCTTGCCTATTTATTCCGAGCTCCGTGGTTACTACTGGCATACCCAGCAGCGAGATTAAACAGAGTAAGGTTCAAGAGGCAGACCAGGTGATCAAGGAGAGTTTCCATGGAGCAAGGCGGCAAGACGGCGTTCGGGTGGGCTGCAAGGGACGCCTCCGGCCATCTCTCCCTGTCGTTACCATGACCCCCGGGTACCCTCAAGACCAAAGGGCCGAGTAACCTGACAAGGGTAGTCGGGCCAGCTCAAAAGAGACCGAGTAGCCCACGACGCAAGATGAAAGGTTCTACTACTCGGCTGGATATAGAAGAGGCTTCTTGTCTTGTACTCCAAGTATTTCCATGTTGTATCTGACTAGAACTCTTTCTATGTAACCCTGTACCCCCGACTATATAAGGCGGGCAGGGATCTCCTCTAAAACATACACAATCAATACCACGACATACAGGACGTAGCGTTTTTATCCCCCGGGAGGCCCGAACCTGTCTAAACTCCTTGTCTCGTGTTCACCATCGTATTCTTGGTTCCTTCGCCCCTAGTTAAAATCTATCGAGGCCCTATAACCTCGACAGTGGCGCGCTAGGTAGGGGGTGCGTCGGGATCCTCTCCGTCGAGTACGATGGATCGCTTCGTCAACAACTTTACTCCAGGCGCTCGGCTCAGCTTCGGGAGCTTGGAGTTCGTCGCCGACAACATCGGCAACCTCGTCCCCGTCAACTCGCCGACTACCGGGGTCAACACCGAGTCGGACTCTTCTCTTCCCGAGTTAGAGTCCGGCTTCTCCAGGCTTCAGATCGAGTCCCACTCGGACTACTCGGCAGCCGAGATAAGATCTGCTCTGGAGAACATCCGCTTCAGATCCAACTTGCCAAGCCCGATTTACTATCCGGCTCAGCGCTATGGTATGTTTCCCTTCGGTTTACGTAATTCTGCTGATACTATTCTCCGAGGAGACATGCAGGATCTACTAGCATCAGAGGGAGACATGTCCTTCAATCTGGTTGCTTGCATCCGGAAAGATCACATGGACACCTATGATACCTCAATTTGGGATTCCATGTACGAGCCGACAGATCAAGGGACCAACGCAGGCTACAGCTCGGACGGCTCATCCTCGCCCATGCCGTATGAGTGCTTTGCCGTAATAGGCGATCTGACCGCTCAAGACGGCAACGCGGCCAACTTACCCGGACCCCCGCCGGGAGGACCACCACCGTCAGCAAACGCCGTCACTCCTGCCCCGGCAGCCACGACGGCAGCTGATGAAGCAGCCGCGGCGGCCCTAGCGGCAATGAACGCTGAGTCCTCTGCTGCAGCCGCAGCTCGGGCTCACCAATCCCGACTGAACAATCAAGGTGCCATCGGCACGATACCTGAAGAAGACGAAAATCCTGATGACTACGCTCGTTCTCCTAGAAGAAGGAACAACGGCAGATCTCGCGATCTCCAACGTTCACTTTTCATTGACGTCAACGGTCATCAAGCCTTTCGGACACCGGAGCAGAACATGGTTGCCAACAGGACCATCCTCGACCAAGTCGAGGCGGCCATAAACGACCCAAACTTCTCGCCAGCAGCCATCACGCCTCTGCTCGACAAGGCCAAGTGTTACGCCGAAGCTGCCACCCTCCTGAGGAGTCAAACTCCTTCTCGGGCCCCCAGCTCTTCATCGTCCAACAGAAGGCGCAGGCTCCTGGAAAATCCGAGTGCCAACCCGCAACGAACCCCGGCAGCCGTGGATGCACGTCCCCAGCAGAATCTTCACCGCCAGGTGATAGCGCGACCGGGGGCTTGTCGTGAACGCCGGGGGCTGATTCACGACCCGGTGGCGTTTCCTCGGCACCGCCACCGGCCACGGCGGCCACGAGAACCATGCGGCGTACGGCGGCATCTACTCGGAACAGTCATCGGCCACGGTCTACGCACTCGGCGTACGTGGGCGTCTATTTGACAGCGTAGGACGACGACGGCCATCTGGCCACGGTGGTCACCCGACACACGGCGGTGACGATCACTCGGCCACGATGTTCACGGCAACTATGTACACGATCGGTGTACATCGGCGTCTACTCGGCGGCGTAGGACGATGGCCGTCCGGTCACGACGGTCACCCGAGGGATGACGGTGATCACTCGGCGAACTACGGAGGTGTCGGCCTGAATCAATGGGCTTACGTCGGTGCTGCCTTCACGTCAAGACCGAGGCTAGACTTCGTCGTTGGCTACAGTGGGGGCTCCTTGGTCAGTTGGCTAGCAGCGATGTGGCCGGTGTGGGCTGTTGGGCTGATAGGTTTCCTGATGTTAGGCTATTCCATTTTCTTTGACTTCGGAACAAAACGGAAAAATTCCGAACAAAATATGAAAATATGAAATATGATCGGAATAATCCTTAAATCATTTCCGATTCCGTTCCCGACTACCCTGTACTCATTTCCGTTCCATTTTCGTTGAAATTCCAAATATTTCGGAATCGATCGGAAAAATACAGTATTCGGAATGGAACGGAACGGAATTTTACCGTTCCGTTTTCATCCCTAGGCCCAATCGACATCGATGTGCGCCGCGGGACGAAGGACACCCGTGGCCACGGGAACGAGCCCCAACGGGTCTCTTCCAGCCGTCGGGACAGGAAGCGCACCCGACCCTCATGCTCTAGCACATGCGTGTCCACCCCGCCGGGGACCCACGGCGCGCCGCCGTTGCCGGCATCGTCGTCTTCCAACAACTCCAGGCCCATGGCGCCGAGACGTCTTCTGAGCATCGGCATCCTCGTCCAGAACCTCTCGGACGGAATGGTGGCCCAACCGGCGTCGCTGCCACGGCGCCACATCGCGACGTGGTAGGTCCGTGGACTCGTCATCAAGTACTTGTAGATGACAACGAAAACGTCCTTATCCCCTGTCATCTTGGGGTCCGTGGCGAAGCCATAGGTGTCGCCGCCGACGCACCACTCCGGCAGCCGCGGCAGCGTAGTGGTGCCCCCCGCCGCAGTTGACAGGAGCGGGTTCACCAGCACGCCCGAGCGCTCCTCGTCGTCGATCGCGATGAGGTGGCCGGCGCCGAACCCGGCAAGCCTCCTGCCCTCCAGCGCCGGGACATGGATCCGGATGAATTTCTCCGAGCCCAGGCAGTAGAACACGACGTTGCCATCGACGCCGGACTCGTCGCTCTTGAGGATCCATGGGTGGAAGCGACCGTTGACGTCCAAGACGGCGTTCCACCAGTGCGAGCAGACGGCACGAAATGAGATGAAATCAACTGGGTCGGGGAGGCGATCGGCGATGTACCGGACCATGTCCTCAGGGAGGCCAGCCCAATCTCTGTTTCTCGCCATGACACGCGAATTGGCAAGGGAATCAGACTTAGGTACGTGCGCTGGTGGAGAGGAGGCTTGGAGCAAAGGGTTCTTGGAGCGCTTGGAGCAAGGGCTAATAAGTACCCGGTGATGCCGCGTGCGCGTGCGCGAAACGAAACAAAACGATTCGTTGCAACACGCAACACGGCGCACGATAGAAACGAATTAATGGATTTGATCAGCGGCGCGCGCGCGTCGCGACGCTTTGTTTCATTCACCGTCGCGACTAATTAATAGATTCGATCAATGGCGCGCGCCGCGACGCCTCGACTGGCGACCCTTTCAGACGGGGAGCACCTGTAACCCGTCTGAAAATATTTATTCAGACGGCGACAGCCCATTCCCCGTCTGAGGCATGCAAAACGTCAGGCGCGCGCGTCGCGACGCTTTGTTTCAGTCGCGACGTATTAATGGATTTGAAGCGGAGCGCGCCGCGACTCCTCGACTGGCGTCACGACTGATGACATGCCTCCCCGATGTATATAAATTGTGACGATGTTACGACGGCACTATCCATCTATCGGGATCGATCTTCTGCTTGCTTCTTCCGCGCGAGTTCGAGCGATCGAGCGATATCTCTGGTGTCGATCGACCACCACGGCGGCGCGCGGAGTCATGGCGAAGCGTAAGGAGATTGATGACGCGGTGACCGTAACGACGAAGACCGTCGAAACTATCGACGACACGGCGGGCATGGGGAAGAGGATCGACGACGACCCGGCGACCGAGGCGACGACCGTTCACTCGGCTGGCTTGGCGGCGGCGATCGTCGACGACGCGGCGGGCAATGGGAAGATCAGGATCCACGTCGACGACCCGGCGACCGAGGAGGTGACGACGACAGTTCACCCGGCTGGGTTGGCGGCGGCGATCGTCGGCGAAGCGGCGGGCAACAAGGCGTCGACATGTGAGTCGGCGGCGACCGTCAACGACTCGGCTGCGGCGGCGACTGTCGACGAGGCCATGGCTACGACGGAACACGTCGTACACTTCAACAACACGATGATCAGAACCATGGTGACGAAGGACTACAAAGCAGCTGCCGACTTCATCCAAGAGGTTCGCGGTGATCACCGCGAACACCTTGTCGTCGGCTTGGACACCGAATGGCGCGACCAGTATTTTCCTTCTGAATGGAGGACGCGCAAGAGGACTGCTCTCATACAGCTCTGCGTGGGTACTCGTTGCTTGGTGTACCAGATTTACCAAGCGAAAAACGTGTACCCCAAGATTCTGAAGGAATTCCTGGAGTGTCCACACTGCAAGTTCATCAGGGCCGATGTGGAGAACGACACAACAAGGTTGGCGAATGACTTTGGCATCTATGTGCGCAACGCGGTTGATTTACAGCCGATTGGAATAAGGATGAACATTGGGAGTAAAGAGTGGAAGCCGTCGCTCGAGAGGTTAGCGAAAGAGCTATTACATGCAGACATGGACAAGAAGAAGAAAAGCAAACTTCACAACAATTGGGACCTGGAGGTTTTGATAGATGAGCATATCGCTTACGCCACCATTGACGCTTTTGCCTCTGCCGAACTTGCCAAGCCAATGAACATCAAGGTGGACGATATAGTTTAATTAGTTTTTTATTTAATGAGTTTTTCATTCGCAGCAATGTATAAGACATGTATTGTTGTGATGAATAAACTGTGTGTCCTGAATTTGAGAATAAAGTTGTCATGACTTGCGGAACATGCGAAGCAAATGCAAATAATTAAATCAATATTTTAATTAATCAGGACATTTTTTAATGAATATAGATCACACATGTATCATTGTGAGGAGTGAATTATTTTCCGCTTTTACGATTGAAAAAGAATTTTATTTGAGGACAATATTCAGATCAATGGAATTGTTGAGCAGGCGGGATGGTAAATCTTGGTTCAATAGTTTTTTTAGAGAATCAGACGTTATAATTTATTGAGTAATTTTTTTATTATGTCAGAATATTTTGAGGCAATCAGCAAATTGAACCAAAGATCGGGAGCATGTTTGGTGTTACACGTATTCAAACGGGGCTTAACTAATAAACGTCTGAAATACTTATTCTCAGACGTGGATTGTGTGTTACCCGTCTGAAATGAAAAATTTGGCGCAACCAGCATAATTTGCGCAAACTGCCGCCAAAATAGACCCAGACACATGCACAATCCAGTTCAATTTGAAGCCAACACAAAAGTGCACATTCCAGCTCAATTTGGCGCCAAAAAGCGCCAAAATATACCCATAAACATGCACAATACCGATCATTTTTGGTGCGAAACTCAGGCAGTTGCTCAACATGCAAATAAACTGCATTGCATACTAAATAGGCTAACCATACAACAGTTTGTTGCATTAGAGTCATCTCCACAGAAATATCAGTTCGTTACAATACAACATATATAGGGCACAACAAATACGGCTAACCATACTAAATAGGCTGAAATATCAGTTCGTTTACAATACAACTTATGGCCAACATGTCTCAATAGAACCATACTATACTAACCATACTAAATAGGCGACGTATGCTGCAACATGTGACACCCGGCCAGGCCTCATCAATAATCATGAAGAACCTCTGCATGTACCCGGCCACTAATGATTAGTGAAACAGCGCAAAAGGATTGGTAACAAGTGAGTGGCAAAATATTGTTGGTATATGTTGACGAAGGTGCCATACCACAATGCTACTAAAACAACTCGACTCCTTGAGCGATCCAATATCTCACAAACTTCATATTGTTATGACCATATGTTTCCAGCATCTTCAAAACGCTAGCATTGCCATAGATAGCTGCTTCGTTTTGTGGTCCAACAGTAGTGGCCTGTACGTAGTTGTTGTTGGTATTTCTTACGTCACAGACAAATCCGCAAGCGCACGGAATACCGTTGTAGCACTTCACCCGTGAGTATTCAAGGGTATCGTTATTTATATTTTCCCAAAGGAACGGTGTGTGATTATCTTCTAGTCTAATTAGTCCAAGGACACGAAGAAGAGCGGTAGATTTGGGTAGAGAGGATTCCTATGGATGAGTTTCTTAGCAAAAGATAAATCCTGTCTCTAATTGCTTACTTCGAGCACCGGCTTAGGCTTTGGTCTGCCAAGCCACTCCGGCTAATAGCTCTACTATGTACCCGAACGTGGAGGGTTCCTTTGGATGGACAGGGCTGTCACTTCCTGCCACCTACCTCTACAAACCGTGGAGCACACAGCGGACAAAGGCGACTTCCAGCCTAGACACCACGTCTATGCTATCGATCACTACTCTAACCCCGGCCTGGTACCAATTTGGAAGACTAGAGCACTCCTTGCGGAGCGATGATCCCGTAAACAAGTAAAGAAAGAACTTAATCTAAACACTAAGTACACAATCCAATAGGAGATCAAGAATACTTACTTATGATGAAGATGAACGAACGATGAACGACGAACGAACGATGAACGAACGACGAACGATGAACGAACGACGAACAATCGATGAACGAACGACGAACAATGACTATTATAAAGAAGTATTCTCAAAGATACAAGATTGGGGTTAAGTCCTCACAAAGGGAGGACTACACTTCTCCTCTACCCTACTCTCTCCCTACTCTACTAGTATACAAGGGGCTCTAGGCCCTTGGGAGTGGAATGAGGCTCTCCTTCTTGTGTGTTTTGGAGGGGAGGGGGTACCCCTTTATTTATAGGCCATAGTAGGTCGGTTTGGGGGGCCTCCACCGCCTTGGTGCATTGATTGCAGGTGGAACCGACCTCAGGAAGGCGGTGGGAAGCTTCCATAACAAGATGAGCCATAAAGGCCTCAATATTGGGTCGGCCGACCTGCCCTTTTGGGGTCGGCCGACCTGCCTTCTCCACCTCTTACCTTCCCTCTTCTCTGGCATATCCTCTGGAGTATCCTCTCCTTGATTCTGGTGGATTTCCGTTGATATGATTCTGATATGTACCCTTGATATGATTTGATATGATTTGGCATTGATTGAGGGTCCATATCTCTTTCCCATTATTGAGGATCTCCAGGATATGATCTTGATTCATATCTTATTGATATTTATCTTGATTTTGGGCTCTGGACAGATATCTTTATTCCGGGGAAAAATCCGCTAAATGCGAAGTCCATGGTTTGTGCCTCTTTTTCCCCGTTTTCATATGAAATGCACCTGCACTCAAAATCTCACCAAGACTTGTGGAATTCGTTAGTTTTAAGCCCTACCACTATGTTTGGTGTTTACTTTGATTCCATTTGTGCAGTTATTTGACGGTCAAAAGTGGTACTTAAGGACCGTCAACAGTTGTTCAGAGCAAAGCATGCAATGATGATGTTGTTTTGCAAATCTGTGTCAGAAAACGGAATGCCCCGCAATATGCGCCACTTGCCCTTCACCGTCCCAAATGATCTTTCAACTTTCAGGTGAAGTAATGAATGGTATTTGTTAAATTTCGCCTCCCTAGTTTGAGGCCGCCTCTCAATTCATAAGCAGAGTCCACAAGATAGTACAGTCCTACAAAATATTAGTGTAATACAATATTAGTGACACATAGGGATTGTAATTTTGTGCTTTAAAATCCATCAAAAAAAAAATCCTAACCTCGTGGTGGATGTGGGAAACTTCGGTTGGCCCAACAACGCCTTAGGACTTCCATGTCATAGCATCCCCCCGAAGTCCCGGTTGCTACAAATGTGAACCGCGAATCGAAGTTCACTATAGCTAACACATTAAAGGTTGTGGCACCAACCCTATTGATCAAGTTTTGACGTAGCCGCCTGCTGCTAGCTTTAATCGGAATGTGAGTTCCATCTACAACACCTATGCACCCATCAAAGAAGGGTGAATATTTGGCGACTTCTGGACTGATTGTTCTGTAATCTGGGTCCCTGGGACCAATTACATAATTGGCGAAGTGGAATATGACTTGTCCGACCTCAGACATCTTTCTACTCACTGTGCTGGCAGAACGTTCAAACTTGTCCTCGATCTGGCCAGCGGGCTGAGCGTGGGCACAAGACCAGACGAACATTGCTAAAGCTTCTATCGACTCAACCTCTTGTGTAGATTGCAGGCCATGATGACGAACTAGAAGTTCATGCAGATGTAGGAAGGAGATAGGAGACATACGAAAGTTTTTCCAACACCTCGTAGGGTTGTGCAGATTAAGTTGAACCCATTGACGTCCGGTGACATGTGGGAATGGGAGTGGGGGATGATGCGCCACAGCAGGTTGTTCATTGTTCCTTGATATTGCCAATGCTGTAGCAGCGACTCCAAAGGCCGCAACGTGGTAGATGATGGAGCTAGCATCACTCGAAGTGTCGCTGCTGTATGCACTCGAAGTGTCGCTGTTGTATGAATATTCCTCAATGCTGGCGGAACATCCTACATATATTAGCATCAATAGAGAAGAGATTAGAAGCTGTCCAGGGAAATGTATATATAACAACTTACATACAAAAGTCAGCAGCACAATACATACAAATGCGGTGGCTGCATACCTTTCAGAAATTATCAACATGTCCCTGCTCCTTTGTTGACTGTGCTGATTGCACGTGCTGCTGCATCCCTTTCAGAAATTATCAACCTGTCCTTGCAACTTTGTATACTGTGCTGATTGCACGTGTCCCTTCAATCAGCAAAGTAAACAACTTATGCACTGAATTTATTTAAGCACAAAGGCACCACAAATTTATTTAAGCACAAAGGAACCGCAGGCAAGCACTACTATTTATTCAAAAATTAAACCATAACACATGACATATTACACACTGTTTAATGTTGAGGCTACAGGCGACATAACACATGCGCAAATAGAAAAACATGTTTAAGTTCAACAAGAGTACATGACCAATACAGAGCATAAGAAAACACATCAGAATCACAGCAACCCAAACTACTCAAAACTTGTGCTGCTGGTGCTCCCAGTTGAACATAATCCAATTCATGCGAGCTTCTGGTTTTGACAACTCAAGGAACGCCAAACGATTCAGTTTTTCCTTGCATAGGATAAAAGCTTTGCAGTGAAGCTCAGATCCCCCCTCTATGCCATCGTCCTTCAAAACCTTGAACACTTGTTTTAACTCCACTTCCTCAGGCACAGGCTTCCATTGATGCTCAGAGTCAGGCTTCCTTCGACGCTCAGAGTCAGACTTCTTTCGACGCTCAGAGTCAGACTTGTTTCGACGCTGCATTTGATGGACTACATTTGCGGCCAAGATGTGGGCACAGTCTTCCAAAGAGGAACTAGTCCTCTTCCTCGGTGGACTGTTGACGTCCACTTGTTCAGAATTCCTTCTGGCAGATGCTGCAGGCCATTGTGGAGTGTCATCGCTGCCAACATTGAGCGACATCTGCCCCACGCCACCTGCGCTGCAAACATTCACCGACCTTGGCGGCACAACATATGGGCTGCCAACATTCAGCGACCTCTGCGGCGCACCACATGGGCTGCTAAAATTCACCGACCTCTGAGGCGCACCATATGGGCTGCCAAAATTCACCAACCATGGGCTGCCAACATTCACCGACCTCTGCGGCACAGCACCTGCGCCATCAACATCCACTGGCCATGCGCTAGCAACATTCACAGACCTCTGCGGCACACCACCCGCACCATCAACATCCACTGGCCATGCACTGCCAACATTCACAGACCTCTGCGGCACACCACCTGCGCCATCAACATCTACTGGCCATGTGCTGCCAACACTCACCGACCTCTGCGGCACACCAATTGCGCCAACAGCATCCACTGGAAATGCGCTGCCAACATTCCCCATCATCTGCGGCACACCACCTGCGCTATCCACGGACCTTTGCGACATACCACCTGCGCAAACCAAAGTGCCCCTGTCCTGGGGTGTCCTGTCATACAGTTTGCTGAGCTCGTCTAGGAAGGGGGGAGGTTGACACGCCCCACGAAGGGATTTGCGCACCTGCAGTCAAGACAACATGTGAGCATAACAAATAGTTGAAGTAATATCTCTAACAAATAAGACGAATGAAGGACATGGTGAGAGCACATACCCCTGCCCAGAAGGACCCATCAGCTGAAATGGCGCCAGTGTTTGGGTCACGACCGAGACCAGTCTGGGACAGTTGAAGGTGCTTCCAGCTGGTGTATGCCTTTTTCAGGCTCGCAAGCTTCCTGCAAGTTTGTTCGGGGGAGAATTTGTTGCCATATTTGGCCTTCATGCCACTATGAATGTTGTACCATCCCTCATTGTTTGGGCCCTTAGAGTTGAAATTGCTCGCTTCCTTCTCATGAAGGCAAAGTTCAAGCAATAGTTTCATACTATCATGGTCCCAATTTGCACGCTGGCGATTCATCTGCGTCCAGTTTTTTTTTTGGGCGGGGAAAAATGAGATATCATTAGATCGGGGTAGTGTTAGAATCAGCTGAAACTACATTGGCAGCAAAGTCCGGAGCCCGTCGCAGCCAAACTGCTGTCAACGACACACTACAAGATTTGTTTGCTAACAAATGAGCAACCCTATAGCCTGTGGCCAGTATAACAAGGAATAAAGTAATTCGGAGTTTTGACCGTGGTATATATCAACAATATGTGGTATCAACAGTAACTGGACAACAAATATATACTTGCCGTGACGGGAGCCGTGAAGGGAGGGATCCGTCTTGAGCGCAAGATGTAGTACTGCCTGGCTTCAGGTGGAGAGCAGGAGCCAGTGGACGAACCTGCCAGTTTGGCCTGCAACGGTGAAGGGGCTGGCGGCGAGCTTGCTTGCCAGCACCGACACGAGAACGGATCCAGTGAAGCGGCCGCCGGCTGGGACGACGGACGGAGCGGAGAGGAGGTAGGGATAGCGGCGGAGGTGGGCTTTATAAGCCCGTTGACGAGGAACAGTGCAGCGGGTTCGGGAGGCTTCGCCATTAGGGATCACGAGCAGAACAGGAACAGATCAAGAACACACAGCTTAATACTGGTTATGCTGAGCAAAGAGGAAATTGTATTTGTGTTTGTCTGTTTGTCAGGTTCTGCGTCTCATTCGTCTCAGACGGGGATTATGTGTAAACGTCTGAAATTCTACTTTCAGACGGGGAGCACTGTAACCCGTCTGAAGAGTCTTTTTCAGACGGGAAATACCTATTCCCCGTCTGAAACATAATTCTTGGAGCCTGCCTCATTTCCTTCTGTAGTAGATTCAAAACATGGAACAAAGTTTACATAAACAATTTGTATTATTTGAACAAATTACCTTGATGATGTTAATGTGTTTATGCTTTCCCTCTGCATAATGATAGTTTTATCTTGATGATTAAATTGAAAACTGATGTGTCTTCAAAGTTCTTTCTATAAACAAAGTAAATAAAACAGCACTGAACATAATTCAAACCGATGCTGCATTGATAATCGAGGCACTTGTCCATAACACATTGAACATAACACAAACTAAAATTGTTCACGACAATACACATAGGGCTACTAGATATGAATTGCAGATAAAACATAATCATAGCAAAATTATTATGCAAATATTATCTGGCAACAAGCCAATAGAAATGCATGGCACCAGAAAATAAAGGAATTCAAACTGATGCTTCAAACCTGATTTAGCTAATTACTTGTCCATGACAAACTTAAACACCAAAATAAACCTTGTTCATCAACTGTCACACTAAAAACTGACTACTAAAGAGATTGTGGCAAACATAAATGAAGACCTTCCAAAGCAGGACCTTTAAGAGACCCTGACACTAATCCAAGCAGCACATCTCTCAAAGCAAATTCTGAAAGCATCACTAAGGTGAAGCTGAAGGAGCATCTGTCGGTGCATCAACTTCTTGAGCCTCTGCAGGTGCAGGATCAGCTTCAGCAGCTTCTACAGGTGCAGGATCAACTTCAGCAGCTTCCGCTTCAGCCACATCATCCTCTTCGCCCACATCATCATCAGAATCATCAGATGGTTCAGGATTCGCTTCACGTGCAGCTTGTTCATCCATACGGCGATTATGGTCACGGATGAGATAGAACATGTCCTGTGATTCTCTAACCTTAACATTGGCACCAAAGTCAGCATTCTCAGGAGGAAAATCAAGGTCAAAAACTTTGTGGAACATATACTTCTTGTCAGGAAGAACAGTGGCATAGAAGCTGCACAAAACAAGAGTAACATCTTCATTTGGGCACTTGACGAAGACCTTGTTGTCATAGTCAATAGATACGATAATATCAGCACACTGATTAATGATCCTGCAGCAAGAAACAAAATTAATTAAAAACAAAACAACACCTCCCACATCAATTAGTCCACTACTAGCAAATTTGATTTTAGACAAGTACCTTTTGCAGGACTCGGTGACACCTAGCCACAAATCATCCCCTCCATGAGTACCTGACACGACAGCCAAACATGTTTGTGGACCTTCATTGACATCAAGGAAATCAGCTACAATCCTGCTCATCACTTCGACGACTGGATCAGGTTCAACAACAGCATCACCATCAAGTTTGACAGGATGTACATTTACTGTCATGCAATGACCAGGGTCAATATCCGGAGTAAAAAACTCAACTTCATTAACCCTTTGGTAGGTCATTGCAATGACAGGATTGTGAAATATCATCATGAGTCTGCTGAAATGTGCAGCACTATCAGGACTACGGCATCTGATAACAGGTCTTCTCTGAGAATCCATTCCTATGTTTATTTCCTTTAGAGAGTACCTAGCATAGGCACCACTATGTGCCAAAAAAAAAGGAACAGCATCAAGAACTGAAATTAATACACATGCATAAACAGGGTAATGACTTACAATTAGTCCAAATGTAAAATATGAACATCAAAACGGTATGCAGAGATGCATGTCAAGAACAACTTAGTAATGTTACCCTCTGATCAACTCCCAAGATGAAAACAGTCTATCATAGATTGGGGACAATCAATATATTTTGGGTCACTGCAAAGTAGGACCCTTTTCCACTTATTATAAGCAGCTGAACACAATGATTGCAAAGACTTGCACATCACAAACCTATTTAGCACATAACCAGTACTACTGTTTGCCCATCACTAAGTAAGAACACAGTCCATGCTTCACAAACTGATAAGTTTGCTTCATTCACAAAACTGATAAACAAAGGCATAGTACACTTCAGGCAAACAATGGCTGCACCACCTCTCCTTTTTTAGGACAAGACAACCACCTATGCATTTCTCATAGACTAAGAATTTGACTTAAAGCAAATACTTGCACTAAGAAAGACTTGACTGACACTACCAGCAAGTAATGATTACGCTAACAAGCAACATCAATATATTTATAGACAATAATTCAATACAGTGGCAGGAAGATAGAAATTATAATAATTAATACACAAGCTAAAATAGTGTTTACCTCTTGAAAGCAGCCATGAGAACAACAAAGACATCATTGTTCCTCAACATGTTAGGACTAGTAACCAAATATTGCTGAGGACCTTCCACAACATGCAGATAGTCAGCAAGGAACCTTGTAGTCTTTCCTCTCTTTCCTCACAGGACCACCAGAGGAACCACCACTCTCATAAGATGAAACAACCTTCTCAGCCATCCTATTGATATTAAAAATTAGACAAATGGAAAAAACAAAATAGGGCATGAGAAACTTTGAACTTTACAAACGTGTTATGCTATGCATAGATTGAAATGCAACAAGTATTACTGCATTATGATAAGTATCAGGAAAAAAGATAAAAAAATCAACATTACTATATAATGATGATCATATTTCATAAATTCATTTGAATCAACATACAGTTTTAGTACACATCACTTACATATACTAAGTAGGTGTAAATGTCATATATAAGAACTGTAATTTCAATCAAAATTAAACTGAAGGCAATAAAAGATCATGATAAAAGTACAATGTTGAAATAATTAGACAGTATAATTTTAATACAACTAGATGTCACACATGTTGCTCCTTAAAAATTCATGGAACAACAGAAAAAACAATATCTATGGACAACATCACCACCTTGGCACGATTAGTAAAGTAATTCACACTAAGGACCATGCCCAGCATCTACCTTTAATTTCTCCCTTTTACAGACAGATGATTAGCTAAGATTCTTCTCGCATTTTTAATTACAGCAAGAAATATTCCAAATGAAAACAGAACCACAAACAAGACAAGAAATAACACACTGTTGCTTCCATGTGAATTGACAAAATTTTAAAATAACATAAATTCAAAATATTTTTATGCCCCGCAAAATTTCAAATGAATAAATAAGTTCAAACTAGACAGCAATATGAACAAATATACAGAAAGAGGGAGCAGAAACACTTACTTGAGCGAAAAACTTGAACAAGAACAACCAAACTCTTCTGCAACCTACAAAATTGTCAACAAGAAAAGTAAGATTACAGATCAAGATCGACAAACAAAACAAAATGCAGTGTAGCGCTAACTGAATAGTGAGCAGGCTTTGAAACAATGAAGAAACTTGGAGATCAAAGAGGGAGCAACAGGAAGAGGGAGCAAGGTTGAAAACCTTTTGCCTTCTCTGCGCCTGCGGGGAGAAGAAGGGAGATGGGAATGCGAAACATGAAGGGTGGGGGGTTGGTTTTTATAGGGCGAGCGGCCCTGTTCGTGGGTGCAACTGAAAACAAATTATGAGAGAAAATGGTGCCTAATAAATAGGAACTGAAGCGTCGCAGCAACCAGTGGGGATTGTGTCTATCTAAACTGAACCGCCAAATACGAGAATGTGGTTCCAAAAAATTCGGAAGTGAAGCGTCGCAAGCACTGTGTAGGGCCAGAGGATTATGTGTAAACGTCAGAAATTCTACTTTCAGACGGGGAGCACTGTAACCCGTCTGAAGAGTCTTTTTCAGACGGGAAATATCTATTCCCCGTCTGAAACATAACTCTTCAATCCAATGGCCACGGAGCCTGCCTCATTTCCATCTGTAGTAGATTCAAAACATGGAACAAAGTTATTATGAATTGCAGATAAAACATAATCATAGCAAAATTATTATGCAAATATTATCTGGCAACATGCCAATAGAAATGCATGGCACCAGAAAATAATGGAATTCAAACTGATGCTTCAAACCTGATTTAGCTAATTACTTGTCCATGACAAACTTAAACACCAAAATAAACCTTGTTCATCAACTGTCACACTAAAAACTGACTACTAAAGAGTTTGTGGCAAACATAAATAAAGACCTTCCAAAGCAGGATCTTTAAGAGACCCTGACACTAATCTAAGCAGCACATCTCTCAAAGCAAATTCTGAAAGCATCACTAAGGCGAAGCTGAAGAAGCAAATAATGAACAGAAAGAGGCATTGGGGGCAAACAAATAGCGACATGTTCCAAACATAAAACTAAAGATACAATAATAAGCTGAAATAGATTAATATTATAATCAACTTAGCAAGAAAAAGGAAAATAACTATTACTGAAATTGAGCATAAAGAAAGAATAAACAAGACAACGTACAACAATACAAAAACATATACAGAACTTAACTTCAAATATATTCAGAACATATGCGGTAGTATGGTGAACTTGAAATGTGACAGTTCAATTCATTCATGGTATTATTTCCTTTGGGGACGGCGACTTTTTCCAGCAGCAGTTCTGTTGCTTTGAGGTATGTCACGAGGAACTTGAGTATTCTCCTCATGGTCTGCTTTCTTTTTTCCACGTCGCCTTTGTCGAAGTATCCCTTCTTTATGGTATGTTCGAAGATAAGGAGTTGCGCTGCTTGTATTTAGGTCAGCAAAAATGGAGCAGGTAGCAAATGGAGGAACTTCATCAAACTGATTGTATTCATCCTCATCCACCACATCTTCAACTCCTAAAATTCTTCTTTTTCCCGGGAGAACCACACGTCGTCCCTTTTTGACCGTGTCCTACACATAGAAGACTTGGAACACCTGTTTTGCAAGCACAAATGGCTCTTGCTTGTATCCATTTTTTTCCAGGTCAACAGTAGTGAAACCATATCTGTCCTTCTGAACACCTCTTTTTCCCTCGACCCACCGACACTTGAACAGAGCCATCTTAAATCCCACATATCTTAGCTCCCATATCTCCTCTATTTGTCCGTAGTATGAATCCTTCTGCATATTGTTGTCATAAGCATCTATACGTACACCACTGTTCTGGTTCGCGCTTTTTTCGTCCTGAAATCTGGTGTAGAATGTGTAACCATTTATTTCATATGCTTGGTAAGTGATGACTGTGTGCAGTGGACCTTTAGCAAGATTTTGAAGCAGCTTGCTTGTGTTCGAGCTTGACTTCTGCATTTCATCTATAAACCAAATGTTGAACCTGGCCATATGTGCTTTTGCTATCCATGCTTCGCCCCGCTCTGGGTTCTCCTGCCTTAGCATCTCTTTGTGCTTTTCTATATACGGGCTTAATACCTTACTTTGATGCAAAACATGGAAATGAGCCTTTTGATATAAGTCCAATTCGGGAGTTATTGCCTTCTTCCCAAGAGTGCCTTTCCCTGACAACCTTCCCTCGTACCGAGACTTTGGCACACCAATGGAATTGTTTGGATCAATATAACCAACACACCACTCAACCACCTCCTCAGTAGAATAACCCTCAACAATGTAGCCCTCCGGTGAAGCTCGGTTTCTGACGAACGCCTTCAAAATTGCTAGGAATCTTTCATATGGATACATCCAGTGCAGGAAAACCGGTCCAAGGTACCAAACTTCCTTGACAAGGTGAGCAATCAGATGTACCATGATATCAAAGAAAGATGGTGGGAAGTACGCCTCAAGGAGACAAAGAGTCTTCATTACATTTTTTTCAAGCTGGTCCAAAGTTGTGTCATCAATGATCTTCTGGGAAATAGCATTAAAGAAGAAGCATAAACTCATAACAGCCTCTCGAACATTAACAAGCAGAATATTCCTAATTCCATCTGCAAGAAGCATCGTCATCAACACATGACAGTCATGAGACTTTGTGCCAACCAATTTCAATTCACTCACCGACACTTTCTTCCCAATGTTGGACGAGAAACTAGTGGGAACTTTGACACTTCTAAGAAACTCACACAATCCCTTTTTCTCCTTCCTAGATAGAGTGACACAACTTGTGGGTAGTCTTGTATCACAATCCTCGAGACAAAGCTCAGGCCTAAGTTCCATCTCCTCCAGGTCAGCTCGTGCATTTTCATGATCCTTCGATTTTCCTTTGATGTTAAGAAATGTACCAAGGATTTCCTCACAGACGTTCTTGATGAGATGCATGAGATCGATGGTATGCCGAACATCCAGGTACTTCCAGTAAGGCAGCTCCTAGAATATTGATTTTTTTCTCCACATGGGTATCTCCTCAGATTTAGAAGTGCGCTTTCGCTTGCCGAGGACAACATTCATATCCTTCACCTGCTCATAAATGTGCTCCCCGCTGAAATGCCTTGGAGGTCCTGCTTTCTCTTGTGTGCCATCAAATTGCTCCTTCATCTTCCTCCATGGATGAGACTTGGGAAGAAACCGCCGGTGACGCATATAAACCCTTTTCTTCGAGTGATTCAGCCACACACTCTCTATGTCATCTAGGCATTGGGGGCAGTCTTTCTTTCCTTTACGTTGTCCCGTCAAGTTACGTTGTGCAGGCAGATCTTGGATGGTGCAGAACAACATGGCTTTCAGGTTGAAGTACTCGCGCTTATGCTGATCCCAAACCTCAACTCCAGTATCCCATAGCATTTTCAAATCATCAACCAATGGTCTGAGATACAAATCGATGTCGATGCCGGCCTCCTTTGGACCGGATATTAGAGTGCTCAACATCATGTACTTTCTCTTGTGACAAAGCCAGGGTGGAAGGTTGAAAATGGTCAGCACAACAGGCCATGTGCTGTGTGATGTGCTCATGTTTGAAAAAGGATTCATTCCATCTGTGCTCAAAGCAAACCTAATATTCCTCAACTCATTTGCAAAGTGCTTCCCATATCTGCTGTTGATGTTCCTCCATTGAGCTGAATCCGCTGGGTGACGTAAGTATTCATCATATTTACGCCCCTCACTGTGCCAACGCATCAATTGGGCATCCTTTTTGCAGGCAAACAAACGCTTCAAGCGAGGAACTATAGGAAAATACCACATCACCTTCCTAGGAGCACCTTTCCTTTTACTGTCCCCCCCCCCCCCCCCCCATCATTTCTGCGCTTGTAGCGAGAGGTTCCACATTCAGGACAATGATTCATCTCTGCATTGTCACCACGAAACAGAACACAATCATTGACACAGGCATGTATTTTTTCTACCTCCAACCCCAATGGACAAATGATCCTCTTGGCCTCCTACGTTGATTTGGGCAACACATTCCCTGTTGGTAGCATGTCCCGTAGCAGCATCAACAAGCCATTGAAACTGACGTCAGACCAACGATGTTTTGA
Organism: Eragrostis curvula; assembly: GCA_007726485.1. Classification (NCBI taxonomy): domain Eukaryota; kingdom Viridiplantae; phylum Streptophyta; class Magnoliopsida; order Poales; family Poaceae; genus Eragrostis; species Eragrostis curvula. Next base: position 17,094,950 of record CM017441.1, read on the forward strand.
CTTCAACTGTAAAAGCTTGAGCACTGAATATAACTTTGTATATTCCTCCTTTTCACAATTTGGATATAATAAGGTCTTCGAGTTTGCAACCAATTCCTTGAACTTGGCAAATTCGCCTTCACCATAATTGTCATCACCTTCGATGCCATCCATCATCATCTGATCCAAATGATGGGCAACATCGACCAAGTCATCACTGCCATCTATGCCATTGTAATTTTCGTCGGCGTCATGTACGTCTTCATCCACACTAACATGTGGCACATCTTCGCATGTATCATCTTGGTGCCCTTCAGAAACCCTGCCATCTAAGCAAGCTTCATCCACTTCACCCGGATTCTCTCCTTCCTCACCATGTTGGTTCCAAATTTCATAATTCTTCATGAAACCACGCAAGATCAAGTGTGAATGGAGATGTTTGGCCTCATTGTACCTTCTCTTGTTATTGCAATCACAACATGGACAACACAAAGAAGTCAAGTTGAAGTCCCGCTTGTACCTTTCTGCAGCAGCAATGAAGCCAAACACACTAGAGACAAACTCGCTACATGCACGGTTGTCGGGGTACATCCATTTACGATCCATCTGCAATATATCCGCTAATTAATTCAATTACTCAATATGGAACGAACCCTAGAACAGACAAATAATGAAAAATAAAGGGTTGGTAAGTGTGACTACAAAAACCTGCACGTGCGCGCGGAGCGGCGAGCGGCGGATCGGCGCAGCGGGTCGGCGATGCAGAGCCAGGAGCGACGCCACGGCGAGAGTCCACGCCGGCAGGGGGGCGCGGCGATCCGCAACCTCCAGATGTGGGCGGGGCCAGGAGCGACACGGCGAGAGCCCACGCCGGCAGGCAGGGGAGCGCGCGGCGAGCCGCAGCCTCCAGACGCGGGGTCAGGAGCCACACGGCGAGTGTCGACGCCGGCAGGGGGGCGCGATGGACGGAGAGCCAGGAGCGGCAGCCGCACACACGCTAGCGAGTGTTGGTATTTCTTACGGTCACAAATAAATCCGCAAGCGCACGGAGAATACCGTTGTAGCACTTCACCCGTGAGTATTCAAGGGTATCGTATTTTCCACAGGGAAGGCGGTGGTTTATGAGATAGCAAAGTTCATAATAACATAACTAATAATGTACCAAGGTCTAAACAGGGGTAAGGATAAAAGTATGGTAGGGGTAGTGTGACAACACAACCAGAGCAATCCAATCTAACACTAGAACTAAGCCTAGGCTAAGCGGGGTTAAGAAGAGAGCCGAGATGGATCCTTATGTACTTCTTATATTCCTGCTCATGCAACACATACAAGTCTAAGCTCTATGTCAACCTGGAACAAGGGGGGTAACCAGCAGGGCTGTCACCACCTACCGGTATTCCTTCTACCAGGCAATCAAGGCTATCTACCGTAGAACAAAGAGGATTAAGCACAGCAGGGCTGTCACCACCTACCGGCAACCCTCTACCAGGACACGTGACACTAGGGCTATTAAGTCCCTATGCCAGTCCTAGCGTCACGTGACAGCAAGGCAATTAAGTCCTCGCTGCCAGACCTTCTCTTGTTCAAGCAGACAACCAAACACCCAAAGCTGTTTATCAACCTAAGCACCATGCTCACATTGCTAAATAGTACTCTTGATTCCCACGGGACTTTGACCCTTCGGATCATCAAGTCGGGAATAAGAGTACACCTAATCCTGACCCGACGGATCAACAGATCAAGTGCTAGAACATGCATGACTCTGACCCTACGGATCATCAAGTCAATGGGTGAGACATGCGTAACTCTAACCCTGCGGATTAACAAGCTACGATCTATATCGCACATAACTCTAACCCTACGGATTAACAAGTTATGGGCCCGAGCATGTCTCACCACTTCATGCATGAATCGAGTGTAAGGACATAAACGAATGAATAAAGGCATGTCAAGCATGAAGCAACCAATCATGACTAGATAACAACCACATAGAAAGCACATGGCTATCATACTAGTACAATCATAAGTCATAAGGAATAAAAAAGATAATTCTATTGAGGTGGACCTTGATACTTACTTGATATACGATGAACGACGAACGAGCGATGAACGAACGACGAACGATGAACGAACGACGAACGAACGAAGAACGAACGACGGACAATATATTATTAGCAAGTATCCTCAAGATACAAGATTGGGCTAAGTCCTCACAAAGGGAGGACAGCCATCTCCTCTACCAAACTCTCCCCTCTACTCCTCTACAGCCTAGAGACTAGTCTAATGCTAGAGAATGGATTCCTCTTGGTGTCAATGTGTGTTGTCTTGTGTTGTGTCTTGAGAGGAGGGGGGTACCCCTTATTATATAGCCTCCAAGGTCGGTGGAATTGAGTCGGTTCCGCGAGGTGGTATCATTGATTGCAGGGGGAACCGACATTGCAACGTCGGTTGCGAACCGCCATAGAAGAGTGGGCCTCAATGGGCTTTAGGGGGGGTCGGCCGACCTGTGGCTGGCCCCACCTGGGCTGGGCCTTGACAGGTGGCCTCCCCTCTGTTCCTTGACCTTGGTCCCGAGTGCTATGGGTAGACTTGAGTATTTCTCTCGGTTATTGGGCCCTTGGAAGATATCTTTATTCCGGGAAAAACTGTGTTTCCAGGATTTGGAGTTTTGGGCCTCTTTTCCCTCGGGTTTGTATAGGATTCATCTTGATTGCACCTGCACCCATAAATTCACCAACACTCGTGGAAATCGTTAGTAATAAACTCCTACCACTATGTTTGGTGTTTACTTTGATTCCATTTGTGCAGGCATTTGACGGTCAAAATCGTGCCGTAACGACCGTCAACAGCGAGCTGCTTAGAGAAATGGTACCAAATACACTGCCAAGCTAGCTTCTAAGGTACACGACATCTTCTGCAATAGCTATCTCAGACGGCGTTGGAATATTTACCCGTCTGAAATGTTTAGATGTTTCAGACGGTGTTTACCTGTTCCCTGTCTGTGAAGTGGAACAAATTTTATTTAACTACCGTATATACGAGAGCACGATTATTCAACCACATCATACAGAACATGATTTGCATAGGTACTGACTCAAACTGTTTCATACCACATTAATACTGGTTCATACCACATTAATACTGGTTCATACCACATTAATAGTCACAAGCATGCATGCACCAACATGTATCTGTTGATGGTTAAGCTAACACTTGGTCCTTGTTACGAAAAACAAAAAAAAAACTACATTGATACATTAATTCAGACTTTCCAAACAATCACAACAGGGTCATCTTCATACATGACTGCAGCACACACCATAAGCTGGCCCACAGCGAACCCGTGGTCCTCGACAACCTCCTTCCAATGGCACAAAGCACGACCATCAGTCATGATCTTGTATCTCACATCGTGTCCATCACATGGTTCACCACCATACACTTTAAATTGAATGGTCACTGCTGGTTCCAGATTCAGCTTGTCAATGAGACTCTTCTTCAGTTTCTGCAAGTAAAGGTTGATACAAATTAACACAAGCACTATCGCCACATTATATTAATTGTGCCATATGATTACTTACCAGGGCAAATCTTTCCGCATCTGTGGTTGTAAGCCTGTGGACAAGAGGGGTCATTGTCCACCTCTTGGACCATTTCACTATAGACAGCAGCCTCTTCATCTCATCATCAGTGATCTCCGACATTCTAAGAGTAAAGGAGGTGCCAGAAACAATTTGGTTATTATATTCAGCTGCAAAAAAGGATGACAAAAAAGCATGTCAGTATGCTGAGGTTAATGAAGTTAAAACATTAATTAAGAAAATGGAATACGCAAACAAAATGTAAGGTACATTGAACATGACAGAACAGAACCTTCATTCAGGGCTGATATCCTTACATCTCCATCAGGGGCCATAGGAACATAATTAAATGATCCCACGTGTGGCTTGTAACTCATTAAAACATTGTCACCAGATTTCAGGTCATGGTGATCAACAAACAGAGACCAGTCCCCCTTCAAGAAAGTCTTTGAACTTCGCTTAAGAACTGAAACATTGTATCGAAGACATTGTACTGTGCACATCTCAAAGCTGTCCCCAACCACATTATTAAAGGCAAACCTCACTTTGCAGGGGACAATCTGTAAATCAGTTGGTAACAAATCTCGTCCTCTACAACAATTCACAAATATGTCCCAGAACTTTGAAAATAAATATTTACTTACAGCTCTGTCCCTATTCCAGGAATCTGCTGAGATGACAAATCTTTCAACTTCAGGAAGCTGTTGTTCTCCATCACAAGACTTGTCTAGACAGATGTTGCAACCCTTCACGAATGACAGAAGTTTTCTTGTTAGCAACTAGTTAAGTAATTACCGAATTAATAAAAAGAAGGCAGCCCCCACATGTTTCCACAGTTGGCAACAGAACGAAGTAGGATGCGTTTGGATGGACGACTAAAGTTGGATGGGAGCTGGTGGCCAGATTTTTCAGCAAGTTTGGATGACGCGAGAGGCTGGACATGGCCGCCACTAGGGCTGGCTGTCGAGCTAGCTCGACTCGGCTCGGCTCAACTCACTCTAGCTCGTTGGAATATCGAGCTAGCTTGGCTCGGCTCATTAAGGCAAACGAGCAAAAATCGTAGCTCAGCTCGGCTCTATATGCTCACGAGCAAGCTCATTATGGCTCAACGAGCCAATGATGAAAAACACATTTTCAATAACTTTATAAAAGGAGAAAACAACAGCACATGCGCAAATAGCATATATCATCACTCGTACATGTCCATCTATCCGGGCAACTCAAATGTTTTAAACAAGCATTCAAATAAAATGATTACATGTTACAGTCTTCAAGCAGGATGACGGATCAGCGATCGTGCATGCTCCTTTGCCGACAGCGGCAGTGGTAGCGGTGTTGGCATGCGTAGATGCATCTGTGGAAACGCAACAGATGTTGTGGCCTGCCTTAATTATACATTCACGCTTGTATGTGGGTTGGGCTATTAAAGGAAGAATTGAGACCAGGGTCTTGGGCCTTGAGCTAGGTTTCTTATTCTCACGCAGCTCGTTTTGGCTCGTGAGCTGCTCATGAGCTGGCTCGAGTTGGCTCGTATAATTAACGAGCTAAAAATCTAGCTCAGCTCGTCAAAAATTGAAACGAGTCGAGCCGAGTCGAGTCGAGTTTGCTCCGAGCTGAGCTAGCTTGCGAGCTGCGAGTTTTATTGCCAGCCCTAGCCGCCACCCAGGCGAATATTCGACTTAACCAATGAGACACGACAAGGGGGCCTGGAACTATGGAAGAACAGTAGCAACGCGGCTAGCTAGCTAGGGGAACGACCTATGTTAATTTAGAAAAATAAATGAGGGTACACATACCGCCATTGCTTCTGGCCGAGGCGGATCGCGAGAGGTAGAGGAAGAGGGAAATGACGGCGAGAGGTGGATCGGAAGAGGGGGAAATAATAACGGCGAGAGGTAGAGGAAGCATCTCGGAAGAATATTATATTGGTGGGGAAAACCAATCACAGACGGGGAATATGAGTCCCCGTCTGAAGCGTGATCAGGCCGGCCCTTAAAACCGTGACAGCCCACAGGCCCAAAAACATTGAGTACAGCCCACAGGCCCAAAAACGTTGAGTACAGCCCACAATGCGCTCCCCGGTCAGGCACGTTCATTTCGCCGCAGGTTCATTTCCCCAACCCTAGCCGTGCTTCAGCTTCCAAACCCTAGCCCCCGCTATCGTCGTCTTCTTCGAGGCTCATCGCCGCCGCCTTCTCGTCGACACGGCGGGTCGTTGTCCTCGGCCTCGACTCGGGCCTTGATGCCGTCATCCTCGTCGACCTTTAAGCGGGCCCCGTTGCCACCTTCCTCGTGGACATCGACAAGGATCCCGCCGACGTCTTCCTCCTCGGCCTCGACGCGATCCACTACGCCGTCCTCCTCGGTGTCGTTTTCCTCCTCCTACGGCGCAAACCCGACTCCGACGCCTTCCTTGTCCTCGAGCGTGAAGTGAAGCAAGGCATGTTACATTCCTCCTCTTTTTCTCCTTCCGGATGTTGTGAGTTCTAGGTTTGGTACTGTTGCTTCTGTAGGTAGTTTGTTCTTTTCATTCTTTAGTTGTAGGGTTTCCTGCTTTTCATTCTGAAATGCTTGCATTAGTGCATTAGGGTTTCCTGCTTTTCATTCTGAAATGCTTGCATTAGTGCATAGGTTTATTCTGCTGTTGCTATGCTGCCGTCAGTGGCGGATCCAGACGGAAAATGTAGGGGTTGGGGGGACTTTGATGCTACTCTCTAATGCCGTCAGAGGCAGATCCAGACGGAAAATGTAGGTTCATTCTGAAATGCTTGCATTAATGCATAGGTTTATTTGAAATTTAGTTTTTTTAAAAGTAATATAAAGGTTCTGACACAATTATATGATTGTAAACCAATTAATCTTTGAGAAAAAATAATTGAAACACACAGAAAAATTATAATTATTGATCATTTAAAACTTTAATATGCCATTGCCTTCTTTTTAACTAGTTGGGAAGTGACTGGCTGACTGCATACCAATATCCATCTGTTTGCTATAATTCAGAGAAGAAATAAAGATAAGAAAAGGATTTGGGCTAGATCGATCAGGGCGGCAAGGTCATGGACGTAGGTGTGCTAGTGTTATTTGGGTAATTGGTGGGCTCGTGTTATTTGGGTTGAGCTAAACTGTTCATGAAGGTTTGAAATCTCCCTCTATAGCTTTTTGAGAGTGTACCGGTATTTCTGTCCATGTACAAATTAACCGCTATTTCCCGCTACAGCCTGATTTAGCTCTGCTATTAGCTGTTTTAGAGACATGCCGCTAAACCCCTTAGCCCGTTAGTACAAAACATTGCTGTTGATGCACTAGGAGATATGTCCTAGTACTGAATTTTCAGCCCAGCATGCGAATTTTTGGTTGTCTTCTACCGCTGGCCTCCAAGCTTTTTTTCCATGGCAGTATAGAAGTGGGGGGTTGCTCCAGACCCCCTTGCTGCCCCGTTGGATCCGCCACTATCTGCTATCTATGCTGCTGTTACCATTGGGTTGCTATGCTGCTGATGTTCATGTAATATTGTATCTTTGCATTGTGATGGCATTTTCTCAATCACCATTTTATGACATCATTTTGTGCTACTTTGTTGATAGATGTCGACAAATGAGCATTCGGATCCTGATGATCAAAGTGATCACCAATCAGATCAGCATGAAGACAGTGAGCAGCATGAAGATAGTGAGCAGCATGAAGGCAGTGAGCAGTATGATGGCAGTGCTGAGGAAGATGATGATGGTGACAGTGACATGATGGCATCAGGCCAGAGTGAAGGACGGAGAGGCCGAACATCAACAAAGTGGCCGGAGGGCTGCGTTGTGGTTACAGAAGTCAATGAAGTTGGGTTTCCTAAAGATAAAGATCAGCTTCAAAGAATGCGCACTCTGACAGGCCTTATTGCTCGTGAGAAGGTTTCCCTTTTGGTTCCAACATTCAAAGGCCTAGATCGACATCGGAAGGAGGACCTATTCAAGGACTATGTTTTACCTTATTTGGAGTTCTCAGAGGAAATGAGACCATTGGCATTCAAGCAAGCCATGAAGCTTATTGCCCATGCTTTGAGAACCCACAAGAACTACCTGATCGAAAACTATGTGCGAAAGGGACTCACCCCTTTCAAACAATACAAGTACATAATAAAGGAAGAATGGAATGAGTTTGTGAGGATGAAGACTTCGGATGAGTTTATAGCTGAGAGTCAGAAAATGAAGAAACTGCGCGAGAAGAACAAGCACAACCACTGTCTGGGCACAACGGGATACCAAGGGAAACAAAGAATATGGAAGGAAGAGGATGAGAAGATGAAAGAGACAGGTATCCCAAATCCATGGGAGGCATTCGATGATCCCCGGGCCAGGGCTTTCTTGCGAGCTAGGGCAAAAGTGAACGAAAATGGTGAGATCATCTTCAAAAGTGATGAGATGAAACAAATTGCATCAGTAATCAAACAAATGCTCCAGGAGAAAGATAATGAAGGCTCATGTCCAAGTGTCAGGGAACGAGACGTCCTTACATATGGCTTGGGGAACGAGGAACACCCTGGGCGTACGCGGGCTGTGGATAGCTACCTTGGGTGGAAGTATGGATTTCCGGAATTTTCTGACATGTACAGGAAGAGGAGGAAGAGGGCACCAGAAGTTGATGTCGACAAGTTGAAGGCAGATCTCAAGGAAGATCTCAAGGAAGAATTGAAACAAGTATTCATGACACAATTCCAAGAGATGCTTGTAGCCAATGGACTGCAGGTTGTGCCGATATGTTCCACCCAAGTACTGGAGGCGCACGGAACAGTACAGGTGCCTCCCAAAATGGTGGTGGTGGTGCAGACAATGAAATCGTGATGGGGTCATTCAATGATGACAGGAAAGGTGACAATAATGATGAACCAGATAGCATAGATGGCCTCACCGAGCCCACGCCTTGTGCCCTAGTGAGTTATCTTGGAGGTTTTCGGCAGGAGGTTGCTAGGGGACTGGTACATCCGGGGCAGAAGGTGGTACACACGGTCCGAGTAGAGCCAGACTGTGCAGTCGTACAAGTGGACTTTGTACATGCCGGGCACGAGGAGGATAAGCTTCCTGTAATCCCCAACGATGAGATAACAACGTTGGGGGATGCTCGGCTGCAGAGGATCCAGTGGAAGAAGTCACACATCGTGCTCTGACAGCCGCCATTAGATGCTCCTCACTCACCTCCTTGCAACATAAGTGCCCAAGAGATGAACGTTCAGCCGGGCGAAAAAAAGAGCCCAGAGCAGCCTGAGAACTCTGGCAGGTCCAAGGCCAACACCAGATACCACAAAGCCCTGCAGCAGGTTAATCCACGGTTGGAGAGGAATACCAAGGCTGCACAGGAGACTCACACAGCAGAGACGGCAAGAAATGGATCTTCCAGGAAGCCGTCACCCCCGAAGATGGCTGTTGGAAATAAGGCAGCAAAGAACAAAATGGTGGACAAGGGCTCGCTTGAGAAGAAGCCGGCGGAGGAAGTACCTGGCAAATCCTCCAATGCCAAAGTCAAGAGCAACAAGGAGGAGGAGGCCTTGAAGCAGAACCATGACAAGAAGGGTCCACTTCAGAAGAATCCGGAGGGGAGATCCTCCAGTTCAGACAAAGTCCAAAGCAACAAGGAGGCCTTGAAGCAGAACCACGTCAAGAAGGGCCAACTTCAGAAGAAGCCGGAGGTGAGATCCTCCCGTGCAGACAAAGTTCAAAGCAACAAGGAGGCCTTGAAGCAGAACCAGATCAAGAAGGGCCAACTTCAGAAAAAGCTAGAGGAGAGATCCTCCATTACAGAAAAAATGCAAACCAACAAGGAGGCCCAGCAGAACAAGGAAGAGGAGAACAATACTAATCAGCAGAACAAGGAAGAGAACAACAACAATATTGTATCATCACATTGGACTAAGCCCAATTCGAATTATGTGGCTGGGGAACCAATGATGACTCAAGAAGAACTTGACAAGACAGGGCCTGCGTGTATCGCCCTACACAAATTTTATATGGATTGCGTTCAAGTTAATAAGGATACCATCCCCGTCATCTTTAAAAAAAAACACTTGTGGTTGACTGAAGAGGAAACAAAATATTATCTTGGTTTGGATGTCCTGTACGATCTCCTCCACATTGGTGCCTTGGACGTGCAACTTCTAAAAACCTTCACATTGTAAGTTTCTGCATCTCAGCATTTCCCATTTCATTTCATTGGTTACCATGAGAAATGTTGATGTGTATTTCAATTTTCTAGGCACATGGTGCAAGAAGCCGAGCGAAGCCAGGCTTCTGTTGCATATCTCGACCCTCAAAGCATTTCAACAGTCACTTACGATCGAGCTTTTGTGATCAGTTACTTGATGAAGGCATTCAACCGCTTTCATAAACCAAAAAAGTTCATTGTGTTTGCCTACAACACTGGCGGCCATTGGGTTGTGGTGCTGATTTACCTCAGCTGGGCTAAGGTGTTCTACTTTGACTCCAGCTCATCAACAGTAGGACGTGATTACTCAGCCTTGGAATCAGTCATTGATGAGTAAGTTATAATTGACATTACATTTATTTTGATCAAATTAACAAACTAGCTAACTGAATGATGCTTCATGTAGATCGTTTGCCACTCACGTTAAGGCGTATACCTTGGACTACAAGAAAGGCCTAAAAACCAAACTGAACCATAACTCCAAAGTCCGGGTATGTGTAACCATTTATCTTGTGCTTCTGATATGGCCACTGAATTAGATATCAATGTGTCCGAATGTGCTTTTGACATATAGCTGGACATAATTTTGCATTTTATATTCTCCTGCAGTGCCACCAACAACCACCTGGGGAAATGTGTGGCTTCTACTGTATGTATCACATGATGCTGATGCCTGCATTAGTTGGAAAAAAAAAATGCTCAGGTCAGTAATAATCTAAACATCTAACTAGTTACATTTTTCTTTTTTGTTCCTGTGTGGTAGCTCTAACAAGTTACATTTTTCTTTTTTGTTCCTGTGCGGTAGCTGTTGTGGCATTCTTTGATCTCCCCTGTTCTGTTGTAGGATGTAAAAGTGCCAAAAGATCCTATTCCTGAAGAAAAACTACACGAAATTCGTGAAAGGTTTGCTGCATTCTTAGTGAATGAAGTAATCAACACTGCAGGCGAGTTCCATCTTTCTGAATGAAGTAATCAAGACTGCAGGCGAGTTCCACCTTTCCTAACAATTAAGTTCAATTATTTTGTTACTGTCATGCCATATGTGATAAGATCAAGATAGAACAGTTATTATGCTACTGCGATGTGATGTTATCAGATCAAGATAGAACAAGTAGTGTGGTTGACTGGTAGATGGTGAATAATTGATTGATTCATATGTGATGATGATGGTGTGGTTGACTAGTAGATGGTGAACAATTGATCGATTCATATGTGATGTGATGATGAAGGCAGCATCAGCATGCAGCATATATCCAGCATCATGAATATTGAGAATTTTTTTTTTGGCGCGATTTGTTAACTATCTAAGACGGGGTTTCTCATCACGGCGTCTGAGACTGCGAAACTATTCAGACGCGACCAATCTATGACAGACGGTGTAAAAACACCGTCTGAAACATGCGCCATCTCAGACAGTGTTCAAACACCAAATTCAGACGGGAATCGAACGCCGTCTGAGACATTTTCCTCTTTCAGATGGGTTTTGATCCAAAAAGTCAGACGGGGTTTAGAAACCGTCTGAAATAGTTCGCCGTCTCAGACGGGCTTCGAGACCATATATCAGACGGCCTTTGGCCACCGTCTTAGGTGTTTCCATATTTCAGACGGGTTTTGATCCAAAAAGTCAAACGGGATTCAGAAACCGTCTGAAATAGTTCGCCCTCTCAGACGGGCTTCGAGCCCATATATCATACGGTCGTTAGAAACCGTCTGAGATACTCTACTGTTTCAGACGGTGGATTTCCCCGTCTGATAATGTCAAACATCTCAGACGCGCTGTTACAGACGGTTGCCTCTCCCGTCTGCTATGGGCTTCTGTCACCGTCTGAAAGTTCTGTTGGGATCTCCTCTAAAACATACACAATCAATACCACGACATACAGGACGTAGGATTTTTATCCCCCGGGAGGCCCGAACCTGTCTAAACTCCTTATCTCGTGTTCACCATCGTATTCTTAGTTCCTTCGCCCTTAGTTAAAATCTATCGAGGCCCTATAACCTCGACACTCCCCTTACAGCTTCTCAAGAAGGTATCTCCTTCTTGCAATGACGACAAAGTTGCACCGTTCTGTAATTGGCTACGTTGCTTAATTGATGGTTACGCGTCCATGGCGGCTCCTGCGATTTCAGGGCTCCGGGAGATGAGGACGTCACGATCAAGGTGCTCTTCTGCGGGATCTGCCATACCGATCTCCACACCATCAAGAACGAGTGGGGCAACGCCATGTACCCCGTCGTCCCCGGGTAACTAAATTCGATGACCAAACATTCATTTCCAGACTACTCCATTTTCTGCCCGTCTCTAACGGTGCTCAAGCTAGCGCAGGCACGAGGTCGTAGGCGTCGTCACGGATGTCGGGCCAGGCGTCACCAAGTTCAAGGCCGGAGACACAGTTGGCGTGGGCTACTTCGTCGACTCCTGCCGCTCATGCGAGTGCTGCAGCAAGGGCCACGAGAACTACTGCCCCCAGGTCGTGCACGCCTCCAACGGCGTGGACCTCAGCGGCGCCACCACCCAGGGCGGCTTCTCCGACGTCGTCGTGGTTCGCCAGGACTACGTCGTCCGGGTCCCGGAGAGCCTGCCTCTCGACGGCGCCGCGCCGCTGCTCTGCGCCGGCGTCACGGTGTACGCCCCCTTGACGCAGTACGGCCTCAACGAGACTGGAAAGCACCTCGGCGTCGTCGGCCTTGGGGGACTCGGCCACATGGCCGTCAAGTTCGGCAAGGCGTTCGGGATGAAGGTCACTGTGATTAGCACGTCGCCGGGCAAGCGTGACGAGGCCCTCGAGCGCTTCAGCGCCGACGCTTTCTTGGTCAGCCGCGACCCTGAGCAGATGAAGGTAACAACTTTCAAACCCAACAATTATGTATGTGCGATACAATTCACGGCGTGGCAAAATCTGACCCGGTGTTCTTGGTCACAGGCCGCGATGGGCACGATGGACGGCATCATCGACACCGTCTCGGCGGGCCACGCAATCGTGCCGCTGCTGGAGCTCCTGAAGCCTATGGGTCAGATGGTGGTCGTCGGCGCGCCGAGCAAGCCGCTGGAGCTGCCGGCCTACGCCATCATCGCGGGCGGCAAGCGCGTGGCCGGCAACGTCGTCGGCAGCATCGCAGACTGCCAGGCGATGCTGGATTTCGCGGCGGAGCACGACATCACCGCGGACATCGAGGTCGTCGGCATGGACTACGTCAACACTGCGATCGAGCGGCTCGAGAAGAACGACGTAAGGTATCGCTTCGTCATCGACGTCGCCGGCAGCTTCGGTGCTGCTGCTTGATTAGGCTCCAGATCCCAGAACATGTTGCCAGATTGAGAAAAGCGCTCTCCAGCCACAACCACCATTAAGGCTCCTTCAGGATTAGTGGTGGAGGTGTTTCACGGTGGTGGATTTGGATAGGAAAACCAACTTCTGCTTGTTTGTGTTTGATACTTTTGATATGACGGTGAATAACTACTGCAGTGCCTTGTAGCGACGATGTACTATGTTATCTACAAAATGTTTGTTATGGATAGTCACTTTATTATTCTTGTCTTTGTCTGAGACCCACGCAAGTATTTTTTTTGGCCAGGTCAACAGACGACTTTGAGAGTATCTGTCTACCTACCTTGATTCTGCTGATACTTCATCCTTTCCCTGATTAAAAAAAAAAAACTTTTCCCTTACTCCCAGTCCATGTGTCAGTTCCCTTACGTGGGCCTAGCTAGAAATTATGAGATCTATGTGTCAGTGACTCAAAAACACACAAGGTCACCAGTTACAAAGATAAAACCTCGCAAAAAAAAAGTTACAAAGATAAAGAATACTGATCTGTTGTCACCACCCTGGAGAACGGAGGAGGTCCGAGCCCCGTGTAAATGACATGACATCACTTCTGGTGAGGCCGTCCCCTTGGAGGATCATGCGGTACACAAGTGATGTGCAAAAAAAATTGGTATCTCTATTCTCTAGACAGGTTTCAATATTTTTAAAAAGAGTAAAGTACGCTGTTGGTCCATAAACCTGTCTGGGTGTGCTATTTTGGTCCCTCTACTTATAAAAAGTTGATTTGGCATCTCTAAATTTGTTTTGATGTGCCATCTAAGTTCCTCTACTTATATTGACATCTTTAAACTTGTGTAACTGTGTCACTTAAGTCCAACTAAACTCAAATCGACCCGACGGGGCACTTCTGTTGTGAAAATGCAATGCAAGCAATTGTATTGGTACTAAATAAATGGTGACTCTTTTGTTGATAATTTCTTAATTCTTTTAGCCTTTTGCATGTCCATAAGAAACTACCATTTGATATATATAATTGAGGTGGGTAATTTATTCATTCCCTTTGAAGATGTAAGTTACACGTTATGGTACTTGAGGCTTGAGGGTGTGTTCAACTACCGAGGAGTAATTTGGGCGAGCATATGCAAAATTTAAAGTGCAACTATTACTAGGATTAACAAGGACGAGTACATGTGAAATCTAAAATATGATGGCAAATATTTACACCGCTCAAAAGTATATATGAAATTCTAAGTTGTTATGACAATGAATAAACAAAAGGTTTAAGGGATACAACAAAAAAAAACCATAATTTGGTACTGCGACACAATTGCATTCCACATGTTTTCCTCAAATGTGTCATGTCAGTTTGGTTCGAGCCTAGTTGAACTTAAGTGACACAGCCGAACAAGTTTAGAGATGTCAAAAATAAGTAGAGTGACCTAAATGACACTATAGAACAAGTTTAGGGATGTCAAAATAAGTAGAGGGACCTAAGTGACAGAATAGGACAAGTTTAGGGATGTTAAATCAGCATTTTCTAAATAGAGGAACCTAAGTGACACTGCCAAACAAGATCAGAGACCGACTGTGTACTTTACTCTTTTAAAAATATTTTGGGTGTCCAATGAGTTTATCGTATTCTTTCTTACATCTGCTGTCACTTATGCCAGTTGGATCCATCATCGCCCTCTCATTGCCAATGAAGGTGAGATCAGATTTTGTTGCCACATCTTATCTCTACTCGTGCCGTGCTCAGTCATGTATCATTTAGGCAATCGGATGATGATTATATTTCAATTTATTAATGATGCCGCGATCTAAGAGATGATGCATTGATACTTAATTGAAGAGTGGCAAATCTACACTCGTTTTCATGAATACAAACTTTTCTATTTGTCTGTCATTTGTCCGCTCTAGAGTTCTTTATAGTGTAAAATGAAAAAAAAAAAGGGCTAAGGCATCACAAAAGCAACATCTTGTATGAATATGTGATAAATATGGCAATAAAAAGTTCAACAATCATATGATTCCGAGCGACGATTAATTTTGTCAGTTCTCTCAGCTTAATACTAGGTGCAGCCATTTCTTGATTAATATAATAGACCTATATGTTTCTCTTCTCAGAGTTACTTAAGAAAAGATTTGTGTACATTATTTTCAATTATAGTCCTTTGGTCAGTTCGGTAGTATTGCCCTAACAAAGTTTTAATATATAGGACCGATTAAAAAAAAGGACATGAGACCTTAATATCCTGCATCCTATAAACAATCTTAGCCAGCATATATGGTGACCTGATTTACGTCTCTTCTGAAGTTCTACTCAGCTTTCATCCTTCGCCTTCTCTATCTAGCTAGGCAGTTCTAAACCACCAACGCAAATCTTCCTGTTGTCATTTTTTTTAGCTTATTAAATTGATCTGCAGGCCAATGATATCTCTGCGTGCATAATCATATCTCTGGTGATAAACAGATAAAGGTACAGATATCGTTGCACAAAAGAAGCTTAGATGAAGAGCTTATAGCTGTTTTTAGAGTACAAATATCTCATATGTGGGATCGTAAAAAGTTTTGATTTCAAAATCATCTTTACAGAAATAGATTACATAATATCGACTGATAAATAAATTCAAAATTACAAAAAAAAACTTATTATTATTTGCACAAAATAGACAATATGAAGATGCTTCTGGTGTCCGCTCCACCTTCTTCATTAAGATGTCCCCTTGAGATGCGTGCCAAGCTTCTAACTGCGTACACCACCATGTAAGATGTAACTACCTTGTGATTATGAAACTCAGCATGAACACATGCATTTAAAGAAATAAAGTAAATTATGCAAGGTATTTCTCAAGGATTATTCTTTTTTTTCTCAAATGAGCTAACATCACGACTCCCAAGGTACAATGAATTTTGCTAAGAATTTTGTTACACATAACCATAATTTAGAATTTTAAAATTCTATTTGGTAAGGGTAGATAATACACGTGGCCATCCCGTTTATAATAATAACCCGGATGCAATAGCTGCAAAAAGAGTGGATATACACCTTCTTATGCTCTGCAAAGGTACAACCTTCGTCCATGAATTTTTTAATACTCTTGTCATGCTAATTACGTGTTCAAAGAATACGCGGTAGGCCTGAGGAAACATAAGTAGTCCTACGCATGAGCTATAGTAAAGGGGTCACCAACCTTTCATACGACCTCGCCCTCAAAAAGAAAAGAAAAAAGGAACCTTTCATACGACCTTTATCATCTCCTATTTCCCTATCTGGGCTATACCATCCTCTATGCAAGTAATAGCACTAAATCCTGATGTAGCCGTCCAATAGCTCTCACAATTGTGTCCGGTGCTGAACAAGGTAACCTCGTGCTTATGGTGGTTGTGATCACTTATGATGCTTGTGGAGAGATGGGGGACTTCCAGATTTTGGAAGTTATGTGTGGGGGCAATGGTCAAATGGGATCCTCTGTATGACAGAAGGGCTCCATGTCACCATATTATGCTTCAAGTGGATCGTCTCGGTGCTCACCTTTGTGCTCAGACAATCGGTGGATTGATGGTACAAGAGATGGCGGCCGGTGTTGGCCGGATCTGCCCACTTGGTAGATCGAGGCGGCAGCAGCCGAAATTATTGGCTGCCGGACTGTCGGAGAAGACCGCCATTCTTAAGCTTTGAGCTGCCTTGTCCCCTCCCTCGACGATGGACTCAACAACCCATCGTGCGGTGGTCACTAACGAGATTGCATGGCAGAGTAGCGAGCAATCATCTGGTCAATAATTTGCAGAGGTGATGGGAGATCGACACTAGACGCAGGTGACCTTTAGTACTGATATTGATGTACTAAATCTATTATGTTCTCTTGTTTTTTGGTTTATGTAATAAACCAGGCTGTGTGCGTGTCGACTTGCGGATACACGTACAGAGGCTGGAATGTAATTCCATTTTCTAAAAAAATCCTGAAAAGAAAGATAGATGCTCATCTTCACACTGAGCGTATATACCTGACCATAGAAAATGAGCAAAGGTGTGATCTTGTCTATGAATTTCTTCAAATAATCTTGACAGGACAATAATACACGTCCAAAGTGAAGACCTGAGGAAAATATAAATGTCCTATGCATGAGCTACAGTACAGAGCACATCCGGTGAGTCACCAACCGTCACACAACCTCCTCTCCCGCTTCTTACCTTTCTGTGGTTATACCATCTTCTATGCAAGTAATAGGTTATACCCGGCCGTATTGTAGCACACCTATACAAATATGCCTCGCATCACATATACCCACCATACCACTTTCCCATGCAACAAAAGCCGCAACTTTTCACCAGATGACCAAGACTATGCAACAATTTACTTTAATAAAATCATAAATGTGAAAAAAAATTATTTAAGTAAATAATGTTGTATTAGGATCAAAATGCTTTAAAGATGCTCTTGTTCGTGGGAATCATGGTTCAGTGATCAGTCACATGCAGAAACATACAAGTAACACCGAACAGTCTTACAAACAAACTAGCCCCGTGCCAAGAAACCTGAGCTTTTGATGGACTTATCTATTGTTGAAAAACTTGTGCTGGCAATCCTTATGATGTGTGACCAATCAAATGGTAATTGTCAAGGTGCAAAGAATAACATGAAGTTGTCAACACATGTAAAGAGGCAATTGAAGTCTGACATGAAATTGGGAAACTCTGGAGCCTTGATTAGAGAACTATTATAATTAGTGAGTAGTATTTGGTTGGATCTCCACGTAGATCACTTCTCATTCGCTAATATATAAAGTCTTTAGCTTGAATTTAGTTTAACGGCTAGTCTCCCTAAAAATATGTTTACTCGAACGATCGGTGATCTACGTTACCTAGCTTGGTTTAGGTGAGGTCAGGGACGATGGTGGTCATGTGTGTAGTACTACTATTGAAGAAACAGTATATAACGATTAGCGATAGCCAAGCTCACTTACGTCACCCGCAAAAGAATATGAATCATGATCGTACCATCCTGCATATGATCATCAATCAATATTGGGGGATCTCGTAATCATTTGCATTTGTTGAAACGAATTCATTTCGTACATAATTCGATACTGCACCCTAAAAAGAAGAAAACCCATAGTTTTCGAAACAAATATGTAAGGTTTTTTTTTTAGATGAACAAATATGTAAGGTTTGATTGACAACTCACCATTTTCCCCTCAAGTTAAGCCTCTGAGAGCCGCAGCCAAATTATTTGTAAGCTCAGCTGTACTATAGAACCCTTCACCAATCTGCATGGAGCAAAAACTGTTCAATTTTTTTATCATGCAAAATCAAGACCAGAAGATCGCACATCTCCTGGCACTAAAGACTCGCGGAATATAAATTTTGTTTTCAAAAGAAGAGGCTATAGACTATACTCTGTAGCTACGCATGCACAGCGGCGGGCTGACCAGCCCGTCGCTACAGGCCTTTTTGGCCCACCTCTACAGGCCTTTTTTGTTGTAGTGCCAGTATCAAAGATTTTCTTAACTAAAAAACACAATGGCTGTAACTATGCGCAATACTCATATGGTTGTTCATAGGGTCTGATAAGCCTTGCCTTTGCAGTGACTGTGATGCTGAGGCACGAATCCGTGATCGGTAAGATGCTGGTGTTTGCGATGGAGAGGCCCTGGTTCTCCAGCTCGGTGAGAACCATCACCAACACTCCCTTCTTTTGCTCGCAGCACATTTTCAGCAGGATGGTGTCACCATAGACGCTCGCCTCGATGACCGGACCGGATCCGACCACACCAGTGGCGATCTCGTCAGAGCTTGAGGCGCCGTCAATGTGTGTTGATACATGGTGTTTGCTCTCCAAGACAGTGGACTCATATGTTCTCTTAGTGTTTTGCTCCTCCAGGGTCTTCACCTTCTCCTCGAGTTTCTTCACGTACTCAACGGTAGTCCCTAGGATGGATATTTTGTCTGTCTGATAAATGGCAAGGTACGATCGACATGTCAGTTATAACTGATAATAAGGAATTAGAAGATCATCTTATTCTGACACATCAACCATAGTTCAAAAAATCATGAGATGAGACTCTTTATATAGTCCAAGCAACTAGCAAGGAGATCTAACCTTGGTGAGGTCAGGGACAATGGTGGCCAATGCCACGAACAGCTGCTGCATCTTCTCACGCCGCTTGCGCTCGGCCATGACGTGCTCCTGCGCGTTCAAGGGTGCCCTTCCCCGTCTATCCGGCGTCGCCTCTCTCACCTGCACCCCGTCGGTGCTTTCTGGTGAGCATCCTCTTGAGAAGCTAATTGTGCTTGCCTTGCTGCCAAAAGAAAGGACGCTCAACGACGGCTGCCCTGGCTCGTTCTTGGCCGCTGCACCTCCAAAAGACATGCGCCTGGGCTGTGCCGAACCTCCAATAAAGCTCTGGAAACTGGGGCTACGAATATGAGAAGGACGATGGAGCGGGTTACTGGCGCCTGTTGCCGATCGAGATATGTAGTACTGCTGCTGCTCGGGGACTGACTCCGCGAAATGCTGTTGCATCCGGTGATAGGCCATCTCTTCTTGCTGTTGCTGGTACATGTAGGTGAACTCGTCCTCGTGTTCCTGACATGGACGACCACCACCGCAAGAATCATTCCCGGAACAAATCATTGCAGATTTAGTCGATAATTGGAAAGATACACCACATTTTTGGAGATCACGTTAGTACTTACCGACTGTTGCCAATGGTTTGTTAGGCCATCCATCAATCTCCTAGATCCTGAAAATTATGCAGACAAGGACAGTGTAAAAGGATCAGCAATAGCGAGATTCCTGAACTTATCTCAAAGAACTGTTTAATTCTAAAGGAACCTGGGGGAAAAACATATGTCGTACCTCTTAATGTACTGTTCTCTTTACCTCCGTTTGCTATAGGTTAAGACTTCTCGGGGTGCTTATATACAGGCTAAGCGTATGGTGTGGTATATATGGAACAGTGTTGCTGTTCAAATGACGGCGTTCACTTTGGTGGTATTACAGATAAGGTCAACAACAACGATGAGAAGGAACCAGAAAACAAATATTTGAACGATCGGATGATTGCATAGTTTTTTAACGCGCATAGTTTCCTCATGTTGGGCTAACTTTTCGATGATGAAATCAAGATATGCTCTGATTCTCTAAGTTCTTCCATAATGTTCTGCTGAAACATATGAGATTCGGTAGGTTAAAAGACAATGGAGGCTTCAATTTTTCAGAAGATGCTCTTTGTCGTTTGAAGAACCAATTCTGCTCCACTCCAATGATGCGACTTATTGCAATTATTTCATGAGAAGAGAAAAAAAGTAGCTTCATTGACAAATCATGATGCAACGGTTGGTGGCTCCGATGGTACAGTTCTGTAAGGATGTGTACGCCATTTGTTGTTGGAGGTAATATGTACAACCTACATACCTTCGCTGAATTCATACTTTTTTCATGAATGCGCTAGAATATATAATCAGATCCACACCCACATCACACTTTTGCCGATTCTATAGGATCATGTGACAGGAGTGCTCTGGCAACCAAATCCCAATAAAGCGGACTCAAACCAAAAGTGCAAATAGGAAAACGCAAACGTGAAGAAATTGTTTTTTTTTCTCTTTCTTCCCCCTGTCAATCCTAGTCGCTATCTCTCAGGTTGAGCTAGCAAGCAAGTTATTGTTGAGAACTAGCTACTTTAACTAGTGATATATTCAAATACTCATGTCTGTTGTCATCTCCTGTCATATTATGATACGTACGCAAACTCTTTTCATTCAGGTGGCATTTTGATTTTGACATCTAAAGCTCTGTAATAAGTAACATCATACCACCACCGACATTGTAGTAACAATCACCTGACCTATCTCTGAAGAGCTGCATCGTCATGCTCATGCAGTCATGCTCTTAATTTGGCGAACCTTTAGAACTGAATCAGACTTATGTCATCGTTCCAAGAAGGGTTTGTCAAAAGTTATTCTCAGAGCAACTACTAGGCTGCATGTAAAATTGGGATTTAAATTTGCCTTCGATTTTCCTTGCAAAAAAGTTTTGCCTTAGATTTAGAAGCTTCTGGATCAAGGTGTTTGAGAGGTAGTGCTGCTGTCAAATCTAATGTTTGCCTACAAATTATTGTCTCTCCTTTCCATTGATAGATAAAATACGCAGAACTCCAGCCATCTTCTGAAGGAAAAAAAAAACTAGCTTCATGTATTTGTAAGTTGCCATACTCCTAACACACCTGGGACCAAACAGTAATAACTCAGTTATTGTCAACTCGGTGCCTAAGTAAATATGACCAATTTGACTTTAAATTCACATTTGAACCTAGGACTTTATCATTTCCCTTTTCTGGTTGTCATTATCATGGGGTTAGCACCATAATGAATTTTTGCAATAATGCTAGAGAACACTTATTCTTCCCAGAATATACATATTGCGCAAAGTTTAGTTTCGATAACAAAATCAACTTGGATTTGTTACCCAAAACTATTTTTGATTAACTACTCAGCTTTTACAGTAACCGTATAAGTTTCAGATAGTGTGATTGTGTTAGAGAAGTAATGTTTGCATCCGCTTTACAGCTTGGTTGCTAATTAGCTACAAAGTAGCAGGAAAATCTTTGTGCATGTTGGCACATCGCATACGAATCCATGTATGAATAATTATAAAAAGTACAAGTGCAGAAAAGGATCCAGTGGAGTTGGCATGATCAGGATGTTAGGATTTCATTGTGTCAAAAAAGGATGTTATGGATTTTCTTTTGCGAAGGATGGTCTGATTGAGTGTATCTTGAAAAGATCACTGTAATCAAACCAACATAAAATAAGAACTGGGGATATACAATTAAATAATTAGAGCTATTCGTTGATGCATGAATTAGAAGGCACCTTCATATGCAAATCTTTTAATCCATCATGCGCCTCCATGTGCTATATATTCATCTTCATCAACTCTGATTGTACCTTGGCTCGTAACTAAGGCCTTGTTTGGATCCACCTCTTAAACTTTTACATGGCTAATTTTAGTCAGTTTGGATTCAAACATGGCCTCTTAATTAAAGAGTGACTAAACTTTTAGTCAGCCCACCTCCTAAATTTTTAGCTCTTAGTCACACCAATCCTCCTAAAAGTGACTAAATATATAAAAAAAAAAGTAAGAAACACCTAAAAAAAGCAAGAAAAGTAGAAAAACAGAGACATTGGTCAGGGATCCAAACAGATACCTCCTAACATTAGCTGGCTAAATGTTTAGTTGGCTAATTTTAGTTGGCTAGAGGATCCAAACAGGACTAAGAAATAATATATAACAATAAAAGGTTCCAATCCACTGGTACATTTTGTCCCATGAATTAACATGCATGCAAGTAAACCAAGGTGGTATGTGGACTCCTTCCATTGTTTCCCCGCTTCCACTCGATAAATTAACGGCTCGGATCTTATTTGAACTTTTACCTCTTAAGAAGTCAAAAGGGTACCATAACAAGGCCTTAATAGGAAATAAATTTTGTTGCATATGTCATGCTAACTGACAATCTATGAACTTTGTGGAGCAATTTGTGGAGTCGCAACTGTTCCAAATGTTTTTTTTTTGCGATTACACAGTACAACTTAGACGCTCACAACGCACGCACACTCACCTTTTGAACACACGTACGCAAACTCTACTCTTATAAGCATCTTCGAAGACTGAGCTGGCAAATCTTCGAGACTGGCTCTCAACAAGATTCTCCATCAGGAGAGGACAAATGCAAAATGCCCATATGGTTCCTAACTAAAAACTCTCCAGTCCTCCCTACATGTTGATTACCTGAATGCAGCTAAGCATCAAAAAATGGCAAATAGAGAACTAACCAGCCGCGTGTGGGAGAGAAAAAAAACAAGGCAACGGTCAAATTTTGATGTTCATCAAAAGTTCATAACGGGCCAAGGTAGGCCTACGTAAGCCTCCCCAGTTCATTACGTACCTCACTATTGTTTCTCATAAAGAAAAAAAAAACTCACTGTTGCGCATTTGCGCCATGCATGCGTGGCTGCCTGGCTGCAAAACGTGTCGACACAAATCGACATCATGAGCTGCCTGACTCGCGCCATCCGTCATTGTGATGTCACGCCAACGAACTAACGTTGGCAGCTAACGGACCCGAGATTGGCCGGTGAAAGAAGACGACGAGGGCGACAAGGGCAGTGCGTCGTTTGCAATGGCGCACACAGCATTACGTGAAATCAACATAATTATTGGGCTATTGGCTCTGGGAAATCAGTACTCATTGCTGGTTAGCCACCAAGGGCGCACACAGCATTACGTGAATCGCATCGCGTGCATGTGAACTCTGGCCCTTTGGGGTATGATGAAGCTCTCTGAATCTGGGACCAATTGGGGACCCCGGACGACCTTGACTTGGTAGTCGGTACGCAGTCGATCCATCCAGAGGAAGAACATGAAACGGGGTCCAACAGCGAAATTTCGAGCGAACTACTGACGCGCTCACGCGACGCGACGCGTCGTTGCTAGGTGTATGCCCGCGTATGGAAACAAGGAGCTCAAGTAAGTTCACCATGTACTACATTACTGGAGAGGAATGGAAATGAGGAGCACGACTACGTACTGTGCGCTAAGTCTCAGTCACCCCGCGTGTATGGAGACGAACAAGGTGGCGCGGGTAATTAAGCAGTGCGGCGGCGGCGGCGCGGCGCGT
Organism: Eragrostis curvula; assembly: GCA_007726485.1. Classification (NCBI taxonomy): domain Eukaryota; kingdom Viridiplantae; phylum Streptophyta; class Magnoliopsida; order Poales; family Poaceae; genus Eragrostis; species Eragrostis curvula. The sequence goes on from CM017441.1 coordinate 17,118,651, forward strand.
TCACGGTGGCTGTGGTTGCATGCCCCGCTGTTGGTCTCGGCGCGCAGGGGCAACTGCACCGACATACGCGGCAACATCAGCATCCCCGTATCCGTTCGTCGTGGAGCCCGGATGGCAGCTGCTACGTACATCGAGCCCGCCTAGATTCAACCTCACGTACCTGCGACCGCTCCTACCGGCCACCCAAGCTGTTCCAGTGTTCCTCGGCGACGGCACCGTGCAGGTGTGCTCTGTTTCGGCGTGAGCAACGGGCATGGTGCGCATCAACTGAAGCACCGGTGGCTTGCGCAAGCCTGGAGTTGTGTCCGGTGCTAAAATCGAGCACGGCATGCACATCGTGCACAAATACGCCGGCAATTTGTCGTTTTGACGGGCGGACAGCAGCGGAGCGTAATGATGTCGTGTAAACACAGATGTCTCCCGTATATTGTACGTTCCATCTGTGTTTTGAAGCTGCCGTTTTTTATTTTCAGCTGCATTTTCGGTAGCCATTTTTCCACATTAGCCGAATTAGCCAGGCTTGAGTGTGTTCGTTTCATGGGGTCTAAATTTTATAGGGATCACATCAAAGAAAATCTTGTCATTTAGAAGTATTAAATAAAATTTAATTACAAAACTAACTGCGGAACTCCTGGTTTAATTGCGAGACGAATCTAATGAGGGTAATTAAGCCGTGATTAGAAGATGATTATTGTAGTATCACTGTAGCAAAACATAGATTAATTAGGTTCATTAGATTCATCTTGTAAAAAAGCATCTATCTCTCAAAAAGGTTTTGTCATTAGACTTTATTTAATGCTTCTAAATAATAAGATTCTCTTTGATGTGACAGGCCTAAAATTTAGAGGGGAGGAAACGAACGCACCCTTAGCTGTGTGTTGATCGATTTTTTGGAATTAGCCATAGCTATTGGAGATTTGGAAATGACCAAGAACTGATGAGGGAACAACTTTGATTATTCTCTCTGTGAGAGAGAGAGAGAGAGAGAGAGGGGGGAGGGAGGGAGGGAGGGAGAGAACCAGCTTTGATTTTTTTATTTTTTTTTATTTTTTTATTTTGAGAAGAAGATGGGAACCAGCTTTGATACCTTCCTTGGTTGGAAAAGACCGTGGGAGCACTTAGGGCACTTTGCGTTCTGCTGAGCTAGTGATAGGCCTGATGGCCACCGGGCTGCCCTGAGCATGAAAAGTCACACACGGCTCATTTAGTTTTGGGCCGACATGACAGGCTATTCTTAGCGGGTCGTGGCGTGCCAGGTCATGTGTGACTAAGCGTTGGCCCAAGCATGAGTCTATTATCACTCTTTGATGGAAATCAGAGCAAAAACAAAGTAAGGTTATTACTATGGTGGGGTTTGAACATACATCCTATTTCAAAGTCAATAAGAACCTAACCATTTCACCATTGGTGTCTATATGTAACTTATATTATATTTAATATCGCTTCATGACTGTCCGTTTGGGGAACGAGCGGTAGCTCGTGTGGCTAGAGCGTTCGGTTGGTGAGCTCGCCACCCGGGTTCGATCCCGGCTCCCACAAAAAAAAAATCCCCTCGCTTGCCCCTCTTCCAAAGCACAAGGTAAGGCCCGAACCGATCTCACACGGTAAGGATAGGGACATGGATTTGGGGAGTTTCTCGGTTTGCGTGAGAATATCTTCTTTTTAGCAAAATACCCGGTGCCTGTCCCTGTCATACCCCATTTCTGGAATATGTTGTGCATCCTGTACCAGTCCCTGGATCAGTAGCTGATACGCACCAGAACACAGATATGATAATCAAAAGCATACTTTGAATTGGTAGATAAGCATAATACCTGATATATAGGACCCTTAGTGGCGGCACGACTAGGAAATATCCAAGTCCAACCAACCAGCTAACGGTGAAGCAGACAGCGGAAAACCTTGGCCCAAGCCACAAGCACACTTGAGAGGCAGAACCGAAAACCCAAACGTCGTCGTCTTTTACGAAATCTTCTCCTACTAAACCAACAATCGCAGACGCGTGAGTACATAAGGTACTCAGCAAGCCCTACACTACACAAGGGTATATATATACATGCATACTTGATCTTAGCAAGGATGAGGCTATATGGTTTATTTGCAGCAAGCAAGCTTTATGCAGGGTTCCCTAAAGCAGGGCAAGGATTCATAGATAAAACAGAGGATTGACTGTCAATATTTTAGTTGGTTGGCCCTGGGGGAGTATGGAGCCTTCCCGCCAGTTCCCAAGTTTTAGTTGGGCCTTCTGACCTCAAGGATCATACCGACCCGGCACACTTGCCATCACTTCCAAAACACGGGCTGACTACAACCCACACACACGCCAAGGAAAGAGAGAAGTGGCTAATCCATACGTGCGCAACAATAATGTGTCATATGCCGTGACAACGTCCATCCGGATGAATTTTTACACTCTGCAGAGGTTGTACATCTTTTCCCACGAGCTATGCACCCTTTGCAAGGGGGTACATAACGCCTAGTCCATATCCTCCGAGTAGTCTCACAATTCCACCACGAAATCACACCCAGGGGCTTGTGACATGAAAGGTCACACACTGGCACTGTACACCTGTAAGAGGGTACGTCATGCTCCTGTAACATATAGCAGGATCCTGTAACACATACCAGGACGGGCGGCACTCCCGTAACCTATAGCGGGTTCCGCGAGCCGGATCATAGGTACGTTTCCTATGTCCTTTTCCTGAGCTTTCGTTGCCTCGACTGGCCTCCAGATGGCATTTGCAAGAATACTAGAAAGATAGGGTAGGTCCTTCCCATACAGGTTCCGTGGTTGTACGAGAATCATTATGTTAACGGGCGTCAGAACCGGTCCTTATATGGCCGGGCAAGCACCATATCCCGCACTAGGGGCCTATAACATCAACATCCATTCACTAGTGGCCTTGCCCGCAATCCAACCCATCCCATCATCACCGCCACCATCAACATCATCACCTAACACAATTGTGCTACTCCCAAACCCATTATATCACACACACCACCAAACTCATTTAACACAGTTGTAAAACATATATGTGTGTAAGGTGTAGCAATGTAGAATCATTGCAGGGGTCCTAAGTATTCTAGTAGCAAGGTAAAGTGCCATCATAGAAATGACGGAACTATCCTAGGGTTATCAAGGTGACAGGTAATCAAAGGGGTAAACAAGGATTCAGATATAAACGCCCTAGTAACAGCCATCAATATCAATAAGCAAGTAGGTCCATAGCTACATAAGCAGTAAAATAACAAGTGATGCATAATACTAGAGTAGGCTCTATAGGTGCATTGCGAAAACAGTAGGTTCAATCATGATCAAGGGGGTGTAGAGCTTGCCTTCACTAATTAGTCTTCTTCTTCACGTCCTCGTAATCCGGGTCCTCAGGTCCTAGAAGCTCGTACCTTGACTCTTATGTCGGGATCGATGTCTTCAAGTCCTTCTTCGAAGCTCGTCCTTGAAGCTTGTATCTTCTGGTTCTTTCTTCAGTTCTTCCTCGAATCTCGCGTAAGCTAGCGTATAAAAAGATACCGTATAAACAAACTATCGCAAAGGAAAATGAGATCGAGAAGAACCACACAAGATCCAATTAACTCCAAAAGAATCGATAGAACACCGGGAAAGACAAAGGACACAATCATGTATGATGTATTAGGTTTTACTTTAGGATGGGCTTATTATCTTAAGAGAGACTATCAGGGGTGATGCATCGGGCACTAAGGCTTTTGATGTAAAGGTGGGATGCTAAACCATGATAAGTGCACGAGGGTATGTGTAAGTAGAAACGGCGGGTGTACGTGTTGGTTGTACACTGGCAGCATTACGGCTTTATATAGGTCGTAACCTATATAAAGGTTTATGCAACAAACGTACTAGTGCAAGGTGTGTTACTTTAATTACCTACTTAAATTAGGGTATTAACTAATGGTGATTAGCTATTAATTACTTACTATATTGATTAATTACTAAGATTATTCCACTAGTTATTTGTCATGAGCTAAGCGCATGACGATGGCTCGTGTACGTGATTATGCAGGACATGGATGCATGGTTGCGAATAAAAGACAAGGGTCAATCAATAAGATCAACTAGCAATTGAAATAGCAATGAACAATAAATCCAATAACCTCCAATGAAGGACCACATAAATACGAGAATAGCAATAAATAACAGAGCTCGGTAAGGATCGGTGGTAATCAATAGGTTAAGGTTGATGAAGCGATAGTTGAGATAGGTTTGGGTTGTAAAAGAGTTGCGATGAAAGAGGTTGCTAGGTTATGATATAGAGCAGTATGACAAGATTGGATAAGCTTGTCGCCAAAAGATATGCGAGCATTGATGTGCGAGCTCGACAGCACATGATTTATCGACATGGGATTTAGGGTATTAGGTTTCATGGCGATACAACACGAAGAATTGGGTAGGTTCCATGCTAGCGAGTCAGGGTGTATGTGCGACATACAAGGTTAAGGCGGAAGGATGTATTGAGATAAGGAAGGTACTAGGTTTTAAGGTGAAAGGTGTTGCAAGATTGGTTAGGCCCAACGCCAAATGACGAACGCGCACTTGCGACAAGTGACATCGACGTCATATGACTTGCCGATATGGGATTTTTGGACATTGATGGCTTGTAGGTCTGTTCTAGTGCTCCAATCTCAGTACCAAAGGGTACTACGCATTTCTACGAACGCGTGAGCGCAAGAATCGCTCAAAACGGAGCTACGGTTAAGAAGATATGATGGTTTAAAGGTTCTAAGGGCATATTTGCAATTACAGAAACATCCTGAGGATATATCTGTAATTACCAAAAGGATTTAGGGGCTGAAAAGTAATTACAGAGAGTTTTGGGGACCAATCTGTAAATACAGAAAAGTTTAGGGGCCTCGGTGCAAAATGACAGGGGCTAAAATATAATTACAGAAAAGTATAAGGTTGTTTCTGTAAAAAGACAGGACCTAAACAGAATTATGTAAAAGTTTAGGGGTTTATCTGTAAAAGTACAGGGGCTGGGGATTTTCTGGATTTCCTGATTTATTTTCCTATTGAAAAACATGTGGACCGAGTCCACGGTCTCGTGGACCGGGGCAGGGGGCGTGGTCCACGGGTCCATGGTGGACCGATTACACAGGTTGAAGGGGTACGCAATCTGGGCCGTTGGATGGGGATTGGACGGTTGGGAGGCGATGGGAGGGCGCGAACGGCGGCCGGCGGCGAGGAACGCGGCGGCGCCATTGGCGACTCACCGGAGTTCGCCGTTTCGGCGCTCCGGTGGCCCAAATTCAATGGCGTTTGGACGAGGAGCAAGAGGAGGAGGAGGCGAACTCACAGAGGAGCTTCTTGATGACGCGCGGCGACCGGGATGCGTCGGCGACGTCGAGAGGCGCGGCACGGCGGTGACGCTCGTCGCGGAGGGGTCCCCGATGGCGGAGCAGGGCGGAGAAGGGGTCCAGAAGGGGCGGCACGTCGTCGCTGAGCTAGGCGACGGGGTCGCGTCGACCGAGGAGGCCGGGGCGCGCGCGCGGCGGCTGGCCGCAGTGCGCGGAGGCGGTGCTCGGTGGCAGTGCGAGGTGGAGAGGGGAAGGGCGAGCTGCGTGTCGTCTTCGCGGGGGTCGAAGAGGTGCGCGACAACGTGACGGAGGTGGTGCGCGCGCGTGATGACCGGGACGCTGCCGGGAAGATGGCCGGCGTCGAGCTCACGCGGCGTCCGTGGCTCAAGCTCGACCGTCGAGTGTGCCGGGGAGGCGGAGGGTGGTGTGGAGCTGAGCGTCGGACAGAAAAGAGGGAAGAAGGGGGCTCGCCGGCGGCGTATTTCGCGGTGGCCGGAAATGGGGAAGATTGGGGAAATGCTCCGATTGGAGCTCGGTGATGGTCGAGAAGGGCAGGGAGGAGCTGGGGAATGGAGAGGGGAGCGCGGCGCATCGGCTCTTATAGGAGGGGGGAGGCAAGGGAGGCCGAGAGGGACGGTCGCGGTCGTGGTCTTCGGTCGTCGGCTTTAATGGAGATGGGACGCTACGTCTTGCCAGGGGATGGGTGCCTGCGCAGTGACGAGAGCACGAGATGGCCATAGTGGCGTCGATGCGATGGAACGGGGCGAGGCTCTCGTGGCGGTGACGTCGAGTCGACGAGCCTCACATGGCGACGGCATGGGCGCTCCTGCGCTGGCTGGAGGAGGGAGAAGAGGCTGACGGACGGGGCCCGCTCGTCAGTGAGACCAGGGGGAGAGGAGGTGGAGGAGGCTGGGCTGGACTGGGCTGCTGTTGGGCCCATGGCGGGCTGGCGTGGGAGAGGAAAAGAAAAGAGGAGAGGGATGAGTGGACTGGGCCGGGGGATGGATTCGGCCCGAGATGGGTCAGGAAAAGAAATGAGTTTTCCTTTTTGCTGGGATTTAAGTTTGATCAAATTTGAAATGGGTTCAAATTTGAATAGGAGATAAATTTGGTTTAGCACTCAAAATAAAACTCCCAAATGCATAAGATGGTTTTCATGCAGGTTTAAATTCAAGGTTTTGAATTCAATTTGAATTTGCAAAGGTTTAACATATAATTATTTTAGTTTGTTGTAAATTCAAAAGTTCAAACTTTTAGTGAATTTAAATGCCAGCAAACACTTGAGCATTGGTTTTAATATTTGAAAATTTTCATATTCTGCTAGGTTTTAATTCATTTAGTGTATTTTGCCTTTGAAAAATTGTGGCAAGGTAAGAGTTTGAGAAAAAAAAAAAATTTGAGTGATTTTTATTCCTTTTTGAATGTTTGAAATTTTGGGGTGTTACAGGGCTACCCCACTTAAAAGGAATCTCGTCCTCGAGATTCGTACGAGCTTCTGGACGGTGCAGAACTTCTCATGCGTCTTCTTGCTTGATGGTGGTAACATCCAAAATTTCGCTGAGGACTTCTTAGTGTTGTGGCTTTGATAGCATGTTCTTGTCATTGGAGTGGTCTTCGGTGCTGCAGATTGATGAAGACGATGCACTTTCTTTACTATTGCACGAGGGGTACTACCCCACTTAAAAGGATTTTAACTTGGGGTACCAAAGACAACATTCGGTTGTTTTCTCTGCTTATCTTATCCAAAGGTTTTAGGCTGTGCTCGTCATTCCATGGGTGACTTTTCCAAATGCCGTTATTTCCAAATTTATCCCCAATGATGAGTTTACTGTGGATGTTTATCCTGGCGTCGGAGGTAAGTACTTTTCCAATTATGTCGTTTCAAATCTGTTCTTATCCAAGACAGACAGCCATATATGTCATCATCATACCAACTCTTGATTCAACAGTCTATTGATATATAAAAGCACAGAGTACAACATGTTGCTCATATTACACACCCTTACATAAAGTTTTGTGACCATTGACGTCCAAACTCAAGATACAGTAGGTTGTACTTCGACAAGGTTGTTACTCGTTATCTCCTTGCGTGACAGCTCCAGGGCAATCTGCTACGAAGTGGCCATGATTTCGGCACAAGTAGCACTTCTGATTTGCTCTTGGTACCTTCTTTCCTGGTGGTTTGTCTTCACTGCTCTGCTTACGAGTACTGGGAGTCTTAGAACCAGAAGGGTTTGCACGTGGTTTGTTTTTCTTCCTCTTTGAATATCCCTGCTTCTGGGGATATTTCCATTCCTTATCTTCACATTTTCTTTTTGGCTCCGATGGTTGGATCTCATGATTTTTGTCATTCTCCTGATCTGTCAGAGCTTCTTCAAGCAAAATGGCCTTATTCATCAGTGTGTTGAAATCCGGGTAGTTGTGAGTGACCAGATGTACTCTCAGGTTATGGCTGAGACCTTTTCTGAAACGGTTCTGCTTCTTCTGATCTGTGTTGACCTCATCTGGGGCGTATCGGGCTAACTTCGTAAACTTCCGGATGTATTCATTCACTGTCATAGATTCCTGCTTCAGGTTACGGAATTCATCCGCTTTCATGTCCATGATTCCTTCTGGGATATGGTATTCACGAAAGGCTTGCTGGAATTCATCCCAAGTAATACCATCTTGGTCTGCAACTGTTTCCTTGAAGTTATCCCACCATTCTGCGGCAACTCCAGCTAGTTGGTGAGTGGATAACATCACTTTCTCTTGATCACTGGCTGTGACAATATCCAGCTTCTTAGTAACATTTTTGAGCCAATCATCCGCAGTTAAAGGGTCATCTTCAGTGTTGTCATAGACAGGTGGCCTGAGCTTCAAGAATTCTGTTATCTTAGAATTAATTCCATAACTGCTTTGTTGTCCCTGAGTAATTACTTCCAGGAGTTGATTCTGCTTGGCCATCACTTCTGTGAGGTTGACCGGTGGTGGTTGAGGCATCACATTACTATCCTGGTTGTCATTGTTGACAGTCTCTTGGTTGATTTCTTCTTCATCATGGTGAACTACCTCAGTTTCATGGTTGTGGGCTGCGGTGGGGCCTCTTTGACTTGCTTCTCGACGTTGTTGAGTAGCTGGCTTCTTTCTCTTATTAGTTCCATCTCTTGCAGTTCTTCCAATGGCGTCATGCCTTCCAGGTGCTTTTGTTCTGCGCTTCTGGCGGTTCTGAGTCTTGGCAGGCTTCTTCGGCGGCATCCTGCTTTCAGCAACAGGGAATTAGGCATGGGTTAGGTGGGGTTTTGGCCTTAAGCTGTTGTTAAGCTGCTACATTAGACTGTTGTTATGTTATTATATTGTTTAAGTTTATTAGGTTAAGAGCATACAATCAAGAAATAAGGAGCCAAAACGACAAAAGAAAACATCGAATCACACAAACAACGTGATTTATTTGTTGTGGTTTCGAGGGTGATCGTACTACAAACGTGGTTTAGGGCTCGAGGGTATGTTGGCTATCGATCTTGATTGTCCTCAAAACTCGACCAATAATCCGTGACCAAAAAGAATCGAGAAGGTCATATGATTTGGTCGGTAGAGAAACACCGTTGCTCACACTTCTGCATTGGAGGGCTTCATTGACTTGGCGTTTGGAGTTAACCAGGCAAATGTATTCATGATCATTGCATTTCAGAAGGTTGATTTTCTGGACTTGCACTTCATTTTCATTCTGAGGGTGGTCAAAACATTATTTCACAGCAACACTGATACTTTTATTGCTCACAGACAGGATTACACCTTAATACAACTTAGATTATCCAGATTACAACTCTTTACAAAAACTACCATTAATCCTTGTGATAAGGTACCATAACTGAAAGTGACAACATGGTTCCAAGCCATCCTTCATGAGGGACTTATTTTGGATATCCTGGCACAAGTAGCATGTCTGCATACTCGACATACCTCGTCGTCTTCAGGGTTGTAATCTTTTGACACTAGTTATTGCCATCTTTATTTCCTTGCTCGAGAAGTTCAGGGCAATCCGCTATGAAATGCCCATGCTTTCGGCAGGCAAAGCATGTTCGACTGACTGGTGGTACCCTTCGGTTGACCACGGGTGGCAGATTTGCACTGCTTGGGCCTTCATGTATACCCGTCGGTTGGTGAAAGGTATGTCCTTTTGCTGCGATCTGGGGCTTCTTGAGCTTTCCAGACTTAACTCGACCAGATCCTTGTACGACATTCTTTCTCTTCTTGTTGCATCTCTCATTGGCATCTCTTGGTTGCAGCAGTTTTGTGAGATCGTCGATCTCTTCATTGATCTCCTTTACTGACTCCTTCAGATTAGTCAACTTTGCAAGTACACTTGCGAGGACAGGAGGTGACAGGTACGTGCCATCCATGTTATTCCAAGCTTCTTGCTCTTGACGCTCTGGCTGTACCGCAGATTGAACCTGTGCAGGTGGTGCTGCGACTTGAGGTACTTTATGCTTCATGTGGGTAACCGTAGCTCTTGCTTCATTGAACTCACGGTAGGAGCAATTGGCAATCTTATGTCCAGGGTTATGACAATAGAAGCACGTCCTCGGTGGTCTGGTGCCCTTAGTAGCATTGACCTTGTTCCTTTGCCCGGGAACCATACCCGGTGCACGGTAAACCTGGTATAGGTTGCCTTCCACTTCTACGGTCACATAGTCCTCATTGTCCATTGGGTTGAACCTTCCTGTACACAGACGTTTCCAGATCAGATACTTCTTGTTGGAGAGAAGGAAGCAAAGGGTTTTTAACAAGAGGGGAAAAATTATTAGGAGAAGTTTTGCAACTAGTTTTGAAAATAGTCATTTTCGAGCGTAACAAATCCTAGGTTTTCGTTCTACAGTCAAGCATTGCTCTGATACCACTCTGTCATACCCCATTTCTGGAATATGTTGTGCATCCTGTACCAGTCCCTGGATCAGTAGCTGATACGCACCAGAACACAGATATGATAATCAAAAGCATACTTTGAATTGGTAGATAAGCATAATACCTGATATATAGGACCCTTAGTGGCGGCACGACTAGGAAATATCCAAGTCCAACCAACCAGCTAACGGTGAAGCAGACAGCGGAAAACCTTGGCCCAAGCCACAAGCACACTTGAGAGGCAGAACCGAAAACCCAAACGTCGTCGTCTTTTACGAAATCTTCTCCTACTAAACCAACAATCGCAGACGCGTGAGTACATAAGGTACTCAGCAAGCCCTACACTACACAAGGGTATATATATACATGCATACTTGATCTTAGCAAGGATGAGGCTATATGGTTTATTTGCAGCAAGCAAGCTTTATGCAGGGTTCCCTAAAGCAGGGCAAGGATTCATAGATAAAACAGAGGATTGACTGTCAATATTTTAGTTGGTTGGCCCTGGGGGAGTATGGAGCCTTCCCGCCAGTTCCCAAGTTTTAGTTGGGCCTTCTGACCTCAAGGATCATACCGACCCGGCACACTTGCCATCACTTCCAAAACACGGGCTGACTACAACCCACACACACGCCAAGGAAAGAGAGAAGTGGCTAATCCATACGTGCGCAACAATAATGTGTCATATGCCGTGACAACGTCCATCCGGATGAATTTTTACACTCTGCAGAGGTTGTACATCTTTTCCCACGAGCTATGCACCCTTTGCAAGGGGGTACATAACGCCTAGTCCATATCCTCCGAGTAGTCTCACAATTCCACCACGAAATCACACCCAGGGGCTTGTGACATGAAAGGTCACACACTGGCACTGTACACCTGTAAGAGGGTACGTCATGCTCCTGTAACATATAGCAGGATCCTGTAACACATACCAGGACGGGCGGCACTCCCGTAACCTATAGCGGGTTCCGCGAGCCGGATCATAGGTACGTTTCCTATGTCCTTTTCCTGAGCTTTCGTTGCCTCGACTGGCCTCCAGATGGCATTTGCAAGAATACTAGAAAGATAGGGTAGGTCCTTCCCATACAGGTTCCGTGGTTGTACGAGAATCATTATGTTAACGGGCGTCAGAACCGGTCCTTATATGGCCGGGCAAGCACCATATCCCGCACTAGGGGCCTATAACATCAACATCCATTCACTAGTGGCCTTGCCCGCAATCCAACCCATCCCATCATCACCGCCACCATCAACATCATCACCTAACACAATTGTGCTACTCCCAAACCCATTATATCACACACACCACCAAACTCATTTAACACAGTTGTAAAACATATATGTGTGTAAGGTGTAGCAATGTAGAATCATTGCAGGGGTCCTAAGTATTCTAGTAGCAAGGTAAAGTGCCATCATAGAAATGACGAAACTATCCTAGGGTTATCAAGGTGACAGGTAATCAAAGGGGTAAACAAGGATTCAGATATAAACGCCCTAGTAACAGCCATCAATATCAATAAGCAAGTAGGTCCATAGCTACATAAGCAGTAAAATAACAAGTGATGCATAATACTAGAGTAGGCTCTATAGGTGCATTGCGAAAACAGTAGGTTCAATCATGATCAAGGGGGTGTAGAGCTTGCCTTCACTAATTAGTCTTCTTCTTCACGTCCTCGTAATCCGGGTCCTCAGGTCCTAGAAGCTCGTACCTTGACTCTTATGTCGGGATCGATGTCTTCAAGTCCTTCTTCGAAGCTCGTCCTTGAAGCTTGTATCTTCTGGTTCTTTCTTCAGTTCTTCCTCGAATCTCGCGTAAGCTAGCGTATAAAAAGATACCGTATAAACAAACTATCGCAAAGGAAAATGAGATCGAGAAGAACCACACAAGATCCAATTAACTCCAAAAGAATCGATAGAACACCGGGAAAGACAAAGGACACAATCATGTATGATGTATTAGGTTTTACTTTAGGATGGGCTTATTATCTTAAGAGAGACTATCAGGGGTGATGCATCGGGCACTAAGGCTTTTGATGTAAAGGTGGGATGCTAAACCATGATAAGTGCACGAGGGTATGTGTAAGTAGAAACGGCGGGTGTACGTGTTGGTTGTACACTGGCAGCATTACGGCTTTATATAGGTCGTAACCTATATAAAGGTTTATGCAACAAACGTACTAGTGCAAGGTGTGTTACTTTAATTACCTACTTAAATTAGGGTATTAACTAATGGTGATTAGCTATTAATTACTTACTATATTGATTAATTACTAAGATTATTCCACTAGTTATTTGTCATGAGCTAAGCGCATGACGATGGCTCGTGTACGTGATTATGCAGGACATGGATGCATGGTTGCGAATAAAAGACAAGGGTCAATCAATAAGATCAACTAGCAATTGAAATAGCAATGAACAATAAATCCAATAACCTCCAATGAAGGACCACATAAATACGAGAATAGCAATAAATAACAGAGCTCGGTAAGGATCGGTGGTAATCAATAGGTTAAGGTTGATGAAGCGATAGTTGAGATAGGTTTGGGTTGTAAAAGAGTTGCGATGAAAGAGGTTGCTAGGTTATGATATAGAGCAGTATGACAAGATTGGATAAGCTTGTCGCCAAAAGATTTGCGAGCATTGATGTGCGAGCTCGACAGCACATGATTTATCGACATGGGATTTAGGGTATTAGGTTTCATGGCGATACAACACGAAGAATTGGGTAGGTTCCATGCTAGCGAGTCAGGGTGTATGTGCGACATACAAGGTTAAGGCGGAAGGATGTATTGAGATAAGGAAGGTACTAGGTTTTAAGGTGAAAGGTGTTGCAAGATTGGTTAGGCCCAACGCCAAATGACGAACGCGCACTTGCGACAAGTGACATCGACGTCATATGACTTGCCGATATGGGATTTTTGGACATTGATGGCTTGTAGGTCTGTTCTAGTGCTCCAATCTCAGTACCAAAGGGTACTACGCATTTCTACGAACGCGTGAGCGCAAGAATCGCTCAAAACGGAGCTACGGTTAAGAAAATATGATGGTTTAAAGGTTCTAAGGGCATATTTGCAATTACAGAAACATCCTGAGGATATATCTGTAATTACCAAAAGGATTTAGGGGCTGAAAAGTAATTACAGAGAGTTTTGGGGATCAATCTGTAAATACAGAAAAGTTTAGGGGCCTCGGTGCAAAATGACAGGGGCTAAAATATAATTACAGAAAAGTATAAGGTTGTTTCTGTAAAAAGACAGGACCTAAACAGAATTATGTAAAAGTTTAGGGGTTTATCTGTAAAAGTACAGGGGCTGGGGATTTTCTGGATTTCCTGATTTATTTTCCTATTGAAAAACATGTGGACCGAGTCCACGGTCTCGTGGACCGGGGCAGGGGGCGTGGTCCACTGGTCCATGGTGGACCGATTACACAGGTTGAAGGGGTACGCAATCTGGGCCGTTGGATGGGGATTGGACGGTTGGGAGGCGATGGGAGGGCGCGAACGGCGGCCGGCGGCGAGGAACGCGGCGGCGCCATTGGCGGCTCACCGGAGTTCGCCGTTTCGGCGCTCCGGTGGCCCAAATTCAATGGCGTTTGGACGAGGAGCAAGAGGAGGAGGAGGCGAACTCACAGAGGAGCTTCTTGATGACGCGCGGCGACCGGGATGCGTCGGCGACGTCGAGAGGCGCGGCACGGCGGTGACGCTCGTCGCGGAGGGGTCCCCGATGGCGGAGCAGGGCGGAGAAGGGGTCCAGAAGGGGCGGCACGTCGTCGCTGAGCTAGGCGACGGGGTCGCGTCGACCGAGGAGGCCGGGGCGCGCGCGCGGCGGCTGGCCGCAGTGCGCGGAGGCGGTGCTCGGTGGCAGTGCGAGGTGGAGAGGGGAAGGGCGAGCTGCGTGTCGTCTTCGCGGGGGTCGAAGAGGTGCGCGACAACGTGACGGAGGTGGTGCGCGCGCGTGATGACCGGGACGCTGCCGGGAAGATGGCCGGCGTCGAGCTCACGCGGCGGCGTGCGGCGGAGCGGCGCGCTCGCGCGTCCGTGGCTCAAGCTCGACCGTCGAGTGTGCCGGGGAGGCGGAGGGTGGTGTGGAGCTGAGCGTCGGACAGAAAAGAGGGAAGAAGGGGGCTCGCCGGCGGCGTATTTCGCGGTGGCCGGAAATGGGGAAGATTGGGGAAATGCTCCGATTGGAGCTCGGTGATGGTCGGGAAGGGCAGGGAGGAGCTGGGGAATGGAGAGGGGAGCGCGGCGCATCGGCTCTTATAGGAGGGGGGAGGCAAGGGAGGCCGAGAGGGACGGTCGCGGTCGTGGTCTCCGGTCGTCGGCTTTAATGGAGATGGGACGCTACGTCTTGCCAGGGGATGGGTGCCTGCGCAGTGACGAGAGCACGAGATGGCCACAGTGGCGTCGATGCGATGGAACGGGGCGAGGCTCTCGTGGCGGTGACGTCGAGTCAACGAGCCTCACATGGCGACGGCATGGGCGCTCCTGCGCTGGCTGGAGGAGGGAGAAGAGGCTGACGGACGGGGCCCGCTCGTCAGTGAGACCAGAGGGAGAGGAGGTGGAGGAGGCTGGGCTGGACTGGGCTGCTGTTGGGCCCATGGCGGGCTGGCGTGGGAGAGGAAAAGAAAAGAGGAGAGGGATGAGTGGACTGGGCCGGGGGATGGATTCGGCCCGAGATGGGTCAGGAAAAGAAATGAGTTTTCCTTTTTGCTGGGATTTAAGTTTGATCAAATTTGAAATGGGTTCAAATTTGAATAGGAGATAAATTTGGTTTAGCACTCAAAATAAAACTCCCAAAAGCATAAGATGGTTTTCATGCAGGTTTAAATTCAAGGTTTTGAATTCAATTTGAATTTGCAAAGGTTTAACATATAATTATTTTAGTTTGTTGTAAATTCAAAAGTTCAAACTTTTAGTGAATTTAAATGCCAGCAAACACTTGAGCATTGGTTTTAATATTTGAAAATTTTCATATTCTGCTAGGTTTTAATTCATTTAGTGTATTTTGCCTTTGAAAAATTGTGGCAAGGTAAGAGTTTGAGAAAAAAAAATTTAAATTTTGAGTGATTTTTATTCCTTTTTGAATGTTTGAAATTTTGGGGTGTTACAGTCCCCCCCCCCCCCCCCCCCCTCGCCGCAGGTCGAGTTTCTTTTTATGACTGTCCGTTTGTCCATCTCTAGCTCCACTATTTCTCTTTACTTTTTATTTTATTTTTAAATACAGTGTTGAAGCAAACGCTCACATGTCGGCATCCCGTTGTCGACGAAGATTTTGCAAACCACTGAAAGAATAATTAGCTATAAATATAACACCCTTATCGAATGAATAACTTAAACCAGGATAGGTTGGTTCAGTTCAGTCACGAGTGACCTAACCAGACGAGAGTACAGCTGAGCTACGTTCACTCTACACTTCTCTTTATTTAATCTAAACAAATTAAGATTCATAACATTGCTAAAAAATTAAGAATCATAACAATTAAATGTATGTTTTACTTTTATCCAATTACTGTGGCAATTTCGTAGCCTTGAAAGGCCATGACGGCGGAGAGGAAATGAAAAAAGCATAGAGCAATAACATACGCAGTACAGTACAGGTACAGCGCAAATTCGATGTTCCTTGTTTAGTTGCCTTTCCATGTAATCCAGCGAAGAACAGAACACCACGCGTCCTCTTATTTGCTAACCCAACTATCAGAGCCAGAAAACCAGTTAAGAAAACAAGCATCGAAGATCACTCGGCAGCAAGCAATTCAAAAGCTACGAGTCCGCCCGTGTTCATAGAAAGAAAGACACGACTAGCTAGGCGGCGGCGCCGAGACTGGCGGCGACGTCGATGACGAAGCGGTAGCGGACGTCGTTCTTCTCGAGCCGCTCCAGCGCCGTGTTGACGTAGTCCATCTTGATGACCTCCACCTCGGCGCCGATGCCGTGCTTCCCCGCGAACTCCAGCATTGCCTGGCAGTCCCCGACGCTGCCGACGCTGTTCCCGGCGACACCCTTCCCGCCGGGCACGATAGCGTACACCGGGAGCTCCAGCGGCTTGCTCGGCACGCCCACCACCACCATCTGCCCCATCGGCTTCAGCAGCGCCAGCAGCGGCGCGATCGGGTGCCACGCCGACACCGTGTCGATGATCCCGTCCATGGTGCCCGTCGCCGCCTGCGCATATATATTAGGAGTGTTCCTAGTTAATTGTTGTAGTCTTGCAGATGTTGGTTGGATTTATTCTCAGTGTCACCGAAGAGTGACGAGGCGTGTGATGTTGTCAGCAGGTACTACGTCACCTTCATCTGGTCGGGGTCGCGGCTGACCAAGAACTCGTCGGCGCCGAGGTGGTCGATCGCCTCCTGTCTCTTGCTCGGCGACGTGCTGATGACGGTGACCTTCATCCCGAACGCCTTGCCGAACTTGACGGCGACGTGGCCGAGTCCGCCGAGCCCGACGACGCCCAGGTGCTTGCCGGCCTCGTTCAGGCCGTGGCGCATCATCGGGCTGTACACGGTGACGCCGGCGCAGAGCAGCGGCGCCGTCCGGTCCAGCGCCAGGCCGTCGGGCACGCGGACCACGTAGTTCTCCCTCACCACGATCACGTCGGAGAAGCCGCCCAGCGTGACCGCGCCGCCGCGCGCGCGGTCCACGCCGTTGGAGGTGTGCACGACCCCGGCGCAGTAGTTCTCGTGGCCCTTGGCGCAGCACTCGCAGGAGCGGCACGAGTCCACGAAGTAGCCCACGCCCACCGTGTCGCCGGCCTTGAACTTGGTCACGCCGGGGCCGACGTTCTCGACGACGCCGACGATCTCGTGCCTGTGCCAAGCCATACCGCGCCATTAATTGCTAGCTGTAATCAACACTTACGTTCTTAACTGATTGCCTCTATGTGTAACCGGTGGAGAATACATCGGTGGATAATTGAATTGATTACCCGGGGACGACCGGGTACATGGCGTTGCCCCAGTCGTTCTTGATGACATGGAGGTCCGTGTGGCAGATCCCGCAGTAGAGCACCTTGATCGTCACGTCGTCGTCGCTCTGAACCCTGAAGTTGCAATTGATGAACAGGGTAAGCACGGGTTTTGTGCGCATGATGGCAAAGGGCCACCCTCTTTTTACGCCGTTGAAAAGTCCACATTCTTCTTCCCCAGTTCACATCTAGCTGCGCGGCATGGGCATCAGCGGTGGCGCTGTGGCGGGCACACAAAAGCTTATGGGTCAGCTAGCGGCGGCGGCGCGCACATCAAGCACCGCATGGGGGAGTGCTAGCAGTTCCCGGCACGGCGACGGCGGCGCGCATCAAGCAGCTCGAGGCGGTGCATCCCCTAGTAGCGGTGCCGGCGGCGAATTTCAGCAGACTCTCAAGGCCGCGAAGCTGGAAAGCGCGCCGCTGCAGGGTGGCGGAGCTGGCTAGGCTTCATGGCATTCACATGAATGCCCAAAAATTCTAAAAATAGGCTGAATGTAACTTAAAAATCATAAAAAAAATACAAGGATTTGAGCTAAAAACGAATACCTAGCTTCAAAAATATGGAAAAATGAATGCCCAGTTCAAAAATGAATGCCCAGCTGAGCAATCTCAGCTCCGCCATTGGCAGGGGCGCGAAGCACCAAGCCGTACCAGCAGCAAGCGCGAGTCCTTGAACATACATGATTGTGAAACATAGATGAAAGTATAATACAGCTACAACAACGTGCATGATTGTGGAACCATGCAACTAATAAAGTACTAGTATATACTTTGTAATAAAAAAATATCTCACAGGTAGATTATTAGTTCAGTGTTGGCTAAACATACTACAATGGCTAAATTAGAAATTTGCGGAAACTATAGTGGCAGCTAGAGCAACATTGTCTACTCTCATTTCTTGACAAAGCAGGATTTAGTCTCTCTTTTTCCCCCCTTTTTTTCTTTTTGTAATGAAGATGTAGCCTTCTCTTGATAAAAGCAAGAGTGAGCCCTCTTCTAGGAGCTGGACTCGTCCTGCCACCTTGTGTTTCGGATCTGAAACAAACTACCCAACTCTTCTAGGCACACTTCAGTTCTCTAAGGACATGGCCTTAACACAAAAACAGAGAAAGCAGAGTGCCTAACGATGCAAGCCAAGGACGACGGCGACGACGAGAAGACGCATACACAACGTCGCGTACCTTCTGGAGAAGCTGTAAGGGGAGAGCACGCCGGTGGCGTCCCTCGCAGCCCAGCCGAGCGCCGCCTTGCCGCCTTGCTCCATCTCTTGCCCCGCGGTCGCTCTTGGCCTCTGCCTGTGATGCCGCCGAGCTCTGGAGGGCGAGGCTGCCGCGACACTTGCTCTTGCGAGATGGTTGTGCTTCCTTGCTGTGAACAAGCGAGCATCTAATAGTGCGCCGGGGACGGGCACGGGAAGACACGAGCTCGGGACGCGGATGCGAAAATGATGCGACATAACTGCTCCTATGAGAGAGATCTAAATCCTATTCGGTGTGTTTCTGGTGGGTTAGGGCGTCAGATATGCTGATCTTGAGAAAAAGAAACGACAATGAGTTCCCCACGTTCGAAATGGGACCATAGCCATGTGTCCATTCTGAGCAGGGAATGTGGTATCCATCGTCCAGGATCTATTCTGGGCAGAGTTTTGTTAGTTGAGATAGTAAAATGAACTATCCATTTAGTTTGAACAATATTGTCACATCTTAATTTCTAGTAAGATATACTTAAGGAAGATTATAGCGTGATTGCAAAAAGTAAAGGAGGAGACAAAGAATGCAATTTGGACATGTGATCAGTATTGTGCCCACTGGTCACACTGACTAAGAGGGAGCACTGGGATCCGTTAAAGCATCACATGACAGCAAGGACGAGGGGCCCGTAACGTGTTAGCAAAGACAAAGAGCGTACAAAAGCAGCTGTCGGCACAGCAACATGTTACTCTCGTGTTGTGATTCACGCCTTGATATTTCTGCTCGCATGTGGCTACCCTTCACTGAAAGTTGCATCTGATGTTGGGTAGCACATGCAACCCCGTTTTCAAAGTCAACGTCATGGTGGTATCCATCATAGTTTTGGCTGTGGGACAAAGCCTGATCTGGAGGCTGCATGTGTTTCGTGTTTTCTCTTTTGAATTTGCTGTTCTTGAGAGGAGTTTGATTATTCCCACTGCACAGATTAAAGCTCCCCACAATCTCTAGCGTACAATGACGTCATCTCAACATTTTTCTTAGCTTTGCAGTATTTTAGCATGGTCTTAGTTGGCACATAGAGAGTAATATGATAAAGTATTTTGTTTATGAAACGTTTTCTATAGTCCCTTTTTTGTTGTACTACTATGACTTTAAAATTCAAGGCTAGTATACGTACAAGTTGTTTGTCAAAACAGCGCAATGGTGATCCTAACCAGCTGGAGTCTCTGGAAGAAGGAACGAAATGTGAGGACTTGAAAAGGGCCGTCTCTGCTCCCAGGGGTGCTGGCGCAACAGATCAGAGAGGAAGGATGGCGACGGTTTCAGGCAAGCTACAAGGATGTGTTGGATTTTATTCAATGCACTGTTCATGGCCCCATAAGTAGTGCTAGTTGTCGTCTAGTCATTGTGTAATTACAACCTGATGCAACTCCAAACTGATTGCGCTTTCTGCTTCCTCTTAATAAAAAATATGCTAAGGCATGTTCTTAAAAAAAAACGCCAATGAGTTCAACATGCTTGCAAGTCGATGGGACACACAATCAGCCATAGAACGCAGATCAATAAGCCACTCGCAAAAAAATTATAGCCCTAAAAACGGAGCTGAACTGACCCAAATTTGAAACAGCCTACCGCACCTTGATTCTTGCATGTCTTTCCATAGTGAATGGGGATGGCATATTGGGACCTTATTTAATTTGGTGATAATGTGGCGTAATTTAAAGATATATTTAGATCTATTTTTAGTTGTATTGTTGGAAGAAGGGGGGATCCGGGCCTAATAATTATAACTTAAACCACTTTTATAAAACTCTCTGACACTATTATAAAACTCGACCTGCCGGGGTAAGACCGCCCCCAACGGCATTTAATTAAGGAGAATAACCTCTCACGCAGGTCGAGAAAACCCCCGAACCCCCTCCCCGATCCTACACAGGGACTCAGCTGGCCGTTGTGAGCTCCGGCGCGAGTCTTTACCATGTGCTTTGACCCGAGGAGGACGAGGGGATTTTTTTACTCTGCACTGCAGCGTGGCATATCTCAGCCACATGTGCTACAGTGCGCGCGCGGTAGCGCGCGCAGGTGCCGCGGCGGGGGATCGAACCCCGGTCGACAGGGCAAACGCCCCGGAGCCCTCTGGCTCTGACCAGTCGGGCTGCCCCCGCGTTGGCTCTGACACTATTATAACTTGTAGAAATAAAAACAGTGATGTTTCTTCAACCGATATCTATTTTAGCTAAGGTAGTACAAATTGAGAGTAACAGGAGATGACTTTATTTTACTTTTAACAAGACATATTTTTTCATTTATTTATTCACTTTGCAGCTTTTGCGAAATTGTGATTTTACAAGTCATGGTGCGGAGTTCAAAAGAGGAATGCCTAGCCGGCCCAAAGTTTTGATGGGCCATATAGGCCTTCTAAATTTGCGATCAACAATGGGTAGACTATTATTCTCTTGCTAGTCCCAAATGTTACGGCCCACTCTCTTCGTGCTGCTAGTTTTTGTTTCTTTTTCTTGAAGCTGCCTATTGTATAAAAAGAGATGGGCCATTTCATCTTAAAAAATATTTTGGCCTTTACAAAAGAACACGCGTGGAGTTCTTTACCACAAGAAATTCACTCCTTCCGGATCAGAAGCTTATTGCTGAAATAATGTAAGCACGAGCACGGAACACTCCTCCCGGATCAGAAGCTCAAATCTGGACTAGCAGGTTTTATGACAAAGGAACTAACTGACCGCCATCTGAAGTTGCTTTATCTAAGTTGCCGAGGGGAAAAAAAAAAAGAAATACCTTTTTAGATAAAGGGAAATTCTATTTCATCAAGCAAATGAAAGCATCCCGGCCTCTATATCACTTGATGTATTTAGCCGTTCATTATTACAAAACTTATCTATGTGTAGACTCCGTCTACCCCATAGGCCAAAAAGGACATCACCAAACAAAAGGTGTGTAAAAAGTAAATAGTTCATCAACATAACCTATTACTAAATTTCCACCCGTGTTTGGCAAAGATGTCTATTGTCACCGTTTCCAAAAGGCAAGACGTTTCGAGCAATGCATCTCTTCCCTCCTCCTTTTGGAACAAAGACCAAGTCCTCATCCAGTAAGTGCCCCTGTAGATTACCCGCATAGGAGTTACAATAACTTTTTTATCAAAAACAACATCATTACGGATTAACCATATTGACCAACATATGGCGCCCAAACCCTCTAGCATTAGATTCCTCTCTCTAGAACTAAACCCACTAATCCAATCGCCATACCTATTAGGGGGTCTTAGACCAAAAGAAGCTCAATCAACCTCCAAATTAATCTAGCAAAATTGCACTCAAAGAAAAGATGTTGTATAGTTTCAAGATTACTACAAAAACAACATTTGTGATTTCCGTTCCAGTTTTTTTTCGCTAAATTATCTTTGGTGAGTATAACTCCTTTATGCAAGAACCAAATAAACACTTTAATTTTTAGAGGCACTTTAATTTTCCACAAGTACCTATTATTTGCAATAATACTTGTATTTATCATCGCTCCATACATCGATTGGACTGAAAACTTTGCCCCTTGATTAAGAGACCATTTGAAAGTATCACGTTCACCAACTAATTGTACATCGAGCAATTTAGTAACAAGATTATGCCAAGCCACTAGTTTATCTCCTGTTATAGCTCTCCTAAATGATATATTCAACGGATTTGAACTCATAACAGTAGATATAGTGTCATGTTTTTTCCTTACTATATTGTAAAGAATCGGAAATTGGTCTCTTAAAGTACTATTGCCTAGCCATCTATCTTCCCAAAATCTGGTTTGAGTGCCATCCTTTACTATAAAGGAACCAAATTGTAAAAATTGATCTTTGACACTCATTAAACCAGACCAGAAGTGTGAATCACCAGGTTTCATTTGTACTTGAGTCAACGTTTTGTTGTTTAGGTACTTATTTCTCAACAACTGCTGCCATAACCCATCCTCATTCAAGAGTTTATACAACCATTTACTTAGTAAGCATTTATTTTGGATCTCAATGTCTAGAATTCCTAGTCCTCCCTGATCCTTTGGCCTACAGATAATATCCCATCTTGCAAGTCTGTATTTTTTTTTATGTTCGTCGCCCTGCCAAAAAAATCTGGACCTGTAGTAGTCCAGCTTCTTTAGCACCCCCTTCGGGATCTCAAAGAATGAACACATAAAAAGGGCAAGACTGCTTAAGACTGAATTAATTAACACCAGCCTTCCACCATATGACAAATGCTTACCCTTCCAACTACTTAATTTCTTTTCAAACTTATCCTCTATAACTTTCCAGTTTTTGTTACTCAATCTTCTATGATGCATTGGTATACCCAAATATCTAAAGGGATACTCTCCCATGTCATATCCAAACAATTGTGTATATATATGCTGATGTTCTGTTGCCTCCCCATAGCAGAACAGCTTGCTTTTATGGAAGTTAATCTTTAAGCCTGATAACTGCTCAAAAGCACATAAGAGCAATTTCATATTTTTGGCTTGGTCCAGATTATGTTCCATAAAGAGTATTGTGTCATCTGCATATTGTAGGATTGAGAGGCCATCATCCACCAAATGTGGTACTAACCTTTTGATTTGCCCTTCTTCTTTACCTCTAGCTATTAAAATAGCAAGCATGTCTACAACCAGATTGAATAATATTGGAGATAGCGGGTCACCCTGCCTTAAACCCTTCTTTGTTTGAGAATATCTTCCTATATCATCGTTAACTTTTACTCCAACACTTCCTCTAGATACAAAGTTTTCTATCCATGAACACCACTTACTAGAAAAACCTTTCATCCTTAGAGTCTGTTGGAGAAAAGACCATTTAACTTTATCATAGGCTTTTTCGAAGTCCAACTTCAAAATTACTCCATTCATTTTCTTCCTATGCAGCTCGTGAATTGTCTCATGTAAGATGACCACACCTTCCATAATATTTCTTCCCTGCATAAAAGCAGTTTGAGAAGATCTAACCAAATTATCTGTAACCTTCGTAATCCTATTGACTGCTACTTTAGTGAATATCTTAAAGCTCACATTAAGTAGGCAGATAGGTCGAAACTGCTTAATCTGAGTAGCCTCCTTCTGTTTTGGTAGCAAGGTTATGATACCAAAATTCAGGCTATGTATAGGTAAACTTCCATTGTGAAAATCATAAAACAGGGCCATCAAGTCCTTTTTAATCACCTCCCAGAAAGCTTGATAAAACTCAGCTGGGAAGCCGTCTGGACCTGGAGCTTTGTTATGTTTCATTTGGAATATGGCCTGTTTGACTTCATTCTCTGAGAACACTTCTGTGAGTCGTTCATTTTCCTCATTCGAGACCTGGGGTATATCATCTCTATGATTTTCTATCAGACTAAAGTCGTTACAATCTGAAGGTCCAAAAAGGCCTTCATAAAATGTTGTAATATATGACTTTAGCTGATCATCACCTCGTATGATCTGATCCCCATCCTCTAACTGGAAAATTCGTGTTCTTCTAAATTTCCCATTTGCTACCAACTGAAAATACTTCGTATTACTATCTCCTTTAAGTAATTGTTCTGTTTTTGACCTTTGGTACCATTTGATTTCCTCTTCTCTCAACAATTGGACAAGCCTTTCCTTTAAACATTGTTTCAGATCAACCTCATGTGGTTGTAACAATGTGGTTTCAGCTTTTTTTGTCCAGTTGTCCTACTATGTCAAGTATTTCTTGCTTTTCTTTCTTATATGTACCACTTGTATTCTTTGCCCAACCCCTCAAAAACTGCCGCAGCCTTCTTATTTTGTTCTCATTTTCCCATACATCTTTAACTAGATCATAAAAAACATCTCTCATTAGCCAGCCTAGTTCAAATTTGAACATATGCTTTTGGCCTTTAGAAGGATTCCCAATATCTAGTAGTAGAGGAGTGTGGTCTGAGATATCTCTGGTCAAAGCTTCCACGGTTGCTTTTGGGAATTTTAAATCCCAGTCAGTACTTACAAGAATCCGATCTAGTTTCTCAAAGGTTGGCACCGGCAAACTGTTTGCCCATGTGTATTGCCTTCCAACTAGATCAATTTCTCGTAAGTCCAAACCATTAATAACAGCGTTAAACAAGAAAGGCCACCTGTCATCATATCTATCATTGTTTTTTTCACTTGGATCTCTAATAATATTAAAATCACCTCCTATTAAAATGGGTAAAGTTTCTATTCTGCAAGCATGCACTAACTCAGTAAGAAAATTTTCTTTATACTCATTTTGTGCAGCACCATAAACAGAAATCAATACCCACTCGTATCCATCATTTTTGTTTCTCAGCTTAAACTTTATGTAAAAGTCGCCGTGTGAGATTTCAGCAATATCGAAAGCATCTAGGCTAACGCCTACTAAGATGCCTCCTAATCTGCCTCTAGGTGATGTCCAACTCCATAGAAATTTTTTTCCACCACAAAAGTGTTTCAGTTCGGCTTCTGTGAAATCATCTCTTCCTGTTTCTAGGAGAGCAATGAAATCCAGATGCTGTTCATGAGAAATGTCTGCTAGAAAAAGGGATTTAGCCAAGTTTCGAAGACCTCTGCTATTCCAGAAGACACCTTTCATTTAGACTTTTGTAGTTTTTTATTTTTCTTCAATGAGGCCGAACCTTTGCTTTTCTTCTAAGTCTTATTTTTCTTTTTCCTGGGGACAGCTTTAAAGTCATTTAAAAAATGACTACTGTCGTCTCCCATGGTTTCCTCAGTTAAATCGTCACAAAGGTTCCCCAAAGTAAGACAATCCAACCCATCGTCACTATCATTATCACTGCCCTCTGATTCAATCACAATATTTTTATTCCTTGCATTTTTATTGACCACAGATAATCTATCAATTTATAAATTCTTAATACAAGTAACACTCTTCAAACAATCTGACCCCAAAGAGACTCCTACTGACTTGATATTATTTTCTATTTGCGAATCTGTTAAAGAAAGGATGGAATTTTTAATACCTTCATTGGAGTCCAAGTTGTTTTTCGCCTTGAGCCTTTCTGCTCTCTCTAGCGAGTGTTCATCAGCATCTCTAGCTCTGCGCAAGCTCCTCTTCTCTGGTGTACTCTCTTGTCCAGGCAGCATGAACATTGTGGCCTTCTCAGCTTGAAGCCCACTTGTAGCAGCCCTGAGGACTTGTGTCGCCACCAGTCCGCCATGGTCCGGTGCGATGCGGCCTGCATCCATCTGCGCAGCTTGGCGCTCAGTGGGCTGCGCGACCTCCACCAGTCCGCCATGGTCCAGTGCATCACCATGAGCAGCATCACTCGTCTGGGCCTGGGATATCAATAGGCCATCATCCAGAGGTAGCCCACAAGCTCCCCTAATGCTGTCATGCAGCCCAGACGCCCATGCCATTCCATGCATGCCCTCGAATTCCTGTGAATTGTTTTCTGCAAAAGATACAGGGGAAACAGTAGAAAGATCTTCAACATTATTCTTTTTACCCATATTACTCCAATCACGGATCTTATTATCAAAGTTTAAATTTTTAAAATGTAAATCAGGATTAGAGTAACTACTTGGGTATTTTGATGATCTCATAATGTCGAAGTCCTCCATGCTCTCTATCTCTTCAACCAAGGCTGAGCTAGTGTTTTTCTTCACTTCACCTGACACCTGGTTGTGTTTACTGGACTGAGAGTCATTTCCCTTGTCTTGCTTTCCATCCTTCCTATTCCCATTCTCTCTTTTATTTTCATCCCCGTTGTCCTGATTGCCATTTCCTTCATTATTTCCATTTTCCTGATCATCCCCTCCATCGACATCCATGCCATCATCACCTGGCTCAGGATCTCTTCCTTCTACCTGTAATCCCACTTGATAGAACCTCTTGTTAATGACAGTGTCTAACTTCCTTGGAACACGTTGGACATTCATGACTGCCACTTGTACTCTACCATACATAGTTCCCTCGGCACCTAGCATGTCCACTGCCTGTGTAGCACCCAACATGGAGCCTATAGCCCACAGAACAGGGAATACCCGAAGCTTTGAGGGTAATCTAAAAACTCTGACCCATGTCGTGTCCAATTCATCTCCATCCTCTTCCTCTCTCCATTCTTCGAAGTGAAGAGAAACACCATGTTCCTTAATGTCTGCTTTCCCAAAAACTACAGAACGCTGCAGATCTGACTTTGTTGGGAAAGGAACAACAAAGGAATTCCTTTCTAACTGTTTCACTTCCCAATTCCACCTTTCTGGTATCAACCTAGCCAACTCTTGAACCAGCTGTGGAATCGAGAGAGAGCCTCCCTCAATTCTCACCAAGGCAGTCTTGTTGTCATGCTTTGCCGTAACCACTGGTGTATATGGGATATGATAAAAGCCTAATCCATCCACTTCGAAGCCAACAGGGTTTGCCAACATTCTCGGATTTTTGTAAGTTGTACATTTCATAGTAACGTGGTCAGTACTTAAACATATCCCACATCGAATGTCAGCCGTACACTCCTCCTTCTTGTGCCCAGGCTTGAAGCAACGGAAGCAAAACTTAGGCTTCTCCTTCTTGTCTTCAGATGTTCCCTCCGGTGCTGCCGCCTTGCCCGATTTTTCCTTCAGAAAAACCTCTGGTACTTGCACATCTCCTTGAACTGGCGCTGGTGCATCCTGCTTCACACTCTGCTCTTGTTGCGCATCCACCTGCGGAGGCGGTGCTTGGTTGTTCACCGGCAACTGTGGCTGTGGAAGCGGTGCTTGGTTGTTCACCGGCACCTGTGGAATCTGTGGAGGCAGCGGCACTTGGTTGTTTGCAGGCACATTATACGTTCCTGCATGACCACGCCCTCCAGATCCTCCACCTCGAAGTTGTGCATTGGATCTCCATGGCCTGGCATTGTATGGCCTCACCCAGGGGCGACTACCATAGCCCCCATTCCTGCCAACCGGACCAAAGCCATGATTCCTGTTGAAGCCTCCATGATGTCCATTGCCCTGAAAGTTTCTTGGCCCATTAGTTCTTGGCGCAGGTCCCCCAGCCCGACCAACGAAACCGCTTTGGGATGCGGATCCTCGGCCGTGATCATTGCCACCTCTTCCTGTACCATCACCTCGCCCCGCTCCGTTCACCTGGTTGCTTCCCCCGGCGTCCATCCCGTCGACCACCACTTGTGCGTACGATGCGCGCAGTCGAGGAGACGGTGGCGGCGGGGTGTGTTGTGGCGAAAGATTACTAGGGCGGAGTCAAGGTTTTGGTGTGTTCGCAAATTGGTGGGCCGTCCGCGTTTTGCAAAGAATTTTATTAGCCCAACTGACGGGTTTCGCCATACTATTCTTGGCCCACTTCCAATCCGCACAGGAGACATAACGCCTTCATGTCGATCCGGATATTCTGCTGGCGAAACAGAGCGTGGTGCAGAATTCAAAATTTGAATTCCCACAATCTTCTCCGTCTTCGACGAGCAGTTCTTCTCCGGCGTTACATCAACATCTTCCAGCGATCTCTCATCAGTCACAGATCGTTCTATTATTGCACGTTGTTGTAGGCCAGAACTGAAACTGGAATCCATCGTTGTTGGGGTATCCAACTTGAACGATTTCTTCTTATCAGTTGTTCGTGCTTCACCCAACGACGGCCAATTTTGTTCCATGCTGGTCGAATGCGCAACCTCAGTATTAGTGCATTCATCCGTTTGTAAGCCCAAGGATGGAGTACGTCTATGCTGGCCCGGTCCACTTCCGAATCGGATCGCAACGATATTGGGCCCGGATTGGGTCTCTGTCTCGTCCTCGGTCGAACGATGCGCTTGATTCAAATTTTGAATGTGCGTCATCCTCGGCTCCGGCGAACAACCCTTCTCCGGCGACCCTGCCACTGTCGCGAATTTCTCCATCATCTGCAGCTTAGGCCACTCATTTTCTGTACTTGTCTCAGCTTGTTTTTGCGATGATAGCATCGGCCAATTTTCAGGAACAGGACTTTCTAGCGGAGTAGTGGATTTAATCAGACTATTGCTCTGTCCATTGCTCGTTAATGGCAATGCCATCTTAAACGAAACTGGGAGTCTGGGACAGAACGTCCTCCCCTCTCCCTTATGAAAGTGTTCTTTATCACTGCATCACCAATTGTCTTAGGAGGTGATACTCTTGGTCTCGGCAATGGGCCTTTCCATGCTTTCATGGGTTTCGATATCTTCACTGAAGGTCGATTATTGGCAATTGCCTGCACAATCTTCCTCGCAAGTGGACATCGGAAATCAGAACTGTTAGGAGTAGAAAAACTAACCTTGTCTGCAGCGATTAGTTCTTCATTTGCTTGAATGACCTCCTCCACTGAGAAGCCTCCCATGGCCGCCGATCTGATGATCTCATCAGTCGACGGTGTCTCGACACTGTCTTCCTCCTCATCATCATCTTGCAGCGCCCAGAATTTTGACCGTCCGAGCCGACGATCATCCAAGGGATCTGGAGATGAGGAACGATGCGCACTCCTCCTACGAGTCACCGGCGTCCACTCCTCTGCCGTGGCAGAGACGGCAGCGGACGGCACCGGCAAGGACTTCGGTGACGTCGACGACGGCATCGCGTCGCCCGTCAGATCGCCCCTCCGTAAATTACGGAGGGGAGCGGAAGTACCTGCAGTGAATCTAGACTACTCCGTTCAGAAATACTTCGAAGTGTAGCATTCAGATTACTGTGTGCTGTTCTCCACATTCCATGGCTTCATACTCTTCACAATATTAGACAATAGATTATGTTCGGACCTTACCGATGCATACAAACATCGATGCTGGACGTAACGACATGCGTAATGCTGCCAGAGTACACAATCTGAGCTGCAGCAAGCTGCGACCGTTACCTCATCATATTGCCGTCCTTGTCCGATCAAGTTCCCAGTTCTCACTTCTCAGGACAGCGACAGTCTCAGCCCAGGTCAGAGATTTGAAGCGTTCAAGATGCTTGTACTACTGTACTGCTGGTTGCTGAAAGTAGCCCTGAAGTGGCTAACTTCCGGACTGACCATGTCAAGATTGGACGGCTCTAGAAACGGTCTCCGACATCACAATCCAGCAGCAGAATTCCAATCTGTTTGGATTTGAAAGGTTGCCCGGTAGCCTTCAACCTTGGGCTGACAATAGGCGACAATACGGGTTCTGTTCAGTTCAACTCCAGCATGCATCAGAAAAAACGTAGGTAGTTCGCAGTAGAATGAAAGATCAGTTTCAGTATGCATCTGAAAAACATATAGGAGTTTCGTAGCAGAAAAGGCCTTTGCTTTTACTTGTAGTAAGCTTGGTTAAGTTGTTAACTCTGTTGAGTCCGTTCTATAAAACTAATGATTAATGAACATGTGCATGTAACAGATAGCATGCCAGCATAGAGTAATGCAGAACGAACTCAGAAAAGAATGAAATAAATGCTATGAACATTTTGAAGATTAACATATTTGCATCCATGAACTGAAACTGAACCGCCAAAAAGAATCACAGGGGCCAAACACGGGGGGATATGTCATGTCCGTCACGGTGAAATGCTATGGAAGTCATCATCCGTGTCGGTTTTCTGGAGCGCGCTCTGGACAATGTCCTCTATCCTCGCCGCCACCTCGGCCATGCCGGGCCGGCGATCGGGCCGATGCTCGGTGCACTCCACGGCGAGCTGCAGGAGCCGAACCATCTCCTCCTCGACGCGCTCCTCGACGGCGATGGTGGCGTCGAACACCTCGGCCGTCCACTCCTCCTGCACCACGGTGCGCACCCACTGCGGCAGGTCGACGCCGTCGTCGCCGGCGCTCCCGGGCACCGCGTTCGCCGGCGGCCTCCCCGTGAGCAGCTCGAGCAGCAGCACGCCGAAGCTGTACACGTCGGCCTCCTGCGACGCCCGGCGCGTGTCGTCGGCCACCTCCGGCGCGCGGTACCCAGTGACCCGCTTCAGAGGCACGCGCGCACCGACGAGCTGCAGGACGCCGTGGTCCGTCACGAACGAGGTTTCGCGCACCGCGTCGTCGCCGTCGGGAACGAGCACGTTGGACGACTTGATGTTGCCGTGGCACGAGCGCGCGCCGCCGGAGGCGTGGACGAACGCGACGCCCCGCGCGGCCGCCAGCGCGACGCGCGCACGCGCGGTGAAGTCGAGCCGCGCGGGGCTCCCGCCTGCGCCGCCGCTGGCGCTGCTGCTGCCGTGGAGCAGAGAGCAGAGGCTCCTGGCGCCGGCGACGAAGTCGTAGACGAGGAGCTTCTCCTCGCGGCTGTAGAAGTAGGCGCGCAGCGGCGCCAGGTTCTCGTGCCGGAGCGCGGCGATCGCGGCCACCTTGTCCCGGAACTCGCGTTCCGGGATCGGCGCCTCCCGGAGCCGCTTCACGGCCAGCGTGGCGGCGCCGCCCTCCAGCGTGGCGCGGTACGTCGTGCCGAGCCAGCCTTTGCCCAGTATCTCGGCCGACGCGTGCAGCAGCGACTCCAGGTCGTACGGCGTGTCCGGCGCGCCGCCCACGAACACCAGCTGCTTGGCGGTTGCGGTGTTGCCGGCCGCGGCCTGCTGCGACGACCGTGACCGCGACCGCGAACGCTTTGTCTCGCTCTTGGACAGACTCGCCACGGTCACCGATACCGGGGACCCGTCCAAGTCAGCGTCGGCCCCCGCCGTTTCCGGAGACCGGTCAGCCTTGCTCCTCGTCCTCTGACGTCGGAAGCAGAGGAAGATGATCGCGGCGAGCAACGCCAATAACGCCACGGCGCCGCCCGCAGCAATGCCAGCGATCGCGCCGGCGGATAGCTTCGAACTCTTGCTGCCGTTAGGAGCGGCTGGAGCCGGCGGCGAGGGCGGCAGGGACGGAGACGGCGGCGCAGGTGTCGAACACGGGCTTAACGGTCCGCCACAGAGCCCTGTGCCAGCAAAAGCGCTCGCTGGTCTCCCGGCGAGCGACGCAGGCACGGGGCCGGTGAGCTGGCCGTTGTTGGACACGTTGAACAGCTGGAGCTTCGGGAGGTCAAGGTCGGCCGGCAGGGTGCCGTTAAGGCTGTTGTTCTCCAGGTACAGAGTGGCGAGCCGGCCGAGCTTGTTGAACTCCGACGACACCCCGCCGGCGATGCGGTTGTTCGAGAGGTCGAGCCGCTGCAGCAACCGGAGCTCCAAGAGGCCCTCCGGTATCTCGCCATCGAGCCGGTTGCCCTGGAGGTAGAGGTACCTGAGCTCCGCGCATCCCCTGATATCCGCCGGGATCCCGCCGGACAGCGCGTTGAGCCGGAGCGACAGCTTCTGCAGCGCCGTCAGGTTGCCGAGCGTCCCAGGCGGCAGCTGCCCGGCGAGGCCGGCACCGGGGAGTTGCAGCGCCACGACGCGCGTGCCGGCGGCGTCGCACTTCACGCCGCGCCACCCGCTGCACGGGGAGGGAGACGACGACGCGTTCCACGGGAGATGCCGGCCGACCGCGTCCCGCAGCGCGAGCAGCGCAGCCCGGTCCGCGGCGAGGTCCGGCGCCGCGCGGGGGAGGAGAGCGGAGAAGCACAGCGCGAGGAGGAGGAGATTGATCGCGCGACGACGACCGCCGGCGCCG
The DNA here is from genome assembly GCA_007726485.1 of Eragrostis curvula. NCBI lineage: Eukaryota > Viridiplantae > Streptophyta > Magnoliopsida > Poales > Poaceae > Eragrostis > Eragrostis curvula. The sequence goes on from CM017441.1 coordinate 17,150,528, forward strand.
TCGCCGGGCGACCGCCGCATTGCCCTGTGGCGAACGATCGATCTACGAGCTGACGACGACGACACGCGGCGCTGTCCGAACGACAACAGCGGCGGCGAAGAAGAGGAGATACACGTACCCCTATGTTCGTCCGCGAAGGCGTACGAGCTGCTGCTGCTGCAGCGACCAAGTTAGTTAAGCAGCGGAACCGACGTACGTAGCGGCGACGGCGTGGAGTATAGTAGTACTAGTGCCAGGCCAGCGTCCAGTCCAGGGCGCGATCGTGATGCCAGGAACGTGGTCTTGGAAGTTAGCGGGTTGGGAGGAAGGAGACGATACGTTGCCGTGGTTACGTTCATGTGCTACAGCTAATTGATTGATCTCGCTAGCAATCAAGCTGGTGGAGCAAGCACGGCGAGGCCCGCCCTCCCGGGCCGCTCGCTTTCCATATGGACGCCGTACGTAGAATCTGCCAATCTGGAGAGAGATGGCGTCAACTGCAGTTTGCAGAGGAGGAGGTTCTAACTACTGGTCTGACCTTGTGTTGTTCTCTGACCCGTTTTCTTCGTCGTCTAATAATCAACCGCGGCGTATGCCCGCATGGCATGTTCCTGCGCTCGAGCGTCTCTGGCCCCGACGTGTGCGGGAGTGCGCAACGGCGTCCGTCAGCCACGGCGTCGTTGCCAAGGTCACATGGGACGGGCGCGTTGTGGCACGTTAGTGGCGCGCGCAGGGCGGGATACGTTGCGGATTACGGCCCACGTGGTCGGGACTCGGGAGCGAGCGACCTGATGAGCGACGGCGTCGGATGAGAAGGTGGAGAAACTTTGGGCGTTTTCAACTCAGCCGTGTGCGAGCGAGGGCGTGCAGACAGCGCAGGCACTGGCCGTCGTCCTCGGGGTCGCTGATCAGCCCGGCACCGGCGGCACGGACGGACGTCTGAAGATCGCCTGCCGTTCGTGCTTCGGCACGCACCCGACCCGACACGGTAGGGTCGCAGCAACTGTAATAACGAGAAGAAAATAGACCGCGCACGCACGTCACGACCCGCGCACCGCACCCCAGTCTCTCGTGTTCACCGAGCTGGATGACCACAGTCCGTAGGCGCCCAGGCTAGAGAAACGCGTCGGGATCGCGATCGAGTCGCCTGGTAGCTAGGCTGTAGCTGACAGCCGCTGGTGGAAGAAACAACGGCCGGCTGGGGCTGGCGGTGGAGCTGGACGGAGAGCGTGACGCGTGTGTGTCGTTACGTTTCAAGTTACGCGCATGGCTTGGCGCCTAGCCTTGGCCCGGCCGAGGATGTGGTCCAGAGAGGACGAGCGAGAAGAGGCTCGCGCGCGTCTCGCCACCCGTTCTCCCGCTTTGAAGCGGTCATGGATCGGCGGAGAGTCAGTCGGCAAGCATGGCTGGCTGGGGCCTGTTTCTTTCTTCAGCTCTCTCCATCGTTTCACATTTTCAGTCAGTGTGTGACAGCGAGGGAACAGGCTTGTAGTTGCTGTCTACGTATCTGCAGAGTGCTTAACGCGGGAGCATCGGGGGCTAGCACCCGACCTGTTGTGTCCTGGAGCTTATAGCCATCAGAATTTAGCAGAGGATTGGATGGGGACTCCTACAAATCGAAATTGCTTTTTTTTTTTTGAGAAACAAGTACCGCCTTTATTCATGTATATCAAGGTAAACAGAGGTACAAACTCCATCAGGAGGAGTTAAAAGCCAGACATATCGTCCAACAGAAATTGCTGCATGTTTGAATTCCAGCTTGGACCCGAGCCCAGAAATACCAGGCAGGCCCAGAGGCTCATTTCGTAAGTAAACTGGCCGACTAGAGAATCAGGGCCGCCACAATTCAACAAGGCCGATAATCGATTAAACTTTTCCTGAGCCTAGCAGGCTGGGCCCAGACACGACACAACGTGAAATGGGTGCTAATTCTCATCTTTTCTCCTTTTAGTCATGGTTCCCCCCCCCCCCCCCCCCCCCCCCCCCCCCTCTTGTAGTCATGTTCATGCTCTCGTGAATTGAGTGCAATCCACTTGAACTTTTATATGAAAAAAATGTCATTTACTCATTTACCATTGTAATTCTTGTGGAACTCTCAGATCATGCAAGTCAAGGAGTGTGGGGCTCAAACCGAGCAACACTACTCATCCAGTCGTCCTGAACAGGGGCTGGTCCTGAAGAGTGAAGAAGCAATGGAAGCCGTTATTTTGGGCAGGGCTTTCATGTTGTGAACATGAGACCGTGAGAGCAACAAGTCGGCAGCAAAATAGAAGACTCAGGTGCATCGACAATGCTAGCTTCTGAAAAGGGTGCCATGTAAAGTAGGAGGGTCGTCGCTTGCATCAAGTACTACCATAGCCGCGTTGCTTTTAAGCAGCTTCCAAGTTGCCCCGGCGTGATGGAACGAAACCTCCAACGACCTTATCCAAACAGTTTTCTTGACTTTCGGACCTTTGGATGAGTTTGTTTTCCACAGCTCGATCAGTCACTTCTTCTTTTTATTTCTCAGACCAATGTTTTTAGTTTTATACGTGCCACATAAAAGTCGAGCGAGCCGTACAAGTCACATGTTGTTACCACTGGTGGCGAAAAACATATGGTTGGATGAGGATTGAGGAAGAATCCTGCATACAAAGCCACCCCTGGAACAAGTTGCAACTAATCTTATCTAAACGCGTCTGTCATGTGGACAAGAGACCGCAAGTCTTATTCTCTCGTAAGTTTACTTAATTCTACCTTTGTGACGTGCATTACGAACCAGAACCATCTCGAGTAAAGCCGTCCCCTTTTTAATGAGGCATCACACATGCAGCATACATTATTCATACGCATATTCTAGAAAGCAAAAAAATATTCTTTTCTCTAATAATAACAAAAAAGAAAGAAAGAGTAAGAAAAACGTCGGACAACGAAAGTTTAAACTGCTCAACCGGCCGTTTGGTGCCTAACCGTAACTACCAGCTGCTGACAGCCAGATAAATAATGTGTCAAAACATTTCGTCCATGACAGTTGTTACACTGCTTCTGGGTCATGCGTTTCACGGCCACACGAAAGTGAAGTCACGTGAAGCTTTTTTTTTTTTTTTTTTTTTTTTTTTTTTTTTTTTTTTTTTTTTTTTTTTTTTTTTTTTGCGTCAGTTTCAGACCCTTCCATGCACGCCACAGGGTCTAGAGGAGAGATTTGGCTAAGTGTCGGCTCTGGTTGTTGCCTACTCTGATCCGTTACTACTTGGTTGTTCCAGACGGCACGCGTTGGCAATTCGACCGAATATAGTAGCAATTATTAGGTGCAGCAGCAACCAGCGCTTGCGGTATGACAGGGAAATAATCCTTATCTTGTTGGTATTTCTTCACCATCTGGATTGTGGCAAATCATATCTAGGACTCCACTAACTCCATATGATTTCAGCTTTTTCAACTTTGTAAAATGATCTTGTGCAGAGTTTTTGGCTCTTCCTCAATATTCTAAGAAAACAAGTACGGCACGAGTTTGTGTTGAATGCATTATTGCATACTAAAGTTTTCGAGTACTTTTGCTAAAAATCAGGTCAAAATAGCGTAACACGTGGACACGGCCGATCAAGACAGGCATGGAACAGAGGAAAACGAAATCTAGCACAATTAATTGCGCAGTACTTTTTCATTTTCTCTAGAACACCTAGCACAATTAATTCGTGCCTCGTCGAAATTGAAAAGCCTGGAGACCGTTCGCCGTGGCGTTCCTTTCGCGGCGGTTTTGACGACTGCTCGGACGGGAGCCTCCCCACGTTTCCTGCCTGCAGCAGCCATCACTTTCCCGCGGAAAAATAAAATTGAGTGATTGAGAAGCAAAACCCAAACTTCGCAGCCCCTCTCTCTCTACATATATCTTCCCCTTGTCATTCTCCACCGCTATATATATCGAGTCACCAAGAGTCTCAACCTCTGTAGGCTAAAGACCAATTCAGCGAAAAAGGATTTTTGTGTGTGTCCATGGCGAGATCACCGTTTGTCCCGATGGAGGAGAGGACGCCGGAGAAAGGCGCCGGCGGCGGAGCGGTCAAGAAGGAGCAGGAGGAACATGAGGTGCTGCTGGTGCACAGCCAGGTCAGGAGGATCAAGCAGGAGGACGAGGAGATCAGGGAGCGCCTCCTGAAGCTGCAGCTGCTCGAGATCAGGCCGCTGGCGGCGCGGCGGTCCATGCGGTCGCTCTCGCCGCTCCGGCGTGCCGGGAACGCCATCCCGGTCGGGGACTGAGCGTGGTAGCTCCCCGTCTCTGTTTCCGATCGGTTACCGTGACCAGCCCTGTTGTTGATATGTAGGTAGCGTGAGTCATGGCGTTGGTGCCCGTCCATGTTCTGCATACGTACGTTCATGGGATCGGGGCTTAGTTGAGGGTAGTAGGGTAACACGACAGCGCGCCACCGTGTATAGTTTCAGCATGCTCCTGTGTTCTGTCTTCTCTTTTTGGTCTTGTATATATGAGAGAGATTACCTGTAACCGCGACTGGTGTTGTGTCCTATGATCAGATGTTCTGCCTGCTTACCATGCATATCTTCTGCTCCCTGATCTTTTCCTTCCCTCTCCCCACCCCCCCCCCCCCCCCCCCCCCTCTCTCTCGCAACCCACCCCCAATTTTGCTGCCTGTTCAGCGATTGCTGGAGAAATAACTGCGAACACTGTAGCTGCTGTTGAAAATAACTGAACACTATAGCTGTTGCAAGCAGCGAAACGAACATGGTGTTGGTACTGTCTCCCTTGGTTCGTTGTTGGTTCATGTCACACGCTACATATATTATTCTTTTGATTTGTTCGTAAGTTTAGAATCGCATAGGGATAATCTTGAGATCTCAAAACTGCAACTGGCCAACGCGGGTTACGCAGGCAGCATGCCGCTATGGGCCATGGCCAACAACAGTTGCAGAGGAGGCACGAAACGAGGTGGTAGAACTGACAAGGAACCGGCACCCGGTCGTGTGAGAATTCGCTGGATTTTGACGCGCGCGTGGCTGAACCAGAGCGTACCTTTGACTTTGACGCCGCCAGCGAACGAGAAATTCAACCAGTTGTCCACCTGGAGTCGCTGACGCGGCTGCTAGGAGAAGGGTCTGTCGGCTGAGCCTCCACGTTTGCGGTGGTGAGGCGGTGGCCTACTTACATGTCAGCATCAGAGAGATAAATGGAGGCACTTCTGTTGAATCATTAAGGGCCGAGAGTGTCCTATAATTTTGGGGAGATGGTCCCGGCATCAGAAAAATATCAGCGGTACTTGTTTCGAGCAGAGAAATATCAGTGGCCGCGTTTGCATCATACGGCCTGGCTATTATGCAGCTGTTTTATTGTAACGGCTGCTGAAAAAATAATTACGAACACTGTAGCGGCTGCTGAAGAAATAACTGGAACACTGTAGCTGCTGCAAAGCAACCAGACGAACAAGCTGATTGTTTATCAGGTTCGTCCTTCAAACGGTCAGACCTGAATAACTCAGTGCGGTTCAGTCGGTCACTCGGTCCGGACGAGATCAGAAAAATCTTCAATTCAACTTCAAGTACTGCTCATCGTTATGTTTGAACCCATCACGTAATCGAGCTGACACTGTGACACGTGGTATTCTCAGATGGGAGCAATCGGGAATTCGTGCACAAAGCATCGGTCATGGACTCATGGTAAATATACAACAACAGTTACTGTGATCAGCCAGAAATAGGAACAAACATTTGTGGGTTTTTGGATCCCAAGATGCTCTTAAAGTGTCGTGAATTTTGGAATTTCTCGGAACCAATGCATCATGCATGGCGGAGACTCAGAAAATCCGACGGACCAGGCCCGTTTCTACCGCAAGAACGGCGCCTGACTCGTTTCCAGAATGGGCTGGGCCTTGGGCTGCCACTATCAATGTGAGCTGAGCCACCTTAGGTAGTCTGGGCTAAATTTTTTTCAGGAAGAAGTCTATTTTGCCTCTCTCAATTTTCATGAGAGTTCGATTTGCATACCTCAATTACAAAATCGGGTAGGACGATTCCCTCAACTTTCAATACCGTTTGTTTTTCCTCCCTTGGGCGATTTGGACAGTGGTATTGGCTTTTTTTTTTATTTTTTTTCCTTTTATTTCTCTTCTGTTATTGCTTTGAAACCCATAACTCTAACTCAAAAAATCAAGCCAAATTTTGTGCTGACAGAAAATTACATGGTGAAAAAGTTTTATGTTAGTAAAAAGTTCATATTGTTCTCAGATGTTTATCTAAAAATCTCCAACTGCGATTCAAGTTCATAAGTCATTTGAATTTTTAGGGGGGACAAAGGTCCTCCTGAAATCTTGATAAATTCCCTAAAATTCTATTTGGTCTCTACAATCAAAAAATATTTTTGTTCGTAGACACATATGTGTGGGTTCTGGAAGTTATTAATCAAAGTCATTTTTACCTAAACTAAAAAATGAGTTGGATTAATATATAACTTCCAAAATATGTACATAAGTGTGTACCAAAAATTACATTTGATCTGCAGAGGATAAAATAGAATTTTAGAGAATTTATCAATATTTTAAGAGATATTTTGTTCCCCCTAAAAATTCAAATCAATTTGAAAACTGAATCTTCATTGAGAGATTTTTAGATAAAAATCTCAAAATAATATGAACTTTGTACATCACAAAAGTTGTTCATCACGTAATGTTCTGTTAGGACAAAAATTGGCTTGATTTTTTGAGCTAGAGAAATATGAGTTTGAAAGCAATAATAGAAGAGGAATAAAAGGAAAAAAATAATAGAGCCAATTCCGCTGTCCAAATCGCCCAAAGGAGAAAAAACAAACGATATTGAAAGTTGAGAAAGTCATCCTACCTGGTTTTGTAATTAAAGGATGAAAATCAAACTCTTATGAAAGTTAAGGAGGCAAAATAGACTTCTTCCTTTTTCTCATAGCAACCCATTCGAGAAACATGCTGGGCCTTTGGATCCGAAATTCCTTTCCGTCAATATTTCCCCTCAAACGATGATGGCGACTCCGGCGAAAGGGCTGCTACGCGCCGTCTAGTGTGGCCAGCGCGTCGTCGAGGTATGAAGAATGCCATTTCCTCAGCGCCATCCCTTCTTGTATTGCTTGGGATAGTGATTTTGCGGGTTGCTCGGGGGCGTGCGGGTGCGGCGTGCTGACTTGGGCTCTGCGCCTCTGCCCATGTTGTGTTTGCCGAAATGTCTGTCCCACGGTGCGCTGACATGCTGCGCTCTTGGGCACCACAAATTCAGTCCATTATGTTGTTCAGTCATCCTTAATACATATTTCATTTGGCCCAATAGGAATGAGACCTTCTCCTGTAAAAATCATGCGTTGAAGCCCAAATGAACGAGCGATGCTTAATTTTGGACCGGCTCTTCCCAGTTTTGCCTTTGATCAGCATATCTGATCACCACTTGTGCTAGTGCCAAGATGTCAGAACTAGCAATTGTATGAGGAACTAGAACCATATTCTTTTATCCGTTATGAGGCTCGAAGTATTAGTGTTTTGTGTCTGTAACTAATTGTATGTAAACTATGACTGCTATGCATGTATAGACAAAAGCACACATGGTCAAACAAGAGAAGTAAGGCCTTCTTGCTTTCTTTCTGTAACCAACTGACATTATGCTTTTCTTGTTTAGTTGTAGATTGCCCGTGTTCGAAGGCTCTATATTTTGGTTGATCCTTTAGTATGTTTTAGAAGGAAACTAATAATCAGTCCATAAATGTTTGGATATTTAAATAGCATGTCTTTCTTTTCTATAAACAGAGAATACTAATGTTTCATATAACATGCTAGTCTTCATACATACAACCATGGACTGAATAGAACACCGCACCATGATGATGAGCAATTGAGCAGTTTCTTGATTTTGGTATTCATTGTGCAGAAACGTGCTCTTTCTGCAGGATTGAGACGTTGTCTATGAATCCACTAGGGGCACTAGCTTTTAGGTTCACTTTTGATCACTTTTGTTTTACAACTTTTTCGTGGAATGACTTAAGAGGCATATGTAGCCTCTTGCAAAATTATTGTTGTCCGTACCGCTGGCGCTGGTATAATGGCCTGAGCACACAATGCTTAGTTTGCCCGTGGACTGGTAGGAGAGCAATCGACTGATTATTTTATTTGTTGATTTCGTCTTTCCAATAGTTGATTCAACCGTCCAATATTTCAACTAGTTGAATGTTTCACTTGTTTCTCCTCAGGGTCTACCGACCTTGACCTGTGCTACAATTCTTTTCAAATACAATAGGATAGTTGGTGTACCTGCTTAATTGCTTATTGATATTTGGACAATGTTTCAGGAAAACAAAGATACGCTGACCGAGGGCAGCAACTGGTTCCACAATATCGCTAGGTGTGAATAATTAATGAGCAGCATCATGCATCGACTGGGTAACTGGGTTTAAGCTGAACAGCAGAGGGTTTTGAGCTCCCAAAATATAAAAGATGCAGCAGACCATGCAGTGAGAGACATGCAAAGGTCCAACCAAATAATAATATAGCACTTGCGGCAGGACTTTCTGTTGGAGGCATCCAAAGGTCCAGCTAATCTGAATATCAGCAATGAACATATCTTGATTTTGGTTTGGAAGAAGGTTATCATAATAGAACTGTTGCTGCTCTTTGCAGTGTTGAGATCATTTCCGTATTTTGATATGTATCCACTATTTCTGTCAGCAAACATAATGTATCGTAAGATTTCGAGATATTTGTACAGTGGAGTTGGTAACTGTAAGTAATGATGGTGACCTTTTTTGCTAAAATGAATGCAGTGTTTGTGGACTTTCGGTCCGCAAGTATCTGCAGCCCGTGATGAGAATATCCAGAAGTGCATCATGGCCAAATTGGTTTCCAGAGGTCACGGAATTTCTGTTCACAATGTGAACCTGATGAATATCAAACAATTAATGTGATTTCACTGTACAAGTTGTACCTATCATGAGCTTTGTTCAGATCACACAGATCCAGAAGGTGCAAATATTATTGGGCAGTAAAACACGAGCACAGACTCGTTCTCGGATGACAAATAGAGCAGAATATGAACGGAACAAAGGTTTCAGCTCAAATTTCCGTTGACTCATCATCTTTCAACGATCAGAGCCGGATCAAGCTTTTCCTGATCGAGATGTTACATAGGAGCTCACTATCCAAAGTGGTGCCGTTAGAAACACATTTTGAGACTTTGCAGTGAGCTACTGTCTTCAGTCAAAAAGGTGAAAAAGCTCCGGGTGATGGTCAGAATTGCTGCAACCTTCACCAGTGGATTCCAAGGCAAGTACATATATGGTTGTTTCAACTTCCAACAGTTCCTGTCCCTGCTAGTATGAAGTGAAGTGAAGAGCAAGGTTTGAAAAATCGTCGAAAACCAGACTTACCGGTCCGGTCCGGTAAGTCCGGTTTACCGATTTTCGAATTTGAAATTTGAATTTTTTTGAAAATTTGAAACATTAAAAAAATATGTAAATAAACTAGACGTCATTTGCAGACCATTTGTGGAAACCACACACGAAAACGAGTTCGTTTGATAGATGAAATAATTCCCGAAAGATTGCTGGGCGAAAAAGAATAAATAAAAAAAAGAAAAACAAACTTTATCCATTGGGAGCGGCTCCCCCTCCACAAACGAAGGCTCCCCTCGGTCCTCCACGCCCTCGCTCGCCCAATCCGCTGCTCGCCGACGAAATCCACTCGCCGGAGCCGCCACAGTCTTCGAATAGCAGGGCTACCGACGTCGGGGAACCGATTCCCGGTTGAGATGGAGTGGTAATCGACCGATTCGTCGATTTGTTGGGCCCCCGCGTCGATTTGAATGGACCGCGCTATTTTTTGGTTCTGTGTCGATAACCGATGAAATCGACCGGTTATCGACTAAAATCGGTCGATAACCAGTCAAAATCGTCGGTTTGACGATTTTCAAATTCAAAATTTGGTTTTTGAATTTGTAGTCGAAAACAGCTCGGTTATCGCGATAACCGATAAAATCGACGGAATCGGTGGCGGCCGGTTTTACCGATCTAAACGATAATGTAAACCTTGGTGAAGAGTACTTCTGAACCTACAAACAAACTGCGGCAATTCACTAATTCAGAGTTTCACGCTTCACTGCAGTTCAGAACAAAAAACAAAAGGTTAAGCATTCCTGTCAATGACTAACCATGGTGGAACTCATGTTTTTTAAGTGATGACAGTTCTTTCGCAGCAGGACCCGGTAACACATTCACGGCCGGCGACTTGGTAATTCTATAGTTAGCGTGTTTTTTTTTTAGATGATGCGTGGCAGAGTAAATCGGCAAAAGGCGCTGTAATTGTAAGGATATAGTCATGTTTGTGAATCGGCTCAAGGGCTGCCCAAAGAAGGCTCACATCAAATGCCCCTTACACATATCGCAACTTCCTGACGGGACCGGTGGTTCGGTAACGGTTGTTTTTAATTTCGTGGTTTATTTTATGCCACATAGATATGTCAAACCATCCAGATAAAAGATCAAATTGCATGAAGAATCACCTTCGAAAATATTAAGTCCGAGATGACAGTACCGCAGTTGACCAGTCACTGACGGTTATGTTTCACATTAGTCATTTGCGTTGATCAAGGACACTTCCATTTATCAGGTGCATCCCTACTGGTAATAATATATGTATATCTGACCGAATCATCTATGCTTAGTTCTTGAAGTTGATTGGTTGAAAGACCATTTCAATTTTATATGGTTCAGAATTATGTGTTTCAGAGATGGGTGAGAAATGACTTGGTAAAGGCATGGGATTTTGAGACGGGAGAATGTATAATTTTTTCCAGCGACAAGTAGACCAAGTAATACAAAATAGACCAACAAATCAGATGCCAGCACGTCTTGCTTGAAAATCAAGTCAATAGATCAGCTGTTCATTTTGGTTAATTATTGTGTAGTCCTGAAATTGTTACTAATTGTTAGATGGTTAAAAAGGTCAGAGCTACGGCATATGAAATTTGTTTTTCTATGATCAATCCCGTAGTGTCTTTGCTCCGTGTTTCGCTACAAGCACCGTGTTTTGTTGACAAAACGTTCCTCAGTCTTTGAGGAAGTTGTATATGATCATTAGTTTATAGCATGAACACAACACGAGAGTTAAAGAATTCTTTGGACTAATTTTGTTCATTTACAGTAAGGGTGGGTACTGGCAACAAGAGTGTCTTTGTTACTAACTTTCAACGTTCCAACCTGCCAAAATCATGTCTAATACTTATGATATAACTTTTTTTAGAAGTTTCAAGAAAACTTACATTGGATTAGCAGGTTTACAACTATAGCTGTTGCCACATTACTGGTTCACCAGTACATTAACCAGATTGTTACGAAGTACTAACTGTTCTTACACCGATTGCTGATGATGAACATCCTGTTGACCTTTTTGCGCTTTGAGCTGATGATGTTATTCATTGAAAATGATCTCTCTCGATTAATTAACGTTGTGGAATGAGTCTGGTAACCTTTTTAGTTTATGCTTTTCTGTGACTCTCTTCGATGTCTTAACTCTTAAGCGTTTATCGACAGGTAATTTCTTGCATAATCTTTTTGCATGGGAACAGCTGGCATCATTTGAAGCTAGTTTGCTAATTATTATACTTGTTGATTTCGTCTTTCAGACAGTTGGCTCTACTGTCCGCCATTTCAACTGTTTAACTGTTTCACTTGCTTCTCCAGGTCTAGCAAGTCTCAAATACAAATAGGGAGGTTGGTGTGCCCTATTAATTCTTACCGACATTTCAAGGTCATTTTTCAGGAGAAATAAGGTTTGCCAAGTGCAGAGCCTGGTTCATCTGAATTGCTAAATGTGGAAGTTCAGCAGCTGCATCGACTTGGGGAAGCTAGGTTCAAGTGGACCTGGCTGCTTGAAATTATATTTGTGCAGCATACAAGTTTAGGCCCGGAAAATACAGAAGCACGTAATTCAAGTTATCATTAGTGTTCAGAATTTAACACAAACTATTCAAGTTATCAGTAGTGTTCAGAGTTTAACACATATTGCTTCTGTGTTCCTGCATCAAACATACTGCACTATTGGATTTGGTGAGTTTAACACAGTTGGGTTGGTAATTGTGAGTAGTACTGTCAACTTATCGAGTAAAATGAATGCAGACGTTGTGGACTTGCACTCAGCATATTGATTTGCTCAGAGTATCAGAGGTGCTTCCTGACCAAAATGCTTTCCAAAGTTTAAGGGTTTTCTACGCACCATGTGAACATGAAGAAAGTTGTGAAATGCTATATCTGACGCCAAAGAATTAGTTTGATCTCATAGCAGAAATTGTTCTTTCTGAGCTTTACAATAGTCCAATACAGCAGAATCTGAAAGGGCCAAAAGTTTCGAATAAAATTTCTTCAATATCCTATTACGGGTGGAGATGAAAGGAATCAACCTATCGTCCTAGCAGAGTGGAATTAAGATTTTATTACGGGTGGAGATGACATAGGAGAGCTCAACTTTAAAGAGGTGGGAGAACAAACACCTTTTTAGACTTTGTACTGAACTAGTGCCCCCAGTGAACAGAGATTACCTCCGATCAGAAATGACAAGGCATAAAGGAGATTTGGAGGATGGCACTAGGGTTGATCAGAACCAAAGGAGTGAAAAAGGAGAACACCAGAAATAGTGGATTCCAAGGCAAGCGCGTGGTTGTCCCAACTTCCAGAGGTCCAATCTCATGTCCCTGCCATGAAGTGAAGTGAAGGGTACTTCTGAACCTTACCCAAATTACGGCAGTTCATAGTTAAACACTTCACTGCAGTTCAACAAAACAAACAAAGGGAAAAACGAGAGGGAGAATCTGACATTTCTAGGCAGGTATGATATGCATTACAATCAAGGACTAACTCGGTTCGTGACTTGGCATTTCTCTAGTTGTCACGTACCATCTCAGATAATAGAGATGTGCTGAGTATGAGCTTGGAGGGTAAGTCAGCATACGAAGTTGCGGGTTGCTAAGATATGGTCAATGAGGTTGCCTTTGAACGGCTGCTTAATTTATGGACGGACCAGTCTATGGACCAACTCTGTGCCTGTTGACTCTTTATCCTTGTTTTCACTTGCTTTGTGTGAAAAGGGTTGAGGGGGCTGACAAAATGCTCATGTTAAATGCTAACCATACACATAATCATTTCGCAATTACCCGAATCAACCAACGGTTCAGTTGCTCTTGTTTCCATTTCAATTGCTTCATGACATTGTTCCTAGAAAAGGACCAGAACTGCATGACTACTTATCGACAAGTCTGAAAACTCCTCCTGAAAAAATTGTTCAGTCCGAGATAACAGTGGACCGTATCTGCTGACGGCTAAGGTGCACAATAGTCATGTGTGTTGATTTATCACACTCGCATTCTGCAACGTGCTTAATTCTACTGGGAATAATATATGCCTACTCTGACTTCAGAGTTCCGACTTCGACTTTCAGAGCAGGATGACAAACTGTTGGGTCCATAAATGGGATTTCGAGAGGGGGAGAATGGAGGAAGTTGATAGGTTGACGGACAAATCATATGCAAGCATGTCTTGCTTGAAATATCAGTCAACACAATGGAGCTAATCATCGACTTGTTCTGAAGTCTTGAATTGATACTTACTGTTTGGCTGTTTGGTAGCTCATCCGTGACTAAGGTCAGAATTATGGCTTAATAAATTTGGCCTTGTCCGATGTTTTAACCAGGAATGGTGTGTTAAGTTTCAGAACGTGCTCAACAGGTTTAATTTTGTATACAGGACACCGTGTTTCACTACGAGGGCCGTATTTTGTTGACAAAACGTTCCCTTGTCTTTGAGAAAGTGCATACATTACTCTTATTAGTTTTTTTTTTCTTGAATGCGCAGGTCTCCTGCGTATCATTGCATTATAGAGAGATCTCTTATTAACTTACAGCATGAACAAATCATAAGAGAGAGAATGTTCTTGCGAATCGCCCTGTTGTTCTGCCAGAAGCTTCCTGTGCAGGCAACGAAGATGAGTGTTTGTCAACCCCTACAGTCTTGCATGACATCAGTCAAAGTTCCAACCAACCAAAACCCTATCTAAAGATCGAGAAGACTGCGGCTGCGGAGCTCTGGATCGTTTGACTGCTGCTTAATTATAGAAGTTCATTATCCTCTACGTTTACTCCAATGAGCAACATCCTTGTTGCACACGATTTGGTAGATAATACCTGAACCTCTAAAGTAACAACTGAACTGAATTCTTCAAGGTCAAGGTCACAACAACCGCGTCCGGGTTCTCCCGAATTAAGGAGATAAAACCTAGGGCTTGCAGGAAAAGGTCTCACGATAATATGATATTATTAATCTGCGTGGACATTGAAACGCTTATGCTGTTCAGTTAGTTGATTGAACTCGACTACGTTTCTGCTGCGCTTCTAAGTACCGACGGCCCGCTTAGGTTGGAACCAGCATTAGAAGCCTTAACCGTGGGGAAATACTCATGCATGTATGCCGTAGACTGTAGTGAATTAGAGATCAAGGGATGATATGCATGCATAAACTATTAGGTACGAACTAACCACAAGTAATTAATCTGTAATGCGTATAATTGCATGGTTTAGCTTAAAGTTGCATGGAAGCATTTCTTTATAAGTACATCATGTGCTCCCTACCATGCAGAAGCTGACAAACCAGAAGATATATACCGATATATACAAATGCTTACAAAACTTATTCAAATCAACGCATTTGTGAAGCATGCATGTTCAGACTTGAGAGTCTCAAATTCTACACCACCATAAATTGATCATGGACTAATTCATTTCCCTGCAATGCTCAAGACGACTGAAACAACCATGTAATCTCCTCATTCAACAAACATTTAAAAAAATATAGATTCAAATAAAAGTGTCAAGCTCCGCTTTGCAGCGCTTGAGGCGCAAGTGAAAGGGACCCACGAACTGAAGCCTGGCCAAGTGGCAGCACCATCACAGGGCCCACATCCCAGTCTTAGGGTCGTGTGACACGTACCCTGCCCTGGACAAAGTCTTAGGGCGTTCGCTGCCTCCTCGTCCTTTATAAAGGAAGGTGGAAGTGGCGTCTCCACCGTGTAGCTGGCATTGCTTTCTTTCATCGAACTTCCCACATCAAGCAAAGCCAGTTCGCTTGCCATAACCGTTTGCTAGCTTGCCACTAACTGATCACCGGCGAAAGAAACTAAACTAGCAGCAATGGGGAGGCAGCCGTGCTGTGACAAGGTCGGTCTGAAGAAGGGCCCGTGGACGGCGGAGGAGGACCAGAAGCTCGTCAGCTTCCTCGTCGCCAACGGCCAGTGCTGCTGGCGCGCCGTGCCCAAGCTCGCCGGTGAGTGACCAAGACCATCGCGGCTAGCTTTGACGTCACGTCGCCTCACCCTTGTTTGCACTCCAAGACTCACTCGTGTTTGTGAATTTGAACAGGACTTCTACGGTGCGGGAAGAGCTGCCGGCTGCGATGGACCAACTACCTGCGTCCGGACCTGAAGCGCGGGCTGCTGTCCGAGGACGAGGAGAGGACGGTGATCGAGCTGCACGAGCAGATGGGCAACCGGTGGTCCAAGATCGCGTCGCACCTGCCGGGGAGGACGGACAACGAGATCAAGAACCACTGGAACACCCACATCAAGAAGAAGCTCAGGAAGATGGGCATCGACCCCGTCACGCACAAGCCTCTCCAGCCCGCTCCTCCTCCTCCACCTCCTCAGCATCCGGAGGAGGAGAAGGCCGCCGGACTCGGGAACATCGAGGCGTTCTGCTCCGACGAGGTGTCCATGGCGCGCCTCCTGGACGACATCGTCTTGCCATGCGACGACGAGTTCATCGGCACGCCGCCGCCGGCACCTGCGGCCTGCGGCATCAGCGCGGCTAGTTCGCCCGAGTCTTCCTCCTCGTCAACGTCGTCGTCGTTCTACTCCGCCGCCGCGGCCCCGGCGTCGAGCGGTGACAGCAGCGGCATCGTCGACGGCGAGTGGCACGATTTGTCGCAGATGATGATGGAGTGGCCGGAGACGATGTGGCTGGACGACGTCGTCACGGGGCCGGCGTCCTGGGAGTTCGAGGACCCCTTCGTCACGTACCAGAGGATCGCGCTGTTCGATCACCAGCCCGAGCTCTTCTGAATTCATGCATTCTTTGTAGCTATAAACACTAAAATAATCGTGGTCCTGAAAAATGTTACAGTTCCGTGTTCGTTCGTCAGCACCTTTGATCAGTCAGTCGTTCACCGCCACAGCATTTGCCTAGTGGTTAAACTATGTTAGAAATTTATTCAAAGAGGGATTCTTTGAGAGGGAAATAATAAAAAGGAAATGAAGTGGTTGCGAGTACACGCACCCTCTTTCTTTTCTCTCCTTTTCTTTTCAGAATTCTTTTTTTGCACATATGTTTGGCACATGTGTATGTTTGCACGCCCTGGAGCCTGCAGCATGAAAGTAGAAGAAATGGGAGAAAAATGGCATGATACATGAGCGGTCCTTAAACTTATCGGTAGGGTGTCATATTGGTCCTGAGCTCTCATACTGAAGATTTATGTCCATAACCTATTCAAACGTGTCATCTAGATCTAAAATACATATCTGTCACGTCCTCATTCTGTGTATGACATGGACAGTAATGGTTGTTACTGTTGTAATGACAGAAAAAATCATAACGAAGTATGCCTCGTCAGCAGCAATGTCAGCAACTCAACAGCCTATTCAAAAGGTATATTTAGAATTTCGGATTTAGATGACAAGTTGAGCAAGTTTACGAATCGGAACCCGCAATTTGAGAGTTCACAGATCTCGATGACATCCTCAACCAAGTTTAGAGACCGCACGAGCACTTCATGATACAACAATATGATTGGGCAATGCAGGACTTCATGGAAAATGTGAAACCACTCGTATCGTGCATGCTTTTACACAGACATTACTTCCATAGTCCATGGTTCTTATCGTTGGCTCAATTAATTATCAGTCTCATTTTCAGATTCACCGTCAACTAAAAATCTTGACACAAAACCACCACTTGCATTCGACAATGATATGTTTCTTATGTTCCTCAAAATTTCTTTTCTCGAGGTCGCTATTAGTCTCAAGTGCACCCATTGTGCCCAGTGCGTATGTATAAAGATGACATTGACCTCTTAACCCAGTGCTGCATGTGACCCTTATTGCAATGCAAGCGTCAGTCTTCCTTTTTTTCCCCTCTCATCAGTCATCCGGTGCCATCCCTACGTACTGATGGAATTTGACAGTTTGGAAGGAAAACACGACACAAGTGATTCAAGTTTCTCGCGGGGAAATGCAGAAGCATTTTGTGTCTACCGTGTTTTGGTTTACCTTGACATCTTGTCAGGTAAAACAAGGTGGCTAGATAATGGCATTTTTCATGACAAGAGGAGGAATTCTCAAGTCAAAGCCTATCCGTTCTCGCGCTCCATTTCTTACTATTGTCCATGCTTCGCTTTGCTCTCGTCCTTTCCAAAAAGCTCCATCAATCTATCCAAGATATCTTAGCTTACCAAAAAGCACCTTTTGATTTTGGCGGGACGAGGGACGCGGTTCTGCACGTATGCTCGCAGTGCAACTAAGGGAAGGTCCAGCCGGTCGATGGCCGCCACGTGTGCTCCCGACATTTGTGCTACTCATGATGGCGTGGAGAAAGAGTTCTATCGGCCAATGGAAAAGGGAGAGGCTAAGACTCGCAGCTTTGCCCCACAATCCACTTGACGGCAAGCTCCAAAGGGTAGCTGCGTGTCGATCGTTTTAGGTTTTCTGTGCATGGCAAGCTCAGAACAATCATGAATCATGATTATATCACAAATGCGAAAGCGTCTTTGTAGAAGTATGGTAATTCATGATATATTGTGGTCGCTTATACGTACACAAAAAAAAACATTCCTCTCGTGGCAGAAAAGTGTATAATTGTATGGTGTCGTCGATCAACTAGTTCCTCCAGAAAGTTCAACTTACAAATTGGAAATAAAAGAGCAAGCTAAATTGTCAGCATTACCCGGAACCAACTGCTCCTTCTGTGTAGTAGTTATT
Organism: Eragrostis curvula; assembly: GCA_007726485.1. NCBI lineage: Eukaryota > Viridiplantae > Streptophyta > Magnoliopsida > Poales > Poaceae > Eragrostis > Eragrostis curvula. Next base: position 17,168,509 of record CM017441.1, read on the forward strand.
TTCCTCAGATATGACGGAATACATAAAAACTGACGTCAAACTGTTCATTACCCGATCAACATCTCATCACCGTGATATCACGCTGAGGTCATCAGAAGGCCGTCCATAAGTGATTAATCACCGGTCTATTTGGTCTTCAGATTTTCGAACTCTCTTTTCGTCACATCCCACTAATTGAACTGCTGATGCAATATTTTTCCATTCCAGTTAATCAAAGTCTCATTCGTTTGTCCGCATGCATGCATGCATCTGCGGATAATATTCTTGTTCATAACAACGAATGGATTTTTGTCGGATGAAACATATATCAACGAATGGATTTAACGTTTGCGGTGACTACCTTAACCTGGTCAAAAAAGGAAACGTATTCACATCCACAAAGAGATGAACAACTGAACAAGGCACACAGAGAATGAGCTAGCACACTTGCAGTATTTCCACATTTGGTGCTTCCCTCGTTCTCCCAGTTTGAACGCTACAGAGAAAGACAGCGCCCGTGCACTTGCACTGTCGACACTCTTGCGACTGTTCTTTTGGAGCGATTCGGTTGGTAATTGTCACAAGACGCCAAGCGTGGACCTTAGTTTCAACTATCTATATGCATAAGTAATTCTAGAACTACGGCTATGTACATCCTCCCAGAGATATAGAGGCTGGAACCCTGTTTCCATCAACTAAAATCTTGAACAATAGCATATGTTAGTTGACGATCGACTACTATTAAACTGACACGTGTTTCCGCAAGTGGCATTTTCCTCCTCACACGAGGGCAGCCTACATTTGTGTGTTCCTGAATTGACTCCGGTAATTTGCAGTTTTTATAGATTTGAAATTAAATCCGATTGTCAAATAGAGATGTTGATTGGTGCATGAGAATAGGTCGGCGAGGTTGGTGGAGCGAGCATGCGTACGTATGCGCGGCTCGACAGCTCATAACGTGTTTTGAGCTGATTGGAAACTATCAGGGTCACAGGAAAAGAAAAGGTGAAGACTGAAGTTTTGAGCAAAAATTGAGAAAGCGTGCCCTCATTACATTTTTATTTTAATAGTTTGAAACAATCACTCTTGAGAACTCATTTGCTTGACTTTGACTTGGTCTTGGCAGAGGCAGAGTCGGGCGCGACAATACTGTGAAAAATTCTATGTTCTCATTTAGACATAGGATCGAAAGTGGAAATTGTACTCAAAGAGTATATACTCCGTCTCCGTCACATTCATCCGTTGAATGTACTCGAACTCCAAGATGTCTTTTTTTTTTTGGCATAACGATTGACATACCACTCATAAAGATGTCGGAATCACGTCCAATGGATTTACTTAATAATCCCTCGCAAAAAAAAGGATTTACTTAATAAAGCCTGCCTTCTTATATACAAACAACGTTTCCTTCAAGTCCTGCATTCCACACATGCTCACCTGCATGCACGCATGGCCAGTGAGGCAATCAACGGAATTTACATCATGTTTGTACAATTTATCATGTTGGCCCATAAACCAGAAAATTTACGTGCGAAATTTGTCACTCGTGCAGAATTTAGATGACCATGTGACGATGGTTCATATCTTAAATGGAAAGTAGGACGTCGCTTGTCGTAAAATACCCAATGAATTCAGCTCCGAAGAAGTTATATTTTTCGGAAACCAGTGTAAGAGCTCTCTGCTTAGATAGGAGTAGGAAACATTCATATCGACAGACAACATTCCCAAAGTTTATTTTTTCTTTTCTGCAACAAAATCGGCTCTGAACTCGCCTTTTCTTTTTGTTGGCAGCAATAAAGAGAGGAGTGCACGCCCACAAGAGTGGTGGCTGGAATAAACAACATCATCTCACCAAATCAAGATAAGCCCCTGGCCCCAAGGAGATCTGGGTCTGCACTTTGGGATTTGCAATGCTGACCCACATTCATTCTGCTGAGATTAATTGGAGTACTATAATAATCCCTGCAGTGCAGATTGCATCCTGAAGCTACATGCAACCAAGTGCGAGAAAGAGGGGGTTAATTAACCAAATCGAGCCCTACCGCACCACTTCGGGGCAACACCTGCCGGATTAGTTATGGAGAAGACAAAGCAGAGAGCAGGGATTAGGAGATTCTCTGAAATGATTTGAGTGGCCACCAATCGCTTGGTGAGCAGGCCAGGGACGATGGCTGAGCAGCATTACCCGCTGTCCGTCTGTCTGTCCCTGGCTAGTAGTGGGGAGTCACCGAGTGTGCTGAACGATGACAGATCATCGGAAATGGATTTCGATTCTCGGTGGGCGCCGCCGGCAGGGCGCGTTCTGTGGCGACGTTGCGCCGGCCGGCGCAGGCGCGCAGGCCGTGTCGGCCTGGCACGGGACCCGGCGATGATGAGCTCGACGGCCGGCGGCCCCCGGCTGGGCCCAACCGGGCACGCGTGGTTCTGGTTCGTCAGTGGGCGGGTCACTCGTATGTGTGCGCGGGAAACGAGCGGCGAGCGCGGCATCGCTCGGCCGAGCAACGCCGACTCTGCGATGGGAAAGCGCGGGCGTTTCGTGGGCTTGCTCAAAGCAGGAAGAAGAACCTCCTGAGAAGCGATGTTGTTGTTGGCCCTGCAGCAGACGGCCCAAAACAGTCGGAGTGGCCGAAGCAGATGTACTCGGTCCGGTTTGGTGGCATGCCAATAAAACTGGCCCATAAGGATTGTGTGATTAGAGGATGGGCTCGACCGCTCGACCCGTTTAGGGGGTCAAAAGCTCCCGTAAATACTGCCAGTTTTTTATTAGAGGATGGGCCGTTTGCTTCTGCACTCTCGATTCCCTCAAAGAGGGAGGGAGAGAGAGAGAGAGAGAGAGAGAGAGAGAGAGAGAGAGAGAGAGAGAGAGAGAAGCAACTCCAAAAAATACAAATCCAGACACATTCGCTTAGATGTTGCGATCCATATTTACCCGGCGTGTGCCATACTACTGGAAAATTTTCGATGCCAGTCAAGACTGCCAATAACGAGAGTAGCATCTGCGCCAGTCATTTTTCAGAGCAGTCGCTGCGTCGACAAATGTTAAGTCTAAAGTATACTCTTTGGAGGATCAGTCTGGTTTACAGTGTTTCTGGTTTCTCTTTGGAGGATCGGTGGGCACATGCGAACCTCTGATTCAACTGTGACTAAATAACAAGATCAATGGAATAGTACAGAAACAGAATACCCTGGTACTGACTTGTCCAATTCATTTTCTAAAAACCAATGCAGGCTTCGTCATAAAACGGATTCCCCGCCCAGTGTTTACAGATCTGACGCCAAGGCCCAAGGATCACAAGATCAAGAATAAGTTTTTCTCTTGCATTCTGCAGCTTTGAGTTTCATAATACAACAAGAATAGTACAGTTTCGCCGTTTGAGGCGAGGAATTTGTAAGCCTATAACTTTGGTACTAACACATTTCCTTTTGCAATACAATGGCGCTAGGGCAAAAAAACAATCAAGAGTCTGCAAGGAACAGCTCTCTTGTTAGTTTAGTAGGGTAGCACCAGCTATACCAGCATCAAGGTAAACTAACCATGGCAAAATACCATCATAAACAATAACATCAGCAAAATATATGATTTCTTCCTCCGCAGCATTTGCCTAGATGCAAAACTATTTTATGGTTTTGCATCAGTCAGCCAAAACGAATATATGGACATTGGACAGTGATCAGATCAGATCTGCAGTTTCGTATTGGGGGATTCTTGGCTGAAGCTGATGTTCCTGGGCTGCCCTAAACAAAGTGATTCATCGTGGTTGCTTGAGAGGGCAATGTCCGTGCATGATGATTTATCATTGGCATTTGTGCTCCCAAAAGTGTCGCTGCTCTCCAACGGGCTTTTGGCAGATGAATATGGCGCAACAGAAGTCACCCTGCAAGAGAAGCATGCACAAATAAGGACTTCTTCTCCGAGGAAACAACGTGAACAACTTTGTAACAAAAATGTGAAACTGTTATAACCAACTAAGGTGTTATACTCGGGCAGATGCAACACATTAACTGGGACATGTAAATGTAAACATGAGTTCTACCTTTCTTTTCTTTTCTCCAAAAATCGAGCAAGGGATGCCTTTCGTGCTTGAGGAACGGCTGCAACCAACAAGAGCAATGTCAGCACGGTGTAATCAGGCGACATAAATCAATGCATGTATAATATCAACTGCACCATACTATGCAAACAATAGACAGGTATTAGTACCTCTAGTCATTATAGCTGCTGATGTTGTAGCTGCTAGTGTTGCGGGCTGTGTCGATGGAGCCTGACTCAAGGGAGGAACAGCCAATGGGGCCTGACTTATGGGACGAACAGCTAATGGGCTTGAAGATTTTGGCACTGTCGGATCGATGTTAGAGCTCGAGGAGCTCCGGGGAACACTTGCAGGTTGTAACACGCCAGTGATTGGTTTCGAAATGACTGACACAGGAGGCGAAACAGGCTGCGGTTTCTGGAATACCATCTGCTTAGAAGGTGAAACCTCAGGTACTGTGACTTTTGTAGGAGTGAAAATAGGAACCTCTGGCCTACGGGCAACAGAGGTTGAGTTTGGAACAGATGCTCTGCTGGCTAAGAACATGAGTTCCTGAGCCTGTTGCAATGAGAAATGTTACTCAAACAGATTACAATCTATAATTTAAATAGAAACAAAAAATAACAGGTGACAAGCTAGACCTATGCTACAAAATTAGCACGAATCTTACCTTCTCAGCCGAGATGTTATCGAATACATTAACAGAACCGGCATAGAAGATTGTTAATTGCGCCGTCTTGGGCCTTCGCACATCCCTTTGCAAGTAAAACAAGCTATTTCAGTACCATGATAGTTTACATCTGTTCCTAAAAATTACATGCCCAGAAAACAAAGCAAATCATATACCTTGTTCCATACACACCAACCGTGGAATTGGCCACCGCGTTGTTCATAGCAAAAGACGTCTGCTTGAAGGAAGCACCACCGGGGACGCCATTGGGAAGGCTAGGCGAGCTCTGGACCCTGAACATCGGATTGTTTTGATTGAACGGCGACGAGACCGGAATTACTCTAGCCCCATTCATGGCATGTTGCGGCGGCTGTGCCCGGTGCATGGCGGCGTACTGTGGGCTACCGTGGCTGTCCGCCCCGAACGATCTCTGCAAAACACCATGACAACCCCAAATGGGAAAAGAGAATTATTAGCGAAACTCGCAAACGACATGAATTAGGATCAAGAACATCAGCCGCAACATACCTGGTGGGTCAGCATACGAGATGCCGGCGCCCTGGCGCCGTCGAAGCCGGAGTATTGAGGGAGCGTGGGGTCCTCCTTCGCCGCCGACCGGAACGACATCAACGCCGGCGCGGCGGCGGGCTTCTTACCAAAGGACCAATCCATCGCCGGCGATGTTCCTCCACCTCCAAAGAAAGCTGACAGGAAGAGATTGCACACAGATTGCAATCAGACGGTGGCATATATATACACACAAGACAGCCAAATGATGAAGGGACGAGCCACGGATCCGTTACACATCCCCATCCTATGAGCGGGCAAGCGCCTCCACAGGCAGCTCGAAATGAACTAACGACACGCGCGGCTACCCCGAAAGATTTGGCCAGCCCCTCGCTTTCGGGTTCCTTGACGCATTAACTCACGACCGAATCGAGCACACACGGCAGGCCAGCCGCCAAAAGGAATTCGGCACCCTCCCTCGCGTCTTTCCGAATGAAGAGGAAAACAGAGGGGCCTGAATTCAGGCGCATCTTTGCCGAACTCGACCCAATCCAGCACGGCAAGAAACGGAGCCACGGTTCGGTGCGGGCGCAGATCAAGAAACCCAGCGCGGCAGGGAGGCGAAAGGAGGCCGGAGGGCGTACCTGATTCTTCCCTCCCGTTGTCCTGCTGCTGCTGCTGCTCCTTGCCGATCGCCGCCAGAAAATCCCTCTCCATCCAAACCGGCTCGTGAAAGAAGGCTGCAGATTTTGCCCTCCCAAGGTAGCGGGTAGAGTAACGAAACAGAACGCAAGAAGACAGCCCGGCGCGTCTCCTACTCCAAGCTCTGTGAACCTTGTCCTCCTCCTATCACCTCCTTCTCGCTCTGGCAATGACGACGATGCGCGGCAGGCTTGACCGTTCTCCTTCTCTTTCCTCCCTCCCTCTCTCTCCCCGTCTCTCTCTCTTGTAGTGGTGCGCGTGTGTGCGTTCTGCGCGATTGTTTAATGGCGAAGATTTTATTTTATTGTTTAAACGAGGGGATTAGATTAGCAGCTGGGGAAACGGGAGATAAATAATGGCAAACGAAATATTTTTTTAGAAAGGAAAAGGAGTGGTAGGCATGGCGACCGGAGGCTGTGGTCCCGTGCCGCGTGACAGGATCGGGCGCGTCGTTCTCCGCGGCGGGCCCCGCGCCACGTTTACCGGCACCTCCGGTCGCGTCCCCCACGTGGTCCGGCGCGAGCGCGCTCCGCTCACCAGAGCAGAAGCTGCGATCAACCGCTGACACTTGGGCTCGAGGAAGCGGGACCCACGTGGCGGTGGAACAGGCCGCGTGGGCGGAAGGACGACGAGCGCGCTCCGATGGCGGTGGAGGTCGACACGTGTCCGGTACGGGGCCGCGCACGAGCCGAATCGACCGGGCCTCGTGCCGCTTACCGCGGGCCCGCCTCACGCGGGCGGGCCTCGGGATTCTCCGCGCGGGAACCGGGGCCCAAGTCGCCCAACGTGGTGAGCCGCTTGGTGCTGAGAAAAATAAAAATTAGTACAGTTTGTGTCGGGGAATAAAAAAGGCGCGCAAAATTGCGTCACGGGTGGCTCGGACTTATTATTTTGTTTATTTATGTGTTCTCGCCATCATCACCATGTGCCATGTGCGCACGAGCGTTTTAAAATTTGAATGGATGGTTTGCTTTGTGCTCGTCAGAGAGAAAGTTTGCCGTAATTTCCACCCCTACGTTGAAATAGCGCTCTAGAGGTTGGAAAAAGATGTTGGGTTCATTGCAGGACAGTAATTACGTGTCTGCCTCAGGATAGAAACTGTGACTTTGCACCGCACGACTACATGGTATGCCAAGTCAAACTGATTCAGTTCTTACTGAGAGTATACCATGCAACACACAAAAATAGTGTTTCGTAACATCACAGTAATTTATTAATTTTTAAAACATAACTCTGGTATGAAATGTTGTTCAAATTCAGTAATCTGAAGGTTTCCCTCGAAAAAAAAAAGGATAATCTGAAGGCTTGCCGATGAGCCAACCAACTTTGCCTAAAAGAATACTGTTCCTAGAGTAACGACTCTGTATATGGACCACTTTTGCATAAAAGAAAAGGGAAATATTCAGTGCAAACCATCTATTCGGTGGAATCGTGAAAACCCTTTTGGAAAACCTATTTAGAAGTTTTGAAAAATTATGAAACTTGGCACGCATGTAAAAGACATGGTGATAAACATGCACACAAAATTTGAGATCAAAATTCAACTTCTACTAAAAGATACAAAAATAACAAATCAAGAAAAAAGAGGAGGAAAAAGACAAAACCGTAACTGTGCAGTATTTTTGTCCTCTTCCATCATAATTTGTTATTTTTGTATCTTTTAATATAAAATGAGTTTGAATCTCAAATTTTGTGTGCATGTTTCTCATCATATCCTCTACACGTGTGCCAAGTTTCATAATTTTTCAAAACTTCTAAATAGGTTTTCCAAGAGGGTTTTCACGATTACACCGAATAGGTGGTTTTGCACTGAATATTTTCCCAGAAAGAAATCACTCTAACACTTGATGTAACTGTTCTATACAGTTAGATGGATGTACAGATTAAAGTATACTAGTATTGAGTGTGGTAGGTTAACCGCTAATGACACTTGTAATAACCAGATCTCAATGCAACTACGGGTTTAACACACAAAATATTCTGGTCTTGTCATGCATGCGAGAGCCTGTGCCAGTTTGCAAGATTCCATTTGGTACTAGTACCATCTGCATGTAATCATTAAATATATAATCACTGAAAGCGAGACGCTGAAGCTATTTTAAAGTACAGATCATGTGGAGCTGCCTATCGATAGATTATTTTTTATCGTTAATTTACAACTATATACAATAGCCCCAATCTCTTCAGACGTGCCGACATCTAATTGGTTTGGAAACGTCATGCTAGTCTTGGTTAAAATTATTAGTATCGCTTTGCTAAAGTAATGACAGATTGAGGTCTGAATTTTTTTATCCTTCCATGTGATGCTTCTTTTGCGTGTCCTTGTTACGATTTGGTTATGTGTCGTTTTTTATGTTCAACTTAGAACAATGTAAGGCAAGCCTTCTTTCTTTTGCTCTTACCTGATATATTTCATGAACTAAAAATATTTCTATTTGTTAGAATGAGAGACAAAAAACCATTAATCTTACACAAATTATATATCCGGCGCTAAGAAAATGTGAAATATCATGTAGTTCCATCTTAAGGCAAAACTTATGTTCCGAGAAAAGAAAATGTGAGTTTTGTGACTAGTTACATGAATCTGTGCATTTAATAGAATGAAATTGATTGATCTTGTTGAAACTTAAAAATGAATCTAAGCTTGCTAAAGTTGACCTTGGACGGTTCACTTATTCGGTCAAAACAACAAATATACATAGTACAAAACTAGACGGTTGACTTGAAGATTAATTAATTATTTGTACATATCATTCAGCCTAAGTTGATTTGGTATATAGAAAATTTGAGAATAGGCTAATAAAGAAAACCGAACCATAATTAGCTGTTTTTAGATTGGGGATCACTATATAACAAAATTGGGGCATGAAAGAAGGATGCCACTAAACCTTTCTGAAAGTTCTTGGTCAGCTCTATCATCCATGCGCTATACAGATTCATGCATTCGTGCCAAGAATAGTGTGAGCATGCCATCCATGCCTCTATAAATTTAACCATTGGTCCACATTAGGAGTGGAAGAGAACCCGCCACATGTCACGAATCGAACACATGACCTCCTCAACGGATATGTGTTAAGGCTATGAATTTTAAAATTAGGATAAGAAACATCAGAGGATCTTAATAACGACGGTGTGTTTATGGGGTGGGTTCCACCTGTTTATGGGGTGCTTTCTACAGTCTCTTTCTAGTCCCACCTGTTTGGAACTGTAGTCTCTAAAAGTGATTAAATCTAGCCTGATTAGTTTTAGTCATGATGATCCAAACACCTCCTAAGTATGCAAGTCATTATAAATTGTTGAGCTGCATACTTGGAAGCTCATTATCCAGTGCAGATGGTCGCTCCAGATCAGCAGATGGGGATTAATGTGTCTTAAACTGTAGAAAGCACGTTATTTTCCTAGTTGAGGTACTGTGAATATATGATGCCCTACTTGCAAAATCTGTATGTGCTCAACCACATATTAAGGTGATCGGTCAACACAATAATTTGGTCTGCCACATTGGGCAAGATCAGCCAGCAACTTCGACGGGAGATCCTAGTCGCTGACGGGAGTGTACATTTTTTTTGAACCCGGACAATGATTATATACGAATACGAGGACGGAGACCCAAAACACAGGAACGCATGGCGCCAGTGATGTTCACGTGGCAGATAGGAAGATTGGACAGCGCAAACAACCGCGCGGTGGACGGCGACGCTTCGCCGGCCGCCCAGGCCCCAAGCCGCTGGTCCGGAGCGACGTGACGCCCTGACGCGCTGTCTGTCTTCCTATTTGGGGCAAGTACTCCTGTATTTTTTTTCACCCAATATATTTCGCAGACCACGAACGCACTGGCCAGTATAACAAGTTGACGCGATGCTGAGGGGCTCACCTAGTCACCTATCGCCATCGCAGTGCCGGACCGGGTCCCTGATGAGAGGGCTGGGACCAAGGCTCGCTCTGCTCCGCACATGTGAATTCGTACACGCTAACCAACCTCATTTTGGATTGCGATCGGCCTATAGCACGGCAGTAGTAGGAGTAGGATCCTTTTCGTCACAGTAGTTTCGCTATGCAGAACAGTGTGCTCCCAGTGGAGCGTGCAACTTTCAATCATGCTTGAGTGGAAGCGCAACGAGATCAAAGAAAAGATGGGGCCAATCACCACCCTGTTCGCCACGCTGCAGATACGGCTGCGGCTGCAGAAAAATAACTGTGAACACTGTAGCGGCTGCAGAAGAAATAACTGAAACATTATAACCGCTGCAAAGCAGCCAGGCGAACAGGGTGCACGTTACGCACATAGACGCGTGACAATCAGGGCACGTAGGTCCCAACATAAAGGATGGGCCAAGTTTCTCTTGCAAGAGCACGACTTATCGGTTTCTGGAAGTGAGCATCGACCATTTCCAATAGTGTGTGAAGATGAGCCTATTATCGGATATCACCATATGGAACAATATTGGGCGTGTTCGGCGCACGGAGGTCTAAATTTTAGAGGGTTCTAAACTCTAGATAAGCTATATTAAATAAAGTTTAATTACAAAACTAACTACAGAACCCTGGTCTAATTCGCGAGACGAATCTAATGAAGGTAATTAAGCCATGATTAGATGATAGTTACTGTAGCATTACTGTAACATGACTATAGCAAAATATAGATTAATTACGCTCATTAGATTCGTCTCGTAAAGATGTACCCATCTGTAAAAAGGTTTTGTCATTAAACTTTATTTAGTACTAAGTTTTTTTTGTTTAGAGCCCTCTAAAATTTAGTGTTAAAAGCACCGAATGTCAGTGTTCAGTAGAAACAATAGTGCGAGAGGTGTTTTGCTACAGCATATGATTTCGTTATTTCAGAGGTTCCTGACATAGAGGATTGTAGCACGCCAATGTCGAGGATCCTCCTAGCCTTACTGCCTCCTTTTGAACACATGAATTTCACACAGAGAAAAATTCCTGCATTCCAAATGAGCAATACTACATCAAAAGGATATGATCCTTTAGAATACTCTCAACCATTGACATGCAAGCTCGAACCCGCATGTCTGGGAGTGTTAACACTTTAAGAGTTACTACCTTCACATCACAATATAAGCATTCCAAGCATTCAAAACTTGTGTAACAAATGTAAGCATTTGTAGCTAAAATGCGGGCCCCACTGCCATTATTTCTGCCCACCCATCCCGCAAGGCCGCAACTCTCCCCTATCCTTATCCCTCACGGCTCCTCTCTCTCCTCTGTTTATCCTCTCCTTCCCTATCTCCTAACAATGGCGTCCAGGGAACAAAGGCCGAGGTTGTTAGCCGGAGAGCGGGCAGGCGGGGGCAACTTGGGGACGGGAAGCAGGCTGGCCGGGTGTGAGGATGCCGTTCTTTCTTCTTCGTTGCGACGGCGGCGACATCGGTGCGAGGACAACGACCTTTCCTCCTCTAGCACCGGCAAGAATGCCATGCCCGGTCTTTCCTCCCCCTCTCCTCCCTTCGAGCAACAACTAAGGAGGCGGCTGATCCGGACGGCGAGAAAGGAGATGCGCTGCGGCAAGGGAGGCGGCGTTGGCGGCGAGATCCCTCCGCTCGATGCCACCACGGCGACGACGAGCTCCCTCCGTGCGACGGCACATCGACGGCAGCGAGCTCCCTCCGCGCGACGGCACCACGGCGACAGCATCTTCTCTTCGCATGGTGGAGCTCGGAGGACGGCAATGGTGAGGCCGGGCCGGAATTCATTGATTGACTGTACGACTGAGACAATGATTAAGGGTAGCAGAGTCTTTTGCCTTCATCCTTATTTTTCAGTTTGAAAGCCTAGAATGCTTACTTTGTGATTCGGAGGGAGTAAAAACTTTCCGGACAGTTTCACGATAAGTGGCCCACAGTTTATAAGATATCTAGTTAAGCATATTGCTAGATTGTGGCTAATGATCTTGTTGGGAATTACATTGTTGCGAAATTAGTAAAACTGTTGGGAATCATATGAATTATACTATGAAAACTGTTAGCCATTTCTTAGAAATAGTGAAGAGTGATGGTACTGTTGGCCACCCTACTATAAACTGTCGGTAAAGATTCAAATTCTTGTAATGTAATGCACATGCAGTACTACAAAGGACCACTGCCACAGAAAGGGGCTTCAGCGACGGGTTTTTTAGGCCTTCAGCGACGGGAAAATGTCCGTCGCTAGTAATACGTCGCTAAAGGGGTAGCCTATAGCGACGGGTTTTTACTCGTCGTAAGAATAACTACAGCGACGGGTTTTCCCACGTCTGTGCAGCACTTTGCGACGTCTTGCTAAAACCCGTCGCTAGATGGCGTCAGTGACGTCTTTGCTAAAACCCGTCGCTACTGAGGTGTGGAAAACAAAAAAAAATAAAATTACCATGTTTCTGAATTATACGACATGCTTTTCTCCCAAATCACAATTTATTGTTTGAGTCCAAGCAACAATTAACTGGACGAACAAAACAGAATCAAGCAACAGGAGACAATACATCTTGTGAGCAAAGAACCAAAACGTACATCATGAACAGAACCATCTCACAGACCAAAAGGTCATACGAATCCCAAATCACCAAACTACTAGGAGACCTGGGGCGAACCTTAGATCTGGATCTTAGCAGTTACGCAGTCACTAGCGGGATTGGCCACCCTATAGGCCGTCGAGGAGGACGTCGTCGCAGAGGGCCGCCGTCGTCGTGGAGGGGGCCAACGCGCCGTCGTGGAGGACGTTGTCCAGGAGGCCGCTGCCGTCGCGGAGGGAGCCGCGCGTCGTCGGGGAGGATGTAGTCGCGGAGGCCGCCGCCGTCATGGAGGGAGCCGCGCGCCGTCGGTGAGAAGGACGTCACGGAGGCTGCCGCCGTCGAGGAGGGAGCCGCGCGCCGTCGTCGCGGAGGCCGCCGCCGTCATGGAGAACGTCGTCGCCGAGGGACCCGTCGGCATGGCCTCCACCTGATCTGCGCGGGAGGATTCGTCGGATCTGCACAAGGGGAGGATGGAGCCGCTGGATCTGGGCATGGGGAGGAGAGGAATCGAGGTATGCTCCGGTGAGAGAAGGAGAGAGAGAGAGCGAGAGAGGGCGGCGAGGGGATGAAGTGCGGCGCTTAGATTTAGAGGGGGAGGCACGCACGTCTTATATATGGACCGGAGTGGGATGGGCCGGGCGAAACCTGATGCATTATCAGTTATTGTATATTAGGATTTCCTCGAGTACACTATGCAACTAAACACTTTGTGGTGGAGTGGCTAGTGCCTCTGCACCCCATGCCAAAGGTTTTGGGTTCGAACCCCACAGCATGCGGTTTCAAAAAAAAAATTTGCTGGTACCATCCCAGCGATAGCGACGGGTTTCTCAAGTTGGGTAGCATTCCAGCGATGGGTTTAAAATAACGTCGCTAAGATACATTCAGCGACGGGGGACCTGGCTGATAGTAGCGACGGGTTTCCCAAACCCGTCTCCAGCAGACAACTTCCAGCGACGGTAAATTGATCCCCGTCCATAATACTGAATTTTTAGTGACGGGTTGCATTTTTCCAGCTTTAGCGACGTGTTTTAAGTAAAAGCCGTCGCTAAAAATGTGGCTTTTAGCGACGGGTTTAGAAAAACACGTCGCTGAACCTCCCTACCATATTTCTAGCGACGCGTTTCTAAAATTCGTCGCTAATGCTTCGTCGCTAAATCCCCTTTCTGTGGTAGTGGACTGTCACTTTTTATACAGAAGAATATCATTCTTCCTTGCATGATGCTAATAAGATCATTTTCACGAGTTTATTTGTTTTTGTCTTTTACAACATATGTGTGTATTGCTCTCTTCAACTCACGAGTCATGACCATGCATGCGCTAGTCCAACGACAGCCAGACGCTAGCTAGGTCTAGCATTCGCTAGCAAGGGGACCAACAACAATCGGGACCTTAGCTTGGACTCCCAACGTGTCATGCCAAATCGTATTCCTCCACGTTTCGCGCCCTTTTATCACGTCCTTCTTGCATGCTCTCGATGTGTGCTTGCACAAAAGCAAAAGCATAACATGTTGGTGAGAAGGCACCGACCGAGATTTGTACTAGGCGATTGGACATACATACATAGACAGTACGTGTTGACAAGTCGGATGACTCTAGATACAGGAGGAACGTCTTCGATCGATTATTCCTTCGCCATTTGTTGTCCTCTTGGCTTTGGGAGCAAGCAAGGCTGCGTCGTCATTCCAAGGATGGTTTTGCAGCGCTGAAAGGAGTGGACCTGTCGTCTCGATCTGGAATCTGATGCATGCACCGGCAAGAGTCTCAAGTGGCCAACACGAAGATGGACTGGAGCGGTGCGCGCGGTGGCGCTCGGCATTGGCAGCAACTCGTGCGCACGCGCGCGCGTGGAGAAAGGACCACGGCCACCGGCCACGGGATTAATTGGGACGTTCGCGTATGGAATGGCGCGGAATCGGGTGGCCTCCTTCCGTCAGTCCGTCACCTTCATTAGTTACTCTACTCGCCACCAGAGGATCAGTGAGCTCGTGGTGCTCCATGTTCTTCTCCCTTCGCTGTCGCATTTGAGGCTGGAGCACATGCTCAGTCCAAACCGCGTGGGACACAGTGCTTTCTCTGCCACTGGTTTTGTTTGATTGACAGCCAAATACTTACTAAGTACCAATATTTATAGTCTAAAATTATTATAATTTGATTTGTTATGAAATATATTATCATCTTATGCCTATTTGGTGTCATAAATATTGATACTTTTCCTTACAAATTTGTCACAGTGCAGGTGAAGTGAGAGCACCGTAAATTGGAGAATAACAAGTGTAATTTTTTTTAAAAAAAATGGCATTGACATATGATTTTTTTCTGAATCAACAACTATTATTAATAATGCAAGACCCTAGGAGCAGCTACATTGTTGAAACGCATATAACCTGCGATATTTAAGCACTTGTTGATCTTAGCCTTTCTTTGCTCTTCCACATCAGCGGCAGATCTGAATCTCGGTAGAGGAAGGAATCCTCGAATCAAAATAATAGTTCATGGACAGGGTACACTCTAAGGGCATTAATATTTCATTCATTTTTATGGGAATATTTTTTTAAAAAATGGTTAACATTCTAAGACTAATCACTACAAACTCTGCAATGCGCAAAATGTTTGAACTGGATATAAGTAGTTACGTGTATTGTGTCGGTATATACATTGTGGACACGGAGTGCATACGCGGCGCATTAAGGAGTATGGGTTGGTGTGGTGTAGGGCGTCCGGAGTGTACAAGCTGCGGTTGGCCCATCAAGTGCATGTGGTTGTACATTCCTTCAGTAGCTATCCTGCAAACTTGCCACGCTGAACCATAGATTCCAATACGATAGCAACAAGTGTTTCCAATACAGATTTGTCTGTCCGCAATACATCTCGATCGTGTCATTTTTAAAATGCTTTTCTTGAGGCAAATGTCCCTTTCGGAGAGGATTGGAATCATGGGTGCCAATCATGTAATCGTGCTACAATTAGTGATATCCGATCCAATCCTCGCTCAATGAAGACATCACCCATTAACAGAGATACTACATGACATTGATTAGTAATATATAGGCACAAAAGCAATAAACCAATACAACAATAAAGAAATCCAATAAAAGGATATTGTCGTCACCCGATTGAACGAGGTTGTTCGGCAGATATTTGGATCGTGGGAGCAACGTGGTTAGCGAGATCAATCTAAGAACACGCAGAGGGTTTATACTGGTTCAGGCCTCCCGAAGGATAAAAACCCTACGTCCAGTGCGATCTTGTATAATGTGGCAACCTTTGCGTTAGGGTTTCGCAGGGTGCCAGATAGATTTCCCCATAGGGGTTACATGAATATTTATAGGCAGCGTATCCTATGAGAACCAGGTTCGTGTGAGAACTATGAGAACTCTAATCTGGGTCACATGATCTTGATCCAATGGTGCGTTTGAATTCAGGTGGGAGGGGGGATTTACAAAATCACCGTCCACTTAATCATACTTTTGCAAATTCCCCCTCCCACCTCTCCCTATGCACCCCCTTGGATCAAGATCATGTGATCCAGATTGGAGTTCTCATAGTTCTCACACGAACCTGGTTCTCATAGGATACGTTGCCATATTTATAGGCTAGTTACCGCCTACCAGAGTCCTTTCTAAACTACAATGTTCCTTCTCCGAATCTATCAAGGAGATCGTAACCTTCCCGTAAACCATGTCGTGCAAGACAAATCTTCGGAAAAAATCCTATTAGGGTTCGGAATATCTGGAAACTAGGGCTACGACACAAGCCCCTGAACATGTCACTTGGCATCCTCATTCTCAGATGAGAACATGACAAGGGATATGTTCTGCCGTCAACCTAGGATCCAGACATACCGAACTGTCTTCACTAGTTAACCGCCATCTTCAGAAAATAAGAGCTTCGGAACAAGTATCTTCCGAATAAATATCTTCGGAATTCCGAACACCAAATCTCGATCCATCTTCTCTTGCTCTCTCTCACAAATCTTCCAACAATAAAAAAGGATCTCGACTTGACAAGTCAAAATTTGTCTTTATTATCTGACCAATCTGACGGAATCTTCAGCGATGCGTCACCTCGTCTTCCTGTATCCTTGGAAACTCGCAAAATAATAATTATCTCACTTGACTTTTCGAGCAACTGAAACGCCACTCTTCAAAGCTATAAATTCAGAGGTTTCGGTTGCTCCAAACATCATCCTCTCCACCAAGTTCACCATGGGGCGCAAGAGATGCGTTAACCCTAGGTTTTCCTGGTGGCTCAACACCAATTTCACGGGCACATCCGGTTCTTCTTCCTCTGCTCCCCCTCACGAGAGCCCGGCGGGTAACCCTCCTGAACTTGCTGATCCATCAACCCCTCTTCCTCCTCCTCCAACAGAGGCGGTGGATTACGGGCTTCCTCCTCCAAGCCCTCCTCCAAATCCGGCAGACATTATCGATTTGGAGGAGGACATCGACGGTGGAGAGTACGCAAGGCGTCTTCACGTGGCCTTGAACAAGGGGTCACGTGACATCCCCGCCGACGCCGACATCATCTCCATCGACGACTCCAGCGACGGCGATTCTGGTGGCGGTGACTCCATGGACATGGATGCTCCTGCGGATCCCAGCCCTGCAGGTTCTCCAGCTCTCGTTATTCCTCCGAACGTTGATTCGGTTCTGCCTTCTACCGGGGTTGCAAACCCGGTCCTTGACTCTAACATGGGGGGTTCCCATATCTCTTCTCAAGTGTCCCTCATCAACAGCGCAAGCAATGGGGGCACAGAGAACACTTCCTCCGATGTCATCGGAGCCTCTTCTGAGGACACTAATGAGCGGCGGAACTAGGGATACGAGATATTCCCGTGCTGCTCACACCTGAGCCCAGCGTCTCCCTCATCCTTGTCTTCCATCTTTCTGTTAGGGTCATGTGCTTCCCAAAGCTTCAGATGTAACTTAGATCTTGTAATAGAGCCTTCGGATTAATGAATAAAAAGCTGCCTTCAATCCCAAGTATATATGTATGTTCAGTCTCATCTTCATGTTTTTGCAATGATGTATATCTTCTGAGAATGTCTCTTCTTTAAATAAGTCCTTCGGGAAACAACCTCTTCACAATATAACCATAATAATGAAATAATCCTTTCGGAGAATACCTTCTTCGGGAAACGCTGCTTCAACAACCAACTCTCTTCGGAGAACGACTCTCTTCGGAGAATATGCCTCTTCAGGAAATAACTCTCTTCGGAGAATAACAATCTTCGGAGAATAGCAATCTTCAAAGAATGGTAAAATTTCCGGCGGCAATAATTTTATGCACACTTAACGGAAATATTCCCAAATCTTGTTGTAACAAATCCCTCAAATCCGGGAAATAAAATCCAAATAACTTTCAAATTAACGGGAATATCGCGCAGAATTGCGCTGGCGAGCGCATTTACCGGGCAGGGTTGCCTTCTCTGAGAAGCCAAACAGTCGCGAGAGCCCATAAAACCCAATCGCCACAGTTGTCTTCCCCATTCCGCATCATCCTTGTTGTGGCTTAAACCCTAGCTCCACTTCCTCCGCGCGCAAACCCTAGATCAATCCTCATGGCCTCCAACTCACCCAATAGGGCCGTCGTCGCCGCTGAGCAAAATCCTGAGCATCAAGATGATGCCACCAGCTCCAATGGCTCCCCCACCAAAGCCCAGCAGATGATAGACGCCGGCAAAATTCCGGAGTCCATCGACTACTGGAAGCCCGGGGAAATTGATGAAAAGTACATCCTGGAGCTGCGGAAGAGCGGATGGATCTCCGATTTCGTCATCACCAAGGAGAACAAAGGCGACATGTGCTTCAGCTTCGACACTACCGAAATCCCGGTATTCGAATCTCACATGATCTGTGGCTTCAATCTCCCGCCTTCCAAATTTCTTGAGCGTGTCTGCAAGTTCTACAAGATAGAACTTATTCATCTGAAACCTCAAGCTGTTTCTTTGTTGAGTCTTTTCTCCACTCTCTGTGAATGTTGGCTGGGTACTGCTCCTTCTTTGGACTTGTGGCGGGTTTATCATGAACCTTGCTACTATTCTTCTGGGTTAGTGGGTTGCGTATCCTTCAATCGCCGAAGGAACATTGTTTATCCTCCCTTTGCTTACCGGCGATCTTGGAGCGGCTACCGGTGGAAGTACTTCCTCATGGATGACTCCAAGAGTTATGATATCAAGGGCAAAGGATTGTTGCCTTACCATCAAGGATGGATCAAAGCCGCACCAGTCAGGGACGAGCGACTCAAGCGGATGGTCGCCAAGGTTACGGAGCTGGTCACCAATGGACTGAGGGGTGAACACATCGTGGAGGAGTATGTCCGTAGGTGCTTCTTCCCCCTTCAACATCGGGAGCCCCTAGCCATGTTCGGAGACGGGCCCCGAATTCCGAAGTGGCTTCCTTCCGAAGGTTAAAGCTTGATCCTTATTTTCGTCTTCACTTTAATAAATCACCTTTACTTATTGCCTTGAATCTTCTTGTAGTGGACAAAATACCTGAAGAGGAGGTCAAGAGGCGCGTGTACACTATTCTCGAGTCTGATCTTCAGCCCAGACCCGAAGGCTTCCCAGAGCCATATAGCGCCACGAACCCAGCCACTGAGGTATATATCTTCATATTTACTCTGTTATCTTGCCATACAAATCACTTATCACTTCTTATGCTTCTAGGATATGTTCGGACCTGATCCTTCCGAAGGGGGTGCGGAAAGCACCATGGTGCTAGATAGCAGCAGCAGTGAGAAGGAGCCCAGCGAAGCTCAGAAGAAAAGCTTAGCTGAAGCATTTGCAGACGACATCCTCACTATCCCCGAAGGCCAGGTCAGAATTTATTCCTTCAATCTTGGTATCTTCAATTCTTCTTGACTTCACATAATTTTCTTTTTGCATTTATCTTCAGGAGCATGATGTAGACCATCAAAGTTTGGAGGAAAAGGTGGCAGCAGTAAAGGCCACATTGATGTCCGATGCGCCTCCGAAGCCTTCTGCTCCGAAGCCCTCATCTCCCCCGAAGCCTCGGACTGCTCGGAAACTTCGATCATCCAAGCCCAGCGCTTCGGGAGACGTTACTGTACCACAGGTGCAGCCACTCCGTCCAAGAAAGAGGAGAGGCCGAACTCCGATGCTTGCTCCCGTGCCTCCTCCAGCAGACTCTGTACCAGAAATGCCAGCTGTTCGAGGAACTGTTGACCCAGGCAACCAGGTACCTTTATCAATAGTGTTTGGTACCCTCTTCCATGGATTCTCGCGTATTTCTCAGATTCGTGCATCCCAGGGTCAAAGGAAACCTGGTGCCAAGAGGCTTCGGGTGTTAGCTGGAGGAGCTGATGATGTTGCTACGACTTCGACTTCTGCCGTGATGATGCCAGCAATTGAGCTTCCTTCGGGTCCTTCTCAGGGCCCGCAATGTTTAGCAAAATCAAAGCAGAAGTCGAGGCAGCATAAACTTGGACTTTGAAGACCTGCAGAGCTTTCAGCACCAAGGTTCGAGATCTTCGGCAGGAGAATGAACAACTGAAGCTCAAGATTTCTGAAGCAGCCCCCAACTCAATATTGGCAGAAAAGGAGGCCAAGATAACTGAATTAGAAGCAACTTTGACTGGGGTCAATAAAGCTTTGGCTGATCTTAAGACTGCCCATGCTTCAGAAGTAAAGAGCTTGCAGGACACCAACGCCACCTTGGCTACTTCAGTTGACAGTAAGTATCTTCTGCACTAGTTCTTCATAGCCATCTCTTGATCAACAATCTAACTCTTATGTCTCTCCCTTTCTCAGCTTTGAAGGACGAATCTAAGGCCTTGAAAGAGAAACTGGAGCTTAAAGACAAGGATGTGCAACTTCTTCAGCAGCGAGTATCAACCCTTGAAGCTGAGGAACGCAGACTGAAATCAGAGAAGAAGGACGCTGTTGAAGTAGGGTACGCTCGGTGTATTTCTGGCAGCGCCTACACCATAGCCCTGTTTTAGCATCATATTCCAAACTTAGATCTCAGCCTCCTAGATCAAGGTTTTAAGTGTGATGCAACTCAGCGTGACGCCTTGATGAATCAAGCCCATGCTGCTGCCGACGCCTTCGTGACTTCCTTGAACCTGATCCCCGAAGCTGCTCCGGCTGACGAAGAATCTGCTGAAGATGACACGCCTGGTGATGACCAGGAATAATTTGGCTCTTATGTAAAGAGCTTGTAATAAACAATTGTCTTCTGTAATGATGGGGCGAAGGCCCAATTTTTTGAACAATGGGGCGAAGGCCCTTCTTTTAATTAATGCTTTAATGATAATTAGGCAAAGGCCCGAACAATGCTTTAATGCCTGTATGATCCCCCCCCCCCCTGCTTTTCAGTACACAGTTTTAAGTGTGTGCAGGAAAGTAGCAAATCAGCAAGGCATGTAGATTGTTCTATTTTATACACATTTTAAGTGTTTTTGGGTCGAACGTGCGACCTGTTTGGGGAGATCCAGCTTATAGAACCAACATGGGGCTAAGGGTCTCCCCCCAAACCTTTACACAAGGGGGCCATATAACTTATCAAACCACCATTGTGGCTAAGTCTTACGACACTTTGGTGCCTGAAAAGGCTGTTCGTATCGCGCCTGTAAACCAAACGTGTGGCCAGGACAGCGACCAAACTTAGTAGACTAGCCGAAGGGCTTGGCCTTTGCGTCCGAAGGGACAACTTTGATAGGTCCGAAGGGACAAATTTCTCAAGTCCGAAGGGACAATCTTATTTCAGCTGACATTGCACTTTATTGATCTTACTTCAAAAATCTTTACACATAGAACCGACGTAACTGATCAGTATTCCAAGTTCCTGGCAATATGCCACCGTTGACTTCTGCTAAAACATATGCTCCTAAACCAGCATCTTCAACCACTAAGAATGGACCTTCCCACGGAGAAGACAATTTATGTTTGTCTTTAGTGGTGATGTCCTTCTTGATGACCATATCTCCCACGCTTAGAGTTCTTCCAACCACCTTTCTCTGATACTGCTTCTTCAACTTCTCTTGGTACTGCTTCACATGTTCTAATGCTGTATCACGCTCTTCTTCAAGCAATATCAGATCAACTTCTCGAGCTTCTGGTTGTGCATCTTCATAAAAATTTGTCACGCGATGAGCCCCTAGGTGTATCTCAGGTGGCAACACTACATCAGCACCATACACCAAATAAAACGGCGTATCTCTCGTCGCGCGGCTTGTTGACGTTCGGGCAGACCACAACACCGTTGGCAATTCTTCAATCCAATTCTTTCCCTTAGCAGACAGCTTGTCGAATACTCGTGTCTTCATACCACTCATGATGATGCCATTGGCTCTCTCAACTGCTCCATTGGTCTGTGCATGTGCCACCGAAGAAGTGGGATGTATGATCCCATGATCGGCACAAAATCTTTCAAACTTGCTGCCCACAAATTGCCTTCCATTGTCGGAGATTAACTTCTTCGGAACTCCGAACCTTGTCACCACACTTCTCATGAACTTCACCGACGTCTCTTGAGTAATACGCGTCACCGCTTCCGCTTCAATCCACTTCGTGAACGTGTCAATGGCCACGTACAAGAATTTGTATCCTCCTTTGGCCTTCGGAAAAGGCCCCAAAATATCGATACCCCAGATGGCGAACGGCCACGACAGGGGTATGGTGTGCAATTCCTGAGCGTGCCGCGTGCTTTGCTTGCTGAAGAACTGGCAGTTGGCACATGTCTTGACCAGGTTGATCGCATCTTGCTTCGCCGTGTTCCAATAGAACCCATGACGAAAAGCTTTACCCACAAGGGAGCGGTATGCGGTATGAGCGCCGCAAATCCCCCCATGTATATCATGTAGCAGCCTGACTCCATCTTCCTTAGATACACATCGTAGCAAAATCCCATTACGAGCTCTTCGGTACAACACTCCATCAGCCATCACGTACAACTTAGTCTTCCGAGCAACACGCTCCGTAGTAGCATCATCATCCGGGATAGGGTTGTTTTCTAAGAACCGTATGATTGGAACTCTCCAGTCTTCAACATGCCCTTCTCCCGAGTCAATCACCATCACGTCCTCTTCGAGTGTAATTTTCGACACCGAAGGCTTCGTGAGCTTCTCAAGAATCACATCGTCAGGGACTGAAGATCGAGACGAGGCAATCCAAGCCAAATGATCAGCATCCGATTATCTAAGCGTGGTATGTACCGCACTTCGAATCCATCAAAGCCCTTCTCAAGTTTCCGAACTTCTTCCAAATAATCAGCCATCTTCCGATCCGAGCATTGGTACTCCTTCTGTACTTGTCTGGCGACCAATTGTGAATCCCCTTTCACAAGCAGCCGATCAATTCCAAGTGACCTTGCAATGCGTAGACCTAAAACTAGGCCTTCATATTCCGCAACGTTGTTCGTAGCTTGAAATAGCAATTGAATCGCATACTTCATTAATCTTCCTTCGGGTGAAACAAATACCACACCAGCACCGGCACCCTTCAAGGTGAAGGAGCCGTCAAAGTACATGACCCAATGAGTAGGGTCGACTTGCTCTTCTCCTCCATCATCAGTCCACTCAGCAATGAAATCTGCCAAGGCTTGACCCTTCACAGCTCTTCGTGGTACGAACTCAATCTCATACTGCCACAGCTCAACAGCCCACTGTGCAATTCGCCCTACTGCATCCTTGCTATGCAAGACAGCCTGCAGAGGTCGATCCGACACTATTTTGATGGGGTGAGCAAGGAAGTAGTGCTTCAATTTTCTTGATGTCATTAGAACGGCATAGAGCAGCTTCTGCACCATCGGATACCTCGTTTGAGCATCTTTCAGAATCTCGCTGACGAAGTACACCGCACGTTGTCTGGTTTCACCTTCAGCTTCTCTTTCCACCGTCAGTGCTGCACTAACCATAGCATCTGTTGCAGCAACGTACAAGAGCAGCGGCTCCTCGGGTTGCGGCGGTATCAGGTAGGCATTTTCTTGAGATAAGCCTTCAACTCATGGAATGCCTTTTCTGCTTGATCATCCCAGTCAAAGCCTTCCTTCTGCCTTAGCAACTTATAAATGGCATACCTCTCTCTCCCGATCTCGAGATGAATCTGTTTAGCGCCGTCATCATGCCGGCAAGCTTCTGAACTTCTCTTCTGGTCTGAGGAGGCTTCAATTTTTCAATCGCCGCCATATATACTGGATTAGCATCAATGCCACGTTCGGAGATCATGTATCCCAGGAGTTTGCCCGAAGTAACTCCGAAGACACACTTCTTGGGGTTAAGCTTCATCTTGTACTTGCGTAGGTTGTCAAATGTCTGCTTCAAGTCATCGAGGAGATTCTCTTTCTTCTTAGTCTTGACGACGATGTCATCGATGTAAGCTTCGATGTTTTTCCCGATCTGCTCCTCGAAGACAAGGTTCACACACTTTTGATATGTGCAACCTGCATTCTTCAGCCCGAAGGGCATGGTCACATAACAAAAGATTCCGAAGGGCGTAATGAACGCCGTCTTCTCTTGATCATCAACATTGAGACTAATTTGGTGATACCCAGAGTAAGCATCCAAAAAGCTCAATAATTCACTAGTAGAAGTGGAGTCTACAATCTGATCTATCCTCGGAAGAGGGTACTCGTCTTTTGGACAAGCTTTATTCATGCTAGTGTAATCGACGCACATGCGCCATGAGCCATCAGGCTTCGGAACTAATACAGGATTGGCTAGCCATTCAGGATAGTCGACCGTTCTAATGAACCCGGCTTGAAGAAGCCTAGTCACTTCCTCATGTATGGCGTCACGTTTATCTGGAGTATATCTTCTTTGCTTCTGCTTCACCGGTTTGAAAGCCGGATCAATCCCCAATTTGTGCTCGACGACCTCCCTGGGGATCCCGGGCATATCAGACGGTTTCCATGCAAACACGTCGATATGTTCCCGGAGGAAGGCCACGAGCTCGCTTTCCTATTTGTCGGGGAGGCCCGCGTCAACGTAGGTCGTCTTGGCGGGATCTGTGTCACTGAGTTTAACATCTTTCTTCTCAACGTTGCCCTCCTTCGCGGCTCCGCTCGGTGTCGAAGCCAACGCCAAGGTTTGGCTGTTCGGGGTCACCGGAGGAGGTGCGTCCTTGACCTTCGGAGTCTGCGATGTATCCCCCTTCTGGGCTTTGGCTTGAGGTTCCTCCTTCGGGGACTCATCCTTGAAGTGTCCAGCTAACACGAGAGCATCAAGGTCGCACTTTACCGCCTCTGATTGGTCCGCATTAATGGTGATCACACCGTTCGGGCCAGGAATCTTCAACTGTGCTGCCGCCATAAACTTGAACAAGAAAGGCCTGCCTAAGATGCAATTGTAGGCAGAGTCAAAATCGGCTACTTCGAAGGTAAGAACCTCCGACCTTCTGTTTTCCTTGGGCCTCACAGACACCTCCAGATGAACTTTCCCTAGGGGTCGAGATGACACCCCAGGAACTATCCCATGAAACGATCCTTCAACCGGAGTAAGCATGGTGAGCGACAGACCCATTTGCAGGAAGGTCTTCTTCATCAAGAGATTCAATCCACTCCCATTGTCGATCAGGGTCTTCGCAATCTTGTTTCGATGCACAATGATCTTGGCAACGAACGGCAATTCAGGACCACTTATCAGACTCTTCGGGTGATCTTCAGTGCCGAAGGTGATCGGAGTATCCGACCATTCCAGCTTCTTGGAGCAAGGCTCAGCCATCAACACCTCTCGCTGGATCTTCTTATACTGTGTTCGGGACGACAAGGCCGAACTCCCCCCGAAGATCATGTTGATCTCAGGGTACCTCTCTTCCTCGTCTTCACGATCTTTCCTTTCAGCCCGATGTGGACCATTGTTCCTGTGATTCCCCCGATTTTCATCAGGGAGCTTGATCTTCCCTTCTGCCAGGCGTTTTCGTTCCATCTCCTTGTACTTGTAGCAGTCATCGAAGTCATGGGAGGTGCGCCTATGAATGGGGCACCACTTCTCAACTCCTTCGGGGCGGTCGTGATCACGACCCTGCTTTCGGGGAAAGTGGCCATCTCCACTTTCTTGCTGCTCAACGGCCATTACTTCACGATCATCTGCCTTCTTCTTCGGACGTTTACCCTTGCCATCATTGAGGCGTGCTCGGGCATCAGCCGCTTTAGCACAAGATTCTGCAATGTCGAAGAGCTCAGCGACTGTAGTCGGCTCTTTTTCGGCGATCGTTTCCACGGTCTTCTTATCTAAGCATCCATCTCGATATGCTCCGATGACCTCCACGTCATGGATCTTCGGGATGGTGTTTCTCATCTGGCAGAAGCGCTTTGTGTAGTCCCGAAGTGACTCGTCCACCTTCTGTTTGATGTTCTTCAACTGGTCTACCGTGCCATGGCGAGTATAGGAGCCTTGGAAGTTTCCTTTGAAGATCTTCGTCAGCTCAACCCAAGAATCAAAGGAGTAGGGTGGAAAATTCATCAACCATGTCCACGCATCACTGGTTAGGACGGTGGGTAGATAACAGCACTTGACCCTTTCATCACCTCCGGCTGCATCGATCACCATGGAGTAGGAACTCCCCGGGATCAGTGCTTCCATCGTACTTCTCCACTATATTTGGCTTGAACTTCTCGGGCCATCGCACTGATCGGAGATAGGATCCAATGGCTTGGTAAGCAGGTGGCCCTGTTTCAGATGCTAGGCGAGGAGTGCTTGTGGACTCAGAATGCTGTCTTGGTGCTTGTGAAGGTCGTCCTCCCAGGCGCTGGTGGACGGAGGGAGCCCCACGCTGTCGATTCAAGACATGGCGGGCATCAGATGGCGCCAGGGGTTGACCTTGTCGCCTTCGACGATCAGAAGATGACGCATGCTCAGATGCAGCAGGCCTTTCATTGTTGACTGGTCCGAGCCTTCCCTGGAGATTGGTGACAGGAGCGGCTGGAGCTGCTACATTGTTCACGGGCGGCGTCGTGTTGATGCGACCCGCGATCTCGGCGACTTGTTGTACCAATGGGGCCAAGGGAGAACCATCGGGAGCCAGCCGGTTCAGCGACTCCAGCTCTGTCTGAAGCCGAATGGCGTCAAACTCTGGACCAAGGTTGCGCGGCATGACATCGGATGGAGCTCGAGATTGGGATCTGATAGATCTGATGGTGGGTGCGCTGCTGGAGGATGCCTCCGAAGCCCGCCCGACCATGTATACTTGGCGAGAGGGATCGATGCCTTCATCTTCGGAGTCTCCTCCAACTTCGGGGCAATCTTCACTGTCCCATGATTCATCATCACTGTCCGGGCTCCCGATCCCGAAGCCCGGAAAGTAACGTCCTTCCAGTATTGCCTGGACGACTTGCGCTTCTAGGGCAGAGCCAGAGATTGGATCCGAAGAGGATTCCGCCTCCGGTAGGGTTCCCGAAGGAGAGCCCCATACCCCTGTCGCAGCCTCCCGGAACGCATCCGCTGAGTTCATGAACCCGAACGGCATATGCGCTCCTGAAGACATCGTCTCTTGCTTCTCCGGGGCGGCTCCATCATTGAGGTTGATCGAAGCCACCAATTCCGCCAGAAGCGCCTCCTGCCCCTCTGGCGGGTTGACTTGCTGGAGATCTCCGTTCCCGTCGGCGACGAAGGTCAAAGATCCGAACCGGAACTCGGTGCCGACAGGAAACTTCATGTTGTTCGCGGATCCCATCTGATGCTCTTGACGGAATCTCGACGCTGCCCCTCTACCTGGCGCGCCTCTGTCGTCACCCGATTGAACGAGGTTGTTCGGCAGATATTTGGATCGTGAGAGCAACGTGGTTAGCGAGATCAATCTAAGAACACGCAGAGGGTTTATACTGGTTCAGGCCTCCCGAAGGATAAAAACCCTACGTCCAGTGCGATCTTGTATAATGTGGCAACCTTTGCGTTAGGGTTTCGCAGGGTGCCAGATAGATTTCCCCATAGGGGTTACATGAATATTTATAGGCTAGTTACCGCCTACCAGAGTCATTTCTAAACTACAATGTTCCTTCTCCGAATCTATCAAGGAGATCGTAACCTTCCCGTAAACCATGTCGTGTAAGACAAGTCTTCGGAAAAAATCCTAAAATAGGGTTCGGAATATCTGGAAACTAGGGCTACGACAGATATGAAATCTCTACTACTTTAGAAACTGAAGCATTTGTAGCATGCATTGTCGATTTTATTGATCTGAAAGAGTTGTTCAAGATATTACTACCTCCATTATGAAATTATTGACTTTTCAGATTGGTGGATTAGTCATAATTTGAACTAATCATCTGGTTTGAAACGTCAACAATATAGTTTTCTTTGAGATAACTGCTTTACTAAGGTAGACACAAAATTGCACGTGTTTTGACTCTTTAAACCACTTCTAAGCTATTACTTCAACAAACAGACATGAATCTCGATCTTTGGCTATTTCTTTTCAGCAGAGCTAGATTTTACCACCGACTTGTATCCCAACGAAACGCCCAAAGGTTGAGATGCTCAGAACAGCGATGTAAAATCGACCTTGTCTCACCAGGCCATCATAACAGCTCGAGAGGTACAGGACATCTACGAAGAGATCATGCTGCGCTGGCCATTGATTGTGCTAAGATCTCAATCAAATGGAGTGTGAACAGTAGCCAGTAGGAGCATCTTCCGTTCGCATGGCGCCGTTGTTGTTCACGTGGCGGATAAGAAGATTGGACCTCGCGTGGTCGACGGCGACGTCTCGCCGGCAGATGGGGCCCATGCCTGTGGCCCCCTTGACCGGCACAAGGCCACGTGATGCCCTGGCACTGTCTTCCCGATTCAAGGGAACTTAGGGAAGCGAATACTCTTCTGTTTCATTTCCTTGCAAATATTCTCAATTCCAGCTATAAATAGTGAAAATTGTGTTATGATTGAGAATATAAAATGATGGTGCTAGATTTATCGCGCCACTAACTATCACAATACCAACTCTTCTTATTTGAACTAATTTACCATTTTGTAGATATACTTTCAATAGCATTAACCTCTCCTCCTCTGTGTTGGAAAATAACTGCAAGATCTTCAGGGAGCAAGTCCTGCCGCCTAAGCTAGGAATGTCATGCTTTGGGCAGACTTGAGTGGCGATGTATCTTTCACCTTTGAGCTGCGCCAATGGGGTCATAGATTGTTTCGTGTAAATTTTAGGAACCACCCCATGGCTTCTCCCCCTCCCCCATGTATAATTTTTTTTTTGAACGGTCACCGGGGGGCAGTGGCGTAGCTACAGGGTATGCCGCACCCGGCATACCCTGTAGATTTTGGCCCATTAGCAATACAGCCTAATAATCAATATGCAAAAAAAAAATCAGCAAAACCTACAGGAAGCGACGCACGCCTCCGACATTTCCTTTTTACATCGCGAGTTCGTGACTCCAGGGCTTCCGCGGCGCGGTTCCGCCCGTCCAGCCGGTCGCCGCCTATCCGTCTGGTGCCCATCTGCCATTCTGCCGGCCTGGCCGCCGTCCATCCGTCCGGCGTCGTTGCCATTCTGCGTCCTGTCGCCGACAACCAGCACAGACCCCATCCGCCGAGCCACCAAGAGCCATTCTGCATGCTCATGTAGGGCAACACCGTCGGCCAGCACCTAGCACGCACCTCGCCGTCGCCGGCCAGTGGGCAGTGGCACTGGACAGTGGAGAGGTATAGATGCACACGTGACACACCAATTCAATTTTCCATTCATGTTCTTGTAATTAAAATAAATATTGATGCATCTTTTTTTGTATGTAGAATTATTGAATTATGAAGAGGAACGGAGACATTACATCCTAGCTACGCCGTTGAGGGCAAGCCACTGGAAAAGAAAATTTGTGGCATACCCTACGGTAAAATCCTAGCTACGCCACTGCCGGGGGGGGGGGGGGGGGGGGGGGGGAGAGCATCCCCACCTGAATTGTATTCAAAGTGTGGCAGACCACAGATCAACGGCCTCGTTTTTTAGGGAAACGAAGCAAAAACCCTACATCGCTCGGTTAATTAGGGAAAACTGGGCTAAAACCGTGATAACTACCTAGCTAAACTAGGCCTCAAATGACAAGCCCTAGCACAAGGGTGAGATTGTGGCACAACCACGAATAAGGAAAACACCATACCCGAGCACAAGGGTAAAATGTGGCTTCACCACAAATAACAACACCGTGCCCTAGAACAAAGGCAAAACGTGGCATACCACGGATCATAACAAAACGAGTACCGACTCCGCATAACGAGGCTTTCACCGGACAATTGCTAATCCTTGCGATACTCCAAAGCAATGCCTCCAAGGAGGTTACGACAATAAAAATGCCGCCATTGCTCGATCTAGCGACAAGCTAAATCAAGTTTTACACCTCCTCCATGTATAATGAAAGGGCCTTGCTATTTTTCAGTCCCTTGAAATTCAAGGGTTGTTTCAGTCGACAGAAAGAACCATTAGATCAACATCCAAAGGCTACGGTTGTCTGCTGCTGACTCTCTAGATCTGGTAAGACGTTCTGTGCTAATTAATGGGTCGAGTTCTATTTCATCTGCTGACTCTCTAGATCTGGTAAGGCCGTCGACTGAAAGGAACACCAATTTCAGTCGCCTGGACAGAAGTAAATATGATAATGAAATCCGGGATGTCGATAAAATGTTCAGGTTGGCCTTTGGCCTACCGTAGTTTCCCTTCAAAAAGAAAATGTGTGCCTGGTCCTTACTACCTCTGATTATTTTGTTGATGTTAGGATAAAGAAGCTAGTGCAAAAATGAACTAGCTCTCTTGTCCTAACATTGAGAAAACAAAACCAGATAAAGTGATAATTATCTTCCATCAGACGTATCTACCGTACCCAAAGAGGCAAAGACCTATCTTCACACAAATCTAATTAGCAATGGGAGGATGAGCGTGCAAATTATTATTATTATTTTTGCCGGATTTGAGCATGCAACTTTTATAGCAAGAAAAAAGAAACATGATTTTGTGCATAAATTCGAGCTCATGATTTATAGCAAGAGAAAATAAACATTCGTGCTTTCAATCATTTTGTTTCTTCTGCTTTTTTTTTCACCTAGTTGCACTGTATCTTCAATATATTTTTCTTTAATTTTCCTCTATATTTCTCTCCTCCCATCAACCATGCGTCCATCACCGACCAAACCCTAGTCTAGCAAAGGGACCTGAAAAAAACATCTAGACCATGAGTCGACGCCAAGGTCGTCCCCGACCAGCCAACTTTTCTCGTACGTGTCGGGGATGCGTAGGTACGCTTTCTTTTCTCCAAGGTTGTTGTTACCGACTCACCTCGTGGAACTGCGCCACGTGCGTACCCTTTTTATTTCACGCCTCGTGATCGATCGAGTGTCCTGGTCGGTGATACAAAAGCTCGGGTCCGTGATCGAGTAGCTGGCCGTGCACTCCAGGAGCCGATCGGTCCATCAACGCCGGTATGATTATCCGGAATAGCATCAAACTTTTATTACGTGATCAATTCGCATACACGCCACGGCGCATTCTAAAAAATAAAAAAGTACGGCGCGACAATTTTCCAGTTATATTTTGCAAGCAGTTTCCCCGGGAAAAAATATTTTCCAAAGCAAAACCGGCAAGAACAGGCGTGCCGTTGCGTATGTGTCATGAATAATATTTTACGGACGAAAAGGAAAGGTAGTAGTGCGGATTCTAAACGGCGACAAGCCCTATGCGACTCACGTTCCAAAAGTCCACATGATGGCCTAATCGCAATGAGGTTGCTTTTGCTTAACGTGGTAAAAGTGTTTTACTTACGTGCGTGCATGATTTGGTCAAAGATTTAGGAATCACTTTTGCTCGATTAACCTACCTGCATCAAACATGGCGTCACACACCGACTACGAGACGTGAAAGCAGCACATGTAGGGAACTAACCATAGGTCAGTTGGCAAAGCTCCAAGGGTGGAGTTGAGCCGACCAGGGATCGATCCCTGGTACCCGCAAGGCCTCCAAAGAAGGCCGGGGCATTTGGCCCTATTTTTTTTAAAAAAAAAGCAGCACATATAGGTGCAAAAACTACGTACTGAAACAACTGGGAATAACAATTGTACTGACAACTATACTATAGTATATCACGTAAGAAGAGAGCTTAATCAGATCGCACACGAGAGCTAGCGCAGTTTGCTAGGAGATCGAACACTCTGCGATGTGGCGTTTTCAAGCACCTGTGTGCGTTCAACACCTGATTGTACGGGATTGTAACCCATTTTCTGAATAATCAATAAAGCCCTCTTTTCACTCGCAAAAAAAAGTATGTCAATGTATCATGGATTGCTAATTAAAAAACTTGCTATTTTTCTTTAGTTTTGATTTTGATTATTGCATTGTAATTTCTAATATGACGCCAACTTGAGGGGGGTTCATTGCCCGTGTGGTCCATATGTCTCCCCACACTTGCATACCATGGGTCATGTTCCTATTCTATCATTGGCGTTCATGATTGACACTATGTTATAAAACTTGGTAGAGCTACACGTATCACGGAACGAACGCATGGGCCATGTCCCTTCTTCTTGCTAGCACGGCGATAATTTAGTTGTGGCTTACTCTGAGTGCTAAAAAATTTATCATTTTTCTGAAGTATTGGCTCTTGCTTTATTTTTTTTAGTTTATTTTGTTAAGACTTTCAGTTGTGGCTACTTGCTTTTAAACTTGTTGTGCTGTAATAGGTAAGTATCACTCTTTTACATTTTGTTGCCCTTGTTACGCTAGCAGTAGACATAGGCTGGCAGAGTTTGTTCCCAACTGGTAACCAAGGCAGGTTGTGGTTTCTGGTTAGATGTTATGATGGTGCTTCCCTCGCGAAGAAGAAGAAGAAGAAGAAGAAGAAGAAGAAGAAGAAGAAGTTATGATGGTGCTGCATTGTAAGCTGGTAACCTCGATCTTTTGCTTTATAAAGCAGGGCAAGAGTTTAAACCCTTCCTAACAAAAAAAATTTCAAACACATGATACACTGCTCATCCCTATATATGAACACTCATACACATCTTATAATTAATACTTCTATGAACACAAGCACACCCTACCCAAAGTCACCATGGACATCTCGTTAATGACAAAAACGTTGTCTCAAATGACAGAATAATTAGTCCTAAATACAATCCTTTTCCCAAGTTTTGAACCTGCATGGGTTGGTTCCACCGCAACGAACCTAACCATCTAAGCTACCCTCAGTTTTCAAGTTATCAAAGGGGTTTATTAATTGAAAGTTGAAAGTTCAACGTATTGTAGATAACAACTAGTGTCTATGTGCACATGGTGGACATATTTTCTAGCCTTCTCGTATTGTATCCACATGTTGGTCCAGTGATGAACCGTCCCACTACGTTGTTCCATATGGCCAACAAGCGACAAGAATACTTAGGAGATGTTTGGTTCCCCGCCACCGCTACAGTACCCGCGCCACGCTACAGTTCCGCCACCATACAGTAAACGGTGGAGGAAGCCCGTGGCTGCGGCGTCAAAAAGGCTCGCCACACTCTGTGGCGGGGACCTGTGTGGCGTGGCCAGCTGTGGCTGGCCACCAAACAGCCCCTTAATGCGGCAAAAACTCAAGTGTTGACATGGTTCTTGTGAACCAATGATCGATGACACTGAAAATTTAAGGGTCGCCCACCTGTTTGAGCATGGTGTAGCCGGAATAATCAGGCTGCAATTTTATTCATATATCTTAATGAGATATACACACCCATACTTGTTGAGCTTAGTGGGCTCCCTTGTTTCTGAATGACTGCTAGTCCATCAAAAATATGCAAACAATTGTTTGTGGGTTTGTTTGAATAAACATTTCGGTTTATGCCAATCCTATGGGCATAAAAATTAGTTAATTGCCACACCTTAAGCTGGCCATTCACAAAGGACAACTCTATATATAGAACAAAAAATATTACTTAACAATTAGTAATATTTCATTGAAATTAAAATAGATATCAATACAAGTAGGGGTACATTTTTTTGTTATGTTACAAGTAGGGATCAACCTAGCACCGCATATGTTTTTAAAAAATATTCTTTATTGTTCTGCGATCTAAGTATATACATTGTGGACACGGAGTGTGCGTGGATTCTTGATTATTAGGTGTAGGGCATATCCAAAGTGTACGAGCTATGGTTGGCCCATCAATCGCATGTGGTTGTGTCTTCATTCAGTAGTTATCTGGTACACTTGACATTGAACTATATTCCACCACGACTGTTTAAAAAAAAAATATTCCACCACGACAATGACACGTGTTTCCAATTGTTATTTGTCTCTCTGCAATATATCTCAATCATGTCATTTTTCAAATGCTTTTCACTTCAGGCAAATGGTTCTTTCAAAAAGGATGGGAATCACGGGTGCCGATCATGCAATCGGGTCATGATAATGAAATGAAACCCTTTCTACAAAATCACCCATATAGAACTTGGTATGCAAACCAATAATATGTACCAGAGCAATTGTAATTAGAGCACTGCTATAGAATAGACCCGTTTTATTGGACCTTTGTACAATTAGGAAATCTAATGGTTAAAATCACACGGGTGGTGGTTCACATATCAATCAAAGGGCTAAAAACACTTGATCAGACAAAAATCTAACAAATGAGTCTACTCTAAAGCATTTTCCTTGTAATTAGTGTCTCCTATAGGAGAGTTGTATGCGCAGGAGTTGCCCGTTAGAACCAAGCTGTTATTTTTAATTAGTGTCTCCTATATTTCTGTTATTATGATTAAATTTTGACGCTCAGGTTGCACTTCTGACAAAGAAAATGCTTCAAAGTTCATGATAGAAGCTCAATTCCAAAAATTTTAGCGTTCCAAGTGTTATATATAGATCTTGGACGCTTGGTCTCATCGTATCATAGTGTTAGCTACTATAAAATACTCTCTCCATTTTAAAATATAGACATTTATTAACTTTCAGACATCACATTTGACTATTCGTCTTATTTAAAAAGTTATAAAATATAAAAATAATAAGTCATACTATCTTCGTCCCTTAATATAGGGCGTTCTCAAGTTCAAATTTTTTCTCTAAATATAAGGTATTTTGCATATAGAACAAATACTGTGGTTGGTGGAGGGGTGGGTTGCGGTAAAAATGAAAAGCATGGTAGTCTTTTAATACCTTGACTATTTCTTGTTTGAAAGCCAGAAAGCCCTTTATTTAGAGACTGAGGGAGTATTTAAAATATATCTAGTGATAAAACAAGACATAACGATGCAAACAATATTTTTACAAATTGTTTGAATAAGACGAATGGTCAAACATAATGTCTGAAAAATTATAAATATTACCCTCTCTGTTTTTAAATATATGACACTGTTGATTTTTTTTTGGTTACTTTGATCATTCATCTTATCTATAAATATTTATGCAAATAGCTAAATGAATAAGTTAACTTTATAGTATTTTTTATGATAGATACAATGATATTCATTTTACATTATGTAAGTAATTATTTAGCTATATATTGTTAGTTAAAGTTTTTTTAAAAACCTAATAACATCGTATAATAAAAAACAGAAGGGTATATATTTTGAAACGTAGTGAGATGCCGAGCGCAGGCCATGCAAGCTTACTCAAACGGGTTATGAGCTGGGGTATCCTCTAGTACAAACAACATCGCTCCAGTCATGTTCACGGGATCGGGATCCTCTGAATTAGAGCATTCAATTCAGATGTGCTACAGTGTTTCGGAATTAGATTAAATCTCAGACGTTGAATGAAAGATGGACAGTCAAGATCGGATGCTACAGTGACACGTGAACAGTATTGAGATGGCGCCACAGTAAACTGAAACACTGTTGCTTCACTGTTCGCTACAGTGCTAATTCAGATACCTGTACATTCCCTCACAAATTACTGTAGCCCTCAATTCAGATAACCCGGATCCTCATGTTCACGTGGCTGATATTAGAAGGGACCAGGACGAAAAAATAAACCGCATAGCTGACGGCGACCACTCACCCCACCTGCGGGACCGGGGACCCACATGAGCCGCAATCCGGCACAAGCTCGAGGCCACGTGAGTCACTGAGGCGCTGTCCTTCCTTTTCTGGCAAGTACTCTGTTCAGTTTTCATTTCCCATCCTCACGAGCCAGTAAAATCATGAGAAAATTTGCTCTTGAACACTTTTTAATGGTGGCTTTTATTAATAGACACAACTTAAGTTAGGTTTTGCCAATAGACATTATTTAGTAGTGGCAATTGGCTAAGGTCCTGTTTGGGGGAGCTTTTATCAGCTTTTGCTTCTCCAGGCAGCTGGAAAAGCGAAAAGCTCCCCAAACGGGTTCGCTTCTTCGAGCAGTCAAAAGCTGTAAAAGCGCCGTTTGTACCGAGAAGCGAAAAGCGAGAAATTCGTCGCTTCCTGAGCTTTTTACCCATCCCCTCGTAACTGCCTCCTTCCCTCCCGCAGCGTCGGGTGTGTTCACCGTCCCCGCGCCCATGGCCGCACCAGCGGAGCCCCCGCCGCGTCGAAGTAGCTCGCCGTTGTTGCGCCCATGGCCGCACCCGCGTCGATTGAGGTCTTCCTTCCTCGAATCGAACTCATCCGCGACGAGGCTGAGTGAATCGATCCCGACTCTTCTTCTTCACAGCGGGGACGGGCGAGACCCTTGGCCGCCATGAAGCCGACGCGGCGGGCGAGATGCAGCCGTGCTTTGTCTCTGGCAACTCCTCGCCGGGCTGCCATGAAGCCAACACGGCAGACGGGATGCAGCTATGGGCGGCTGCCGAGTTCGCCGATGCGCTTGTCGCTCGCACAGGTCGTCGAGGAGGCCAACGCAGCCAGCGAACTCCCCTCAAGCATCGGTGTATAGCCGTCACAGTGTTCAGCCGTCGTCCTGCCGTCCCGCATCGCTGCATCAAAAGCTCCTTGCAAAAGCTCCGCCAAACACGACGCATTCGCTTTTCCGTGTAGCAGCTTTCTGGGCCAGTGGCCTTTCGCTTCTCCGTATGGTCGATTCTGAGAAAAGCGAAGAAGCTGCCCCTCCCCCAAACAAGGCCTAATAGACACTCAAAACATTAGAATATGACTTTCCTTGCGTAGAGGAGAGAGATTATTTCACAAATGACTAAACTACCCTTGCAACAGTTTTAGCACATCTGACCACATAATCTTATTTTTTTATTTAATTATATGTCATAAGCATTAGTAAATATTTTCCAAGTGACATGTTGAAACTTGGTTTGGCTCCACTGACGAGAAAACACCAATTTCAGACTTGGTCTGGTTGGACCAAGTATCCAGGGGCAATTCCGTCTATTGGTGTTTTATCTCTTTTCTTTTAATCAGAAAACAATTATTTAAATAGGCTGAGTGTGTTTCAGCTAATTGCCACAATTCAGTGATGTCTTTTGGCAAATCCAACATTGAAGGATGTCCAGCAGCAAATACCATCATTGTAGGATGTCCTAGAGTAAACTTTGCCTAAAATCATGAACGAACATTTCCACGAGCCCTGTTCGTTTCTTGTGCTTAAAATTTTAGCCCTGTCACATCAAAAAGAATCTTGCATTTAGGAGTATTAAATAAAATCTAATTACAAAACTATTTTACGGATGGGGGCTAATTTACGAGACGAATCTAACAAACCTAATTAATCTATGTTTTGCTACAGTAATGCTACATAAACCATCTTCTAATCACGGCTTAATTACCCTCATTAGATTCGTCTCACGAAGTAGTACAAGGTTCTGCAATTAGTTTTGTAATTAGACTTTATTTAGTACCCTTAAATGACAAGATTCAAAATGGCTAAAATTTTAGCTAAAGCAACGAACAACTAGGCAAATTTGCTCTTGGACACTCTTTAATGATAGTTTTTGTTAATAGACAGTATTCAAGTTGGGTTTGCCAATAAACACTATTTAGTTGTGGCAATTGGTTAATAGACACTCACGACATTAGAATATGACTTTTCTTGCATAGAGCAGAGAGATTATTTCACAAATGACTCAACTGCCCTTGCAACAGTTTTAGCACATCTGACCATATAATTTTATTTTTATTTTTAATTATATATCGTAAGCATTAGTAAATATTTTCCAAATGACATGTTGAAACTTGGTCTGAGGAGAAAACACCAATTTCAGACTTGGTCTGGTCGACCAAGTATCCAGGGGTAATTCCGTCCTTTGGTATTTTCTCTCTTTTCTTTTAATCAGAAAACGATTATTTAAATAGGCTGAGTGTGTTTCAGCTAATTGCCTCAGTGATATCTTTTGGCAAATCCAACATTGAAAGATGTCTAACAACAAATACCAGCATTGTAAGATGCCTAAGAGCAAATTTTGCCTTTCCACTTTGGAGAACTATTTTCACACTCCCACACCGAGCCTCCGCAGCCAGTGAGGGATCACTGAGGTGTCCACATGACCACATGTACGCGACGCTAGTGTGGGACCGAGGAGTGACTGATATATAATTGAGCATTAAACCCTGTCGGTAAATTGATTGGCTATATTTCCATCATTAATCCCCACCTGCTTGTGTCGAAAACAAGAGGTAGTACTCCGATGCTTGAGGGGATTCGTTTCTCAGCGTCTTCCGGTAGACATCGACTTTCGTTTTCTGGCATCTAAATTTTAAAATTATCACATCAAAAAGAATCTTGTTATTTAAAAGTATTAAATAAAATCTGATTATAAAATCAATTACAAAACTTTTGGTCTAATTCGCGAGACGAATCTAATAAAGGTAATTAAGTCTGCACATAATCGCGCGAACCAGAATAATTAAGCATCTAGTATGCCCCCAAACAAGCTTGATTTTGTGTACGCGCGTGCATCTCTCTCTTCAACCATGCGCACCTCTAGTTTCACAGATGGAACCCTATTGTATAGCTAGGCCGGTAGCACGGGGGACCGGACGTGTAGCTAGGGTATAGACCATGAGTCTACGCGAAGGACCCCGACCTTAGAGTACTAGTACGTGTTTCCGTCGTTGGTAAAAAGAGTCTGATTCGCCAATGAAATGAGTAGTGCTGGGTACTATATGCAGCTGTGCACCGGTGTGCAGTCCACACTCCATATTATTCGAGATGCCCGTCCTTGTTGCCCACGATCTTAACAGCCAAGCAATGCGATGCCATGGGGCTCCACCGTTGCACGATACCAGATGGCGTTTGGACGGCATCAGAGAGGAGTGCACGACTCGGGAGACTAGAGAGACGACCGCGATCGCCATCAGAGAGGAGGGCACGACTCGGGAGACTAGAGAGACGACCGCGGGATCGGGGACCCGTACGGAACGGCGCGGAATCGGGTCCGTGCGCGGCTGGTGGTGGCGGTGGTGCCCGCGCCCACGTGAACGCTCGGTGGGCGGCACGCGCGCGCGGGTACGGCCGGAATGGAATCCGCCCACCAAGCCGCCGCCTCCTGGCCAATTCGACGAGCCTGCGCCGCGGCGACCACGCCCTCGCCCCCTTCGTTTTCCGTTCGTGCACATGCTGCCGAAAGTCCAAACCGCGTGGAACCTTTGGGCTCCGGTGGTTTCTCTTTCTCCTCGGCGATCAGCCATCGTTTTCCTTTTCTTTTTTCTTTTGGGGGCGGGTTCGTTTTTCTTTTCTTTTTTCCCCGTGAAAACAGCGACATATGTATGCCCTGATTTACAAGAATCTCGATCCGGAAAATGGATAGGCTGGACTGGACCGCTGGTTCAGACGCTTTTACGCAGAGGCAGACAGGATCAGGCCCAGCAAATCTTTACCAGTTTGGTGTATCTGTCGGGAACAGCTTTACCTGCTCAATTTTGCATGCACACCAAGCGCTGCACGACATGTCTTAGTTACAGTATTATAATCCCAAATGAAACTGCCGACATCTACGTTCCAATGCAGTGCGTGTGATATGATATAGGAACAATATTTTACTGAAGAAAGAGAGGCCCGATTCTGGACAACGAGCTAGCTAGCTCGCCGAGCGATGCCGTTCACGTTCCAAAAGGTCGCATGATAGCGTACGTAAAGCAGATAGTACACTGACTCAGTGAGCTAGTAATTAACTAGAGGTTGGCGTGATGATGGGGTTGTTTAATTTGGTTAGTAAAAGATGGAAGCAAAGCATGATTCAGTCAAAAGGTTTTAGCGACCAAGCATTCTTGTACCACCATCTAAGAGCAGGTTTAGTGATTACGCCGGCAGCCGGCGAAACGTGAAGGCCACGTAAGTTTGAGCCTTCGAGAAAGCCCATGCGTATATCGGACCGGCGGCATGGTAGGCTATGAGAGTTAATGTTTGCAGGTTGGGGTAGCCAATAGGAGAGAAAAGAGAGGCTGCTCCGTGCATGCAACAGGCTGGGAGAGCGCTTTCTGCCTTGGTTATGCTGTTTCAAGCCAGCGACGAACGAGTCGCCCGCCTGGTTCTCTCTCTGGCTTTCTCACTCTTCCAGCTCAGACTCAGATGACGTGTTCAGTTATTTCGCCGGCTGACTGTACCCCACTATACTTGCTCTAAGAGCAAGTATAATGGAACTCATTGAGCCGGCGAAATCTTACTTGGAAGAGAGAGAAACGAAGAGAGAGAGGGAAGCAGGCGAGTTGCAAATCGCCAGCAAAAGGCCGGCGTATGCGCGATTGTGGGGTCAGCACCATCCATTCCTCACCTCCTATTCGCCAGGGACTGCTGGTGGAGCAAAAAAATCGTTAAATAATGGTGGGTCCCACCATTATTACTTTATGAGGTGTCGTTTCTTTCGCCGGCAGCCGGCTAAACCATAATCCTTGCTCTAATAGAGTACGTCTACAGCATGGCGTCACGGTCTAGAAAGTGTGAGCAACTGGCTAGGGAGCATAAACAAGTCGCCACTGGGGCATAGTATATAGTTGCAGGGAAAATGTGAGGCCCAAGCTGGCTCACGTACCGGGCCTTGGTTTTTCTGATTAAGTAAGTGACTACTACTAGGATTAGCAATGATGACCATTTGGGTGATGGCTTTACTATTAGAGCACACGCCGTGGTCCGTAAAGCGCTGCGGAGACGTGTGAGCATCGTGCAAGGCATGTACGGGATGGGTTGCTAATTAAACTGCAACTTGCGGGACGTCGCCGTGCTTGTTTGTTTAAACTATTACAAAGCCGGAAGGTGTGCTCTAATAAACGACGCAACTTGTGGTGGGGTTGATGCGCCTGTCTCCATACATTCACATGCGGCCATCGAGATTGTTGTATTGACGCACTTGCATGCCATGTTCTTATCCTATCATTGGTCGTGGTGCTTTGAGCTAGTAGCGCGCGGAGCTTCGCCTACCAAGGAACGGACACGTCTGCGGTCCCTCTTCTTTTTTCCACACTCTTTTCTTGGTCCGTGCGACCGTGCATCAAGTACCGGGGCAGTTTATTCATGTGTCACGCAGACAAAAATACGGGATCAGCCTTCGATTGATGTACATCAAAGTTAGGAATCTGAAAAGTAAGAAAATAAAACGTTGCGAACGAACAGAGATACTAGCACCTCACTTTGCCGTACAGAAGTAGAATGAAGAATTGTGATCATTAAACCGAAAACAATGAAGAATTGTGAAGACATCAGTCTGGCAACACGATCTGGACTTGCCACCACACATAGATTCGTTTTCACGACAGTGAATTACATGTCTTCTGGCTGTACATTTAAGAGCCCAGCCCACTTAAGATCCAATTGATTATGGGCCTTGAGAGTTCTGGAACTGTCTTGCTAAACCTGTACGTCCCTCAAGCAAACATTGTACCAGCCTTCCAGGCTACATGGCCCTATCAACAACATCTCTGTTTTTAGTCGAATGTAGGAGAATGCATGTGTAAAATTCTATGAAATCTGTTATGGCCAATCGAAGTCAGCGTCATGTGGATGCAGTGGTAAGTGGTTCGCTGGTAGCAAGAAGGTCATCAATCAGACCAGTGAACACCACCGAATCAGTCTCCTTGGCTTTGAATTTGAGGAGCGCAGAAGGGACCAAGTCCTCCTCAAGCAGAGTGCGTGCCCGCTCCCCAGGTTTTGGAAAATGAGGCACCACACGTGGCTTTGGAATGGCTGGGCAGATAAGTTCAAACTCCAGACCTGGTTGCTTCAGAGCAGATGCGACAAACTGCATCAAGACATCACATTAGTCAATGCTACAAACCAGAGACAGAATGGATGCACTATACTGCAACAATATCAGATTAAACACAACCCAAAATACCACAGGTGACAGGCATAACATAAATGAAAGGACGAATTAAGAAGTTGAGCAGATAGGCTAGGTTACAACAGCTGCAACCGCATAATTACGAGACCAAAAGGTTACCAGTTTAAAAACAATAATTTCGAGCAGCGAAGGTGACAGCATAAAATGAAGTACAGGATCAAC
This sequence comes from Eragrostis curvula, assembly GCA_007726485.1. Classification (NCBI taxonomy): domain Eukaryota; kingdom Viridiplantae; phylum Streptophyta; class Magnoliopsida; order Poales; family Poaceae; genus Eragrostis; species Eragrostis curvula. The sequence continues at coordinate 17,210,168 of CM017441.1, forward strand.
TACTCTGTACAAGCAACTGTATTATAGTTAGACTGCAAATGTTCTTATAGACTTAAATATGCGATGATACTCTTTTAGCAGTCCTGGTGCCGGGGCATTGCCTGATCTAGTGCCCATACAGATTGGTTTCAGCAAAGTGTGTAATAACGAACACCTAATGATATAGTATCACTGTCATGAGGACCCTCAATCAGTCAGATGACTTTAAAGACTACAAAACAGAGACAAATAATTCCATTCATCGGCTGTGTCTGAACAGAACAAGGTAGCCAATGCGCCGAGTTAGCTTGGAAAAAGTGAATAAATGAGCATAGCTTGGTCAAAGGTCTGTACCCCAGGTAGGACCTGACTGATAGGACAGCACACAAAGAGCTAAATTTTGGACACAAACCATGAAAGTCTTAAAAGTATTCAAGTTCCTGCATTGCCGGATGTAGTGTCCTTGAACTTAAGATGTATAATGTGACCTAAGCTAGGACCAGATCAAAACTTTTCAAAGTGTATTTTTAAGGATCCAGATGGAAAATGGATCACCCAATCCCGATTCCCTAACTGATCACGTTCATTAGTTTGGGGTGATACCATATCATCCCTTGTAAGCATAATAGTATAGAAACAGATGTTCAGATCACGTGGTCATCCCACCAAATTGTGTGATGATAACATGTTGGAGCAACCTAGCATATGACTAATTTCCCTCAAACCAAAGAACCCAGTTATGCCATATTAGGCACCATCTTCCAGGATAAAAGTTTGACCACTAATTTCCATATAGAATGCTAGTAAAATAAGCTAACAGAGGCAGACAAACATGCATTTTACACCAATTGATGGGGAGACAGCAAAGGATAGACAAGACAGAACCAACAGAACTGATGACACAAGTTACCAAACAATGAGCATTCAAAAGAATACAGTTCAGTATATTTAATACCAAGAATGGTATCAGGCTATCAGCAGATTCTATATGAGAATGATGTGGATACAGAAAAAAGGAAAAGAAAAATTATAACCACAAACATGCATGAGGTACAAGGAAATTACCTCATACAATGAGCCTGTGATTTCTCCTGGAAGGAATACACCCTGAAGAATTACTCCGTCTGGAAACTGAACTCGGATGACTGCTTGTTTATACTTCTGTCGAGCGGCCAGTGCCTGCTTCTCTTTATACGACTTTGGAATTAGCAGTCGAGATCGTTCTAACCTTTCCCTCCTCATCTTTGCTTCATTCCTTATCTCCTCACCGGTAAGATTATAAAACGAATCTGGAAAATCATTTTCTGCAATAGCACTTCCGGGAACAGAGAAGAATACCCGAGTCTGTAAAGTTGACATAGCATAGTACCCAATAAGTCAGTCCTATAAAGAAAGATAAGCCTTTGTCCCAAGAAAGTTAGTGTAGGCGACAGAAGCAGAACACGTATTGAAAATTAGTTCACTTGTACATACAAAATAAGAATTTAGAAGGCAGCGGTTCAGTGCTATTCTTCATGCAAACGTTTGAGGTTTGGCAATATTTAGTCAATGCACAGGGGTATTATCAGGGAAATTTACTTTGATTTGTTTCTCTTAAAAAGAGTAAAGTCAATGCACAATGATGCGATATTTGGCCAAAAGTATCTGGTGATATGCAACATTTGACCAAAGACAAACAAAGTAAAAACGGATCAAGATATAGACATATTATAAACTACAATGACAATTGGAGTTGTCTGACACTGATGCTAGCTCACACTATCAGACATATGCATCAGGCATTGACATGACCTGGTAAGCACCTTATTCCAATACATACCGAAGATGTATTGGAACCATGGATGGGAAACTGGAACGTATCAATTTTGTTTCACTAATTGCAAGTGGGTTATCTGAACTTGTCCATGCCCATGGCGACATGTCATACGATATTCAAACATGAAAACCATCTGCATCTGATAATTAATTAGGACTCATCTCTCGTGTTGGAAGTAGAATAATTTGTCTGAACAAAGATTAACATGTAAAAATTTCATTGAACAACCAAATGCAATGTTAGTTTTGTGGAGTTCGGGCACAGCCAAAATTTCTCTTCTGCTAACCTATACGATTGTACAGATATTTATGAAAATAAACAGGAAGGAAGCAATAGAAGCATTTCACTTCACAGATTTATAGCATGCCACAGTATCACGAACCTTACAACTTACTAACATAGAGCATTTGTACGGTCCTTGAAATAAAACCAAGAGGAGCCAAAATTGTTATATGGGTGGAAAAATAGCTCTATTCTATAACCAATGTAATAAACTAATAAATGAAGGAACATTGCATCAAATCAATGAAGTATGGCATCACAAACATATATATAGTGAAAAAAGACAAACCTATGGCATAGGTGCAAAAGAAAATAAGGAGCACATACAAATGCCGTTCAGTTCAGCTAATTACAACCGTGGTCCCTAATCAGCACAAAATGTCTGCTATATATGAAAATGTTTCGAATTTGGTTCAATGAGTTATTCATAAAGCCTCCAAGATATGGCAGGTAAAAAACCGCATAACCATATCACTACATTGGTCTAAAAAAAAACATAAAAACACATAACTACATTATGGCAGGGCAGCAGATAATAGCATTCACGAATCCTCAAGCTTACTGACAGAAGTTTCACTCAGGAATCAATGAACTAAAACACTGTAAACATGAATGAGAAAAAAAAAAGAGGACCACACGTCATGAACAAGTCAGTTGCACAACGCTGCAATAAAGAGCAGTAGAGCGGTAAATATATGAGCCTCTCATGCTTAATGAATTAAAATCAAATGTTCCATTAATTACTCAAAAAAACAGTGAGTGGGTATGTTTTGGGTGCATGACTGAGAAATGGTGAGTGGGTATGTTTTGAGTGCATGAATGCATGCTTCAAAAACTCTGCACTGGTTTCATGCCAAGACTATCTGCCATTTTTTTTTAGGAATTGCTCCATGTAAGTCGACTTAGATTTTGTATGCGTGTAAGTCGAATTTTGTAACCGTTAGATTTTGATCGGACGGCCGGCGTGTTTGTGTCCGTTTGTACTTTTGTAATTTTGTAGCCGTTAGATTTTGTATGCGTGTAAGTCAAATTCTAAGTCGAATTTTTTGTTCTATCTTGTCCCTTTTTTTTTAGATCGTAGTTTAAACGGAAAGTTATTAATATCTCCTAACAACGTTAACAAGGCATTATACTACTCAAGCAATCGGAAACATAATAATAGAAACCCTTAATGGCATGAGAAGAGCAAAGTATTACTGTATCGCTAATGTATTTATTGATTGGAACGTAAACTTTACGCTAGCTAATCAACACTGAAACAAGCAAATGAAAGGCTGTATCACACAGAACACCAGCTCACCTGCCGATCAATGGCCTTCTTAACCTCCTCCTGCTCCACAACTGCATTGTGGCTGCTCTCCTTGGGCTCAGCCTCTGCCTGCACGGGCGCCGAGGGATGGGCCTTCTCGAGCAGGAGCACGGCCCGCCTGATCCCGCCGAGCCTGGCCTCCCCGGGGGTCTCATCCATCACGGCGAACATCTCCCCGCCCTCGTCACCGATCCTGAACCCGACGGCCTCCAGGAGCTCCAATCCACCCTCCCTGTCCGCCACGGCCTCCTTGATCCGCGGGTTGCCCAGCCTCACCCGCCTGAACTTGTCGTTCCCGGGCTCCCTGAGCAGGTTCCCGAGCAGGCGCTTCACCACCTCCACGGCCGCCGCGGGCGGGTCGGCGGCGAGGTACGCGGCGGCCCGCGCGCGGGCGCCCCCCGCCGACGCGAGGCAGCCGTCGAGGTGCTCGGAGACGGAGAGCTCGGACGGAAACGCGTCTCCGCAGCTCGGGCACGCGATGGTGGCCGCGGAGGCGTCGCCGTTCGCGTCGGGGCGGCGCGAGGCGGAGGAGGAGATGAGGGGCGCGAAGGGGGTGAATTCGGTGGAAGCGGGAGGGCGAGGTGGTGGCGGGGCCTGCTTGGGGGCGGGCCTGGGGTTCGTGCTAAGGTTTGCTGGGCGGGAGGAGGAGGAGGATTCGGAGGAGGAGGGGGAGGGGCCGGAGCCGAGGACGTGGGCGGTGCCCTTGAAGGTGGAGGGGGAAGAGGAGGTGACCTTCTTCATGAAGTCCTTCATCTTGTCCTTCATCATGGCGGCCGGCGACGAGGAAGCGGCGGCTGCGGCAGCGGAGAAAGCGTGGGCGGAGAGGGGATTCGGGCGCGGAGCGCTCACGCGGAGTGGACTTTCGGCGGTGGTGGTCGTTGTCGCGGCCGGGACGAAGCAAACGAGGAACGAATGCAGCAACAATAAAAGCTGGAGATCCAGCTTGGGAAACGGTCTCTCGGCGTTGTGCTTCGTTGCCAAGGCATCTTCGCCAGACAAGAGGCGGGCCACCACAAGCACAGATTCATGGGCCGGTGTGGTTCATGGAGCACATAAAAGATTACGGCCCGTACATTCTAAAAAAAAAAGGATTACGGCCCGTATTGGCCTGTGCCGCAAAGGCACATGGGCTGGGCGCATGAGTAAGGCACTAATCGTCACAGCGTTCGGCGATAACGGTTCTCATTGAGTTGTTGATTCGAGGAATTCTGTTAGCCCTCACCTGCGCAGCTAAAAAGCTCTTATCAGATCGCCGGAACCTCGATAATTCTGTCATTCAACGTTGGAATCAAGCGAGACAACCATGACTCGTCGTCCTTCTATACCGGAGGAACATCCAACAATAGACCATATGCAGCTCTGCATAGTTGAAAAAGACGGCAAGTACATTTGCAATTCTGTCAAACTCTTGTAACATCTTTCAAAATAATTGAAGCTCTTCATTGCAGCGTACTTGTGAGCTTATGAAATGTGCAAGAACCAACGGCGGGCAACCACAATCGTCTATCGCAGATGAGATAACGTTGATCCCGAACACGAGCGGTCATGCGTTCAATTATCTTTTCTGGAAAAACAAAATACACAGACAAGAATGTTCAAATCGGAACCAATAACCCTAAAATCGTCGAACTCCATTTTTATCATTCTCAAGAAATACTGTCAGTGGTTATATATTCTCCAACACTTGTGATTTCAAAAGTCAGTTCAAACAAGGAATATATTTCGTAAGAATTCAATGGAAGTGCTTGAGCATAGACATAAGGTCATAAGGACACATCATGCTACAACAGGCATGTCTTTTGCACCTTTGGTAATCCAAAACTTAAAATCAAGAAGGCTCGTTCTAGGAATTAGGAAACCTTCACGATACAGTGCATACGCCAAATGGTTCAGAGAACACTGTCTTACTCTAATCACAGAAAACACAGACAGAAGAAAAATGATCAATCACTTCATATCTGATGACTAATTCATAGATGGAATGAGGACTCGATTCCAATTCAAGTTAAAACGAAAAATTCTAATTTTGCTGAATACTCCCTCCGGACTTTTTTTGTTGACGTTCCGACAACATTTCTAGTTCATATTTGAACTAATTTTCCTGTCCTAACGTCAACAAAAAACAACCGGAGGGAGTATGTTTTAGTGGTTGCAACAGAGAATAATGATGAAGGATATCAACAGTAAGTGCACTAAATTTGTCCCACTTGGTGACAAACTATTAGAAGGTTGATGTTTCATCTGAATATGATTAAAAGGATCTAGGAAAAGCTCACTATAAACAGAGTTTGACTCTATCATGATCCAAAACCACCAAACAATTAAGAAAACACAATAGTTCTATAATCAACCATCACACAGGAACACATTCTTACACTACCATATTTCCATAACACCAAGGTCCAAAGAACAATTCACCTTCATGGATAACTCAGATAAATTTGTTGTCATCACACTTTAATTCATCAGCAATAGGCAAATGGAAACGCCTCAAACCGCCATAAATCAGAAACAACTCAATTCAACAGCCACCAAAACAACTAGCAACAACATAAACATCACCATCCTCTTCAGCAGGCAAGCAATAACAGAGCGATAGGAATTTTAACGCAATCATTCTCAGCGAAACAGTCAGCTACAGCAATTTTCATCCACCATCCATTGCGCACATAATCCCAGAGAGATGAGCTAACGATACCACATGCTAAGCCACTAGTCACGAACAATTAGTGCCAACCATGATTTGAAGAGAACAAGTTAAACCTAAACCTTACCACCATTGCAATGACAGAGGATCGGTGCCAACCATGATTCAGAAACAGATGACACCTAAAGCCTTACCCGATTAACCATCTACCGGAGGCTTCACCTTGGGGGGACGTCCACGCCCACGCTTGACAGGTACAGCATCGGCATCGGCGGCGCCGATGGTAGCTGGAGCAGACGAGCCAACGGGGGCTTCCAAAGCGACCTTGGCCTTCTTGGGCGGGCGGCCGCGCGCGCGCGGCATGCCGCTGGTGGCCACGGCGACGGCCTCCGCGACAGGGTCCTTGGGCTTGGGGGGGCGTCCACGTCCCCGCTTGACAGGCACGGCATTGGCATCATCAGCGATGACGGTTGCCTCGGCGACGGGGTCCTTGGGCTTTGGTGGTCGTCCGCGTCCTCTCTTGGCAGGCTCCGCAACGGCATCAGCAGCGACGAGCGTAGCTGGTGCAGGCACCCCATCGGCATCAGCAGCAGCGTCAGGCTCCTCAACAGCATGTTCAGGCACGGCATCGGCGTCAGCAGCGACGACGACGGCGGGTGCTGCAGCAGGCACGCCATCAGCATCATCAGCAACGACGGGAACGGCAATGGCCGCGACATCGGGCTCCACGACGACGGGTGTCTTAGGCTTGGGGGGGCGCCCGCGCCCTCTCTTGACAGGGACCGCACCATCAGCAGCAGCGACAACGGGTGCTGGAGCAGGCACGGGATCGGCGACGGCGTGAGCTGGAGCAGTCACGACATCGGCGACGGCCTGAGCTGGAGCAGGCACGTCATCAACATCAGCGGTGAGGACGGGATCTGGAGCAAGAAAGTCATCGGGGTCCACGGAGTCGGAGACGGTGTCATCGGGCTCGGGGTCCTGGCCGCGGGTGGACGACGGGTCGGCGGGGGCGGCCTCGCTGGGTTCCTCTTCCTCCTCCTCCTCGTCATCGTCGGGGCGGAAGTAGTTGTTCCTGGAGAAGGCGAGCTCGCCGGTCGTCTTCATGCGGGCGAGGTGCGCCGTGAGGAACGAGGCGTGCTCCTTGGTCGGGAGGCTGGAGCCGTACTTGCGCTTGAGGTAGCCCGAAATCGCCGTCTTGTTGGAGCCGTTCTCGTTGTCCAGCGCGTCGATCGCCTCCAGGATCATCTGCGCGAGAGGTCGGGAAAACCTCGAGACCGTGAGCGAGCCCCAGGGGAGGCGAAGAACCAGAGAAAATCTAGCCGCGGGGAGACCGGCGGCGAGGAACGAAGCACGAGAGGGGGGGTAGTTACCTCCGGGTAGGACGGGAGCTGCACCGGGGGCGCGGGTGGGGCGGGGTTGGGAGCCTGCCCCCCGTCGGCCTCCATGGATTCGACCTGGCGGCGGCGCTGAGCTCCCGAGGTGCGGCGGCGCGAGACCGTGCGAATGGGGACGCGGGGTGGGAGAGGGGAATTGGGGTTTTGGGGTTGGTGAAGAAGGGGAATGGGACGAGGAGGCCACAGTTCACAGACGAATGTCTGTTTGTCACATCCAACTGACATGTAGGCCCGGAGGCGCTGCTTTAGTTTTCCGGCCCACCTAGCAGGGACATAGGTAGAGTTCGCCCCTGTGCGTATCAAGTTGTGTCCATGAGGGGTCAAGCGAACGGACGGCAGGATTTTGAGCGTGACAATCGAATGGTCGAAGAAGGATGACAACTATGCACGCGGATCGCTGACGTGGCAGAGCACGGACGAAGCCTGCGGACCCGCCGGGGGGGCCCGCGGCGAGCTTTTGCCAGTTCACTCGTCAGGAAATGACCGTCCTGTCCAGTGTTCACGAGAGCCATTCGCATTTGCTATTCTGAAATTGATACTCCACAAAAATTAGGCTCGCCTGGAAATTTCATCACAAAGTTGAACGTGTCCAGAATTTGAAACGAAAAATGAACGTGTGGTTCAACACGGCACACGCCATTAGTTCCGGCAAATGACGAGTGGAACCGCACTTGCTAGAGTGAAGTCGCCAACATTAGGCAAGAACAGAAATTTCACATAAAGTAACTGAGCTGTTACATGCTTCTATTGATACTTTCTAATGGCAATCTGCCATATCTCTCTTGTACAATTTTCTCAGGATGAACTACAACAAAAGAATCCGGCGCAACTCGGCGTGAAATACGTCGCCGTTGTTAGCCGCAATTTACATCAGACCAAAGCCTACAGATGCGGCCGGACACGGCACCGGCAATACTTGGTGCCTGTCCAAGGTCAGAGGCCTAATCCTCTTGTTTTTACTCTATAGCAACATCTGTTGTATAACCAATGAACTAAGGAATGTCTACCTATTTCAGTTCAGCCCCTTTGTTTCAAACTTACCAAAGGGATGAACGGATGCGTTTTCGCACAAATGGTTACAGCTGGAGCACTAGAGAAGATGTGCTCCTGATTAGGAGGTCCACTTGTCAGGGACGGCGAGGAAGTACCTCGACATAGCCTTCCTGAACCTCCTCTTGTACTGGATTGGTGAAATGACAGTGGGGGACTCATTCTTGGGGCCGCCTAGGATGCCGGAGGCCTTAACCCACGTCTCCAGCTGCTTGTCCCAGGTATACTGCCGCAGGAAATCGATGATGCCCACCACGAGCTCTTTTTTCTCCTCATCGATGCCCACTAGGAGGGAGTAGTCCATGACGTCCAAAGACTGCAAAACAGATTATATTAGCAGATGCGATATCGATGAAAGGATGCAAGACAGTTTTATGATGTTTCTCTTGCAATGCAGTTCATTCTGTGGTTTCTATTCTCAAAGGGAATGTTGCTGTAACAGAGTTGAGAAATAATCAAATAATGCCAGCAATCATTATTTGTAAACAATAATAACTTGCATAAAACTGGACCACGAGGAGGAAACCAAATACAGTACTACACAACAGGGAATCAAAAACAGACGTTTTGGATTGCAGTATAGTAATTAGTTTATTTATTCTGATAAATAATCCTAGTGTCAAAAAAAAAGAATGCAGAGGGAACACAGCTACTCTTTTTGGGGAAGACAAGAAACTTGAGATAAATAAAGAATACAGAAAACTTATGTTCAATGTGGGTTTCCACTGGGTTCCAAAAAGAACCCACTTTTAAAATGTTATTGTGCTTTCTAAGAAAAACAACGATTAGCATCATCTAGAAGAAAGAAGCCTTAGAATGGTTGGTCAACCAAATGCCAAACAAGTCAATTTATGACCTACAATAGTCTGTACGATATACATGTGATACAAAAAGGAATTAAATGGTCCTTCTTTTGTTTAGAGACACACATGATATTTCTCATCTCACCAGAACTTCAAACAGCAACAAAATAAGTATAGTAAGTCATGAATGTCACTTGAATTTGCTAATAAAACTTTAAATCTAAGAAGTTGGAAGAACTACATACCGCAAGAAATGACGTATCATTCCAGACAGCTCTTTCCAAATTTCGTTTCGCCTTACTCCCCAGAAATATAGGCTTTGTATGTAATGCTTCAATAAGATTAGAATCTAAAAGAACTTTATTGTGGCCAGCTGAATCTGAATTATAGCGTGAACGCAAGGAACCCTTCAGATCATACACCCTAGATATTGTTCTCTGGAAGAAAACATTCTCCATCACCATCAGATCCATCTTTACCTCCCGTCCTCCTTTCAAGCTCTTGATACTAACCTGAATTTTAAGCCAATAAAAGTATATTAGTAAAATTCAAATTAAGATAAATGCAGTTGGCTTTAGTGTCAACAGTAGAAAATGAACCTGATAAAGTCCAATTATTTTGGCAAGACAAGTTGGGCTTCTAGAAGTCAACGATTCTGTCAGGTGCTTGAAGTAGTGGGGAGCAAAGTCTACAAAAGAGTCCAGCTCCGTCTTGGTGACTTGCTTAATTATGAATCTGTCATCCATTGTCTTTGCAAAGTAAACATTGCTTTTCCCACCTTGCGCACTCCATCGCTTACAACGACTTAGTGAGCGTATGTAATCAATATCACTTAGACAGCATTTCTTCCTAAGTGCAGCAAACTGCTTAGCAAAGTAGCAAGTGACAGAAAACTTCGTATAATCTGCAAAAGATGCCTCATCGTCGAAGCTAAATCTGAAGTGGGTTCCTTTAGAATCTGAAAGGCCTTCATGTGAGGACAAAGATCCATCAAGGCCGTTACTGCTGAATTTTGCAAAATCTGAAAAGCTGGAACTCGAGTTCAGTTTATGCGTGACATGCTCGACATACTCCTGCGATGTCATGGCATATGACACGATACTGGTTGGCTCGTCATCATAAACAGTGACAATAATAGAACCTTCACAGCTAATATTGGGCAGAAGCCGTGCACCATCTTTCACCATATCAGAAGTCCACGTAATATATTTAGGCGCATGTGTAAGAAAATTATTCAAATTTCCTCTTGTCCTGGGAGATATTTGAGAAAAGGCCCTCCGCATGTTTGTCATTGGATCCTTCACACGGCTTGTCAAGTCTCTAAAGGAATCAGATGGTTTCAATGCTGAATGCAATGAAGCAGGTACTAATCCATTTTGTTCCCGCTGATGTAATCTCAATACAGCATCAAATGAATGGATTCGCACTGGCGCGGTAGCCTTCTTGTAACTTGGATTGCTCAATAAGCTTAAAGATCTATTTTCATCAGATTTGTTCAAATCATGAGGAAGACTGTAGTGTAATTCACCAGATCCAGACCATGCCATGTCTATTTTGTCAGCCAAAATAGATGCTACTGAAGGTAACCTTTCTACTGGCTCTGTCTTGATGGGATCTTTTGGTAGATGATGTCCTTCATATTCACTGAATTTGCTAAACACCAAATCAAGACCTCCTGCATCACATGCAACACCATCCAGCAGCTCAATGGGCATATCTTTCTCAACCATGACAGACTTGTTATCTTCCGAATGGCCCTTTGTAGACAAGAGAGATTTCCGTGGACTTCCTGAAGAGCGTCCAGGGCATAGCTCTTGATAGGTTTCGCTATGTCTTGTAACAGCCTGAAGCAATTCAGGTCTCCCTTCACTGATCATTTGGAGTTTTTCTTGATTAAGGGGATCAGTTCTAGAAACATGATCACCGTTCTTAAGTAAATCAATGTTGCGCAACCTGCAATCCCATGTGTAAGCATCTAGGACAAGACCACGTCTCATACGGTTGAGTTCCAAAATATCAATCTTTGATTTAAGTGCATGAACACTCCCCCTTACAACAGGTAGAAGCAAAGCCTGCGGGTAAAATTACACAAATGTCAACACAAAAAAGAAAGCATGAAGCATGAGACAAATGAAACAAAAGAAAGTTAGGAGGCGACACCTCATACTCATTTCTCTCCATGTTAAGTAAATCCTTCATCTCAGTTATCTGCCTTTGTATAGTTGTTTTGACTGAATCGTCCATGGTGATAACACTCCTTTCAACATTATGAAGGAAATCAGATACCTCTTCATGCAAGGATTTCATCATGTGAAATACCTACAAAATATGTTGCAAACATTTCAGTCCCTGGTGCAAAAGTTGGAATGTGGAGCATCGAAATGAATTAGTGACCTTTTTAACAGAAAATATTCGACGATATACCTTATCTGCCTCATTTTTCACCCACACTTGTGTACCATGGAAATTGAAATCTAGCACTGGGGGTGGAAGGTAAACAGACAGAGTAATCATTGGACTATACTGGAAGGCAGCCACCATATTTCCATACCTACATTGCAGTGTATACAAATTGAAAGCTCAATGTAAGTTGGGATGAGAGCTGGGAACAGAAAAATAAAGTGCATACCCGTAGAAACGCAAGCAATCCCTTTGGAGAGAATGCCCGCAACTTGCAATTCGGTTTGCAGTCATATGATTTGAAAAGCTGAGCTCCAGGAACTTCCCAAATGAGAGACCCCATGCTGCATCAGACATGATCACTCTCTGAGTTGCAGGCGGCATTCCATCCTTAATCTTGCATCTCATGCATCTGTGCCACATCCATATCCTTCCATCATGTTCACCAGGCAATTTTTGAGACAGATGGCGCCTAACACTGATTGTTAGACTACCATGCTGGTGCATATAGCATCTAACATGGGATTCGGAAGGCTCCTTACATGACGGGCAGCAATAAGCCTGAAAATAATGGAAAAAAAGGAATGCAGTTTAGACAAATAACAGAAGAGTTCTTTCAAAAAAGACTAATGTGAAATAAAACTTTGGCATAAATAGGTTACATGAACCAGAAGTACCTGATCAAACAATTCCTCGCGGAGGTACCTCCCTAGCGGTTTATCAAAACTCCCATAAAACTTGATGCGGAAGAGGCGTGAACGCTCGCATGCCAAGCTTTTTGGTATGCAAGTGCTTGAGAAGGAAACAAGTATGCTCTGTTTATTGTCAGTACCAGATAAGTATCCAGCTGAAAGATTGCCTCGGTCATCTATATTCCCTGCTTGAAAGTTTTCCGAACCACACATTTCTGCGCTTATCTTAGTTATTGCACCATCATGACAGACATCAGCGGCAACTGGAGATCGCAAAGGCTGGCATGAGTCATCATATTGTGTGACATCACATGTAGTTCTCATGTAATCTCCAAGGGAACATGGAGATACTAACTGTTCATTGCATGATGCACTTGAATGGCATGAGTGGGACAAGTCTTGTAAGTTGACATGCTCAACTGGAAATTCAGATGCTTCACACTCGGGCACAGCTCCCTGGTTTACCCCCTCTGATGGTAACAAAGTTGATGATGCAGAAATATCCTCAAATATCTGGCTGATAGTAGCATTGAGCGCATATTTCTCTTCAGCGGCTCCGAGACTATCAGGAGTACAATGATCGGCAGGCATAGCAGAAAATTTCGCTCCATCGCTTTGCTGTTCTGGTGCACCTATCACAGATATTGAAGGAATTCTTGGAAGTGTTGCGCCCTCATCAGCAAGGAATGATGTCTCAAGGGAGAGATGATAAGCAGCGAAGACTGCAAGTTGCATCGCACGCTTAATCTTCTTTAGTTCTTCCCGACTAGTTCCTTTCAGTAGAATCTGCATGAAGTAGGGCAAACTTAATTAATAAACCGTATGAATAAATTTGCTATTTTGGTGTTGAAATTAAGTGTGGGTAAAAATTTCAGGAAAAATCTTAGTATCCCATAGTATTTCAGTATAAGATCTGAGAAATAAAAAATAAATACAAGGAACATAATTCAACTAGAAATATGTAGCATTACCGTGCAACCCAAACGCTTTAGACAGCCTTCAAAGAACATCAAAGTCTTAGTTGACCCCTTCTCTGCACGTTCTGTTGACTCTATAACTTTTTCCACCTTGAACAAGTCACACTGCCCTAGCATTGCTGAGGCAATGTTGTCAATCGATGAGGCAACCTGACCACCAGTACATCTTGCAATCCTATCCAAAAGTGGCCTCTTCACATTCAGAACTAACGAAATATCTTTTGCTAAGAGCTCCTGAGCAAAAGATGAGGCACTTTTCTCAACTAGCAGCACATTAGGTTGCCTACACTCGATCTTTCCAACAATTGTCCGTAATATTTCCTTTTCCTACAAGAGAGCCATTCATTATAAGACTGCATGCATATATTAAAAAGTATATGTATATACATTCAAAGCGACGGGCACAAACCTGTTCAAGTATAGTTCCTATGGATGCCAATTTATTGGACACTTTCTGATACTCAAGCGCCCCTCCTAAAAAGAGCAATTTGACATTCCTGTGCTCAGAGACCATCCTTTTGTGTCTTACATTCTTGGAGCAAACAATTCCTCTAACAAAGTTACTGCAGTCGATAGTTTATTCATTAGTGTCGTGTGATGATCAGAAGATAAAATGCTATGGTTACGCAACAAAACAAGCAAGGACATACCTATCACTTGGACTCCCAGATGCTATGCATTTAATCTTCACATAATCACCAGGATCCATGCTGCCGCCTTTCTTGGTATCAGGTTTTACATAGTTAGCAGCTTGCCATGCCAAAGAGGACACTATCTCAAGCCAACTTTTGGAACCGTTTTCCTTGTCCAAGCTAATACCTTCCCCCTTCAGTAACTGCGCGACTAAAGCTTGAAAGTGTTTCAGCAAATCATTCTGAACACCTTCTTTATGAGCACCAGCAGAGGCCGCATCTGCACCAGCTATTTTGTTAGCACTGAAACCACTAGATTCTGAAGCAACCCCCTCGTCCTCATCATCCAGTCCAAATAACCTTGACTCCACATCATCTCTCTCATCTTCAGGTGGTGGTGGGTACCAAATATCATCACCAAAATCAACTATGCGGCATGACACGGTGACCCCTTCTCTCCCATCAGCGATGCTGAGGGCATCATCTGAGTCAGTCATTGATGGTGCATCATGATCTGAAGCATCATTCTGCCTCACCGCACAGGTAGGACTTTCTGCGGGGCTTGGGGTCATCGATCTGTACATTGAATTACTAACACTAACACTAGAATCTGTATCTGAAAAGTCATGTAAGAAGTCAGTCCCTGGGGCTAATAACTGGGCCCTGGGTTCGTCAGCCTCCTCCCCATCCATTCGCCTGCATCCACAGCCACAAAGTGATTCAACACACATGAAAGGATATGAGATATACACACCATGTATCTGACATGGCGTTGAATATTAGCTTAGAATCTCACTAGAACTGGTTCCGATCCGACATACAAATTGAACAGGATTTAAAGCAACTGACAGTGGCAACCGACCAGCCAAGTTTACCACGGGTAGTTTCTAAGCATGATTAAAGAGTCCATGCATCTCGCTAGTTGGAGTACTAAGAATTACTAGAGCGAAGAATTGAGGAATTCGCAGCAAGGGACTTTGCATTTACCTAATATCGCAGCAGGAAGGACTAGAGCACTTGACGGCGTCGCCTCTGCTCACAGATCTCGCCTCGGGCGGCTGCCGCGGCGGCGTGGGCGGCTCGACGGGCGAGCCCGGCGCACGGGCCCTCGGCGTGCTCCCACCGCTGCCGCACGCCTCCCGGCGCCGCCGCGTCTCGATCCGCGCGAGCTCGGCCTTCTGTGGATGCCGCGGCGAGCGGTCGGCGTCGGCGGCCCCGGCACCGGCGGCGAGCGATCTGGCTTTCTCCACCGCGAACTCAAGCACCCCCATCCCCACCACGCCACGCTAGCACCACCCAAAGGTGCGGAGAGATTGGGGAGAGCGTCCCCGAGAAGTAGCAGGGGGAGGACGAGGCTTGCCCCGAGCCGAAGCGACGCGGCCGCGCTCGAAGCTTCCCCTCGAAGTCAGCGCTCCAACCCCACGCACGCGAGCGCGCCGAGACGCGCGCCACCAACCAACCACCCGGGCACCGTGCTGCCAGGCCAGCGCCCGCGCCGCGGCACGAGACGGGGCTCCTCCTCCGGCGGCGAGCGAGCAATGCGGCCGAGGGAGGCCGGCGGTTCCGTTGGGGGGAAGGGGGGCTTCTGCTCCAGCGAATGCCGTCCCGGCTGGGCGACAGGTGGGGCCGCGAGGTGCTGTCCGAGCGCTGAGTTGTGTGTCGGAGAAGACGAGGAGAAAGCGAAGCGCATGCGCCGGGGGGAGCGGAGGTCGGAGAGAAATGAGATGGCGCGGCGGCGGCGACGCGGCGGTGGGTCTTTATTCGGTGGGGTGTGGAGATTCGGGAGGGAGATTTGAGAGGGGGGTTCAGGGACAGACAGTGACACGGTGTGGAGGGATTTTGACGGCGGGTGCGTCTCCCGTGTTGGTGTCGCTCTCTAGCGGTGGTGTGGTGACTTCATTCACTTCTCTTTCAGATAGAAGCTCCCTTTTCTCCTGATCTTTGTTTAGCCCTGATTTAATAAAGTTATTAAAAATTAAGTGCTACCAACTAGAGAAATGGTCAGTACAAACATAAAGTCTTTTTCTAAGATAGAAACAAGTCGTTGTCATCAGATACACACGTGTTATTGTGATAAAACTCAAAAAATTATAGACATTTTTGTATTGTTTCATCGTATAAATTTTATGTGCAATATTTAAAATTTATGCGTTGAAGCGAGATTATAATAGATGTAGGCTATGCATAAAGTGTTCAAGAAAGAAAAATACATAACTGGTGCCATAAAATTAAAAAGGTAGCACATTAATTTAAAGAATAACTAGGCAATCTTTTATGCAATGCTAATTTTGATTATATACTTATCATGCTAGTTGAAATTATGACAACAATAAAAAAAACATAATTATTCTCCAAAATAAAGGGTGTTTTTATCGAACATCTATTTTACTTAATTATATAAGATTAAATATCATTATTGGTTAGTTTGGATATGGATGGACAATCTGACGTGTGATAGGCGTGGATATGTTTGAGACGTAAGAATAAAGTTGCAGGCTTGTATGCATGATTACGTATGAGTTACTCATGTTAATGAGATGGAGGTGTGGCGTTAGAGGTTATCCACCTCACTTTCTGGTACACTGTTTTGGTAAGACTACGTGGTTTTACATGTAAACCAAAACTAATAAGGACTTCTTTTCAATCAGATCGAGATGCATGAGGCGATACTTTGTTGATATGTATTGCAAGATGCGATTGCATCATTTGAAGCGAAAAGATATATGTTCATAAATATCACGTTTCCTATCTTCTTAAAGTGGCTAACCGCTTAGGAGATGTTTGATTCTAGACCATAGTTTGACACAACAAACTATGGATGACGCCGCAATATTAGGCGCGGTTTGATTGTTGCCACATCATTGCGGAGTTAATTGCTACGCCACATTTTTTTCTTGTCCTTTATTGCATGAGCTGAGGTGCCGCCGCCGAAGACAACTAAAATATATGTAAATAACACTATTAACCTTACTGTTCTTGAGAACTATGGCAATACTATTTTCTATAATGATTATATTCATGGAAGGATGTAGGACAATTTTTTTTTCCCAACAAAAATATGTGAGATTTTGAATGTCGTGTATTTAAGAATCGAAGGAGTTACAAAATAAGATAGCTCCTTATTCGCAAGAAGAAAAAGGAAACCGAGAGAGATGGCTTTTAGCAAACGCAGCCACACATCTCCTTTTCGATTGCAAAGCGTGTGTCGTGTGGCACGGAGTGTTTTGTTTCCACAGGAAGCGAGGATCGATCGAGTTTGTGTGGCGACGAAGGCGCCACTCCACGGCACGACGCGCGCGTGACCTCGGCGATTGACGACCGAACCGAGCGGCCGTGAATCGAGCCGGGGTGATTCATCTCGGCTGGCCGGATCACATGGTTCCTCGCCCCGCGCGCGGTGGCGCGTTGGTGGCCTCCTTCCCCCGCACGTGAACCGATCGAGCTCGTGCCGCGCGCTTCTTCGGGACAGGTGTACGCTCTCGGAGCCGGCCCTGCATCTTTTTTTTACCCTTTCACGCGTCTCCGCTCCTCTCCACTCCACCGCGCGGGGCGGTGAACCGCGGTTTGCAGATTGTGGTTCGGCCGCCGCGCCG
This sequence comes from Eragrostis curvula, assembly GCA_007726485.1. Taxonomy (NCBI): domain Eukaryota; kingdom Viridiplantae; phylum Streptophyta; class Magnoliopsida; order Poales; family Poaceae; genus Eragrostis; species Eragrostis curvula. The sequence continues at coordinate 17,227,745 of CM017441.1, forward strand.
TCCCCGTGATGTTTTCAAGTTGAACCGAAGAAGGCGTTGCCGGACGGACCGTCCCAGTCAAGATTCACTCACCGCCGACTGCATCGAGCATTCGGTACTGATTGGTATGGAGATGCTGCCTGGTTAGGCGCTGACGATTTCAACGGAGGAAGGAGAGCAAGCAGCAGATTGATTAGTGAGGAATCTTATTGACGCGGAGGAAGAGGTGTGTCAGTCTGCGGCAGGGACGATGAGTTTAATTATTATGTGCTCGCGTAACGCACGATCCTCCAACTAGCCGTTGTTAGCGTGTTAATCTCAATTTTAAAATACTCAACGAGTTCTTTTTGGTCTGTTGTAGCAGAACAAACTCGTGTACGTCTATCGCATCCGTACGTGTCAAGGCCTGAAGCAACGGGAAAGGGTGAGGAGAAGGACGCGTGGAAGCCGAGCCAGGAGACCCGAGAGGTAGACGGATCGAGCGGAGCTAATCATAAGCCAGCTAGCCGTCCGGCGGCCGTCAAGCGTGGCGTCCGCGCGCCGAGCAAGCGACGCGCGACGACGATGGATGGATGGATGGAGTGCTCGTTAGTGCAGTCACGACTCACATGAATCCCGGAACATCTTTCCCCGCTGGTCACTGTCGCTGAGTCGTACGTGCCCGCCGGCCAGTCCGTGCCCTGTCCCGTTCGGCATCGCTCGTCGCCGTATCATGAGTTCCTGACACCCGTATCGTATGGACTACGTACATGCACCGTACGCGTGCCCCCCCAATCGTGCCCGCCCTCGTGATAAACGGGGGCGGGCGTTGTCGTCGTCGCCGTCGACCGTGGGCCGATCGCGCTTTGCGTGGTGGTGAATGCAGTTTATGGCTGGACAACCGATCTGATGAATTGATGATTCTGGGGCGATCTTCCAGGAAGAGAGGCAGTGATTCAGCAATTCGTCTCGCACACGTGACTGGCGGCAGGCACATGATGCACAGACCAGGCGACCAGCGTCCGGTCGATCCCAATCGTACACCGGTCGAACACAACAACGTGTTTATATGTTGCTCTAACTGATCATTTGTAGCGTGAGCGGCAGCTAACCTGCGTTGCAGTGTGTATGCATGGAGCAGAAAAGTGATGAACAAAGCGCAGCACCGCTCTCAGGATGAGCAGATAAACACAACCAGTTTGCATCAAAAGCGCCATTGGCCGTGCTTGGTACATCTACATGTACATCCCCCGATTCTCATGGTACTTTCCGCAGTTGCCACTCCCACGGAAAATGGCCGGCGCCTCCCCCCGACCGCACACATGCGCGGCACAATCTGACAGTTGCATGTGTGCTTCGCGGCAGGGGATATCTACGTGTCCCAAACCGGTGCTAACTAATGGAATGGTGGTGATCTTGGATTTGGATAAACAGATTATTGTAACCTCGACCATCTCCCCTGACCGTACTTGTGACCTCCTGCTGCAACTTCTATGTCGGTTCCTAGAAAGCTCTTACTACAATAGTATTAGCTTAACCTAGAGTAGTGCTGGTGTGTAGTTGCCTTTCAGCATCTTATCTCTGTTTCTCGAGGGAGTTGAAACACAATCTTGTGATAGTATCAATACAAGCATCTCACAACGGTTGCTCTCTGTTTCTGTCAACCCAAAATTTTGTTGTCAGCTGGCCGATAGGGGACGAGCACCAAAGCTTTTCTGACCGGTCCGCGTCAAGTAGTGCTGGGTCTGACTCAGGATCATGTGCCTGAAACTTTTGATTACCGGGATGCATGGCCCTCAGCGCCTCAGCGGCGGCCCAGTGAGTTAGCCGTGCACAGACAAGCCAACCGACGTGCAGCCGCGATACTATTTGCCCTGAATCCTCTGTCATTGCACTGGATTAAATAGTTAGACTTAACTGTTCACCCACATTCATACACAGTATACATCAGCATCATTTTTGGCTCCTGAACAGAGAGTGTCGTGCTTGCGAGACAGGAAGGAGAAGAAAACACAACACACAAGGCGGTCAAGCCATCAAGCCATGACTTGCGTTTCGGCATAATCCTCCGGCGTTACATCAAGGCTGTCAAGCGGTGACTTTGCGGGCACCGGTGACCAACAGCGCTCGCGGATACGGACGTGCTGCATCTGGGCGCGGCGGTGGTGAAAATTAGTTCCGTGTCATGTTCAGAAGGTACCCGTACGTATATGACTCTGATTATGATGGGCACGGGAAAGAACATGCAGGGCCGGCTCTATGGTTTCGAAGGCCCATGGGCGAACACAAATCTGGGGCCCCTATGGCCCTATATATATGTATGTATACTTCACTCACAAAATATATACACTAAAAAAAAAGATAACAGCAAGCATAAACCAACTGTTAAAACACTAAAAAAAAGGTTCATTGAGGAAAAGTGCTAACAGATCACCTTGGATAAGAATTACACTCCAAATCAGCTGGTCACTTGTGATTTGTGAAAAATACTCCTTCTAGCATTTCTCGATGCAAAATCATGAATGATAGTATCAAGATCAATGGCGTCTAAGATATTCCTCTCAATACAGCAGATAGCCAATCCATTCAATCTTTCTTGTGACATAGTTGACCTCAAATAATTTTTCAATATCTTCAGTTTTGAGAAACTTCTTTCAGCTGATGCCACCGTCACAGGTACAGTTAATAAGATTTGATAGGCAATTGAAACATTTGGGTAGCAATCTGCATCTATGACAAACTGAAGAATCTCATGTGCCGACATCAAACCATCTGGCAAGGTCATTTGCAACACTTTTAATTCTGAAAAAAAGTCATTCAACTCAACATCGGATGAGTTACCATGGGTAAAAGTCTGTACAAAATCAGTGCAACATTTTCGTAGATCATTATCATCCAATGACTTAAAATTTCTTGAGTTGAATAAGAAGCCAAACACTTTTTCAATTGTCTTCAGTTGCTCAAATCTACTAGTCAATGAAGCAATGGCCATATCAATTATGACTAGGAAATAATTAACTCTGAATGATTTCATGGCTGATTGTCTTTCTTCAGCTTGGTCATCAGCATTTCTACTTTCATCAAAATGTTTTTTTCTAGTACTATGACGTTTGGTAGGAAAATCTGGCTCTATACCCAAGTCACACGCAATTGATTTTGCACTGTCCAAGCTAGATGTGAAGCCCTCATTTGTATATGGGAAGAACTTGTGTATTGCACCCTTCAGCTTCTCAATAGACTGATCTTCTAGTCTCCTTTTCTTCCTTTTTGCAGCACCACACAAATGTTTCGGTGGTAACATTCCTCCCAAGTCCCAAACCTGAATTTTGTTTGTTATCAGCCCTAAGTCTAATTAACTATCGGTGAGGAAAAGTGGAAAACATATGAATGAATGAATGAAGAGTTAACTAATTAACAGTACAGAATTTACCTAGCAATCCCGATCCTGAATTCCTGATCTGTTGCCCGTTGGCTTGCTTGGCCGCAGGCCCGCAGCTTCGGCAACAATCGGCAAGACGGCAACACGGCAGCCGGACGGCGGGCGATCGACGACTTGGCGAATTTGCGATCGACAGACGATAGCCAATCCAATCAAGATCAATCGACGAGGCGTCTGCGTTCGGCTAGGCAGAAAGCTGAAGAGTCGTGAAAAGAAACGATCGTGCGTGCCCCTCCTGGGCCTATTAGCAGTTTTGTTGGGCTATTAGCAGTTTAGCACTTGAGTATCAGGCCTTTTTTTTTTTAGAACAGAGTATCAGGCCTATTGAGTATATGTAAAAAACTTTTGGGCCCCTCCTGGGCCGGGGCCCTAGGCCGTCGCCCTCATTGCCCCGGCCCAGAGCCGGCCCTGAGAACATGCATGTCTAGTTACTGTGACATGAGCATGGGAGGTGCGCACATGTTACTGATGTGTTGTTTTACGAAATTGGGGTCCGCGCGCCTATGGCTGGCGCTAGCGGTTTACTTTTCAACAGCGGTTAATCATCGCTTTCTTTCGGCGAGCCTATGTACTCATCACATGGCGTGCAAGAAATGCAACAAGCCGTGATCGTGAGCCGTCAATAGTGACGGGCGGATGAGTCTTTTCTTTTGCAAGGGGTGGGTGCGTCGTCGGTTCACCGTTCATGGTGCTTGAGGGCATAGGGCCTGAACAAAAGGTCCCGGCCGGCCTAGCCTACACCCACAAACACAACGGAAAGACGCCAAATCATGCTGGGGAACGGCAACATGGATCGCGATTCAGCGATTTCTTATATCCTGCTCGTGGGCTTGCTATCGGCCTTGGCCATGAATGCTTGTTGGAGGACATCGCCGCATAAACCGTGCATGTGTTCCAGTGCGTAGCACGACGCGTCCCTCACCCATGAACGGCTCTGAATGATCCACGGTCCGCGGAGCGCGATAAGCTCCTCCCGCACGTGAGCCGTAGCTAGCTAGCAGCCGTCCATCGTCCGGAACAACAAGCCATGCCATGCCACATGTTTTTTCATCTCGATCGCGCTCCTCGGCCTCTCGACCCGCACTAGCAGATATCGCTGACACCAGCCGATCGGGTTCTGGGCATGCACACCGGCCCGTGTCCTGCTTGCCGTGGCCGCATGCCGCCGCTGCACATTCACTGCGCGCGGTGGGGGCGAGCAGATCCGGCTTGGGGTGATCGGGTATCTAGTTTTTGTCCTTCTCGGCGTCGTGAACCGAGGGCACGCAACCGAGACCAAAGATCCATCATCCAGTTGCATAACCATCATGGAGTTCGGCATCCAGGAAAATGATCGAAAGTTTAGGGGACGTCGTCACGTGCGCGCGCGCGGGGTGTAACCGACCGTTACTGTCTGGCCTGTAACAAAAGGCAGGTTGTTCACTGGTATGCTGCATAAGAATCGTCAAGTTGGATAATAGGAAGGGCCATTAATGGGGTAAACGTCTGCGCCCGGGCGTCAACGTTCGATATCCAAGGAGAAGGTCGGGAAGGATGAGTAGTCTGCGACAATGCTACGCGTGGTGACTGCCACTACGTTGCTTGTAGTTTCGAGTGACGACCGCCACGAGCAAAAGCTCGGCAAAAGATGTTCAGGGTACACCCTTTTTTCTGTGCAAGTTACGCAGCATGGCGTGCGCCGCTCCATTCCTCGTCCAGATGTTTGCGTCCCTCTCCGTTCCGTGTTCGCGCGCGGCACCGTATGGACGACGTACGAGCGTAGACGCAGCCCGTACACATACTCCATGACGTCCCCCATGCATCTCGCCGTCGCAGTAATTATGGCGCGGTGGCTGTACGTCGTCGTCCCGTGGCGTCCGTCGCGGTCGACGCACCCGAGATCTAGCGCCCGCCGGCCTTTGCGTGCGTCCCTAGTGGAGGCGGCGAGCTTTCCCGGCCGAATCCGCGCGCGGCTCCAGATCCATCTGAATCAGTTACTACGAGACACGGCCTCCTCCTGGTGTACTAGCTTGTACCGCAAGCGCGTACGCACTGCAGCTTTAGAATCGACATGTGGACGCTTCTGCGTTCAGTATACTCCACTTGGGTACACAGAACGCACTTATGCATCTCAAAGCAGCTGCGTACGAATCTTAGCAACCTCGCCGACGGGAAATTGCACTTGTAGTTTAGTCCAAACATGTTGACCTGGATTGCTATAAACGCGTTGACCTAGCTACCACCATCAATTTTGGCTCCTGAAATATAATGCAAGTTATGCTGTCGGCGAGGGAAAAAAAAGAGAGAGGCCATGCTTCGGCCTGAAAGCAGCGAAAATACAGCTTCGTTTCCAGTGCGGTGAGCTCGCGGAAGACCTAGAATCTAGCACGGGCCCTATGTCAGTCCTTCGGCCCAATCCGCAGGCGGCGTTACATCGAGCGATGACATGCAACGGCGCATATAGTGATCAACAATGTTCTTGAGAATGCAGCTAGCTGTATCTCGGGCGATGGATCAGACGATGGCGAAAATTAGTTGGAGGTCGTGTTCTGGAGGCACATGTGACTGAAGAAGAAGAAAAGACGCCACCAAAAAACTGCTCATCTCCAACCGAAGGTCCCAAATCCTTCTCCACCGCCGCCGGATCCTTCTTCTCCGACAGGATCCTTCTTCCTCTCCGCCGCCGGATCCTTCTTCCTCTCGCCGCACGGGCCAGCACGGCATCAGGCCAGCACAGCGTCGAGCAGCACGGCCAGCTGCGGGCCAGCACGGCGTCGAGCAGCACGCCGCGTCCCTCGCTCCGCCGCGCCTGCCCCTCCCGCGTCGCCGTGGCAGCTGCGGGCCAGCACGGCGTCGAGCAGCACGCCGCGACCCTCGCTCCGCCGCGCCTGCCCCTCCGCCCCGCCGACCCGAATGCGCCCCTCGCCCCTGCCACGGCGCTGAATCGAAGCTCGATGGATGGATTGGAGATTGGGGACGGGTGACGGCGGAGCAGGTCTCGTCCTCGTCGGAGAAGGAGCCTGAATCGAAGCACGACTGCTGCGGCGGAGATTGGGGACGAGTGGCCGCGGCGCTGAATCGAAGCACGACTGCTGCATCTGCGGCGCGAACGGCGACGACCGCGCTGAGTCCGTGGACCTGGCGCGCTCAGTCGGGCTTCCAGCCGCTGCACCTGGCGCGAGACCCTGTGCGCCGCGCCGCCTCTGCCGTGGCCCGCCTCTCGCCCTGTGCGCCGCGCTGCCTCTGCGCGCGGACAACGTCGTCTCTGCCGCGGCGAGCACGGCGGGGGAGGAAGACCTGGGCGCGGCGGCGGAGGAGGAGCTCCGCACTGGCGCGGCGGCGGAGGAGGAGGACGGGCGGCGCGGCTGGCACGAGGACGAGGAGGACGGGCGGCGCGGCGGAAGAGAATTGGTCGACGTCGCGTTCATGCTTCATTTGTGGGTCGGGAGGGTGGAGGAGGAAAATAGGTAGTTTTTTGGGTGACTGGTTGGAGAGGTGTTTTTACACTTTGATAGCTTATTTTGAATATAATGGGTATATACGTGATGGGTTGGAGTCAGTCTTAGTAACCAATTGCGTTAAGTATTGGCACTAGCGGTCCGGTCCACTTTCCAGTGTCAGTCAGTCGTTGCTTTCGGAGAGTGTACTCATGACCAGCAGAATGCAATAAGCCGTGAGCCATCACTAGTGACGGGCAGAAGAATCTTCTCTTTTGAAGTAGGAGTAGGGTGGAAAGAAAGGCGCCACTCGTGCCGGCAAACGGCAACATGGGTCGCGAGCTAGCGACTCCAGGCTTTCTTTCTTTTTCCTGCTCTTGGTTGTGCTATCGCCCGCGGCACAACGGACGAACGGCTCTGAATGATCATCGATCGGGTCAAGTCAGCCCCTCAGCTGGCCGGATCACATGCTCCTCCCGCACGTGCACCATCGTACTAGCTAGTTGTGCGGTAGACGTGCCACAAGAACATTTTTCCTGCTCCACTCCTCTGCCTCGCAACCTGCAGGTCTCGCGGCCGCTCGGGTTCCGGGAACGCGCCGCCGCCGCCGTCGCTGTAAATTCACTGCGCGCCGGTGTCGCGTGCAGATCCGGCCCGGGAAACGGGATCAGCCTTTGTCCTTGTCGACGTCGTGAACCGAAGGCGTTCGTGACCGTTCAAAGATTCATCGATCTTAGGTTAGGTGAGTTGGCTGCGGAGCGATGAGTAGAGGAATCTTAACGCAATTGGACATAAGCCATGTGCGCGCGCGCGCGCGCCAACTGACCGTTACTAGGAAATCGTCAAGTTGGCCATCACAAGGGCTTGCGAACTTTGAGGGTAAACAAAGACGCGCGTAAGTGATGGATCGTCCGCGCGCGCGTCAACGTCCGAGGCAACGGGAAAGACGAACCGGACGGGGAGGCTCCAGCGATGCGATAGAGCTACGCGTCGACGCGTCGTGCGCGTTACGCGCGACGGACGACCGCCGGGCGCAGAAGGGTGGCGGTCTGGCGGAGAAAGAATGTCCGGCAGCTAGCGTGCCCTCTCTGCTTCGAGTCACGGGAGGCTCGATCCGACGCCTTTCCGGGTCAACGACGCAGCATGGCGTGCGCCGCTCGCCTCCGCCGCAGCAGCGTCCACCTCCGGAGAGGAGACGTATGCGCCCACTCCCGTGTTCCTCGTTACTAACTCTCGCATCATGGCGACGACGCACTGGCGTAGACGCAGTCGTCCGCACGCACAATCCATGACGCGCCGCCACTTGCGTCTCTCGCAGTCGCAGTAAAAACGGCCGCACGATGTTGTCGTCGTCGTCCCGTGAACGTCCGTCCGTCCCGGTCGACCACCCCCCGATCGATTGCCTTTGCGTGCACCCGTCGTGAACGCGGCGAGGCTTCCAGGTCGAATCCGCAGCCCCATATCGATCTGATCTGATGATTCCGAGACGATCTCCTGGCATGCGTTCGTGCGTGAATTCGTTCCACGACTCCGCGTTTGGCCGTGCGCTCAAGACGAGGATCTCGATCCGTCGCAGGTTATGGTACGGATGGAAGGATACGCATGCTCCGGTTGATCTAGTCCGGCCGAATTAATTAAGACAGTTAGAGCAAATGATGGACTTGGAACAATTGATGGGTCTCGGAGCAGAAAGAATACACCATCCGGTTCCTCATGTCATGTGCCGCCGAAAGCAGAGGTATAGGATGATTCGTCGCGCACTCAGCATGAGCAGGTGTGCGCGGCGACCTGCGAACATCAAAAGCGCCTTTGGCCTTGCAGTTCTGGGGCATCCTGATGAATCCTGAATCATCCCGGTACTCGCAGTCGCACGGCACCGCACCGGGCGAATCGGCAGCACATGCGCGTCAGTCACCTTCTCTGACGCAGTGGCATGTTCGTCGCAGCGTACGTGTCTGAACCGGCGCTAATGGCGATCTAGGGATGGGAAAAGAAACCAGTAGATGCATCGTCAACCTCCCCGGGCCGTACTTCTTACTCCTTGCAACTTCGATGCTGGGCCGGTGGACTAAACATTTGCTGGCCTGGTCCAACTAGATGACAGGCCTCCTCCGCGCAGCTGTTGTCCTAATCTGTGAATTCTGTTCCAGGCCGGGTAGCCGGACGGGCCTCCATCTCGCAAGCCGCCCCCGCACTACATTTCCACCTTTCTCGCTGCCGCCGCGCGGTCTTCTGCCGACTGTGATCCTTCCTTTTCTTTAAACTCGTAGATGCACGGCCTCCTTCTGCATCGTCTTGACACGTCGCCCTTTTCCTGTAGAAACTACAGTACCCGCTCTCCTAGTAGACGTCCGATTGTTCTCCTCGTGTGAATGTCGTCCGATTGCAGCTCCTCCCGTTCCCCATCGCCCCCACCCTTTCCTCCTGTGCTCCGGCTACCGCCAACCTTCCCCAAGCCGGAGCCACCCTGCCTCCCCCTCCGCTTCCCCTCGCCTGTTGCTTCTGAGCTCCGCTCGCAGTCCAGTCCAGAGCTCTCCATTTTCCTCATTTTCCTCTCTATCAGCTGCCTCTGGGCGCCACTGCCGGCCGCCGACCTCACAAAAAACCGAGCTGTGCCGCTGCTGTGCTGCCTCCCCGTCCAAACCACCAGCACAGAATCCTTCCTCATCGAGCTATGAATCTGACCATGGCCGTTATTTTCCCTCTTCGGCAGTGAGCAACGAGATCGATCGCTTTCCTTCCTCGCGGCCGTCACCCGAGCGCCATCCGCACCGCCGCGGAATCCGAGCTCCACAGCGCCATCGATTCCCTCCGTCCATACCTCCGAGATTTGGCCGGCGACTATCTTGACATCGGAGATCCATCCTCCAAGATGGGGCGGCACTCCGCCAGATCAACGACGAGGTTCTCCTCATCGGCGACAGTAGCTCAGCTGTCTAAGAGGTGATAGGAGCTTCGGGGCGCGACCTGCCCTTGCCTCCTCCCGATGCACTCCTCCCTGCTTTCACGATTCTAGGTTCATTTTTTATGCATTTTTTACTGCTTCCTTTTTTGTTGCTTGGTGTGTCAAGATACTGATAGTCCCTTTCGTCCATTGCAGAGAAACCAACCATGCCGCAGGGATGTCACAATTGTTCAAGAGTATGCTATATATTTTTGGATGCAGTTTGCTTAATCTTCAGGTCCTAGCTTGCAGCTTCCTCTGTTCGTTGCATATGTTGTTCCTAATTTTAGTGTAGCCAAGTTGGAAGACAGCAGATTTTCCTTTTCCAATTATGCCTTTTTATATTTCAATGCTTCTTTGCAGGTGCTATGGTACCGTGAAGTTGTACCCTGCATTTTTGTTGCTATACCGTGAAGTTGGAAGACAGCAGATTTCCTTTTCCAATTATGCCTTTTGATATTTCAATGCTTCTTTGCAGGTACTATGGTACCGTGAAGTTTTACCCTGCATTTTTGTTGCTATAGTTGAGAAATCTTCAGTCTTTTCACTAAATGTTAAGAGCTGAAAATGATGAATCGATTCCGTATGTTAGATGCCATATGTCAATTTGGTTTCTACCCCTTGGCAAGATTGTTTTCCAACAATGAATCTATCATTCTCTTTGTGATTCCCTTATTATTCTGCTATCGGTGTGTTCTGAGATAACATGTTCTAGAGATAAACTTGAAGCTCAAATGTGGGCTTTTGGATGCTTATTTTTTTCTTCTGGACATCTGTTATATTGTATCAAAACCTACAGCTACAAATTTCAGTAGCGGTCGCATGGCTCACAGACTGTTTTAGACTAGAAAAACATTGGAAATTGCAGCTTTGAATAATTTCTCTTGAATGCCTGAACCCTGAAGATCAGCATTGTTTCCATACTATACATTTATCCCTTGCAATATAGTGTAGATTACACAACTCCATGGTGTTACCTCACTGCATGTCGAATTTGCTGGTACTTAATTTAGTTGTAGTTCTTAAATGCCTAAAAAAGGGTATGGCCTATAGATGGTGTCAACTTGATTTTTTTTTTATGTATCACTAAATGCACTAACGTTTTAATTCAATTTTTTTGGCAGGGAGAATGACTTGCTCGGTTCATTGGAGAGTGCTGGCTCCATTTGTTCCGTTCACTCCTTATCTATTGTTGCTCCATCAATGCTTCAAAACGACACTATAAAATTATATTTCAATGCCACCTGATCAGGAGGAATTATTTTTTTGTTTTTTTCACATCTAATATCTTGCTGGGGAAATTATTTAAAAGGTAGTGACTTCTTCCTCCCAAAGGACAATCAAAGCCATTGTATGTATACATAGACAATCTACCTGAAATTCTGGATGTTCTATGTCAATCATTCTAATTTTTCATTGAAACTGCAGTATGGTTTATTCGGAGCTTGAGATATAGTTGGTCCAGCATTTTCGTCGAAGAATTTTTCACATGAATTTGCGGCCCGGGGCAACGCCCGGGTTTCCTGCTAGTTCTGTGAATTGTGATGGAGCCGCCGCCGTTGAGTGGTTGTCCAAAAGGATCAGGGATTCAGGATCAAAGAGCAGAGGCGGCGACGGCGACGGCGCAAAACGGCGCCGGATAAGCGACAGGCGAGCCGTGCCCGTGGTGACTGCGCCCCCAAAAGTTTGGCGTTTTCACATGCACGCGCGTGCGTAAGCGTCTTTTTCATGGCTGCACTCGCTTGTACTACCTCCGTCCTTTAATATATGGCGTTTTGGAGTTCGAGATTTTTTCTTAAATATAGGACGTTTTGCATATAGGACAAACTCTGGGGTTGGTGGGAGGGTTGGTGGAGGGGTGAGTTAAGTTAAAAATGAAGGGTATGGTAGTCTTTTATCACATTGACTATTTTCTTGTTTGAAAGCTAGAAAGCTCTATATTTAGTGACGGAGAGAGTAGTTCTATGTGAACATCAACGTCGCTGCTGGGTTCGTCGCAAATTAACTCACCCACCCCGGTCAAAAACAGAGCATGTGAAGCTGCGTAAGACCGGGACTAGATAAACCGCACAAGCGCATGCATATGCACTGGAAAAGATGGAGAAAGGGAGAGGAGCAGCAAAGGAGTATAAATATGTACACATACTTCACTCATCATACTGCTCAAGCCAATTACACACCATTACAGTACAGTACATCACGACACTGTTAATTTTTTTTCTAGCTAGATTTTTCTCTTTTTTTTGCTAATTATAAACTACTGCTACTACTGTCCACTGCTGCTTTTTACTATATGGAAGGAGAGATCAAGGAAGACGATGACGGGCCTAGTTAAGATTTTGGTGATGAGAACTGCATGCTGGGGAGATAGGAAGCCATGTGTATGCGGCGGCTTCTCGTGTTCTGAACCCCAAGCAATTCCTCTCGCTGATGACATCGATCGACAAAAAGGAGACACCCAAAAACAAAGAGAAAAATTATACACTTCTTCTTTTCGTCATCCGATGATCTCGTCAGGAACAGTCACAAACCTCGTTCGTTTCTGCAAAAAAGGAAAAACGAGCAAGTTTAGTTGGTTTTGTTGTGCGGCATGAACAGCAATATGAAATCAATGAATAATGCAGTGTGGAAGGCAGTATGTGCATAGAGATGGGGATGGGTCGTTGAAAGCCCTTGACAAAGGAGCCCCCCTTTGTTCCTTGAAAGGAAAGCATCCAAAAGCATTGTGAAACGCTGCATACTCGCTTTCTTTTCTGCTGCTACGACCGGGAACGAAGCAGAGTTACGCTTCATTTTATGATTGTCCTTTGTCCGGACTAACGACTTAGACGTAAGGTGGGGGTAGTAAACGTTTCAAGTACTAATGGTATTGCTTGAAGCTTGGTTATCACAGCTCAACCAGACTAATCATTCGCGTACGTTACTCCGACCAACTCTGCTCTATAGGTTTATTTTGCATAACTCTGCTCTATATATAGGTTTGTTTTGCATAGTCCTACTTCTCTTCACATGCGCACTGAGATGTTTTTGGCATGCGATAGGGTGTATTAAAAAACTACAAAATACACATTTCGCCCCAACGTTTTAAATTTGTACCCCATTAACTTAGTAATTTTCAAGAATCGGACAGCATATATTTTGGCTTGCGAACTAAGGTCAACCTCTCCACCTATCGGTGAACAGCTCCTGACCTCTCCGTCAGGGCACGAGCCGTCTCGATCGCTGCACGCCGTGGTACAGCGCTCGTGGTTAGTCTAACGAACCCGGAATCTTAAGCACATGCACGATCACTTGGCCAGACGCGTGTGCACGCGTCCTTTGTGCGACGTGGAGAAGTCAGCAAGCTACCCCGACGAAGCTAATCCGCGAGAGAGTCCTGTGTTGGGTTTGTTAAGCGACGACCGTATGCAGTTGTGTGTGCTAGCTAGCTCGGCGGCCGCCACCATGACCAGTACCTACCCCCAAAACCAAACCCAATCTCACTATTTTTTTCCCCCTCTCCCTCCCTTCCGTCAATGAGATAACCGACGAGTCGACCTGCCTCTTACTAGTTAATGGCGGCGTTTTTTGTTTTTCTTTTTGGAATCCAGTTAGCGTGAGGTTACCTGCTTTGCCGGCAGTTTGGAATCAAGTTGGAGCTAGTAGACAATTAACTGGGCCTTAAACAATTAAGGTTAAGCTAATGACCTCCCTACGCATCACATGGCTGGCCAGAGACACGTATAGTGCGCTGTAGAGAGTATGTTTATTAGGACCGGTACCACTCATACTAGTACTAAACTACAAATTAGCACAGGTGCGGGTCGAGATGCCACTACTGCAACCTGTACATGTGTTCTTGTTCGCTGTTCTGTTCTGCAGCGTCGTGTTCCGCCAACCTCTTTGGATCACGCACCAAGGAGTAGGAAGGTTCAGCCTCCTCTCCTTGCCCCGTGCGTGCCTCGCATACCAATCCACACGCGAGCACGGCGGGCACACCACGTGAGGCAAAGGCGATGGCGATCGAGCAGCGAAGCTTGTGGCGAGCACGGCGAGCACGGCGGGCACACCACGCGCAGGAGACGACGCGCGCGCGCGCGCGCCCACGTACGGCGCAAGTCAAAGTGGCATGAAAAGGCAGGGGAGCCAAAAAGGGCGCGCGCGCCATATGTTGCCACGGATCAAAGGTTCCCGTAATGATCGCCTCACACAGGAACAAGTGAACGGATCAGTAGGAAAAATATCTAGGGCAGGGAATGGCGCGCTTCTCGTATGTTCTGGGGGTCAGAATCAGAATCATTGGGCACGGATAGTGAAGGAATTCGAACTCTGCTTAGCTTCCCGCATCACGCTTCTTCTTCCTTGTCATAGATACTAGATTGTGCAGATTGTAGATTGTGGTATAATCACTGGGGCGGAATTGAGGCAATCTTTGGTTGGAGGGATCAAATTCTAACCAATTTCTAAGTATATTGCAGGACGTACTCCCTCCGTTTTTTATTGATGATATTTGGACAACAAATTTAGTTCATTTTTCGAGCTAAAAATATTCCCATAACGTCAGTAGTAGCCTCCTTAACATGTCATTGTTATTCACATGACAAAACCATTGTGCTTTAAGTTTCGTGCAGTATTTTTTTTTTTTTGCTTTAGTGGTAATCTGCTTTTGCTAGCCTAAGACACATCCTTAATCGGCTGAGCCTAATTCAAGCTATAACTCGGAGGAGCAGTGCACTACACTATAGAACCGCCAATTATCATTCAAGAACTGTAGAGAAGGCTGCAACGTGACAACAGGATTTAATTGAGAAAAGGGACACGACAGAGGAAGAAGGCGCATGCTCACCTCTTTCTTCATCAGGCCCGTCTTCCTCCCGGACAGCGCGGAGGGCGGCAACAAGGCGCCGCCGCCGTCGCCGGGCGCGCGCGCGGTCGCGGGCGCGCCGCCGCCCTGGTCCCGCGCGACGCAGAGCTGCATGATCTTCTCGGCTGCCTCGGCGGCGTCCCTGCTCTCCTTCATCAGCCGCGCCACCTCGGCCTTGGGCAGCCGCATCCGCAGCCGCACGGCGCCGTCCATGCCGACCTCCACGGACGACGGCGGCGGCGTCAGGGCCGACGCTTCCTTCGTCAACAGCCGCGGCGACGACGACGCCGACTCGGCGATCACCCGGGCGGCGGCCGACGACGGCGTCAGGGCCGACACGTCCGACACGGTGCGGCGCGACAGCATCAGGCTCTCGAGCCGCTCCCGCGCGCCCACGTGCAGCGCGCCGGACCACGTCTTGCGCGGCGCGCGCGGGTCGTCGTCGATGATGCCCTTGCCGCCGTGGGGGATCTGCACAAGGAAGTAGAGCTTCCCGGGCTTGAGCGGCGCGTCGCGGTCGAGGGGGCGCGCGCGCAAGCCGAGGCGGCGCACCTCCTCGGACTCGAGGAGCTGGTGGCCCGGGTGGCCGCGCAGCGCGGCGCCGGCCGTGGCGGGGAGCTTGTAGCGGAACGTGGCGCCGTCCACCGTCATCACCTTGGCCGCGCGACGCCTGCCGCCGAGAGCGTTGCCCATGGCGCGGCCGACGCGATCGACCAGGCTCGGCTGGGTTTCGTGGGAGGTCGCGTGCGGCTGTAATACTAGCGATGCGAGGAGGGAGTTTTTGGACCCCGAGCTGGGAGGCCTAGGGGGTAACGTACGTGAGGTTGGAGGAGTGAGAGAGGGAAAGAGAGCCGAGGTTATAAAGGTTGTCGGGTGCGCTTGGAGGCTTTGAAGTGTTTGGTGTCAACAATTCTCCAATGTGTAATGCTTGTCAACTTGCATAAAAAGTAATCGGCTTGCCCTATTTGGGACACAAGAAATTGCTATATTTTTTATTTTCAAAAAGGTAGTGATGTAATTGAAATAGATACTTGGTTCCAATTGGTTTAATTTACTGTACAAATCTTAACCGGACAAGGGTATATGTTAAACTTTCCATCTCGTTCTCTATTGTATGGTTTCTTACGCTCTTTGTGACACCAGCCAATCCCTATCCCAATCTAATCCACTAGCACTCCATAACCTCTTAGGGCGGCGATGTTCTCACCCTTGTCCACTATACTGGCCTTCCTTTCTCTCCCTATAGCTCTTTTAAGCCTAGAAACATGAAAACCCGGTCGGAATCAGCGAATGTGGATGGCAACTAATTCATTGTTAATCGAGAGGAAGGTGAGAATTATCCAGTTAATATGGATTTTAATTCTTTTTTACTCTAGGATTTTGTCGAATTTATTTGAATTTTTCACTTTCAAACATGCCTAAAGCTAGAGGGAATATCACGTCAAGATCAAAGCGACACTACAAATTCCTTTTAGCTGCAGAGGGTGCAATTTGCTACAACTATATTTGATATATAACATACTCCAATCAATCCCAACCATTACTTCTGGCTTAAATAGACAAGAGAAGTGATGGCACATAATATTTCGTTTGTAACGTAGGAGTGGATTGGTATACACCAGATGTTACATATTCTATTACAACTTCTAACTGAAAATTGCAATATTTCAGATCGAGGCAACATGATGTCCGAGTATTGAATGTTGTAGACTTTTGAAGGGCTACCTATCGGTCAACTCAAAGGAAAATCATGTGACGCCCAGCCATTGCTTACAAATCAGAGCCATGAGTTTTTTTTATTATTTTTTGAGAAGGCAGGCCATGAACTATATTGTATTGAACTATATATGGTTTACTGCACAGAAAAACGGTTGTGTAATATGTGTAGGGTTATTTGTGTGTGTGTGTGTGGATATTCTCATGTTCCGACAGATTGTTTAAAAAATGTTATCTATTGTGAAATAAAAAGTGCTGGTATTTTTTTTGGTCAGTAATGAATAACGAAGTAACCTCAACGGTCAAATCCCGTAATGCAGATTGTCCGTAAGTACCTGTTTTCCCGCGCATATCGTGACACGCAGTCAAGCGTGTGACGTCCTTTGATCAGTCGTGTATGTATATGGTCTACTACTAGTTTTTAGGCCCGACCATTTCTTTCTCCAGGTTTCATGCAAATATGACCAAGTGCTCTTGACCGGTTAGCATGCATGATGAAGACTGTGAAGAATATGTTTACTACTAATGTATCATGAACATGTAGTTAAGAGCTTTTTTTTGCGAGGAAACATGTAGTTAAGAGCTACCTAAAAAAAGAACCGTTTTGAATTTCCTGTGATAATCCAGCTATGAATGGCAGCGCTCTTAGTCAAATTCATACGTTATCAGTACGCTAATTTAGCTAGCATGTACGTGATCGCATGTTTTGAAACGCGGAAATTTTCTGATTGTCCCAAAATGGTAATATTTTTTTGTGTCATAAGTTTTCTAAGGACTATAATAAGTATACTATGAAAATATTAAAAATTAGGTTTGCTATTGAAAACGACATGTATCTGTGACTATGGAGTGAAAACTTTGTTCTAAGAACGATCCAAGAAAATGTACACGGAAGATCCATGAATATGTATTCTACATTAATGTTTCTTTATTTTAAAGTCAAGTCAGACTTTTGATTTCCTCATAATACTCATGCTACCAGGCAATTCATTTGGCATGCGCTTACCGATCAAAATACAACTCAGTCGTGTGGTAGTCTAAGAGCATGACCGTGTCAAGTTCTACACGAGCCAAGGAGTCATAGACAGAATGACAGATTAATTCTAACCCGTCTATAAACCTCACCTACCTTTTCCTACGCTCTGGGTAGGGCCTAATTTAGTAAGTTCACCTAACTTCTTCGATGACTATAGCCCATTTTTTCTCCTTTGTGAAGGCATGCTGGAACCAGTTAACAGCAAACAATCTTTTTTAATCCCTTCGGAAAAACAATATTTTTTAATCAACTTCACATTATCCAAAAAGAATGCTACTTTCACAATTCAGGAGAGGGGATTGTGTTTGAACTCTCACAATGTATCTTTGCATGTAAGCACCGTGTACGAAATGGCGGCTGGGGGCAGGATAATTTTGTTGTGACATTAAAGCAGTGTTAATGGCGGTCGTTGTGTATAGATAATGGTGCTCTGAATGATTATGCCTTAGACCCATGTGTACACAAATGAAAATCGGCTACTCGTATTCCTTTTTCTTGTCCTCTGTTTTCTCTTCCGTTTTTGCCTTTTGCTTTTCGTATTTGGGGCCCCAATTTTAGCTTTTACATGCTTCGACGATCGTCCAAACGATTTATATAATTGCCGAATTAGGATCGGGATTGGGCACCTGACCGCTACAACAGCCGTCGTCCTTTATATGATCACGACAATTAGGTAATGCGATAGGGGCATTAGCAAAACGAAAAACATGTAAGAAAAAAACATAGTGCGGTTGCACGTCAAAGAAAATTCGATATAAATTAAGCGAAGCCGGATTTGAGGCACGCCGCATGATTTCTGGGGATTTTGCCGGTCCGCCACTAGCAGAGAAATTCGCAACTTGGATTACATGTTGACACTTGACACACGCTGCACATAACGTGCATTTGGGGTAACAGTTCATTACAAGGCGACGCGCACCGGTGCGCTGACTGCATTGCATGTTAGTTTTGACTTCCGGAGAAACGGCGATGAATTTATCTCGTTTCTTCTCTATCAATAAAATTGATCCACTATCGCTAATTCGTTCAGACAGTGGGAAAAATTAGTCGACATTCTCCCACCTTTGCAGGGAAGCAAATGCGCGTTTTCAGATTCGAAGGGAATGAAACATTAGCTTAATGAATTCACAATATTCTGTTGCTGTCCTGTCAGTAGGTTAGTTATAAAAGTTAGACACAGTTGAAATATGTTATGTTTCCCTCGCAAAAAAAAAAAAAAAAAATGGTTATGTTCAGATTTGGAGGACATTTTTGTAACTGGAATTGACATATTACAGTATATATACTATGTCGTAGTTGTGGTTCAGACTTGTTTTTCTAGTAGTCGCATCTCTAGGATCTATTTTTTTTCTCCTTCGATTAATTAGTGATGTGGAGACAAGCCATCGAAGTGAGATTAGCGAGGAAGTGATCACACGTTGCATGTACGTCATGCTCTTGCATGCGCTAATCAGACACGTACGGGTGTCTTGTAGCTGCAGATGCATGTACAAATTGGTGGTAGCTTCCAAGATGCAAAGCTGAATAATTTAAGGTTTAGGAGATGTGTGCTTAGCCTGATGACGAGGCAGACAGGAGCCCAGGACTCACGGGCGCGGCAGCCCGTGATGCCCGTACGTCCATGTCCTGATGTCCACGGCCAGCAACATCTCTCTGCAGTGCCTCCACGTCCATTTCCTTGCAAATTGTTTCTGTCACTATTCTTATCAACCCGTTAAACAAGGGCCCTCCTAGAGGATGATCGATTTTTGTTTTTGTCAAGCTAATGCCCAGCCGGTCTTGGAATTTTGCATCCATTGGCTGTGGATTTTAGTGATGATAAGATTAGTTTTGTGGTTTGTGGTGACCGGTGAGGTCAGGTGACACGCCAGCTCTCGCCATTTGCTTGTTCACAATTCGTCAGGGGTTATGCAATAGGTCACAGGTCTTGTCAGGGTTTGAGGGTTTCAGTTTTTTTTTTTTGCCCCCTTTTTTTTCTGGTTTGGTACTGACTGAAACTGAAACATTTTGCAAGCTGCGTTTTAGACGAGAATGATTGCGAAGATGCTGACATGTCCTACTCTTGTGTTTTTCCCGCGCAATTACGCTTGCTTAGCTGCTAAACATCATTTTGCTGCCCCCTAATTTCTCTCTCTTTTTTGGGCGTTGGTTGGACACTTAAACAGTTAAACTCATTCACGTAGTTACATGTATCATCTGTGTATGGTTGCACATTTGAACTACTCAACCGAGAGAAGTACTAGTTTCAACGGACTCGTCATGATAGTGTGCAACAGACTCAAGATTGTGTATATGGACAGTAGAAGGTCAATAGAAACATTGCACGATGTTATGATGGGAAGAGTTCTCTTCAAGCATAAGCAAAACACCTGCATTAGTCAACTCAAAGGAATGGCCTCTGACTACAAAACAGCTGGCGAAGGTTCAGACCTCCTGCTAATACGTGAAGTTGTGGAGCAGCCTCCATCATGCATTTTGCTCCAACATTCAGCTTAAGTATTAATCAAGTCTTATATAATCTGACAAACCATTCCAGATTAACTAAAAGAACCTCAAATAGCTGCTATTTTTATGCCGCTGTTGAGTCATGAACGGCGCCCTTATCCAAATAAGCCCGTTGCTACACCGTTGAACAGCGCGAATCCCGCACTGTTCCATCGTCACTCTGACCATGCGCGCATCTCTCTGATGATGAATTGATGATCCCTGCGAGCTGCTAATTTAAATTAGTCGCGGATTAAGGAAGGGCGGAGCAGGGCAGGTGGGCCAATCGAAGGCCGGTATTAGTAAACTCTCAGCTTGAAGAACTATCGCAAGCGCCTCACACCTAACCACAGCACGGGTGCTCTCCGTCTCCAACTTGCTGTAAGAAATCCCTGCTTGCGATCACTTGCAGTAGATAACCCCTGCTTGAAATCGCCACGGGACAGGACAGCCGACAGCGTCGCATGGTTTCCGCGAACTGGCAACGAAGTCTCCTGCTGCTGCTCGCCTAAACAGCGGACGAAACAGAAGGCAGGATAGCGGCCGGAAGATGAGTAGGATTAGTGTTTGTTTCAGACAATTAGCAAATATGCATCATCAGAAAGGCCACTGCAAGGGTCCTAAATAAAGAGAACCTTTACGGTGCACCTAAATGAACGTGGATCGTCTATTTTTTCTAATCCAACCATTGAAATGCACTTCATACTACTTTAAAACCTTCATGGTGGTACGGTGATATTTTGAGGTGATATGTAAAAGTAAGGGGTACTAATGGAAAAAAAATATAATGGCAACTAAGTGATTTTGTTCATCTAACTAGACGAAATACTAGCAAATGACTTATTTCGTGTTCGTGCCTCTCTCTGTCTATCTGGTTTCCTGGTTTCCCGATCAAAGTCCGCCGCCGCCGGCCGCCATTTCCCAACCCTCTAACCTAGCCAGAGCCTGCCTGCCGCCGCCGCCCCTACCCTCGAATCCAAGGCAGAGCCAGCCAGCGGCCATTTTCCCAACCTTAGGCGGTTGTGCCCTCCTCTCTACTCTCTGTAGCACGGCGAGCAAGCGAGGGAAGCCATGAAGGCGGGGCTAGCCACATGCGAGTTGGCGAATCCTTCGTCGTCGTCGTTTATACGGTGGCAGCTGCAAGCGGGGTCCCGCAGTCGGTGATTGTGAGCGGCGGGGCGGCCTGTTGGCGCGTCGCGCATGTGGCTGTGAAGCTTCGACGGCAGAGTCGGGGCCGAGCATGCAAGCACAGGCGCTCTGGCGGTGCGAGTCCAGAAGCTCTGCTTCAGCGCAATGGCCCCATCTACATGAAGCTCAGCCAGCACATCGCACAACCAATATAAAATTCGCGACTGGTTTTGTTCTAATGAATTGAATGGAACTTGTCTTTCCTGGTGGTCGCTCTAGGACGTATTTGTTTGTGAGAGGGCTTAATTTTGAATTGTTGACAGAAATTCATAGTTAGGTGATTCGATTTGAGCGTGGTCTAGCTGGAAAGCTACAGATAAGTTCATTGGACATAAAAACTGTGAATTAGTTCACCTGACGTCGTCTTCCCCAGTTTCTTTATAAGAAACCAAGTTCAGGTCCAAGTTCAGGTCTTGCTACAGTTTCTGTCCCTTGGGCAACAGGATACTTGCTGTCCCAGCAACAAACACCACATGCCCATTGCTCAAGTAAACATGAGTCATGCAGCTCAGATTACTTAAAAAAAAGAGAGGATATCATCTCCATGGTTTACTGCTAGAAACCTATTGAATCCTTAGAGCTGACAGAATGGTATATTCTTAGTTTCAGGTACAAAACACTAAAACTGAATTAGATACAGTATCAGTTGATCAGCAAAGCAACTACCACTGATCCAGCTGAAAGGCTAACAAATTATTTGTACTCAGTGCATGTACTGCATTATATTCCTCAATGTCCTTCAGGCTATAGCCTCCTTATGCATCTCAGGACCTGCCAATGAAAACAAATACGAAGGTCAGTACCAAGTAAGGAGATCTTTTGCTCTGAAAGTGTTATGCTATCCATTGTAAATGATAGATGATGGCCATATTATAAATGAAGGATTCAATATTGTATACTGGAATATTAACATTAACAATGATTCAGACTGAATATGTCACTGAATTGCTATTCTAAATTTGCAAACAAAAATACCAAGTGCTTAAATATCATATGTCAGTGTAGGCTACACACCATGTCCTTTCACTATCAACTAACACCAAAGCTAAAATTTCAATGAATTCAGTGTACTATCTAAATCCTGCGTGCAAATGGCAAACATGAATTTGTGCAAGGAAATCTTTGTCTATATAAAAACAGCGTAAATTAGCTACAATATCATCTCAAATTATTTGCATAATTGTGCTGCTTGCCACGATCAATGCATATCAATGATTACAGTCGATAACAAATCCAAGTGTGAGTTTGATTGCAGAGCTCAATTTCAAACAAGGCCACATGACAAAATTATGACTTCCACAATTCTCTGGTTTCCAACTGATAAAGAACTGCAGAACAGTAGCTAGATCGACCCAGTTTTGGGTAAAGATAAACCCAAACCGATCAACTTGCAACCCAATCTTTGGAACACTGGGGATCACGATCTTATCAAATCCGCCTGAAGTATGCAGGCATCGACACAAATTAGATTCGACTCAAACATCTGCGTAAACATGATCGTCAAAGCTGCCGCAAGGGCTAGTCGTTGGTAGCGGCGGCGAAATCAAATGCACTGCAGCAAACAGATCGGTGTGGTTGCGGCGCTCCCGCTCGTCGCAAACGGATCGCCACTGCTACAAATTGATGGACGACGGACAGACAGGAGACGCACAGGAGACCTCGTTGCCTATCGATCGGCGGCGGTGCCGTGTGGGTCCTCTGGCGGCGGCGGCGGCGCTGCAACTCGATCCATTCTCTCTGTTTTTTTTTCAGTAACGATTCGATGGACTGACTGTTTTACCCCCACGGTGGCATTCTCGTAATAAGTTAATGAACGGTCAGATCGAACTTATACCACTTCATTCCTTTAAGTAGTATGGTGCACCGTAAAGTTCTCTAAATTAAAATGCAGAGGCAAAGAATTTGGGAATTGGGGTGACTCATGTCTGCCCACTAGCTTGATCGATCGGAGAAGGCTGCACGGCCGGCACTGCACACCAGAACCAACTACTTTTGACTCGATATGGTAGCCTGGTAGGTAATGTTTGATCGCTTATATTATTTTCCCTCATGATCAGTTATGATAATCCTCTCTTTTTTGAGCTCTCGTATCAACATGTGCAACATATAAATGGCTGTTCTTCTGGGTTGTTAAATAGAGAATCTTTGCCAGATACAACAATGGGGGGTCGATCGATTTGCTTTTCAAAAGAGCGGAAAGGAAAAGTTTTGAGGGCAAATCATGCAGCAGCACTTTCGTCAACGGGATGACGCATTTCTGTTCGTTTTTTCTCTCTGTTTCACGGTCATCAGATCACAGTTTCCGTCGTGGATGGATTGATGTATCGCGTGGTAGGAGTACCGGTTATCCCAGCTCGTGACTGGTATGTATCGTTATCGTGGAATGGCACGGAATAGTCCAACAAGTATGCGCGCCAACGACTCCGGGATTCAGGTTCAGAAGACTGGTGCGAATAAAGAACAATATACACCAACCAGAAACTGAATGAGTAAAAAGAAAAATGCAGTAATCACTTACCAGTGGTAAATAATGGGCGATGTTAGGGTATTTAGCCTGATCACGTTGTAACAATTTCTCTTCTTCTTAATAAAAAGCGTGCTCCGCACGATTACTAAAATAAAATAAAATAATGAGCGATGTTCAATAGAGCTCGTTGCACGAGGTCCACCACCTACCAGGCACTGAATACAGTCTGTTCGCCTCGCTGCAAAGCAGCCGTTTTACTGTAATAACTGCAGAAGAAATAACTGCGAACACTGTAGCTGCTGCAGAAAAAATAACTGCGAACACTGTAGCTGCTGCAAAACAGCAAAGCAGCGAGGCGAATATGCTGGTAGTATATATCTCTGCTGAACTTCCAGTTGCATCTGGCCTGATCGTTTGGACCACATCCACAGTCAACAGAGCCCGGGAGCATGTTGGGTTTTTTTTTTTTTTTGCTTCTCTTCGACAAATGAAACTGCCAACAAAAACGTGCCCTGATGGACGCGTCCATCGGCGGACGCACGCGCGCGTGCTCTCAACATGTCAATGAAAACGGTAAGAAGATGATATGAATCCTCGTGCTAGCGGGACTGTGGGAGTCAATTTTAAAGATGCGATCGATGCAGCACGGACAAGGCACGAACTGGTCCATCGTCCTTTAACTTTCTTTGTTCTCGCTCAGAGAAGTATAAAATGTGGTACACGATTTTGCGGCTCCTATACACGGTTTCTTCTTCGAAGAAAAAAAGTGTATTCCCCAAAAAGATCTCTCTGAGAATCATTGAGATTCGAGCCTTTTTCTTTCTTTCTTTCTTTCAGAAAAAAAGAAAAGAAAACCACTAGCGCTGCTCATGCAACCGACGATGAGAAACGGCCTTTCAGTCCTTGCAGTACGATGGGCAAGCGGGCTGGATATTTATGGCGGCCTGGTCCGGAGGGAGGACGGGCCATGGATTCGTTTTCGGGTTCGTCGTCCGTGCAGCGGCTGCCCCAAGCAAGGCCTTCGTTTCGGCACTTCAATTCGGCTGCAGTTCAGACCGATTACCACGTTATGTTGGGCAGGCCAGGCTGCAAGGATCGTGGCCCAGGAGACGAAAGGCATGCGCGACGCCCATGGGACGAGCGAGCGAGCGTCCGTGCTGCCGTGTACCGATATGACACTGTGACAATGCAACTGCAGGTAATTTTTTACCAGTCCAATGACTCAAAAAAAGGGGTACCAAAGAGTCAAAATTTTCTCTTCGCAGCCCTTAAGGAGCGTAGGTAACAATTTATGCCAGCAAAAAGAAAAAAAAAACTCTTCTACAAGATGTTGAAGAATTCCCGAGTGGAAGAAAAGTTGTGACAATCCTCACTAGATTCTGATCGTATGTTTTTTATCACAAGAAAACATACAATATGTCATTCTCGCCTCACAATATAGCTCTCTCTTTATCTCTCTCCTCGTTCACTCTTCATCATTTTCAACACGCTCTCTACTTTTTTTTTATCTCTCCTTAATTTTCATGCATGCCCAATTCTAAAATGACATCTATTATATATATAATTGACCAAGAAAAGGAGTCACCACGTTCGCTCTAAAATGCTAGAAATTCTCACGTTAATCCGAGAAAATAAGAAGAGAAAATTACCCACTACTGCCATTATAAAGCAATTAGACAAAAATACCCTTTACAAATAATTACCCACCAATGCCATTATGAGAAAATAAGCCATCTATTCTATTGGACATAATTATATGCAAAAAGAAAAATGACCCTCCACATGTTTAAAAGAATACCAATACCTACCATTATGGAAAACAGTTCTAAATATTCACCATTGAAACCTAATTCTAGGTTTGTGGGCATCGTAGGAGCCAGAGCCGTCACCTCTGCGCCGTCGTGTCTCCCCAGCTTGACGGGGCTCTCGGGAGCGATAAGCCGTGGAGTTCGCAAAGGGAGCACAGCGACGGTGTCCGACCTGCAGCTCATCGATCGTCTTCGGAGAGGCTAAATAAAAGGCACACTTCTACAAGCACAGCTTCTGGTAAGCTGGTAGTTGATGCTCTCGATGCGTTTACAATTAGTAGTACTTTTGTTCCTACCGAGTAGAAGACGGTAAAGTATCTCCCGTGATTACTTAATAATTAATTCTAAAGACTGGCGCATAATTCATATCCTTTGTGTTTGAATGGAAATACAGTGGAATCAAAGCTTGAGTTTCTGTGTGTTAACTGCCGCAGATTCCCTTTTGTCCCTTATGGCATTAGGATGGTTTGCTTTGTGCAATTCAACACATGACGATGGAATGGCTTTCATATATTATAATGATGCTAACCAAGGCATATTTACACATGTTTTGGCAAACGGTTCCGACTTGAATTACCGGTTCCCGACTGTTTACTTTACTGACATATTCTCATTCGTTTTGATTTTCAATTTTCCTATATTTGGTTGCATATGGTGAAACAAATATGAAATTGAAAATGATTGTGGTATTTTCCCGACCGATCTCATCCGTTTTCACCCCTAAAAAACCAATATATAAGTTTATAAATTATACAAACCTCAAAACATTCACCCAAGGTCTCCTATGGCAAAACACATACTTTTGCAAAGAGTTAACAGTGAAAGAGACGAGAGATCCGAACCAAAAGTACCAAATTCATCACTACAGGCTAATCAGGGAAATTAATAGTTGTTGTTTATTTGCTGCAAATATATTTTATATATTTTATTTGTGTTGTGTCTTTCTTACGCTAAATCATGTTATGTGTCCTATTTTCTTCAAACAAAATTTAAAGGAAAGCATGTCCAAGATGATAGAATGGTGATGGAAGACCAATGGATCAGATAAGCAGATGGAGTGTGACGAAACAAATTCAAAGAATGTTCAATGTATCTGGACACCCAAAAACATAGCTAAAACTGCATACATCTTGAAATGGAGGGAGTATATGAAAAAAAAGGTGGGAGTTCCGCAATATAAAAATTGCATAGAAAAATATTAATTCTATTCAGTTTGCTTGGTTTAATAAAGGACGCAGATATGTTATTGACGTAATCTATAAGTAATTAGTAGAGTGACAAGAAAATCACACACTCAATTTGACAAACACGGTGACAAATTTCTCCCAATCAATTTCAGTTATGTTAGAAAAACTATAAAATAATAAAATATATGTTTAAACTCTTTCAATAATGTAAAAATAATTCAAATAGTTTAGCAAGTCTAGCCGCGCAAATGCGCGGCAGGAATACTAGTTTAAAATGAAACAAAGATAGTACGACCCAGCAGCACGCAGAAGCACTTCCCATTTCGCTATAGTAGTATCAAATATTTTTCTCAGTTCACTCTGTGATGTTGTCTTCCAACAAGAGATCGATTTTTTTTTTACAAAAAATATTGCAGCTATTCTGAAAAGTATGCAACTTTTGAGATTAGCAATGAAACTAAGCTTGACTGCCATTACTTCCATGAAACAATCGATTTTTATGGTCTACTACACGTGTGCCACTACTCTATATATTTGCCCAAAATCTGCTTGCAATGAACTTTACTTTTCGCTAAATATTGTGTAGAAAATCCCTTTTTAAAAAGTTTTAGGGCATATATGCCCTTGTCCCAGTAACTAATTTTATGGAAAAGTTGTCTCGATAAATTGATTGGTTGTAACCGTTTACAATGCAATGCAGAGTTTTAACAATGCCCGAACTTGCCTGACTGGTTCCACATCAAGTTGTTTTGTTTTTTGAGTAACAACCTTCAGCTTAGAGACAATTCACTCCTAGAACTTTGCTCTATCAATCTGTTGACTGAAATTCAGTACTATGTTGGGATTAAATGTTGACGAACTACTCTCACTTCATCTTTTATAAGTTGCATATTATGATAGTCTGTTTCAAGATAGATTTAATAACATTATTTACGCATGATTAAACAGTATAAATATTTTGTTATTAATAAGTCAATGTTTAAGAAATTTGACTTTGACCAAACTAAAAATACTTATATTTTAAAATGGATTTAGTATACTATATGGTTGGGGCCGTTCATAACTTATAGCATAGAGAGGAAGTAGGCAATCAATCTCAAGAACGCATGAAAACGACTGATTCGTCACCATGCAAGGTCGTCACGTCATCATACCTTACTCTCGTAATGTACCCAGATGAGCCCTAGATATGTAAGCGTACCATGCGAAGTAAGCTGTGCTAGTGCATTCGGTTACATCTGCAAGTGCTTACATACGTACTGATGCGGTCGCCTCTATCGGTGCGGTGCGCAGTTTCATCAGAAGCGGCGTCGAGCTCGAGAATACCCTGCCGCCGCACGCACGCCGTACCTCTGACTCTGAGGCTTCAGGGTACAACAGTCAACACGTACACCTCGACCTGTGGCCGGCAGAGCCGCCTGTCTGCCTTTTGACGCCTACCCTTTCGCGCTGTCGAGCGCTTATTCAGCTGGCTCGCCATTGTTGGCGCTCCACCACACCAGCCCCATTTGCAGAGATTTGACAGAGGAAAGAGCTGCATGGCAGAATGAGCCGCGCGACATTCGACACTACTGCTCGATCGATATATCATATCAAATCGCAACAAGGACAGTCGCTCATGCCTGACGTACGCTCATCTCAGTTGTTCTCGATCGAGATTTCATGCATTATGTATTGTCAGTGCAAGTGTGGGATACAAGATCGTAGATCTTGAGGCCGCATGCATTCTTGTCTGGCTATGTGTGGGGGAGAAGTCAATGCGTTAACGAATCTCGTAGCTAGTCAAGAGAGCTAATCATTTAGGAGGTGATTAATCGGACCAGCAAATCGATCTTGTACTCACATTGGGTGTCATTTGGAATCTTGGATCTCGTTGGGTTTACTGTGACTCTGCAACTAATCTTCTTTTAGGGCACGTAACTAACTTAGAAGTAGAAAAGCTGCCTGAAAACTTATAAGAAAACGCGGGTGAAGAATTACAAAGCTTTAATTGAGTACCTTCAACTTTGATTTACTACTGACTGTCGACGACCGTTCTCATCAAGTGCGAACTACATATAGGATACCTTCAACTAACCGTAAAATAGCTCGTTGATAAGCACCGACGTAGTATATATATCGCTTCACATCTCGATCGCACAAAGGTTGCATTGCACGTGTTACTCCCTCCGTCCCAGTAACATCGGTTCACATACAAGTGTCCATGATAAATCTACGTACCTAAGTCTAGTCTAGCTTGATGTGTATATATAGCTTAAATAAACTGAGGATGGTTTAACCGCTTAAGCGTGTTTTGCGCAAATTAATTAAGATGAGTACTAGCTAAGTTGTTGGTGTTACCCGATCCTTCTGCCTAACTGGCTACTGATCTATCACTAACACTCTATTTCTGCGTGCATAGAACGCGCGTACGCCACATCTACATGGTAGCACCCTTACATGGACACTTGTATGTGAACCGATGTTACTAAGCTCTATAAATAAATCATAGAGCAGTAGGGCTCTATTATGTTACTACCTCCGATTTTTATTTCTTGTCGTTGGTTAGTGCAAATTTACACCAAGTATCACTCTTGTTCTTTTTTGACTAATCCTCATTGACATTGAGTTGTCGGTCTATAATGTACAGTACCTTATTCTTACTACGTGCATGGTAAATGGTAACCAAAACCAATAACATTTTAGTGACATGGAAGTACAATTCAATAAACAATGTTCAAATATTTCTTCTGGTATTTTAAATATCCATATGAGTATACTAGTCAAAAAAATATGAAAAGTTACCTGCACTATTTTATTTTGAATTGAAATGGCACTAAACAAGCTACCTCTTTGGGGATGGAAAAAAATAGTAGCATTCTCAAGTCTCAAACTCTAAGTTAGACTATGTAATTACTAGGGTAACTGAATTTACCCTTAAATCTATATTATGAGGTCTTTACTATATTACATTACGTGGATTGAATCTAACTTAACTTTAAAATTGAAGTTATCTTTACCTCTAGCTAAGACCTTTAGGAATCATTACTAGCAGGATATATCAATGTTATGTGACAAGAGCATGCGTAATCTGGACTTCTAGATAATAAAGATTTGTTGTACAGATTCAAGCTCATCTATATGGTTGCTCTTCATGGTTCTCTTCTTCATTACAAATAAAATTGAATACCAGGAACCGATGATATGCGTTGAGCAGTGCATTATCATAAGTGATATCGGAGGATTCTAACGTGCCCTCGTTCAATGTTTCCTAATGGTGTTTTGGACATTGTAGGTGACAAAATGGACATGGACGAGAACTGTAGCATTCCTATGTTGTTGGACAATAGTATGCGTAATAGCGTTTTGTTTCTACTCCATCCAAGGCTCTGGGTATGACATTTCCAGGAATGGTGGGCTAGCTTGCTTCACCATTAATTGGAACCTTCTTGTACGGCATAGCTCAACATGAACCTTATGGTACAGCTAGTTAGCTTCGGTCCCCCATACCACTTAGTATTATTTAATAATACTAGCTAGTATTATGATCTGACGGTTCAAATCGATTGACTCTTCTCCTTCAGTACTAGCTAGTATTCATGGCAGATTAGTAATTATATTTTCACGATGAGGCTAAAATAATATGGCAGAGTAGTAATTGATCGACACAGCTTCATCCATCTTTTGCTGTCGGCGGTGATGACTGTCTTCTCCATCATGCGAGCCTGTGCGCCTTGTCGGATGAAAATTAGAGCTTAGGTTTATGGAGGCACAAGATATCTCATTTGTGTGTGAATAGATCACGTATGGAATTGGATAAGAATGATCTAGATCCGTGTTGATTTGAATAAATAATTCTTTCAATTGGACTCTATCACCGGGGGATCACGTATGTTTCGTGTGTAGAGATGCGTTCATCGTCTGGCGGCGGCCTTGTTTCGTTTGGCGACATTACGTTCAGGTCAACCGAAATCAAAATCTTCTCACTGATTCCCGTATGATCTTCATGACTGGGAGAACCCTACAGACGACCTTCATCTGGGAGGACCCCGCCTTAGAAGGAAGATGCGAAATTAATTGAAACAATCGGGAGAAGATTTATTTTCAATGCTGCCACCAAAACTACATTCAACGTAAATTAATCTAATCAAGCTATAGTTCCAAAACTACCCTCAACAATACTAGCTAGTAGTTTCAAATAATACTAGGTAGTATGGGGGACTGTAAAAGTCCTCGCATTTTATACAGGAGTACTAGAGTGGCTTCCATCCTTCCTGAATTTGTCTGCTCCCTTTTTCCATATTCTTGTCCCTCTTTTGTTTTGGACCTCAAATGCCACATTTTTTAGGATCTTGTCGGAACTGGTTGTCTTCCTAGATCATGGCCTGAAGGAAACCCGCCCCAATTTAGCTAGCTTTCTTCGGGCATTTTGTGACCGCCAACCTTGAGTGATAAAAAAGCTGTCTCTCAGAGATCGCGCTGAACAGTCCAGATATCTCCTTCTCTGTGCAAGACAAAAGATCATGTGCAAAAGACACGAAGATTGTAAGAATCGGAACCAAATTTACGGTAGAAACGGCCGTAGGATGCAAAACACAAAGCTAGGCTTTTTGCTCATCTAGTCAGGACGCATGATAAGTTAACAGTCACATTTGATCATTAATAGTTACGTGGAGTTCCAGGTGCTAGCCATATTCTCTTCGATTGATTCTACAATTGGCATGCACGAGCACAAGCTAGGGTGGTAGTGCTACTGGATTCAGACAGGACGATCGCGCCTGACAGATTTGATGCCGTGCAAGCTGCATAGCTAGCAGGATAGAGAGTTCAGGAGGTTCAGTCCAGAAAGAAACCATATGCACTTCAAGGTTTAGTCCAGAAAGAAACCATATGCACTTGCGCAGTTGCGCTTCAGTGCAACTTAGAGGAATCTGTTGTTGTGTGCGTGTGACTTAATATAATATTCTATCATCAATGCCTTGTCATTAGGTTTCTCGAAGGAATTACTACTGCATAATCCTACTCAGAGGTGGTTTCGGAAATGAATTTGACATACAATTAACTGAAACTAGAGTTCAGAGCTGACAACAGGAAGGCAAGGGAACTAGAACAAAGTCGAGTCTAATTTCATTATGGACGATAAATAATTGAGGTATTTTTAGCATCCTCACCTTGCTTGACATTAGAAGTAGAAAAATGTTCAGAGAATCTTCACGAAAAAAAATAAAATTATACCTCCGTCATTACAGTGAACACAGTTAGATGTTACTGGATGTAGTGACCTATTTATACGTTCTAGGGGAATGATGCATATACATAATATTGAGTAAGAAAAATATCTCTCTCAACTCAGTGGATGCTAAATATAACTTTTTATTATGTGCCATCAAGATAAATATAATCCCAAGAATACCAAAAAAATACTAAGTCAGTGTTTCTGCATGACTGACCAAAATTTGGCAAACTTTAATTTAAAAAATGGAGTATCAAACAAGATTAGCTTTAGAAAAATATAAATCAAACAATGACCAAAACCAACCAACGTTGCCAGTTGATAAGGCAGTCTTTGATGCTCCTGGCACTGGCATCAAACCAAAGCAAGCCCTAGAAATCAAAGTGTGGGCAAACTATTGATTGCTCTCCTCGGCTCATCAAAAAAATGTTGAAGCCCACTTACTCAAGGACGATGGAGGTTATCGGAGTGCCCTTTTGTGTTGTTCAACCCAGCTTAACCTCTTCTTACTCCCACTTCAAAAATTTTATAAGATATTCATACCAGATGCCTTTTTTCTAATAGTTATATATAAAAAAATTACTCTTTTTTCGGAGTTCTTTACGATGCATCCACCTGGCTAACTTCTTGAAGAAGCTTAAGGCGGACCAAACAGACCCGGATCAATCAATACTACACTATATGGTGTAATTGCGCCGGCTAACCGTTCTAGTTCGGGCTAGCTTGACCATCCCCACATTTTTCCTAAAACGGTCTACTGATCACCTTGTATCACCCATGCTAAGGTAGCTAGCTAAAGTTGCATATATTTTGATTCCTATATGCAAAAGTTGTAATGATTCTGCATTACCTGCAAAGTTGACATAAAGCTAGACTTTCTCACCACTTTGAGCCCTAGTGCTAAACTAATATCAGCTCCTCTAGCTCCCGGCTAGAATAAGCAAGATTTGTATGTGCAAGTTGAGCACTTGGCGCCAAATCACAGCGTGTCAAGTGTGTGACACGACCGGAGTCCGCCTGTCGCATCACACAAAGCCACCAGCAAAAATTAAACCGCAGGCTCACACGCACATTGGACATCCCTTTAACTAATTAACCGCAACGACGGCTTTAAATATATAGTTGCATCGTGCAAACATAAAGGATTTTTTTGTGTGTCTATATATACTACCGCACTGTATGGTGCACATGTATGTCACTGTAAGATGCTTATTACTTTGCGGTCAAACATTATCAGATTTTTTTTAGTACTATTAGTGGGATCCCAGCTTGCTACTTAAATCAAACATAATAACTCTATTTTTTTCTTTTGATGTTGTTAGGACAAGCTAGTAGTGCCCTCAGAAAAGATCGGTTTTCATGGGAAAATTCGAGTTTCAACATTGTTTTTTTGCGAATGAATTCAAGTGTCAACATAATGCATAATCACATCAGCGTGGATGTTCTATGATTCAATAACCATAACAACTAAAATTAGAATAACATATTTTTGGTGGCGGGGGGAGTGGAATATATATCTCCAAAACAAGAGATTATATATACTACTACTCCCTCGCAAAAAAAAAGAGGAGATTATACTACTACTTATCAGATAAAGATCTCCCACTTTGCACGAACTAAAGGTTCATCACTCTACTGTAATGCTGCACAGCTATCTGAGTGAGAGTATAAAGAAGAACCGGAGGGGGCCGGGGGTTAATTTAGTTAACCCATAGTTAGCTGCTAGTGAGATAAGGTTCTCTGGTCTCCGCTGAGTGCTTGATATATGCCGTTCCCTTGCCGATATGTTAATTAATTGGTGCACACTAGCTGGTAATGCCCGCCGCAGCATCTATGGATGCGTTCTTTGTTTAAGCTGCTGCCTGCTTTGCACGCCCTGTGTGCGCTAGCTAGCAATGCTGCGCCGCCAAGCATCGCACGATCAGAGGCAGACAGACGCATGCGATGTGTGTGGCGGTACGTGCACGCGTGCGAGCGAGGTGCCCAGGGACACACGTGCGGCGCGCGCTCGCGTCGCGACGGATTTGCCTTTTGGAGACCGGGTTTAGCCCTTGACCTTATGCTCGTCCAAGGGGTTGTTTAGTGAGGGTAACGGCCGGGGTGGCAAAAGGACCGGCCGGAGGATTGCAACTTTGCTAGTGCGACTCTCGCGGCGTCTCCAACGCTGCAAAAATATATATGATCACTACTACAAAAGCTATTTCTCCAGATACCCCTTCCACTGCACAAGTCTGTCCAAAAGGGCTATGGCTTGTCCAGTACAAGCGAGCCCGGGTCTATTAACCTTTTCTGAAAAAGATTTTTAGAGGTGGTCGCTTACGTAAATAAAATCTCAAGACAAAGATGTTTTCGAAAGTGATCCGCTTAAGCAGCAGATTTTGGAAATGTGAAATTTTTAGAAAAAGGTTGCTAATTGTACGCAATGCGCTCGAAAAAGTTATATTTTCAACTGTGAAATTGGAATGAGAATGTCCATACACTGAGTTATATATTCATGTGCATATCTAATTAGAAAGTACATAATTCACAAAAAAGGTTCTTTGACAAAATTGTCATAAAATTACATATTTAAGTCTAAGACACAACTTCACAAAACTACACATTTTATATCTATTTTATCATAGAACTATATATTTTAGAGCCCCTCCCCCAGTCTAAGGGTGTGTTTGTTTGGGCTGGAGTTTTTGAGCTTTTGTTGTTTATATTTTTATTATTTTCGGCTTTTGACTATGGGTTTTTAGTATCGGTTTTTGTTATAATTTGTTAGCTTACCACGAGACGAAAAGCTAATAAAACAGTTTTTCGGCTATCTTTTTAGCTTTTAGTTCATTTCCTCAAAAACTAGCTTTTCAACTCTCTGAAAGTTAGCTTTTGAGAACCCTACTTGATAAAAAAGACACAAAGAGGAATAACTTAAAATATGTCATCCAGAAAGAAGTCTAATATATGTAATTGTATGATAAAATCAACCTGAAATCTATAGTTTTGTTAAATCTCTTAGTCATGTAGTTTTGTGATGGTTTTGTCATAGTTTTGCCAAATTTACTTGGAAAGTTCTAAGTAATAAATAATATGCACTATACATAACAAGATTGCAGAATTCTAGGTATGCGTAAGAGTGAACCAAGATAAATTAGTAAGTAACACCTGTACATTCCTCAAAATAAAAGGAAAATAAAAAATAACATGTGTTCTCTGACAGTTCTGCTGGCAGATAGGCATCGTGTGCCCCTAGAATGGTCAGCCCACATGCTTTTCTTCCGCGGCCTGTAATTAATTTAGCAGTTTGTTCCTTGTAGATTGTTAAGTTTGTTTCATCCTGATTTGTTATTTTACAGCGCTGCCATGTCTTTTATCTCATTTAAAAAGAGGTCGTCAAACAGATTTTTTGTGTTTCAGCCAGCCTAAAGTTTTGGTTTTCTGCCTTATGTTGCGTTGAGTTCAACTCGAGTACGGACCTGAGTTCAAATCGAGTTCAAAACTGAGTTCAATCGGTCCAAACAACGCAAGATCGGACCTCCTATCCAGCTCCTCAACCCGTATTTATATGGAAATTTTGTCTACAGAACACTGTTAAAGTGTGGTTTTGTCTCTAAGACACAACTAAGCTTGATTTTGTCTCGTAGATACTACAAAATTGTGATATTTGTCCACAGAACACTATAGTGGTAAAATAGACTATTTCAAACTTTTATATCTCAACGCAGAAAATGTGACACAACATGAAATTTGGCACAGTGATACAACATTGTGTTCCCCAAGTATTTGATTTTTTATAATATTTTGTTTGATTGTTTGCACTGTTTGGATTTAAAAATAATTATTATTTGTGGTAGAAAAGTTATGAAATCAATCAAATTTCAATCCATAAAAATCACATGGGTAGGGAATACAATGTTCTATTTATATGCTAAGTTTCAAGTCTTAATGCATTTTGTGCAATGAGATGAAAAAAATTAAAATGGTCAATTTTCCTGCTATAATGTCCTGTAGACAAATATCATAATTTTACAGTGTCCATGAGACAAAATCAAGTTTAGTCATGTCTTAAAGATAAAATCACACTTTAATAATGTTCTGTAGACAAAATTCCCTATTTATATTTGCCATGGCTTACCACTGCCTCCATCGACGTGGAGTCAAGCTCCAGGGAGCAGCAATGGCTGCCTCTCGTTTTTTTCTTTTCTTTTCCCCGTGTGCGACTCAGAGGGTGTTCGTTTTCAAAGGTCTAAATTTTAGAGGGGTCACATCATTTTTTTTTTGTTATTTAAAAGTATTAAATACAGTTTAATTACAAAACTAACTGTAGAACCCCGGGTCTAATTCGCGAGACGAATTTAATGAGAATAATTAAACCGTGATTAAATGATAGTTATTGTAGCATCACTATAGCAAAACATAGATTAATTAGGCTTATTAGATTCGTCTCGAAATGAGCATTCATCCGTCAAAAAAGTTTTGTCATTAAATTTTATTTAATACTTCTAAATGACAAAATCCTCTTTAATTTTAGAGGTCTAAAATTTAGAAGGAGGAACGAACACACCGTCAGACTCAAGGAGCAAGAAGGCACCCGTGGCACATGCAGGTGTGATCAGTATGTTGGTCAGGCTAAATTACTATAGATCCACACCATTCGCTACACACGAACATGTTCATACATATTGTCATGTCACAAAAAATATATACATTATTATGGGTATTAAGCATATATACTGCATGAACATATTCATACATTTTTTTGAGAGAAAACTAAGAAACACTATGTGGATTATTGAGGCTTTACTAAATTACTAGATACACATCATTTGCTACACAAAAACACATTTACTATACATTTGTCATGCCAGAAAAAATATATACATTATTATGGGCATTTAACATTATACTACACACATATTCGTACATTTTTCTTGGCAGAAAAATAAGAAATGTATAAATATAGATTATTGTGAGTCTTTAACAATATAAATACAATAGGATTTTTTTTTAGAAGAGTTACATTTGGCCTCTGTGTATTCGTACATAGCCGATACGCACACAACATATTTTATTACTTAAAATAAACAAAAAGAAAAGATTGATATAAATTAATTTATAAATATTATTTTTTTCTAAGCAAAGCACATGCAATTTGCTAGTATATATGAAAAGGAACGAGTATGACCATATGCTCAGGTGGTAAGAAGCGTGGTGGAATGAATGGGACAAAGTGCTGGGTAGCTCAGACTTGAGCAGTGGAGTTGCTAAGGGTGTGTTTGGTTGTGCTGTGGCTGTGAGAAAAAGCTGCTATTGGCTGTGGCTGTGGAAAAAGCTGCTGTGAGCTGTGAGCTGTGAGAAAAGCTGAAAGCCATTTCGTAAGACTGCTGTAGCTGTGAAAAAGCTGTTGAAATGTCTGTAATGTCCTTAAATGGTCTGAGAAAGTATGTATATAGAAATTGATAGTAAAACAATGTCTTGTTTCGAGATCAACACATAAATGATCATTTTACAAAAGGAATCTTAATTTTTTTTAATGTGTTGCTTCCACTTTAGAAAGGAATTAATTTGTTTAAATTTTGCATGAACCATTAACATATCTAAATTTTCAACATCTTTTTGGAAATTCTCTTAACTTATGGGGCTTTTTGTAAAAATATCAAGACACAAAAATACTATGATTAGTTAGAAGTTTTTGTGAGGGCCTTTTCACAAAAGGTTGTTCCAATGTCGTTCTTCAATCCAGAGATCAGTCTGCCATGGGCGAAGCTAGGAAGCTCAAATTCGCAACACATGCCATGAAATCGACGAAATTGATCGTGCCTTGACCTTCTAAACCTTCCAACGAATCCATTTTAACGGTTACGGGCATAAATCTGGGCCAAAATCGATGCAAGCGATCGATCTCTTCAATGCACGGCGGCTGCAATGCGCGAGCCGCTGGTGGAAGGCATTGGGGGCAGCCAGAAGCTTCTCGGCCGTCGTTGAGCGAGAGGAGGAGAGGCCGGGCGCCGGCGAGGAAGGATGCGCCGCCGCCGTTGCATCGACCAGAAACGGGAGCAGCAGGACGACTCGCTCCTGGAGGCCGCAGCAGGACGACTCGTTCCTGGAGCAAACTGAAATGAGGAACGGGAGCGGGAGCGCACGGGGAGGGAGGAAGGGCCTGCCGCCGGCGAGGAAGCCATGCGCCGCCGCCGCCGCACCCTAACCCTAGCATCCCGACTGGGCAAGAGGCGCTCTGTTCGTGCGTGAGGAAAAGAAACTCGAAGCAGTACGCACATAATCAGTGGCAGGCGGGTAATATTGAGGAAAACTGCCCCCCCCACAGCCAGAGAAAGCAGCCTTCGGGTTGCTGTGAGTTTTGCACTGCGAGAAAGCCGGTTGTGGCCAAAAGCAGCTGGGTAGAAACGGGGTCTTTGGTTCTGCTTTCAGCTTGAAAACCACAACCGCAAAAAGCAGAACCAAACACGGCCTTAGCCTTTTTAAGTAGTAATAAGTATAGAGATGGATAAGACAAGGTGTTTAGTGCACATTGGAACCGAGTGTATGGACCTACCGACTGTGTGTGTGAGAGAGAGATAGAGTGAGAAAAAAAGATAAGATCAGGGGTAGTAACATTTCACAATGTTTGGGCTTCATCAGTAAGATCCTGCCTGACACAACTCGATGATCCCATGACCAAAAATCTGTAATCTTCCGCAAGTTATTAACTCACTAATTTGCAAAAAATATATTTGTTGTCTAGCTCGTTACAAAACTTGCACTCTATATCACGACATCGGTTAATCGAGCTTGAAGAGCCCAATGTCAAACTGGCCCCACATGTCAGTGGCAAAGCCTGCCTCTAGGTGGCAAAAACAGAGAGCACAGAACCTCAACAGAATTTTCTCTACAGCCGCAGCACGCCAAAAGCTAAGCTGAGCGGGAGGCGAGCAGAACAGTGAACGATCCAAAAAAAAAAAAAAGAATGGTGGCCTGGCCTCGATCACGGCCGCAGCGGGCGGAGGTGGACGGGCACGCCGTGCTTGGGTCGGAGGGTGAGGACGTTGACGGGCGCGTGGCGGTAGTCGTCTGAGATGGTGAAGCGGAAGTGCGCGAGCAGCATGGCGAGCACGACCTTGGCCTCGACGAGCGCGTACGCCTGGCCGACGCAGTTGCGCGGGCCCGACGCGAACGGCAGGAACGCGGCGCGGCGGCCGGAGCCCGCGGCGAAGCGCTCCGGCCGGAACTCGTGCGCGTCGGCGCCCCACACGGACTCGTCGTGGTGGATGGCCAGCACCGGGATCCACACCGACAGGCCGCGCGGCAGGTGCAGGCCGTCACCGTCGCCGCCGCTGCCGCCGAGCTGGATGTCATCGAACACCATCCGCGGCAGCAGCGTCGCCGGCGGGTACAGCCGCAGCGTCTCCTGGATGATCATCTGAAGCTGCACCACACGTAACAAATCGAATCATGGTCAGTTTCAGCAATGGCGCGAACGCGCTGCACTCTCAGAACACGTCTTACCACGGTGAGCTTGGAGAGGTGGTC
This sequence comes from Eragrostis curvula, assembly GCA_007726485.1. Classification (NCBI taxonomy): domain Eukaryota; kingdom Viridiplantae; phylum Streptophyta; class Magnoliopsida; order Poales; family Poaceae; genus Eragrostis; species Eragrostis curvula. Next base: position 17,266,952 of record CM017441.1, read on the forward strand.
GGCGGAGGGCGGGTCATCGCCGCAGACGCGTTGGACCTCGGCGCGGGCCTTGTCCTGCCACTCGGGGTGCGTGGCGAGCAGCATGAGCGCCCAGGTGAGCAGCAGCGCCGACGTCTCGTGCCCCGCGAACAGGAACGTCTTGCACTCGTCCACCACCATCCGCGCGTCGTAGCTGAGCCCGTCGCCGCCCGTCTGCGGCTGCGTCTTCTTCTTCTCCATCTCGGCCAGCAGGATGGCAAGGAGGCCCCGGCCGTACGCCGAGGTCGTCCGGCCCTCGTCGGCGATCTCCCGGCTCCGGCGGATGGACTCCGTCAGCACGGACTCCAGCTCGCCGTTCAGACGCCTGATCTCCCGCCTGTACTTGCTCGGGAAGTACCTGCACGACGCCGGACACGCACGTACTACGTCAACACACTGGTTACTGTGTGCATGTACAATTTGTTTACTTGCGAGCGTACGGCCATGGGAATGAGTGTGCGATGGAGAATCTGTTCCAAGGGGTCTGATGCCGCAAGGCAGTGAGTGCCCCGGTGTCGAAAACGAACCGGACAGCGATGGAATGGAATGGTACGCGGAATAATTAATTCATTGTTTTTACTCAGTACTGACTGACTTAATAATGGTCATGATTAGCACCACAAGAACTGCAGGATTAGCCTGCTTAATTCCCGGATTAGCTTGAGTAGGTTCGATACAAGCCGCGCGCATAAGCAAACAGGGGACAGACAGGGAGGACGACAGCAGTAGAGACAAAGGCCAGGTAAGTGATCGGCCGAGCGTGCGCGCGTCACGAGACAAAGACGCGGCGGCCGGCGGCCGGCGGTGAGGAGAGGAGAGAGGGAACTGGGGCACTTACTGGCTGCCGGGGATCCAGAGGTAACGGCTTGAGCGCGCCGTGAGGCGCTGCAGGTCCTCGAGCAGGTGGAAGATGCGTTTGCCGGTTTCGTAGCTCGTGTCGAACTCGGTTCGGGAGATGATATCCCCGGTGAGCCGGGTCATGAACGCGCCGATCTCCACCTCGCCGCGCCGCCCGCCTCCCCACGGCGCCGCCGACGTCGTCGCCTCACGGAGCGCCCGGATCGTCTGCTTCGTGCACTCCACCATGTGCCCCACGCGACCCTGCTCAACACAACGCACTCCACGCGGTCAGCGACCAACCCGGCCGGGACAAAGAAAGACAGGAAGAATGCCAATGGCGTTCGACGCGGCGCGCACCTTGAGCTTGTCGGCCATGAAGGCCGGCGCGACGACGTGGCGCTGGTGCGACCAGCTGTCGCCGTTGGCCATGAGCAGGCCGCGCCCGATGAAATGCTTGGTCCCCTCCCGCTGCAGCCACGACTTTCCGGTGGCGTGCGCCGCGTGCTTGGACGACAGGAACTCCTTGATCATCCCCGGGTCCGTCAGGCACAGCCGCGGCTCGCTCCCGTACCAGTACACGAACAGCTTCCCTGCAAACCCACACACAACGCGAATCCCAACGTTCGTCGGTCATTTAATCTGTTATTATTACGCGCCGGCAGAAGCGCAATGCGGCGGCGCTCCGGCCTGAACAATTCGGAACTCGTCATCGTCATCTCACCGTATACCCTGGACCAGAGCACGTAGTGCGGCATGAGGCGGCCGACGATGTCGTGGCTCAGGGACGGCATGTCGTCGGCGGTGGACTGCGCCACGAGCGCCGACACGTCGCGGAGGTTGCCGATGAGCGGCCGCGGCGGGGGCCCGTGCACGCCCTGCCTCGCCATGACCCGGCGGATTCTCATTGGCGTCAGGCAGTAGTAGGACAGGGCGACCCAGACGGCCCTCAGCAGCAGCGCCAGGAGAGGCAACAAGATCACCACCGTGAGAGTCACGAGCGCCGCCATTGTTATTCGAAGAAGGAAGAAGAAGAAGAGAGAAAAAGATTTGGTGGTGTTGATTTGGTTCCGGCAGCCTGCAATGCGGTGCGGGTTTCTCTCTGGTTCTCAGCCATATATATAGACACGATCTCCGTGGAGAGGCCGATCCTACTATTTGATTATACACTGTGTTCTTACTTTTTGGTAGGTTTTGATTTCATCACTCTGGCAAGCGTTTCGTTTCCTGCCATAATAATCTGGTGAATTGTTTTTGGACTGGGTTCTCTGCTTCAATTTTTGCCATTGATAGTTTTGGTCAGCAAACACGCGTCGCCAGTTTGTTGCTAACATTCGGCATACTATTTTTAGCAGGGTTTTATGACTCTGCATTTAAAATCAAATCAAACAGTCCATGACAACTCAACCTCGCTCATAGCATTCAAGCTGGTTTACAACAATTACACACTTCATTTGCTCCAGCGGCAAACACCAAACAGAACAATTGAGGTCACTAATATTTTTGATTATTTTTGAATATATTGGTCTTGTGGGCGATAAATTATCGTACTACCTAGCCATTAGGTCGGAGCACGTTACCAAAAATTGTACTGCCTCTCAGGTTGGAAATGTTAAGTTCTTCAAACTGGAGGGAGCACAAGTTCCCCGCTGATAAGCAGGTAGGGCAAACATATGAGCAGGAAGGTTTAAAAGAGAGAAGAGCAGACACCTCAACGAGATTTTTTTTTAAAAAAAAAAAACTTCTAAAGGCAATTGCCATGAGTTCGTTCGAGGAGCTTGAACCCATTTGTCCAAGTAAACAGCCTCTGAACTGATTAATTTAGTTACAACTGAAAGTGGTCAGTGTATCCACCCATTGGAAGGAAAAAACAGAGTAGTGGTGTATCACTTGTGCCAATTCAATATTTCTTGAGATAGAGATTTCTTAACTGGCAACATTCGTTGGAGCCATGCATGGGCAGAATATATTACAGGATTGACTATATATTTTGTAAAATAAAAAGGAGTGGCGTATATGAGGGCACAAAGATTCAACAAAAATCATAGTCACAATTGCATATCACTCCCTCTTTACCATAATACTCCCTCCATTCGTTAATTGAAGTTGTTTCCGACAACACAAATGAACTAAACTTGAACTAGGCCGGCCTGTCCGAATGTCATCATTAAAAAAATGAAGGGAGTATAAGCATTTCCGAGTTTAAACACTCCTGGGATTTAAAGTTGTCTGGCCCTCAAAAAGTTGCCTCAAGATATAAACACTCATGTGAAATCGCTTATATGAATCAGGCGCATATCGATCTTTTGCTTCCATTGTTATTTTATTTTCGAGATTCTAATAATCCTTTAATATTATTACGAAGGGAGTACAATGTTACCAGCGTAGATAGACAAAAATATTTATGGATAATGACTGAGTGGTAGGTCTGGCAAATCACATGCAGTTTAGATAACCACTCAAGAGTTGAAATTTATTCATTTTTTTAAATAAAAGTTCTTTTGTGCACATTGCGTCCGTAATCAGAAGAGACAACTGTACGGCACAACAGACAACTATACAGTACACATGCTAACATATACAAATTCCAAGACTGAAGCACTAAAGGACAGCATCACAACATGTAATCCCACCAAATGTTCTGAATGTAAGGCTTAGGCAGTAGCATTCCAGGCACAGTAGTTTAGAGTATCATCACACATATATATAGTATGTTTGGACTGGTCAATTCCTAAAACAATCTCATTCAGGACGGCTTTATTCTGTATTCTGTCTCGCAGCACTTTCACCATAGATTCTGAAACAAAGGATTATGATAAGAAACATTGTTTAATCCTTGCAGCAAAAACACAACAGAACAAAAGGCAAAAAGAAGCAGCAAAGGGGGCCAAAGAGGAGAGCAATTTCGTTTCCAATCCTAGTTCTCTGCACCTTATGCAACTTGGGGAAATAAAAATTTATGCATGCTAGCTTTGGACAAGAATACAAAAGCCCCAGCCTCTCAAATACCCATTGTTTAGTAAATCCCTAACAAATATGCCAAAAAAATACGAAAAGTTCAGTACGTGCAGAAACAGCGTGGATGAGCTGGAGCCGATTGACGCGAGTACTTTTCTTTTTTCTGAACTAGCAGTTGAAGAAAGTCGGTGCATCGGCTAATGTAGCAACTGCATGCTACAGTTTACTTATAACTGTCGTGAGGTCTTACAGTTCATTCATAGATGCTGAGTCTTCTGAACATTTGTGGATTCACGACTCCATTCCATTATCTGAAGATTTATGGATTCGAGAGGAGGGCAGCATTACTTATCCATCCACCTGAACATTTCTACACTGTCGGGAGGATGAGTGAATAGCTTTCGAACAAGAAATGCTGCGTTGTATATCTGAATTTTGTGATAAGATATCATATTAATTAGTGCAGCGGGTACGACACATACGTAATTGCCATGAAGCTTATCAATCATTCGAATGCAGCACCACTTGCCATTCTTGGATTTGCATTAGTTGCAGCATGCAACAGAAAAAAAGAGCCACGGGTCAGGGCTCTGAGCTTTCACTCATCTGGGACTCAGTATATTATTGTAGAGAACTGCTCCGGTGGAGCTTTTTCTAAAAGTAGCACGAATCATAAAGCAGCAAGCATTTCAATAATTAATTATTATTTTATTTTCCTAATTCCCGGGCGCGTTCGGCCTTGACCCGATCCGAAACCCAGAGCCGGCGAAACCGGATCAAATAGTCATCGGTCCGGCGGCGGAGCGATCCAACCCCCTGGCCTGGCGTGCTCCAGTCGCACGGCTGCAATCGCGCTCCTTCATCCAGGATTCACCGAACTATATCAATCTGCTCTGCGGCCGTAGGCGGCAGCGCGAGACGATCGTCGTGCGACTTCTCGCTTAATTTACTGCCCCAATCGCTAAAGAATCCCGAAATAAAACAACCTTCTTTTTAGGAGGAATTCATATGCCAGACAGCCATAAATTAGAGAGACAGCAGTGCACTCATTCACCAAACAAAAATGTATCTTATGAATGCGTTAATTACTTTGGTACATGAAGCAATTGCTATGACTAACTGGTTGCAGCAAGCACGGCAAAGAAGCCATAGAACGGACGAGATGGTTTCTATTGCAATGAGGATCTGCAGTTTCAGAGATTCTGCACAACTAGTAAGCGACGTGCAGATCAATGGAGTGTCTCGACGCCAGAAGATTGGATGGCATTGCCGCCGGTGATGATGGAGAGCACCAACGCCAGAGGATTGAATGGCTCGGTCGCCGGCGAAATAACATGTCGCCACCGTCGATGAAGCACCGTAGGAGATGTGAATCGAAGAGAGGAACGACGAAGGAAGATGACAATGACTCTGGCTTCGATCCGGTTTTGCCGGGTCGGGCTAGTTTGGCTGTGGATTGCGGATCGGGTCAGGCAGTGCGGGCCCGAGAATTAGCAAAACAAAAATCATTTATTAATTAAGCCGTCTGCTTTAGGATTCGTGCTACTTTTAGAAAAAGCTCTACCGGAGCAGTTCTCATTATTGTATTGGTGTGTACCTGAAAGTTGACGTGTAGTCTCTTTGGAGACAGAGGATGGTCCAGGATGATTAGCTTATCTGTGAACTCCCAAACCGTTATGGTTGATGCCATATCTGAATCTCGTAGAGTGAATTAGAGCGTCCATCAGTAGTTAGCTGCGAATGTGAGTGATTTTGATTACTTAAAAGCACTATTAAGCACCACTGCTCTGACAGCAGAGTGAAGCTTAGCGCATTCTCTCGTAGAAAAGACAGAAACAGGCAGACAGATGCGAGTTGCGTCGACCTTGCAACACACGAGACCGTCGAGACGCACGTCGGAGCCAGGTAAAATGCAGGACAACGATAAAGTTTACAGAGCAACGCTTTCAGCATCGTTCAGCATCGTTCAGTGCCAGACCACCTAAGCTAAGCAGCATGCACGTTGATTCCTCGTCTGTGCTTCAGGTGCGTTTCAGCCTCGCTATGCCCGTCGTCTTCGTCTTCGTCTTCTTCCTCCCTCGGTCAGCGTTGCTCGAACAAAACCGTGGCGCGAAAACACACCACCTGATGCGTCGGTGTCATGCTTGTTGATCTAACATATGAGACTTCGATCTTGTGGCCATGAGTAAGAGCGTCACGGAAGCACCAGGCCAGCAGCATTGACCACTTTGCCGTATGGTACGCATCGAATGAAATGAATTTTGCAGAAATGATGAAAAACTAACATAATACAGTAATACCACCGAAAATTTTCAGAACATTGTGACTGTATCTTTGGAGAAACGGCCCTGGTACTATTAAGATCCCACGCGCCGAGCGCGTTATCGTCAGGAAATCTTTGCTCCTAAATTTAAAAAGTTTCGTTAGTTTTCAGACAATATTTGCCAGTGTGCTTCCAGCTCAGGCGGTAAAGTATGGTCAGTTCGGAGGAAGCTAATGCGAAACGGTCATCACTAGATTATATCAGGCAATAACATATCCAGTCTGACTAATCAAGATTCAGAAATGGCAAAGTATATAGAGTAGCATTGGTGCAACATCATATAGATTTGAGGATCTCAAGACTTAGAAAAATGAACTCTGACCTATGGAAAAGTTTTGCTTTCTAATGACCTCAAGACTTAGTACCAATATCTCTGCATAATGAACAAGAAACTAGATAGTAGGCTGTATCAACTCGATTCTGCTGAACTTTTAAAAGATGCTCGCGGAAAGTCTATAAACTTTGATGCGTATTTCTCGGAGCAAGTTGCATAAATATATTTATTAACTTGCCCGCCAATATTGCAGAAATATGTCTATAAATGCCTCTTTGCACTTGCTCAATTGTGCCGCCGATGTGCACTGCGATAAATACTGCTATTAGCTCCAGCATATGAAGAATTGTTTCTCCTCGCAAAAAAAAAAAAAAGAAGAATTGTTTCACGGACCAAGTTGGTTTTTATTATGGACCAACACATGAAATGGCTTTTATTATCGACTATCGAGATATCTTTTTGAAACAACTGTCCAGAATCCAGATAGCAATCTCGTTTTGGACACCAAGTTTGGACGAACAAAAAACGGATGGCCCAGTAAATCGTTGATGGGCCGATGGACCAGATGGGCTGGAAAATTAGGCCTTCTGCCCAGAAACTATGGGTTTGGGCCTTATCTTGAAAGAAGATTGATCGATAAAGCCATGGTGGCATAGGAGGATCTTTTGCGGTGAAGAACCATGTGGCCATATTGTGGGCGCAGAATTTCTGCACGTGACTGAACACGCCTCGGGTGCTGAACTGCTGATTGGCCGATTACGGCGGTACATGTTTTTTTTTATTACACAGTATAGCTCTGACACTCACAACGTATGCACATTCATTTTTATGAACGCATATTTTATGAACGCATATACGTAAATCCTATCTCTATAAGCATCTTCGAAGACCGAGCCGGCAAATCCTCAAGATTGACGAAGTCATCACTGGCGCCTCGCTGTCGCGGCCACGTCGCCTACCGCTGACGGCACAAAGCCGTTAAATCCTAAAAAATTCGTTACTACAGGAAGTCGAACCCAAGACCTCAAAAGTATTACTCAGATGTCTTAATCACTAGGTCAAGACCCTATTCATTATGATGGTACATGTTTGAGTTTGTATAGTACACGTTTGAGTTTGCATAGAGAGATAGCACCGAGATACGCTGCCTTCTGCTGCTTGTATGGTTGACGTTCTGGCACTTAGGAGGTATTCGTTTCATGAGGTTTAAATTTTAGAGGGGTCACATCAAAGAGAATTTTGTTATTTAAAAGTATTAAATAAAATTTAATTACAAAACTAACTGCAGAACCTCTGGTCTAATTCGCGAGACGAATCTAATAAGAATAATTAAGCCGTGATTAGATGATGGTTACTGTAGCATCACTGTAGCAAAACATAGATTAATTAGACTCATTAGATTCGTCTAGAAATGAGCATTCATCTGTCAAAAAAAATTTATCATTAAATTTTATTTAAAGCTCTTAAATAACAAGATTTTTTTTATGTGACAGATTTAAATTTTAGAGGGGAGGAAACGAGCGCCCCCTTATACCCTCGTATTGTTCGTATTTGTCCATTATAAACGAGTACTATAATTTGAGATTCCAAGTATTATCACTATTTTCCTTTCAAGAGCTAGGAGGATTTAAATTTGCACGCATCATACAAACTGTATAAAAATGGTAGATATATTTTGAGTTGGGTTGCCTAGAGTAAAATTTGTTCTTTTCACACAGGGATAATTCTCTAGTAATATTTTTTTTCCTCTGAAAAGGATTAGTAGCTTAGGGGTCCTTTGGATTGAAGTATTTTTGTAGGAAAAATATAGGAATCTTATTCCTATAGGAATTGACACTGTAGCATCCTTTGGATCGTAGGAATGAGGCGTAGGAATTTCGGAGGAAAAATTCCTATGCAACCGATTTTATGGGAAAAACGTAGGAAAAGAAGCCTCCAGCCAGACCTTTTTTTTCCATCAGTTGCGTAGGACCGAGGCAAACTACAGAGATTAAGAGCAGAGATTACCGAGAGAATGAAAGAGGAAGAAACAGCGCTGTAGCAGAAAAGCATCACACGAGTAAAGCAACGATGGTCTTGACGAAGTACCAAAATGGACTGCAAATTTTGAGCTGAACAAGATGGTGGCACTAAATCGCGTTGAGGAGCATTTTTGCGGGAGATCGATGCGCCACCGCCCGAGCTCGCTTTGCCGGCCGCCGCTGTCGAGGTGCTCGCTGCATACACTCCGGCCCCTGCCCCTCATCAGCAACCTGCTGCGAATCCATCGCCGCACGCCCGCACGGCCAGTAGCTCGTCGTGCTTCCATGCTTTTGCCGCTTTCAAGGGATATGGAGCTCCATGGATGGACGGATAAGAACAATGAGCTGAGACAAGGAAGATGAAGGATACGGTGGACTCCTCACTGACGGGTGGGACATGTAGTTTGGTTAGTTACCGGCACATGATTTTTAACATATGTGGCTGTCATTTATATTCATAAGTTTTCTAAAGATTCTTATGTTTTTCCTATGGTCTATCCAAACAACCATTCTAACAAAATTCCTGTGTTTTCCAATCCTATGTTTTGCATATGTAATCCTATCATATTCCTATGTTTTTTTCTATTCCTGCGTTTTCGAATCCTGCATTCTTTTTCGAATCCTGCATTCTAAAAGAGCCCTTAGCGTTTGGAACAGAGGAAAGCAATGACATGTTCCCAAAAAAGGGAAGCTAAGCATGTGTATTTTCACTGGAAAAAGGAAACATCCAGTTCAACCACGGGGGACACACACCTTCTCTTGCCCTCTCCTTCTTGCTTTAGTTAGTTCCTCTTTACATCATGCTATGGCTTAGTAAACAAGAAGCAGTGAAGCATCTCTATAGAATATTCCTGACAACCAGAATAAGTGATATTTTCTTTGTTTATAATCATAATACTTTGGATTTGACATCTTTACCTCTACATGCTGAATATTCAACAAATAAATATTTTATCATTTACATTACTATATAATTTTATTAAACTTTTTTGTTACAATGCTAGTGCAATAAAAAATAGTATGTTTTGGTGACTATAAATGTCAAAAATCAATTCCATCCGAATTGTAATCCTGACATGAGTAATTTATTTTATTTTCTAAGTTGATCAAAACCGTCGCAACATCAAGTTTCGGAAAAAAAATATTGCATTATTCGGTTATTAATTAATGGATATTGCTTTACATATGTTTGGTTTGTAAGATAAGCTGCCAACTTCCTGCATGCATGCGCTAGTCGTGGTCGTATAACAATATTCTTAATTATCAAAGTTAGAACAAATATTTTAACAAAATAATTGAACTAAAAATATTTTCGTCATATAGTTAACTTTAAGTGAAAGGGGTCTTAGCTTAGTGGTTAAGGCATCCGAGTAGCACATTTGAGGTTATGGATTCGACTCTCCGTGTGAGCGAATTTTCTAGGATTTAACGGCTTTGTGCTTTCAGCGGTAGGCGACGTGACCGTCGACAGCGAGGCGTCAGTGGTGACTTCGTCAATCTCGAAGATTTGTCAGCTTAGTCTTCAAAGATGCTCATAAAAGTAAGGTTTGCGTATGTGCGTTCATAAGGGTGAGTGTACGTGCGTGTGAGTGTCTGAGTTGAATTGTGTAAAAAAAAATACAGCGTGTTCGGCAACTCCATTGCTGCAACTGCAGCTGCTAGCGTCAACAGTTCCTACAGCAGCAACAGTTCCCACAGCAGGAACAGTAGGCACTGGAACAACCAGATTTGAAAACTGGCGCCAATAAAGGAGGAATACATGCATTCAAATTCAAATTGCTGCTCTCAGAAACAACACAGCAGCATGCATAGATTGCAATCTCCCATCAAAACAGCTGGAACACATCCATTTAAATTCAAATAGCTGCCAACACAAACAGCACAACACCAACTACAGTTTCAATTTTCCCCTTTTCCCCTCAACACAGCAGATGCATTACATTGAACTAAACTCCATTGCAATTCAAATAGCTATTGTTACAACCAGTCAAATTTGCCACTACACATACATATACATCACGTATATTTGCTACGTGCACATAATTACCATTATATTACACTACACACATAGCGGACAACAAGCCGAAGAAACCTAATAGTACTACATACAACATGGTACCCTCCAAATGGAACCAAAATAGACTGAGCATACACATAGGAACTGAGACTGTGCTTAAACACTAATTGTAATGCATACACATCATACCTTCCAAAATGGAATCATAGGAACTGACCAAGTCCTCTAAACCTCCTCCATTGATGCATCATTCATTACCTCCTCCATCTGTCAAATTTTTCCAACTTGGCCACTAAAACATCAACGATCGGTCTAAAGTGACAACAAGAAATGTTTACAACGGCCACGATGTTGTCATACCTTAATTTTCTGCGAGCTGGAACAATTCGGTACCGATCCACACGCGCATACTCTCAATAGAATCACCAGCAAGGAAATCCAACCATTCTTGGTTCACTGGTGGGCCAAGGATCTGCGGTTCCTTTGCTGCTTTAATGTCATGAATGAAGTTATGGAGTGCAAAGCAAGCAATGACGAGCATCGCCTGCATGTCTTCGGCGTAAAATGGTATTCCATCCAAAACGTGCCACCTGCTTTTTAGCACTCCGAAAGCCCTTTCAACCACATTGCGAATACTTGCATGGTGATGGTTAAACTTCTCCTCGAAAGACTCAGGGGGTACCTCCACAAACTGGTTGAGATGGTACCTGGTTTTGTTGTATGGCGCCAAGTAACCTTCTTTCAATTGATAACCAGAATCCACAACATAGTACATTCCTACAAAAAATTGGTCACATTGAACATTATTCATCGATGGAGATAAAACATAATGCGCTTCGGCAAACATAAATGTAGTGCTAGCAAGAATGACAAGTCTAACCTCTTGGTGGATGTGGGAAATTTTCATCCTTTTCACTTTCCTTTAGCACGGCCATGTCATGGCATGCCCCTGACATCCCGGCACCAACAAATACAAAGCGCCCTTCGTGGTCAACTATTGCTAAGACATTAGTGCTTGTCTAATCTTTCCTATTCAGCATGTCCTCTCGTGACTCTTTTTTTGCCCTAACCCTAATGTGAGTTCCATCTAAAGCACCAATGTAGCCATCAAACCACGGTGACCACGGTTGCAGCTTAGGACTAACTCTTGAGTATGTTGGGTCTTTGGGACAAATGACTCTTTGGGAAAATCTTAGCATGACATTTCCAACATGAGCCATCTTCCTATGTATAGTGTCCAACGAACGACGAAACGTGTCCATAATTCCCTTAGTTGACTGCCGGGTTGCACAAGCCCACACAAACATTGCTAATGCCTCAATGGACTCAACCTCTTGTGAAGATTCTAGACCACACGCTTCAACTAAAATTGAATGGAGCTCATAGAATGTGTCAGGATACATACGGAAATTCCTTTTGCTTGCCTTACGGTCCCTCAAGATGAGTTCAGCCCATTGACGGTCGGTGAGGAACTGAAATGGGAGTGGCGGTTCGTCCTCATGAGACTCCCCCTCTGATTCCTCATCAGCCTCCTCTTCGTCACATACGACCGCTGCTGCGCACGCAGCAGTAATGGCTGCCAAGTCGCATAACGGCAGTTGCTCAAAGCTTGCCATCCTACAAAGCATTAATTTGAAGATTAGTCATTAGTTGACATAATGTAGCAATGGACAAGTACGTAAATTCGACGACAGTTAAGTAATACCTGTCCCTTAACGAACCAGGTGCCTGCTACCTTCATCCACCCAACTCCATCCTTGTCACCTGATACACAGAAACATAATACAATCAGTTCCACAATAGTTCAAGCAGCTGCAAGACATAACTCAGGAAGTAATACAATAATAGAGTTCATAATAACCAATCAAACATTACACAAAAAGTCCATCACACATTATTACAAAAGGTTCATAACATCGATGCCGTGGAGATTGAAGCCCTAAAAAAAACTGAGATTACACATAGTTCACTACATAGAACAAGCATACAACTTTGAATCATTCAAAAATATCCTGTTGTCTTCATCATCTCCAGCTTCCAGTTGAAATTGATTCAAGCAACGCGGTTCTCGTGGCTAGTCAGCTCCATGAACTGCACACGATTCAAGTGATCCTTGCAAAGGTGCAGAGCTTGCAAGTAGAGTGCTGTTCCCTCCAAGATTCCATCATCCACCAATGCCTGAGCCACTTCTTTCATCTCCTGTGCCTCAGTTTTCTTGACCTTCATGGTGTTGCTCTCTTTAAATGTGTCTGCAATGACCTGCACAGCATCTTCCATTGAGCTACGGCTCCTCTTCTTTGGGCTGTTAACGCTCGCTGCACCAGATGTCCTCTTTGACGCTGGTCTTTCTGCGGAGCCCGGCAAAACCTCCTGTTGCAAGCCGCAAGGACTAGCAGGAGGGGTAGGAGGGGCTGGAAGGGCAGGAGTAGATGGTGACCCCTGAGCAACACCCCCAGCGCAGACCAAATTGCCCCTGTCTTGGGGTGTCTTCCCAAATAGATATTCCAGGTCCTCCAGGAAGAGTGGAGGCTTCCCACGATCTTGTGGAGGGGTGGCCTGAACCTGCAGTAAATAGAGGATTAATGACTGCACTGGGACATAATTTGTGCAAAGCTTTGGTCTGGGTGAAGCACATACCCCATCTTGTTCGTTTGGCACTTCCTCCTGCCAGAAGGATGCATCAGCTGAAACGCCGCCGCTGTTGCAGTCGCGGCCGAGACCACTTTGACATTGAAGCCCCAGCCACTGGTGGTAGGCTCTTTTCATAGCGCCAAGCTTGTTGCTTGCTTGCTTCTGATCATATTTGTCTGGAAAGGCTGCTTGCAGTCCTTTGTGGATATTTGTCCAGCCTAGGTGAGTAGGTCCAATGGCGTTGAAGTTGCAATGGTCCTTCTCATGCTTGCAAAGTTCCAACAACTTTGCGGTTTCCTCATAGTTCCACGTTGCGCGCGCCTTGTCCATCTGTACCCATGCCGCAATGTGGCATTCTATAGAATAACTCGATCCACAGTTCTAAGAGAGCAATAGTAAAAGGATAGGTAAAGAAGCACGAGAACTTGCCTTGCTTCGTTGCCGGGGGCGTTTAGAACGCAAGGTAGACTTCTGCCTGGCTTCAAGTGGCGAGCACGATCCGGTGGATGAGCGTGCCAGGTTAGGCAATGGGAGAAGAAAAACACTTGTGCGTATTCACTCCGGATGCTGCTTGACAACATGATTCACGGTTAGGGTTTCCAAGATATACCACGAAACTATAGAAATAAATTGACGGTGGACATGTGACTCAAGCATCTGCGTGCATGTTTGAGACAAGAAGGGTGCATGGAAAACAAAAAAGATAAGAGACCTAGATACAGAAATCAGGAAGAAAATGCATAGGAAAAGAGAGGTATTAATAGACATCATGAAGGTGGAGGCGGCCGGATGTACTCACCACGCAGGATTAGCAGTCGACGACGATGCAGAAGATCAGCGGCTGGCGACGGCGAGATGACGAATCGACGAGGTTGTCCCGGCGACGTTGACTTGGGACGGCGGCGGCGACGGGGACGCGTCGCACGAAAGACCCCTCTGGATTGACGGATCCAGGCGACGGCGGCAGCACCCCGAGCACTTGAAGCCGGATCTAGGGTTGACGTCGCGGGCGATGCGGATGGCGGCGTCGGCGGACGATGTGGAGAGGACAACGGCGGGGGCGGCGGCCGGGCGATGCGGAGCGGCGGAGCCGCGAGCGGCAGGGCCGGGCGACGGGAAGAGGAGGAGCGGGGAGCGGCGGGCCCGGGCGACGGGAAGGGGATGTGCGGGGAGCGACGGGGCCGGGCGACGGCGAGAGGAGGAGCGGGGAGCGGCGGGGCCGGGCAACATGGAGAGGAGGAGCGCGGAGCGACGGGGCCGGGCGATGGGGAGAGGGGGAGCGAGGAGCGGCGACGGCAGGCGATGCGAAAAGGGGCGACGGCGGCCGAGGCAGGGAGGAGGAGCGGCTACTGGAGACCCCGCGGCACGCGACAACCCTAGTGAGTGGATAAGCCTCGCGCGGGATGTGGCCGCGGGAACATCTCGCGCTCCCGTCGCAGCCCGCGGGCTTTTTTCAGCGTGCCGAACGACTGGGCTGTTTTCGCTGTGCAGGCAGTACAGCATCAGCTGCAGCGGGCTGCAATCACGGCTGCCGAACGGGCTGATAGTCAATTTTAAAACTGGATGGGGTACGGATGGGATGCACGTAATGTATTGACGACGTATCTCAGCAATACAACCACGTGTATAGGCACACGCAAAGCATGTGCACGAGACACCGGCGCACGCAATGGATCATCCATCACAGTCCTTATCCAACAACACCTTTCACGGCGGGGCGAGGCCGAGGCAACATCAGAACGCACCCGATTTGGACGCATTCCAGAAACAGCAACGTGCGTATAAATTCGCCAGACCACAAGGGCTCACCTAGCAAAAGCGTCTTCCGCCGCTCAGGGTCCGAAATAGAAAACCCGACGAGCAAACGAGGAAAAAAACTTCGCCCTCCTCTTCTCCGCCTCCAACCCTCGAGCTCGACGCGAGCGGCGGCGGCGCGGCGAGGCGTGGGGCGGCGGCAGCGGCAGCGGCAGCGGCGGCGGCGAGATGAAGGTCTCTGTGAAGACTCTCAAGGGCTCCAGCTTTGAGATCGAAGTCGAGGCTACCAACAAGGTATCCATTGTTCGCCTCCCGATCTGTCATTACGGTTTTGGTCGCTGGATAGATTGGCGTGCTGCTTCGCGTGATTGGGCTTCATAAGGTTCGCTGAGCGCGAGAGGTTTTGGTGGGTTCTCATGCTGGGGCTATGTGTTTGTTAAAGCCGCGAGCGAGGCTGCGTGAATCCGATCTGATCAATTGATGGCCGGTCCCGATGCGAGTGATATTGCGGAGTTTGCTTGGCCCTAATGACTTGGATGAAGGAATATTTTTTGTGGATACTTGTATTAGATGGCGCAGCAAGATTAGGCTTGTAATCGGCTTTCTGCTTACGAGATGGCTGATGGGCTGGAAGTTACAGTCTATCTTCTGTTTTTAATTTCGACAGATTGGACGTTTGGTGAATATATAATCTAAGGCAACCTGTCGTTGTGCGAAATTCGCATTCACGTGCAGTAGTTAGTAATTGCCGGTTTTAGTTTGCCAATGCGTTTCTAGTCGGCTTTATGATTAATGCTAGATTTAGACTATTTGGTAATGTGGTTGAAGCAGGCTATCTTCTGCTTTTAGCTTTGATAGATTGGACGTTTGGTGAATATATAATCTAAGGAAACACGTCGTCGTGCGAAATTCGCATTCACGTGCAGTAGTTAGTAATTGCCGGCTTCAGTTTGCCAATGCGTTTCTAGTCGACTTTATGATTAATGCCGGATTTGGACTATTTGGTAATGTGGTTGCTGTAACTGAAGTTGCCATATTGTGCTTGAGTTGGTTGCCGTAACAGAAGCCTTTAGAAATCAGAATGTGCAAACCTTTTAATTCACATCTTTTGGTTTTACTGTCATATTTGGATGGGGACTGTGTTGTCTTAGACAGCTGTTTAATTAAACAGCCGGTGTTTTTCAAACTAGCAACTAATATAGTTTATTATAATAAAACAGGTTGCTGATGTGAAGAAAGTTATAGAGAATGTACAAGGGCAAAGTGTCTACCCAGCTGACCAGCAAGTGCTTATACACCAGGGGAAGGTACTCACGGATGACACAACCTTGGAAGAGAACAAAGTTCTCGAAAACAATTTCCTCGTCATAATGCTGAGACAAGTAAGCTACCTCTTGATATTCTGGTTAATGTTTCTGACTCATATTTTGTCGCCTAATATGAATTTTAAATGTCTACAATTGCCTCATGTATCTTTTGTTGTAGTCATCAATGGATGATTCATTTTATTTCGATTCTCTAATTGTAACCACACTGTTTCGCAGAACAAGGGATCATCAAGTGCAGCGAGAGCTTCATTCAAGGAACCCTCCAATCAGGTGAGGTGCTGCAATGATTGTGCCAGTATTTTCTGATTACTTTTCACATAGTTTTCATTTTCTTTTGTTTCACAAGGTCAAAAGTTCTTCTAACTTTATTTGTGAAATAGTACCTTTCCTAGTACACGTCATTAAACCACAGCTTACATTTAGTTTATTTGATAGGAAGAACGTAAATGATGTTTGAACCGTGTCCCCTGTCTTTAATATTATCCTGACTTCCTAAGTTTGTTCTTTCGTATCATATATGTCTGTCTGTCAATTCAGTTGCGATTAACTCAATGTACTGTTTCTTTTATCCATGGTTTTCATATAATATCATTAATTTCCTTATTCAACTGTCAAGCCCGAGTATGTAATGCTCCAACACAAGGGTTTGTTTTGGCTGTTAACTTTGACTTACATTGCTCTTTCAGGCTCCCCCTACGCAGACAGTGTCCGCCTCTCCCACATCTCAAGCACCAGCTGCATCAGCACCTACGTGAGTTTCTGACACATCTTTCAGTGAAACCTGATTTATGTTAGATTGATGTGCAGATCATTTTCTATTAGTTATTATGGTTTGCTGACTTAAGGCCCTCGTTGTTACTTTTAAATGAACTTAGAAAATGCGCGATTTCAAAAGATGATTTTTGCCTATATTAGTTTCAGTGAATGGATCTAAAGTTGCCATGCTGACCCTTCGTTGTTGATTTTTTTTTTTTTTTTTACCCTAGTTGCCATGCTGACCCTTGTCAGGGTCTGATTCCTTGGCTATGGAAAGTGTCACCTTTCATTCAGAGCCTTTCTTAACTATTGTCGATACCAGCTAATGTTATTCCTCTTTACGTTACTGAATCAGTGTACCTGTCAGTGCACCTGCTCCAACTGCCACTGCTTCCCCAGCTTCTGCTGTTGCCGTATCGTGAGTTCCTGATTCACTTTACATTATAAATAGTTTAGTTATTCTTTTCAGCAAAGTTTATGGTTGAAGATTTGTTGATATTTTCTGTTGTAAGGTTAAGTTGCCAATCACATTTAACAATCTCTTTGATGCTGCCACTTGAACAGCACCGAAGCAGATTCTTACGGTCAAGCTGCCTCAAACCTTGTTGCTGGCAGCAACTTAGAGGCAACTATTCAGTCCATTCTTGAAATGGGCGGTGGAACATGGGACAGAGACACTGTGCTACGTGCTCTAAGGGCAGCATTCAACAATCCTGAGCGGGCTGTTGAGTATTTGTATTCTGTAAGAATGATTCTGTTTCCTCATGATGATACAATTTTGGCCGGCAGACTTGTGTAGCAGCACGCTAATTTTCACATTCTATATTCAGGGAATTCCTGAGCAGATGGAGGTTCCTGCACCACCTCCGAGTTCCCAGCCGGCAAACCCCGCTCAGGCTTCACAGCCATCTCAAGCTGCAATTCCTTCCTCTGGACCAAATGCTAGTCCTTTGGACCTCTTTCCTCAGGTAACTCCCTCCTCACCCCTCATATGGGCGCATATGCTACCACTCACGCTAGTTGAATTTGGTTCTGATGTTCCATTTTTAAATTGCAGGCCCTTCCAAATGCTTCCGCTAATGCTGGTGCAGGAAATCTTGATGTTTTGCGTAATAACACACAGTTCCAAAGCTTGCTTGCTTTGGTGCAGGCTAACCCTGCAATTTTACAGGTTCTTTCTTGCTATGTTGCCTTTTGCTCTTTTTCTCGAGCAAATCTATCCCATTTAGCTGATTGTGACCCCATTGAATTGTTTATGTTCAGCCATTGCTTCAAGAATTGGGGAAACAAAATCCCCAGATTATGCAACTAATTCAGGAAAACCAAGAGGAGTTCCTGCGCTTGATCAATGAACCAGTTGATGCAGATGAAGAGAATGAAATGTTTGTACTTATTTTCCTTATATGCTGCCAATGCTTTTAGTTATGCCACCCACATTTGTTTGATGTGTACTTTCTGAACCAGGAATTTGCTAGACCAGATTGCAGATGGAGTTCAAGCTCCCACCATAGAGATCACTCCAGAGGAGGATGAAGCTATACTTCGTGTAAGTGACTGGATCTTGATATGCTCCTGCACATGCACTAACCGACATTTTTGCTTGCTGCAAATAATGTTCGTGTTTGTTTATTGACATCGCATGATAACATCATTGCCCTCTTCATATGCAGCTTCAAGCGATGGGCTTTGACCGGGCAGTCGTCCTGGAAGTGTTCTTTGCTTGCAACAAGAATGAGCAGCTTGCCGCGAACTACCTCTTGGACCACATGAATGACTTCGATGATGAGCAGTAGGAAGGCCGACCGCTCAAGCTCTGCAAAGCAAATGCCGCTAAACCTGTTGGGACAGGGTGTAGGGCAGGCTTAGGAAAAGGAAAACCTTTTTGGATTTGTCTGAGTCTTCGTTCACTCTAGTCTTGAATTCTTTTATGTTTGCCTTGGCTCTTAGTACATAACTCTAGATCACCATTACAGACAGACTTTATAAAGGTCAGGAATCTTTTACAATATATATTTCGTTGATTTTGTCTACGTTTAATTGCTTTTGATGGCATAATTCTCATGTATATCAAAGTCCGGTGCAAACATCCCAGCTGCCAGGTTATAAATTCCAGCGGAAAGTAACTAAACCACTAGATTCCTGGCACATTCAAGCTGTATCACTAGCATAGTTCACAAAACAGTATCTGTTTGATCTGCTGCATTATTTCTGTTTCCCGTCTTGTCTTGTTTGGATGAGTGACTGAATTGGTGCGTGCAGGCCACAGAGACCCATGTAAGAGCAAGCCCATCGCGAGGCTCCAAACCAGTTCGTGTCAGACACAGCAGCAAAAAGTTAGGAAAGAGAATGTTACTTGGCGCAACTGCCAGCGTCATAGGCTCCAAGACTGCTGTGGGGGCAGCTAGTGCTTCTCTTCCTCACTGCCATGCATACCCTATCTCTATGTTGCAGTCTATCAAGAGCTAACGCGCTGTAGTTTTTGGCTGCAACTTGGTTATGCGCTGTTGCAGTCTATCAAGAGCTAACGCGCTGTAGTTTTAGGCTGCAACTTGGCTATGCGCTGGCTACGCACGCTACAGGTAAGAGCTGTCTAGCCGAACAGAGTTAAGCTGGAGTCCTTTCAATGCGAGAATTTTCTGGCTGATGAACACGTTTGTCTGCCGTTTTGCTGCCCCGTTTCCTGCTCGCTGGAGGCGGCGCCGGCGCAGCTGCTAGCCTCCCTTCCTGATCCATACGCCGGTGCCTCCCCATCTTGTTTCCTGCTCGCCGGCACAACTGCTCCCCACGCCCCACGGCTTGCCGCCGCTGCCAGTGCGCGACGCCCTCTCTCCTCACCTCCTCTTCTTCCCGATCGCGCTGCGATCCCTACACACTGCCCTCTCCCCCATCGCGGGAACAATGCATTTTTTTTTCGTGTTTAGTAAAAATGCAGCATACCAATTTCGTTTCAATGTTGTTTGCAGATGCCAAAATGCCAAATTGATGAATTACTTGGCGACAAGAATCAATGAACCGAATTTGTAACTGGAAGTGGAGGACTTAGATGTCGATAATTACAGTGTTGCCTTCCGTCACCAACACCGAGCAACAGCTCAGTCAAAGGTGGGCAGCAGGCTAACAGTAGTAGTCGATGGAAATGACAGCGAACAACATCAAGGATTTATAAGACACTTGCGCATCCTTGTGGTTATTGAAGTAGAATGACAGAAGTGGTTGTAGTAGAATTTGGATTGTAATTTGCGAGCATTGTGTGATGGAAACTCTATAGTACAGAGCCAATCTCTGTCTTGTACGACACTGTATTCAGAATGAAAATTTGAGGATATATGGGCTAAGATGTTTTGACGGCACGTTAGTATGAATGAAATATATTCCCAGCATGTAGCCATATGACAGATGGACCAGAAAGCGTTGATAATTTAAGGCCCCCTTTGGTTTGTAGGAAAAACGTAGGAAAAATGTAGGAATGGAAATCCTATAGGATTTATCCCTGGGCATGTCTTTGGTTCACAGGAACGGAGCAAAGGAAAAACACAGGAAAGTTTCCTTTGCCATCGATTTCACGGGAAAAAGTACAGGAAAAAAGAATCCACTCCGAGCTCTTTTTTCTCGTCTCTTCGCGTAGGAACGAGGTAGAATGGACGCTGTTATCACTAATCCGACTGAGCGCCGTAGTTGCTCCTTGCTTGACTCCGCAAGCACCGCTCCCACCGCTGCTGAACGTGCCTGCGTATCCCACAGCTGCTCTTCTTTGAAGCTCATTTCGTATCTGGATAGAGGAGAGAGAGACTGGGTGAAGAACTGAAGATTGAAGAAGATAGGCTCACGGCCTCACGGCCATGGGACGCAGGTGCGGGCTGAAGACAGGATCCATCCACGTATGCAAAGCAATGATTAGCACAAAGTGATGTTTTTGTTCTAATTAGATCTTAATTAACTTAGATAAATAATTAGCACAAACATTTGTCTCTAAAATTCCTGTGTTTTTCCTATGCTCATCCAAACATCAATTTTGGAAAGTTTCCTATGTTTTCCAATCCTCTGTTTTGCATATGCAATCCTATCCTATTCCTACGTTTTTCCTATTCCTGCGTTTTTAGTTTCCTGTGTTCCAAAGGGGGCCTAATTATTGTAATCTGGCACCATGTAACTGACGCACTGAATTGCAAATGCTCAACATCAAGTTCGCATACCACATGACCTGATATCTAAGAGATCACAATGTTGGGAAATAGACATTCAGATGAATGTTTCGTGGGATTTAAAGAAAAAAAAAAACTACTACGGCAGGCTATTACACTACACAAGTTCCATGTTTCACCTTTCCTTCTAGTGATTTTCTTTGCAGCTTGCTTTCTAGGGGATGATCTTGATGCAGTCACCTGCTGACTTGTCCCTTGTCCAACATTATTGGTCAAGGCCAGCGCCCAGCTGCCTATTTCAAATTAATAGTAGAGAACTTCGTATAGTCAAAAGGGTACATGGGAAACAAATTAGCAATTTCTCCTTCAATACAGAGCTAGCAACGCCAGTTTCGGTAAGATATTGGTGTATTTTAAAGAATTACTAACCACTTGTCACATCTGAAATACTTTGGTTTCAACCAAAATACTGTGGCCCACCCAGTAAGCTGGTTGCTCACCCATACAACGTTTAGTAAGCTGGTTGCCCATCCATACAACACACTACTCTACAGTAATAACTAACCACCTGTTACATCCAAAATACTTTGGTTTCAGCCAAAATACCGTGGCCCGACCGTCAACATTCAGTAAGCTGGTTGCTCAACCATACAACAAAATTCAGTAAGCTGGTCGCCCATCCACACAACACACTACAACGTTGCAGGATCAGATACACAAAGAGGCCATCAACAGCAACCATCCGAAACAAGTAAATTACGTCTTGTCACCGAAAAGCAGTAAGGTCACTCATCGTCTGAAATATCTATTATGGCAGAGTCTGAAGGAACTGAACCAGGTGCATCTGCTGGGTGCAGTAGAACAATATCCAGGCCAGTGGCTTCAGTCACCACCTGGTCAGCTGAAATAGGATCAAGAATGTTGGAGCATGGAAATGCTGACCGAGACTGTTGTGCCAATTCATCTTTACGAGAGCAAGTCCTGGATTTGATGCCACTGTCCAAGACATCTATACTGGGGTCGTCCATGGGAGCAGAGTCAGCCTTCTTCTTTGATCGCGAATAAATTTGAATTCTCTCTCTCTCTTTTTTTCTTCGCACTGTTCTTTTGTTTACAAGGGGCTCAGTTGATCCACTTGATCTGTCTGATTCATAAATATTCATCCACTCACTCATCACAGCAAACTCCTTTTTCCTAGCAGGTTGTCTTCTGCATTTTCTCTGCTGCTTCCGCGATGCTACAAAGCTTGATTCCTTCAGTTTGCGCCTAGGGACAGCTGGCAACATAGTTGTTTTCTGAATATCTTCAGGCTCAAATTGCTTTCGTGCCTTCTTTGGTGAGCTTTTTTCCAGTATTTTCTCATGGCTGCAACCCGTTAAATGGATAAGCACATTCTTCTCCTGTGCAACTGGATCTTTCTTCAGTCTTCTTAGAGGGTAAACACGTTCAGAACAGGCTTTCTGGGCACTTTTGGGCTTATGTTGCTCATCTGCCTGCTTTGAGGTCCTACTACCTGGTGATTTTACATTATCGCAGGACGGTAGAGAAAAAAGCTTGTGCGTTTCTGTTGCAACCAATTCTTGTGTCAGTTTGGGTTTTCCTTGGGATGCAGCAGACAAAGCACTGGGCCTCTGAACATCCTCAAGCTTATGCTGCTTGCCTGCCTTCTTTGCATTAATATTTCCCGGTGTTTTTGCATCATTGCAGCCCTCGAGAGAGAAAAGGGTGTGCGTCTCTGTAGGGACCAATTTTTTATTTGGTTCAGGTCCTCCCTGGGATAGATCAGGCAGAGTACTGGGTTTCTGAATATCCTCAGGCTTATGCTGCTTGCTTGACTTCTTTGAGGAGCCATTTCCTGGTGATGTTGCATCGTTGCAACCACCTGGAGAGAAAACCCCATGATCCTCCGAGGCAACCAAGGCTTGCTTCAGCTTCATTTCTTTTGGAAGTTCATCAGGCGGCACACTTGCTTCCCCAACAACTTCAGATCTACGCCTCTTGCCAATCTTCTGCAAGGAGCTAATTTCCAGTGATTTTCCATCAGTGCAGACCTCTAGAGAGAAAAGCTTATGTCCCTCTGTTGGAACCAATTGTTGGTTCAGTTTTGGTTTTCCTAGGGCTTCCGCAGGCAGAACATTGGGTTTCTGATCATCCTCAAGCTTATGTTTCTTGATTGTCTCCTTTGAGGTACTATTTCCTAGCGACTTTGCATCGTTGCCACCCGCTGGAGAGAAATGTTTGTGCTTCTCCGTTGCAACCAACTTTTGTTTCTCCTTCACTTCTTTTGAAGGTTCAGCATCAAGAACTATTGCTTTCTGAACAACTTCAGATCTATGCCTCTTGGCTGCCTTCATTAAAGAATTTAGAGGGAGATGCTCATCTTCAGCATTGATTGTGACTTTAGCATTCTCCAGCAATTCTGCTGAATTGGATTCTTCGTTATCACCTTTTGACTTGGATGTTTCCGATGGGTAAGTAAGAAGCAACTGAGTACCTGAAGATAAATAATGAGAAAATATGGTAACCTAACCCCTTTAGAATGATAAAGACTTTTGATTACGCATACCAAGGATATATATTCAGACCATTTTGAACTCTACATTCTCATTCGAAGCTGCCACGCTAATAGTGGAATTCACATAAAGATTAAACAAAAAATCTGCTAAAGCAGGACTTTCTTACAATCTGCTTGGTTGCTAAGAAATTGTCAAGCATGGACCCCTTGTATAAATAGATAGCACATCTTTTTAGTTACATTCAGCATAAAAACAGTCATGAAACTAGCTGGTTCAGGTAGATTAAGCAGTATTGAATTAGGACGACCATGAAGCAGAGGCGGCGATTTTGGCCATCCGATTAATTTATTTATTTTTGGTTGAACTTTCTCAGTGTTTACAATGAAATGAATATTACATACTGTGAAGTTGGACAAATACTCCATACCTTTCGGAATATTCTTTTGAACTGGGGTAAATGATTGCAACCCCATGTTTTCATATGAACCACCACACTCATTTTTGTGGCTGCAGAAAATAGCATAACCAGTTAACACAGATCTTTGCCTCCACAGCTGGAAAGATATGGAAAAAGGTTACTATTATCTAGAAATATGGACAGTAGCCACTGCACTGAGTCCATTCAAGATGACAGGACAATGGACGCATTCAGTGTTCCGGATGAGCAGTGATTTCGAAGGGTATGTGATGGACAGTTTTCACTAGACCTTTCGGGAAAAAAACAAGGTGCAACCATGAATGAAGCATGCACACTTTTAAAAAAAGACCCGCATGGTTTGATCTCCAAATACTTAATAACTCAATCCTCCAGAAATAATAACCTTTCGTTTGTTAGAGAAAACTAGTATAATCTTACTTGTGCCAGCGACAGAGCATGTTTCCACATGTTGCATCTTGAGCTGCTTTCTCAATGCAGCAGGCATGAGATGGGGGCCCCTGGTTTTTAGCCCTTGGAAGTGTATCTCCACAAGACTCGCACTGAAAAGCAGTAATTGGACATGCCAGATTATATAACTGTAACACCAAAAGAGACTTAGGAAAGAAAAGAGAGAGAGATAAAAAAGGCTTCAGAAGTACCTCCCACAGAACAACACCCCTGAAGCTGATGGGCTCTTCAGGTTCGAAATCATGGCGGGTGGTGATATTGTACCCACCAACCGGTCTCTAAAAGCACAAAGTAAAGAGAGAAATCGTCAATGGGGTATGGTGGCTTCTAGTTTTCAGACAGAAAAGACTAACCTGGAGATCCTTTATAGAGCACTTGTTAATAGCATCCATCCAAGCACGGAAAACAGGACCATGGTTGCTGCACGAATAGAAATTTTAAGTTACAGACATGCAGAGCTGAGCTGATTGCAACTGGAGGACAGATTGTAGTTAAGGAAAAGATCAGTGCTTACCTGCAGGCCTTCGTGCTATGTTTAACATATATGATTGCATGAATCATCTCATGCAGCAATGCCTGCTTCAAGTCAGTACATGAGCGATATTGCAGCACCGGCTCCGAGAGTGTTATGGTATTGCTTGGCTTTGAGAAGGTACAAGATCCAAACGAACTGCATAGATGACCAAACCAGTGTCTCTCCAATATTTAGAATTCAAAACTTTACAAATGTGGTTTATAATGAAGGGCAAGTAATTGAACTCAAACTTCCAAATATTCTCTAGCCAGCGATGCATTGCAACATATCTATTGTGGCATTATCCAACCATCAGACTGAACCACCCAGCATAGCATCACTGAAAGCATGACCAAACTTCCTATTTTCATGCTCAGTAATATTAAACATGCCATTCCAAAGGTTCTATTAATTGTTAAGTTTCAAGTCTTTAATATCTATTTGAGTAATCTGAAAGTAGAACATATGAACAAATCAACAATGCAAACCCGCTTATTGAACTGCTAAAAGAAAACATTCACAGACGAATCATTCTCATCTTCTGTACACAGAACATTTGGAAAAGCTTCAATCTTACGATTCTTTACTGAAACCTTAATCATTAGTTAATCATGTCCATGAACTACCAATGGAGAATAAACTAAAGAAGGTTCCCAATTTTCAGAAAGGATCATTTAACAATTAGTTAAACGAGCAGGTTGTAGCATGCAATCAGAATAACCGCGGACAAAAAAGAATGAGGCTTTCGCCTCTACCAACATTTGCATGATCTCTACAGAGCCAACAAGGTATCCCCAAAAATGTAACCCATAACTTAACTACTAATACTGTCACCTGGGTGTGGATTCAACAAATGAACAGGAATTGGAAAGGAAAAGTGTGGTGATTGGAGCCTAGGGAGGGAGCACACACAACCAACAAGAACAGAAAAGGGACACTTTTTATGTGAATCCAAGTGCCAAATGCCAGAAAGGAAAAAAGAAGGATTTTTTTTTTTAAGATTACGAACTCCACGATCCAAGAAATCATCCTTCCTAACAGATTTTTTTCTTGGAAAAAAAAAGGAAACTGAAACCCTAAGATATTGCGGAAAAGATGTGGGAAAATCATGATCGAGGACACACGATGCCGGGATACCACTGAACTTCCCCCAAACTGAAATAAACCGCGAGGGAGCTACATCTGCACATCGGAAGCGGATAACACAAATGCGCCCCAAATTCATCAGGGGAAAAAGCTAAAAAAATGCATCCCCAAACGGCGGCGCAAGAACACGGTGATGCCTAACGGCGTGAAGGAGCGGGCTTGAGCGGACAGAGCACCACAGCCAAAAAGAAAGGGGGAGCCACAGGCAGCCAAGAAAACCCCATACCTGCTCTGGAGCGGGGAGCCCCACTTGACAACGAAGCCGGCGGCGGCGAGCGCGCCCTGGAAGTAGAGCTCGTCGTAGTGCTTGAACAGCTCCTCCACGTCGGGGTTCGGGTCCTCGAGGTCCGCCTCCAACACGGCGTCCTCCTCCGCCGCCCCCACGGCCTGCCGATCAGCCCGCCCCCGCCTCATGGTGCCGCTCGCATCGATCGACCCAAGGACCCGACTCGCCTCTTCCCCCTCCTTGCTAGGGAGTGCGCGGACGCGAGCAGGAAGGAGAAGGCGACGATGGGAGGAGAAAAAATGTGGGGAGAGAAAAATCTTTTTCCGCGAGGAGGCCTCAAGCTTCTGATGAGTGTGGGTAGGCAGTAGGCCGCGTAGTAGGCCCGTAGCTGCATGCAAGGCGAAAGCAGCAGCAGGATGGGAAAAGAAGCGACACGTGTGACCGGGTCACTGGCCGCATTGTGACGCTGAAGGCGGGCCCCGCCTGGGCTCCTTGCCTTTTCAGTTCCCTGCTAGCTGGAGGCCAGGAGCTGAGACGGGCGGCTGGGATGTTCAGACGGTTGGGGCGGGTGTCACGCCGGCCATCCGATGGACGTGGGGGCACGAGTCCACGGCGCGTCAACGACGGGACATCGCGGCGCCGGCTCCGCTCCCCTCCTCCGCGGCGGCGCAGATCTAGCCCGCCGCCCAGCCTGAACCCAAGCCTCTCTGGTTAGCAAATGGGGCAGCGGTACATGTGCCTCATGAATGCAAGTTATTGATGTATTTTGGAGTAGTCGTGTACGTAGCCGTGCAAGGTATACATGTCGCATGCCTCGATGCTCCATGATCGTATTTCATAGAGACATTTCGTGTGGTCGGGTACGCAACGTAACCAGGTAGCTTGTTGCGTCGGTACAAGACTAGTGCATCATGCTTTTCTTGCCTGTCTCCTCTCTTTTTTTTATGATTTAAAATGTAGCTGTTCTATTCAGCAATTCGCACCATTTTCTTTGTGTATCAATTTGTTTACATGAGTATTTTATGAGTAGTTTCCAGTGAGTACGTACAGACTCCATATTGTCTCCACCCGTCAGCTGATCACTGGCTGTCGTTTTGCTGTTGATAAGACCTGGAAGAACCCAATCAAATTCGTCTTGGAGGCGGTAGTCACTAGTCAGTCATTTTGCACGGGTGAAAAAGAAGACTCTTAAATATATGATATTTGCGCATCTTTTATTTTGAAAGTTTTCTCCTAATTGCAGCAGTGAAAAGTATGAATACAGTTCTATTTACGGCTTTGAGTAATCTTTACTGTGGTTGCGTATGTTTATTGCATCACTCTCACGTTAGGACTCACCTAGAAGCTATAGTTTATTTTGGTGCTTTAGGGTTTTCGGGTTTGTGGGACTCCATGACAGCACACTTAGAAAAAAGTTCGGAGGGAGGTGGTCGGGCTAGCGGTCGGTGACGACGAGGCGCCGCGATGCGGCGATAGGCGGGTGGAGGGGAGAGATGGTGGAGGGGTGGATCATGCAACTCACACACGGAGATAAAAAAAAAGTGTGCTTGGATGAAATGACGTAATAGAAGATTATGCTTTTTTATCGTTGCATGTGAATCTTGTAGACTACATTACGTCCACTAAATTGTGAGCCACCTGGCATGTAGGCAACCCCAACCCGCTCCTATTTATTATTAATAAAAAATAAAAGGAGTAATTTGCAACACAAGCGTAGTATAAAAAAACATCTAATAGCATCTCCAACAAAATTGCTAAATTAAAGATCTAAAATGAGTTTTAGGTATAGAAGAGAGAGAGTTTTCAAAAAAATTATATGCTTCTCTTCAACAGAATACCTAAAATTACTGTATTGAAAATTCTATTAACTTTGAGGGGCCAAGAGACAGAAAAACACCAAAAAATTACTGTATTCCACCAAGACTTTTTTTGTTTTGCAAAACACCTCTTATCTTGTCACATCCCATATATTAGAAGCCCTAAATGATGTATATAAACCTTAAATAAGGATGAGTTAAGTTTGAATTTCAAATTCGAGTTCATTTGGATTTTTGAAATCATGCATACATAACATTCATGTGCATACAGGAACTTCTCCAATTTTTCGTAGGAATTTAGCTGGGCCAAAAATCCGCAAAAATTTACCATAGATGCAATTCACAGAGGAGTATTTTCTATGAATTGTTCAGAATTTTTCGAGACCATTTGCCTAGGTAGAAAATTCGAAAACTTGTCAGCCTGTTTGAAAAATTCGAACAACAGTAATAGGCTAATTGGGCTCAGCCCATTTCTCCAACAGTAGCGATAGCCCGTTCCCGGCCTAGTTCAGTCTATTTCAGCCCGCATCGGCCCGCGCTTACCTTTCTTCTCCCCTGTGTGCACGACGCGACGCCGCGCTGCGATCCGCGCCGCCGTCCAACGCCGGCCGTCACCTCCACGCCACGTCGCAGCCCGTTTCTCGTCTCTTCCTCTCACACGCCCTGCCATGCCCATGCTGTCGCCTGTTTCCGCGCTAACTTCGCGTCGCGGACAAGGCGAGGACGATCCGCGCAGCGCGCGCCCGTGCGACGCCATTCGCCGCCGCGGCACCGCCTCCCTGTTCTTCCCTGTCTTTGCACTGGCGCAAGTTGCCGATGCTCGCCACGCGCGCCACGGAGTACCTTGCTGCTTCTCACACTCACACCCGCGATCCAGAGCCCCTCCTTCCCCTCCATTCTTCGTTCGCCACGAGGCCGCCAGTGCGCGCTCGCGTGGCCCACGGCCAAACCGCCTTCATTTGCTATAAAAACTTGCGCCACTTCTCTGCGCCCTCTCTTTGGTCCTCTACTACCTTCTTGAACTGTCCTCGATGAGAGAAAGCGGAGTGAGTAACGTGAATTTGAGTTTTCCCCAAAATCCGCCGCCGCCGCCATTGCCGGATTTCAAGCTTTTCCGGTGAGCTTCACATCGAGTTCAAGTGCTTTTAGCATCTCTGTGTGATGCTGATGCTCACTCCCTTGACCATTTTCTCATTCTCTAGGCGGAAGGGTCACATCGCCTTTTCCTCCCCTGTTCCGCCGCCGCCGTCCGACCAGCCGTTGTCTCCGGCCACCGTTGCCCGCGACGCTTGTTTGGTGAGTGTCCTTACTGCTCGTAGGTGCAATTAGCGCTTGAACTTTATGTCGCCGTATTTGATTTTGCATATCTCGCCGTAGCTCCGCCGCCGCTACAGGGCATCCCCGTCGACGAGTCGACCATCGGGTGATAGCCCTCAACCTTGCGAGTCGAATGGTAGATGATGTCGACGTCGCCGAGCCCTAGTTCGCCGTCGGCGAGCCGTCTAGTTGCCGTGTTTACTGTACGCGCGCTAATTCAAACCAAAACACTCCTAAGCTGCCACTTGTCATCGTTTGATTGGCCAGAAATTGATTAAACGTTTTTAGCTCCAAAATAGATAGAAAAATGGTAGGGAGAAATTAGGAAAAATAGCTGGAAAAATTCCTTATGTTTTAGGCTCCTTCTTATGTAAAAATATGATATATGTGTTTAGGAAAATTTCATAGTAGCAAAAAGGTTAGTTTAATGTCTTGTTTAAAAATAAATACTTAGGAAATTTGTATATAGAAAATGCATAAGATTAGATTACTTTTGAACTTTTCAGAATCTATACCCACTGTAGATTCAAAATTTATCATAGGAAAAATTTAGAAGAAATAACTTGTAGAGTTACTTTATTTTCTAGGAAAATCAAATGTTTCTTATAGAAAATTTATTTAAGTTTACTTAATAGATATGCATGCAATCACTATAGATGAAAAACTTAGTTCTCTACTTCTCAAACCACTGATAGTACTGTTTTAGTGGAAATAAAAAAATATTAGACTTTATTTGTTTAAATAGATATGCTTGTCACATTCACCATAAGTATTTTCTTTAGAAAATTAAGTAAATTAAAATTCTTGTCTAAGTGAATATGGCCTTTTCAGCCCTAGGAGTATGCCATACTGTAAAAGATTGACATGTTAGCTTTGAAATTCGTTTAGGAATAATTTAGTCAATTTTGGACTAAACTTGACCCCTTTTGATTTATTTGTTAATTTAACTTCGAACGCACGTAGAATCGTGATACGATATCCGAATTGAGTGATTTAAATTGCATGGTTCATCTAAATTCATGCTTCATGCATACCTGCAAAAATATGCATCATTTTTAGTTGGATTTAATTCGGATTTTTTTTGTATTTATTTGGATGTTATTCACTTTAACGTGTAGACGATCCGAACGACGATGAGTATGTAGAGGAGCAAGAATCTGAGGATCCGAACTACGAGGATCAAGAGTTTGAACAAGACCAGCAGCAAGGCAAGCACCCCCTTGATCATCTTGAACCTATGTTTGTGATGTAATGATTTGCATGATGAATAGTGATAAACTATGCATTAAGAGCTCCAATAAAATTCTGCCGGGAAAATATGATAAATCCTTTTTACTGGAAACACTATGACCCCTTATTTACCTCTACCTGTAGAATAGTTGTAAATGGGAATTACTAGGGAAAGTACTCTTTTTAGGAAGCACACTATATACTCTTGATAAAATGGTGGCTTAGTAATTTCTAGTTAAATGGTATATATGTTTAAGCACATGCTAATCTATAAATTTCAGATTTATACCACTTGTTTGGAACTATTTATATGCTTTGATAATTTTAGATGATGGCGGGTTATGTTATGATAATTATGATGATATTTTGATAATTGTGGAGACCCGTCACATCGCATAAGGACCGGTACATTATAACTTAATTTGAGGAAACTTCCGTGCGACCATGGACGCCGGTATGGGACGGTCATGGCTAAGTAAGTTAGTGAATGTTGTCTTGCCTTCTAGGAGTAGATAATGTATGGATAATTTACCCGATTTGGTAGTTATTCAGAGGGACCTCCACTACTACGGTTTTGGACTCAAGGTGCGCCGATACAATAAATTGTACCCTCTTAACTCCCGCCTAACTATCCATGTTTGAAGGGGGGGAAAATTGTACCTCTGGGGTGTTAGTGGTCGGGTACGGAGGGATCTTTGCAATTTAGGGAAGGCAAGATTAACAAACACTTAATGAAAACGTCATGTGTGATACCGATGTGCACACTTCGTGAGTGCACGGTGCTAGCTACACCATAGACGGTCACTCACAATCCATGGGTACAGCGTACAAACTCTGCAGAGTCTTAATCCATTCGAATAGCCGTGCTTGCGGTCTCAAGCTCCTTAATGATAGAACTTTTGTTTAGCAAATGATGGAATATGAATTTGATTATGTTTTGTTAATTGTTTAATTATTTTACTTGTTGCAAGACTTGATATCTCATTTTTATGGAATATGTATGTGCTTATTCATTTATGCAATTCCTTACTTTAAGTTACTTTCATTTTAGTAACTTTCAATTAAATTTATTTTCGGTATTTACTTTTGAAACCTTATCATTTCCTTCTAGTTGAACCTTGCATTTAAATTTCTTTGTCATACACAAAAAGTCTTGCTGAGTACCAATGTACTCACCCTTGCTAAATATGTTTATCAGAGGAAGAAGAAGAATTGTATGAAAATCCGCCGAACATGGGTTTTTATGCTTCGAGTTTTGACGATGCCCCCGATGGTTCGGTCTAGGCTCATCTAAGTTGCTCGCCTGTGGAGTCTTAGGCAATAACCACTAGATGCACTGCGAGTTATTTTGGACTTTATTTGCCTTTTCAAACTTTTATTTAGCCGGTCGGCTAGATGTATGTGTAATTAAGTTGTGATATTTGAATGTGTGATGTAAAATAAATAAGGATTTTTGTTGTATGTGTATGTTGATATCAATTGCTTACGTGTGTGCTTGCGGTTGATTCTGGGACAAGTACGATGAAAACACGTAGTTTCGGGTATTTAAATATCCGGGACACCGCATATCTCCTTGTCACTTCCCACCATGGCAGCTCTTGTGAACTCGTTTGCCCTGCGTTAGGCCTCCTAGCTCCTCATCGTTGGTGCCATGGACTGGGATAATCCTTGCTGTGGCCATGGGCGGAGGGGACAAGCCAAGCATGTGCGGCGGCAAAGGGCATGGAGCACGATGCTAGGTGGCTTCCTCCTCGACGGTAGAACATGATGTCGAAGTCTAGCGGTGGAATCGGTACAGCGTCATCGCCATGCCAAATCGGGCGGAGGGAGGCACGAAGGGGGCCGATGCGACGAATCCGGTGCAAAGAAGGCGGGGAGAGCGTCCGGGAGATGAATCAGATCGAAGGCGGCAAGCCTGTGCGATGACGCGATGAGATTCAATGGCAGGCGCCAGAGCAAGTGACAACACATGAGCAGGGTGGAGGCAAAAGGTTCTGAATTCGACAGTTGGGTTTTTCCCGCCGTAGCGCAAAAATGTTAGGTCTCCAGCCTTGGATATGTATATTTGAATTCAAAGAGATAAATTTATTAGGTTATAGTCTAACAATTTTATGTATAGCAATCCATATAAATCATTTGTTGAAGCAGTTTATGGACAATTTTTAGGCATTATGGCTTCTCGAGATGCTCTAAATCTGCTTCATGTTATATCTAAAGAAAGAGTGAATTGCACAAAACACTAGATTTTAGGACTATATTCTCACCTTGCACTAGGTTTTAAACTTCCTTCCATAAAACACTAGGTTTTAGCTTATGGTTTCTCACTTTGCATTCACATATACTTTTGGTACACATTTAATTGAATAATAGACTAATATTGCTAACAAATAATATTTTAACCAATCCGACTATCATAGTCTCTTCTAAAACAACTTAGTCAACTTTTTTGTATCTGCCATGTAAGCAAGTATCTACCATTTTGTGCCATAATCAATTAATCAAATTTCACCTTTGGTTTTGGTTTTCACTTTTTCGATTCATAGAGAGCAACACACTTTAGCACAAGCATTCTTGTCTTGTTTCAAAAGGGATAAAAATACTTCTGAAATTCTGCAGGTGAAGATGTGAAGTGCTTTTGCTTTGTTTCTATTATTGACAACCAAATAATGAAATAAAATAAAAGGGAGAAGGGATTACAGACTTATTTTTTAAAAAATTAGACTAGTATTTTATATCCAAGTGTATGGGAGTATGACTGGTGCGTCTAAGGATTGGGAAGGGTAAAATATGGTACAAAGTGAGAAACATTGTGCTTAAACCTAGTGTTTCATGCAAAGAAGTCTAAAACCTAGTGTAAAGTGAGAATATGGTCTCAAAACATAGTGTTTTGTGCAATTCACTCCTAAAGAAAAGGTTTTCGTAGGAAACAAAAAGTTACTATAAGAAAATGGACCCCAGAAAATCGAACGCTGAACGGCAGAACCCACCTGTCAGTCCCGTTCCCCACATTCCGCCGCCGCCGCACCTCGCCGCCTCCGGTCCCCGCTGACGTGTCACCCTCCCTCCCTCCTCCGTCCTGCCCCCATCTTCCTCCATTTCCCGCCACTTCTCCGCGCCATTTCATCCCGCGTCCCCGCCTTGCTACCGCTAAATCCCCCTGCCGCGAGCAATTCCCCCGCCAAACCCCTAAACCCTCGGACTCGTCGGAGGGAGAGAAAAAAAATTAGCAACCATTCCTTCGGCTCCCCTCCGCAATGGCGTCGCGCCGCCTCAGCAACGGCCGCTCGCCGCTCGTGCGGAAGCAGAGCCAGATCACCGCCTTCTTCTCCACCTCCCCCTCGCCCTCGCCCTCCCCATCCGGCGCGGACAACAAGGCCTCCAAGCCGTCGCCGTCGCCGTCGCCGCTGAACCCTAGTGCGAAGCGGAAGCCCGCCCCCGCCGCGGCCTCTTCCCCCTCCCCTCCCAAGCCGCCATCGCCGCCGCCGCGGCCGCCGCAGGAAGATAAGAAGGGGAAAAAGGGTAAGAAGGGGGAGCAGGATGCCGCCGCCGCTGTGGCTGTGGCTGTGGCCGCGCAGGCGGCCGAGGCGGTGGGGAGGCGGCTGCGGGTGTACTGGCCGCTGGACGACGCGTGGTACAAGGGGAGGGTGGAGTCCTACGACGCGGGCTCCAGCAGGCACCGTGTCAAGTACGACGACGGTGATGAGGAGGAGGTTGACCTCGGGAAGGAGAAGTTCGAGTGGGCCGCCGGCGAGGAGTCCACCCCGCCTTCGCAGCAGCCGGCAAGGAAGCTGCGGCGTCTCCGGCGGATGTCTGATACCGCGGTAGCTAAATCACCAGCTGTGATTGAGGATGAAGAGGATGATGCTGGGGATTCCACTGAGGATGAGGACTGGAAGAAGGATGTTGTTGCCGAGGATGAATCCGAGGAGGTGGAGCTGGATGACGAAGATGACGATGAGGCTGTTCCAGTTCGGTCACGGAAGGGGAAGTCCAGGGCCTCCTTACCAATGTTGGGTTCAGCGAAGTCGACACCGGGTTCTGGTTTGACATCGGCGCCAGGATCAACAGTTTCGAAGAAGAGGAAAACTGTGGATGTGGACTCATTTGGTTGTGCTAAAAAGTTCAGCTTTGAGGCATTTAAAACCAATGGAAAAGTTGAATCAGAAGTGCCAATGAGCTGTGACCGGAGTGAGTGGTGTTAACAAAACTATTGATGATGTTGAGTTTAGCTGTTCTATTTGTGATTTTGGTTGTTGTTGTCACAGGGAAGCAAACTACAGAGAAGGTACCCACTGCTCTGACTGGAGAGGCGGCTGAGCGCTTTGGACAGCGGGATGCGGAAAAATTCAAATTCCTTGGAGAGTGAGTGCTTTTCAAATGCTCGACTGTTTTTTTTTTTGGTGATGTCAAATCAAGCAGTTTTAACAGCCTGGTAACATCATACAATATTCTAAATATTGGGTGGTCCGAGCTATTTTTTTTTATGTAAAAGGCTCATCCATCAAGCTGATATGTTAAATGCGGCGTCATAATGTTATTCTTTCTGTCCATAACTTTCTTGAAAAATTATGTGTTTGAAATTTGGGACGGCAACAGAAAACGTGCTTATCATCACCAATACCGTTATCACACGTGTACCTGACCTTCCCAAATTGTATTCCGCTTCGCGCATACTATTGAACTCATATCTTAATCTCTCATAGAACCTCAATTATGTAAACATTATGTTCAGCATATACATTTCCTTACATGTGTTGAGTATTACTTTGTCAATTTTCTCATTTATCTAAGGGAACATGTTTCCTATTTCCTCTCATCCTCTCTCAGAAAGCATATATTACACTATTCTAGCTTATCCTTCTCAATTTTCTTACCTTTTATAATCTTTGCAACTGTAGAGGGCGCAAAGATGCAAAAGGTAGGCGTCCTGGGAACCCTGACTATGATCCAAGAACCCTTTTAGTGCCTTCCCAATTCTTGACGAACTTGACAGGCGGACAGGTACTAAGTCCTTATGAACTATACACCTTATTTTCGTTTTTCCAACATGTATGTGATGCTAAATATTAGTCTTGGCAAAAAGAGGCAATGGTGGGAATTTAAAGCACAACACATGGATAAGGTTCTGTTCTTCAAGGTACATTTATATTTTTCCATTGGTTATTGGGCACGTAAATGATGCTTCTCTTGTTTAATAACTATAATATGTATTTGAAATAGATGGGCAAATTCTATGAATTATTTGAGATGGATGCACATGTTGGGGCAAAGGAGCTTGATCTTCAGTACATGAAGGCAAGGACATCTTCTACAGCTTATACTTATTCTTTCTGCTACTAAGCCATCCAGGTCATGTTTTCTTGTATTACTAAAAAATCACTGTCTTTTCGTTTTTAATCATATTATTTTAGGGTGAACAACCTCACTGTGGATTCCCAGAGAAGAATTTATCAGTGAATTTGGAGAAATTAGCTAAGAAGGTAAAAATAGATTTTTCGTTTTTTCTGTCTAATTTATTTTCACATTAGTGCATTTTGGTAATAGAGGATAGTGCATGACAGGGTTATCGAGTTCTGGTTATTGAGCAGACTGAAACACCACAACAGCTTGAACTTCGACGTAAGGAGATGGGTATAAAAGACAAGGTTTGTTTAGATCTCATGGTGTCAACCAAAGTCATCTGTTATGTCATAGTGCTATGCAAATATCACAATATAATAGTTGCAAAGTTGTCTTCTAAATGTCGCTGTTATTTATGTTGCAAAATTTATATGTTCTGTTCCTGTATGTTTATTCTGTAATTTCAGAAATTGTTCCTTAATGTGCCTAGAATGTGACAATGTTTGGCATCATTTGCTCTCTGAAGGTTGTCAGGCGTGAAATATGTGCAGTGGTCACAAAAGGAACACTGACAGAAGGAGAGTCCCTGCTGACGAACCCAGATCTCTCATATCTCCTGTCTGTGACCGAAAGTTATCAACACTGTTCAACGAAGGATCAAGAAGGTTGTACCATTGGTGTTTGCATAGTTGATGTTTCTACCAGCAAATTTATCATAGGACAGGTTGGTGGCAGGATCATGGGACTCATTTCCGTTTGTGTTGAACAGTGGAAAGATATGATGAAACTAGATGAGCTGTCCAAGAGTCAAATTGTGAAATTTGTAGCCTCTTACACTTGTTTTTTTTGCTTTTCAGTTCCAAGATGATCCAGAGCGCCATGGATTGTGTTCGCTTTTGTCTGAAATGAGGCCTGTGGAAATCATCAAGCCTGCCAAAATGCTGAGTCCAGAAACTGAGAAAGCACTAAAGAATAACACAAGGGACCCTTTAATAAACGAGTTGCTTCCATCCCTGGAATTCTGGGATGCAGAAAAGACTATCCACGAGATAAATCAGTACTACAGCTCATCAGATAAACTGAACTCTGTTGAAGACGATGTAAGCTGTCTGCCTAACTTATTAAACGAGCTAATTGGAGCAGGCGATAAGGCATATGCACTTTCTGCTCTTGGTGGCTCTTTATTTTATTTAAGGCAAACCCTTCTGGATGAGAAAATACTTCCGTGTGCTGAGTTTGAGCCCCTTGCATGCTCGGGGCTCACCAACAATATCCAGAAGCATATGATACTCGATGCAGCAGCGCTGGAAAATCTAGAGATTTTAGAAAATATGAGAACTGGTGGTCTGTCGGGGTAATGCCTGCTTCAAATCCTTTAATTTTCTTTACAAATCTGATTCAGGTGTCAACGTACTTATGCATATTCTTTGCAGGACCCTCTTTGGACAATTGAATCATTGTGTTACTGGATTTGGAAAAAGGCTGCTTAAAAGGTGGATTGCGAGGCCATTGTATGATCGCAGAGCAGTTCTACAGCGTCAGAATGCTATTGCTACTTTCAAGGTTTATGTTTTATGGAAATGGATTTCCTAAATCATGGATGTCATCTTGCATTGTAGGATATTTTAGGATATATGTCATAAACCCAGAATTATCTCCCTTTTCTTTGTGTTGTTCACAATGGAAAATAGTAACTCCATGAGAACTTCAGGAAATCTCTACATGCTTTCCTATTATTCGTTTGTCTCAAATGAATTTATTACAGAATGGCAACATTAATACTTTTAGGGAAGTGAAGACAAGCATTTGTGTTTACTGCTTTGTCAAATATTACCATGATCCTGTCAGTTTCTATATTTTCTGCAATGTCTGAAATGATTCAAAACTGTATCTATATAGTTCGTATTTCCTTTTCTTTTCTTTTCTGTCTTGACTGTTGTATGAATCTAATTATGATTGGTATGTCTATTTTTCCACCTACATTGATTCCTTCTCAGTTCCCTGTCTTGTGGCTTAAAGAGCCACCTGGGATTACACCAAGTCATTCATCTGTGTCATATCTGAGAAACATGTAATTATAGTGGGAACATAGGCATTTTCCTCGTCCTCGTTATGTATTGAACAGTGCCATAGATTATAGTGTTTAACACACATTATGATTTTATGTTTAATGTTTATTTCTTCTTTCAGGGAGTTGGCAATGATGCTTCCATCCAGTTTCGTAAGGATTTGTCT
Source organism: Eragrostis curvula (assembly GCA_007726485.1). Lineage (NCBI taxonomy): Eukaryota > Viridiplantae > Streptophyta > Magnoliopsida > Poales > Poaceae > Eragrostis > Eragrostis curvula. The sequence continues at coordinate 17,305,239 of CM017441.1, forward strand.
CGGCTCCCTGACATGGAGCGTTTGCTTGCACGCCTTTTCTCGAGCTGGTAATTTGATATATTCTGTGGTATGCTTAGTAATTTGTAGACTAGTAGAGGTTTGCATGCTGCCATTTGTTTTTTACTATCTAGTTTCAGACGCTGCATTTCTTTTTTACCTTTGGATTTATGAAATGTTGAGAGCTCTGTGTAACTCGTGACTGATGCTCTGTTTTCTCTACAGTGATGAGAACAAGACTAGTTCGTCAGTTGTTCTTTATGAAGATGCATCAAAGAGACTGCTTCAACAGTTCACTGCTGCCCTTCGTGGCTGTCAACAGATGTTCCAAGCATGTTCTTCTATTAGCTTGTTGATAACCGCAGATGGTTCTCGATTAAATGAGTTGCTCTCACCAGGTGACTTGACAGCTTTCTTCGTTATATATAATAAAAAATGGGGCTATTGCTGGATGCATTCCTTGGTTCACCTGTTTATGGCTCTTTTGTTTTACTGCTTTTGCAGGCAAAGCTCTCCCAAATCTATCATCTATTTTAGACCACTTTAGAGATGCCTTTGATTGGTCGGAAGCAGATCGTAATGGTCGGATCATTCCTTGCGAAGGTTGTGATCCTGAATATGATGCCACTTGTGCTGCAGTAGAGGAGATTGAATCCAGTCTAAAAGAATACCTGAAGGAGCAAAGGAAGCTGTTGAGATATTCATCGGTAGTGACACATCTTGCCTCTTAACTTTGCATCTCTTATAGTATCTCTGCCAATTGCTAATAATTGGTTGCCAACTGCGCAGGCTAATTATGTTAACGTTGGAAAGGATATGTACCTCATTGAAGTGCCTGAGAGCCTGGGAGGTTCTGTTCCTGAAGACTATGAGTTGCAGTCTACAAAAAAGGTAATGGAATGTTTTTAGTTTTCTCTTATCTGAATAAGTGAACTGCTGATGTGTATTGTTCGGTATTACTTGCTTTACAATTATTATGTAACTACTTACTACTATGAATGATGGGGATATGTAATCCGTTGGACATTAGTCATAGTATTAGTTCAAGGTGTTGATGATGCCTTCTGATCAATTTAGCGGAACTTGGAATTTTTTATTGCAATGTTATAATGCTAAATCATTGAATTAGGTACATTTTATGGTCACTGCCTTCAAGTTCCATCGCTAGTAATCTCCCTGCTCGTGACAATAACCTGCTTGTGTACCCATTTTGGCTTTAGTTGGACAACTTCCTCTGGGAGGTTCCTTATCAATGCTGATTAGATTTGTTTGACTAAGATTTGGAGTAATATAATTTAAATCACCCAAAAGAATTAATGTGGATCCATTATCTATTCTGAATTCTGGTTGATATTTTATTTGAATACAAATATACAATGACTGACTGGGGCCTGAAGATTTAACACTTGCTCAAATTTCTCTTTTGTTTTCTTGCTTTTCCATATTGCCCTTCACTGGATTGTTGCCCTTTATTAACTCCTGTATTAGATTACTGAGCATTCATTTTACTTCGCCTAAACACATATTACAAATTTGTTGGGTCATATTATTTAAATTTATGGTTCAGGGTTTCTACCGGTACTGGACACCAGAATTGAAAGAATTAATATCAGAACTTTCAAAGGCTGAGGCGGAGAAAGAATCTATATTGAAAGGCATTCTTCAAAAGCTGATTCAGCTATTTGTTGAGCATCACAGCGAGTGGCGGCAATTGGTTTCTGTTGTTGCTGGTAACACTTCATCTCAATGTTTTCCTAGACGGTAAACAGTAGACAGTCGGTTGACCATCGTTTAGTGTTTAATCTGTTTAAATGACCGTTTAAACGGGGCAAAACTGCGTTTAAACGGGCTAAACGGCATAGACGGTGGTCACCAGTCTAGCGTTTAGACGCCGTTTAAACGGAGTTTAATTCCGTTTAGGAAAACAAGGCTTCATCTGATGTTACTTGTTTCTAGCTCCATACCAATTTTTGTTTTCCTTAGATTAGCAAGACTTCTAATGTTCTGTGCTGTTTCATTCATCTAATCTCTCTTCTTCGTTTACTGTACTCTTTCATGATATTTGAATATATTACTGAGTTGATAGGTGTACACAGCAACAAGGTCCTTAGTTAAGGTTGGAGAACTTTATCGAAAGCATTTCACTTATTTGTACACTTTGTAGACCAGTTGATTACCTTCCATCAAATATATATTAGCTTTTTTTTCCTCATCTTGAAAGATGTGTGTTTTATGTTTGAATTATGCTATGAATCTTTATGGCCACCAATTGCAGCCAAATATAGTGATGTTATTAATTACAATTTAGCATAAGTATGACACTTTTTGTTTGATGCATGACTATTAAGGATACATCATCGTGCTAGTTATTCTAGTAACAAACTTACATACTTGAAGCTTTGTGTTAAGGCAACTTGCTGTGCATATCCCTGATTCCTTGTATTCATTTTTCTTCTAAACTCTGCCTTCGGTTTGCAGAGCTTGATGTCTTGATAAGCCTTGCTATTGCTAGTGATTATTTTGAGGGACCAAGTTGCCGTCCAACTATCAAAGAATCAAATTCTTCAGATGACAATCCCACTTTCCACGCAAGAAACCTTGGCCATCCCATTCTACGAAGTGATTCCCTAGGAAAGGGTTCTTTTGTACCAAATGATGTTAAGATAGGTGGGCCAGGGAACGCCAGCTTTATTGTTCTTACTGGTCCAAATATGGGTGGCAAATCAACTCTTTTACGCCAAGTTTGTCTTACCATTATATTGGCACAGGTAACCCACCATCCTTATCATCCAGTGTCAGAATTGTTTGTTCACGAGGACTTATTTCAAGTTGTTTGCCAGATTGGAGCAGATGTTCCTGCAGAATCCCTTGAGCTTTCTCTTGTTGACCGTATATTTGTTCGCATGGGAGCAAGGGATCATATTATGGCTGGCCAAAGTACATTCTTGGTGGAGCTCATGGAGACTGCTTCAGTGCTTGTAAGCTTCCCTTTCTGATTTGAATGGCTAGATCGGTTTTGCATATTTTCTCATCAATTACTTTTTTGAGGCGCTCTCATCAATTACTTGCTCAACTTTTGCTTCAGTCATCAGCTACCAAGAATTCTCTTGTGGCTTTAGATGAGCTTGGACGGGGTACATCAACTTCTGATGGGCAAGCTATCGCGTAAGTTGAAATATTGAGTTGTGTTTCATGATCTGTACAATCTTTTGTTGTCTTGTTTTTCTGTTATGCACACTGTGATAACACTTATTTTCTGCCTGACAACAGGGCGTCTGTTCTAGAATATCTTGTTCATCATGTGCAGTGTCTAGGCTTATTTTCGACACACTACCATAGGTTAGCAGTGGAACACAAAGATACCAAGGTAATTGTTTCACATTTTTTCCCCCCATGGTGAATTCAACCTCATGCAGGTCTCTAACCTGCATGTTTCGACATTGCACACAGGTGGCACTTCGTCATATGGCATGTGAGGTAGGAGTGGGCGAAGGAGGTTTGGAAGAAGTGACTTTCCTTTATAGGTTAACTCCTGGTGCATGCCCCAAAAGCTACGGTGTAAATGTTGCTCGATTGGCAGGTTTGTTCCAAACTAATATGTCTATCGTTTGCTCAAATTGAATTGCTGTTTCTTTCCTATTTCCTAAGGCCTTAGGATGTTGACACAATAGGAGAAAAGTGACCATATATTTTTTGTTATCTAGGAATACCAGCCTCCGTGCTTCAAAGGGCTAATGAGAAGTCAAGTGACTTTGAGGCCAATTATGGGAAGCGTCACCGCTTGACTAAAGACAAGCATGTCGCTACTCAGAGTGAGGATAATTTTTCTGCCATCAGGGATTTGTTCCGCATTGTGAAGGCCTGGCAGCCTCATGAAGATGCAGCAAGTTTAAGCATGCTCCGTGAAGTACAGAAGCGTGCCAAGGTACAGGCTGTGGAAGGTTAAGCGATTACATAGCCTGTTTACTTTGTGGAGATTGCTCCATCATGCGAACTTGGTGACTCTTTGAGGATTTGCATTTCGGGGAGAGTGCTTTGTTGCAGTTGGCCTCAATCTGGTACCATCCTTCTGCATCTGGTATGAAGACCTGAGGCAGGATCCATTGATGGAACACGGATGGATTGAGGTGATAGAAGTTTAGGGAGACTACTATCCCTTGCAACAATTTTGCGTGCCCTCTACTTAACCTACCAGAAGTCCAAGGAGATCACTATCTGCGTAATTTTGAGGCTCAGAAGAGTTTATTTTACTAATGACTGCCGAATGATTATAGAGGAAAGAGTTTGCTCATATTTAATCCGAGCTCTTCGAAACCTTCCCATATTGTAATTATAGGGTAAGTCGTTCTATGTAAGGTGTATATGGTTACTGGAAAATGGAAATCATTAACTACTGGTAAACAAAGTATAAGTTGTACTTTTTGCTCCCTCCTTGAGTCCTTGTTTGTACTTGCTGTACTTCTTGCCCCATAGTATTTCAGCTATCTATTCTATGCCCGTACTTATGCATCACAGTAGACATACAGTGATACAGAAGTACCGAAGGAGTGGGGATGGTTCATACTATGTAGGCTTGTTATGAATATACTGTATCTCGTAGCAGTACCAAACAGCACCACTAATCAGGACTTCGCTACATACTATCTAATGCGGATCACCTTTTGTGATATGCTGCTCTATATTCTCTCTTTTTCCTTGGTTGATGTTAGTTCACAATGAAAGAAACCGGGTATGTTACCCCGGCCATGTAAGGCAGAAAGGAACCATTGTGGAATCTAAGAGTAGAATGTAGAATTGAAAGCATTATTTATCTATCTCCTATACAGGTGAACAGATCCTAGGACAAGATTAACGAGGCAAAAGAATGGCAGGCAGGACAAAAGCTGTGTGGAAGCGAGAAAAGGACCGGGCCTGGAAGCCAGGCTGCACTGACCCCAGAATCTGATTCCACGAACTGGCATTGAGCCCACACTGCAATGAATCAATCCAGTGACCATAAAGAGATTTGCAACTCACAAGTTACTATAAGCAAAGCAAACCAAAGCGAGAATCAAGCCACGCTTCTCACGCTAATTCCCTGCTTTCCGCTGCCCTTATCACAGTCCTTGCTCTCCTCGGTCCTTTCAGATTCAGAAACACTTCTCTGGTCATTCGAAGCCGCCTCTCCGTGGTCGTCGTCGCCGCTGTCGCCGAGCCAAGGGTGAAGCTTCTCCATCTCCATGGATTACAGGGTAAGTGCCACTACGATGGTTTCTGTCGGTCATATAAAAAGTGCTTTTGTTTGAAAGTAGAAAACTGAAACGCCGTGATGGGTTACTCTGCCACAGTACTGCTGCATGACATTCAGGATGAACATAGACTGCAACGGGTGCTACCAGAGGATCAGGAGGGCTCTTCGCCAGATGCAAGGTAAACGTCCTTCTATGCTGCTAGTGCATGAAACCATCAGCGCTACCTACCTGAAGCCTTTTGATTTGAGTGCTTTTCTTTTGTCTGAACATTTCTTGCAGAGCTGGAGACCCACGTGATCGACAAGAAGCACGGCCGGGTGAGAGTCTGCGGCGCCTTCAGCCCCCAGGACGTGGCGATCAAGATCAGGAAACGGACCAACCGCCGCGTTGAGATACTAGAGGTCAGGGAGGCTTCGCCGGCCGGCGAAGGGGAGGGCGCAGGCCATATGCCCTGAAACATGCAGCTCCTCTTAGCTACGCCCCCTGCTGTTGAATTTCTCTCTACCTTTTTTGACATGAAATTTCTCTCTACCTGAGAGTCTGGGACGCTTGGAGTGTAATCTGCTAGTCTTTACGGCAGAGCTGGGCAACCTCTAAGGATGTACATGTACCTAGCCGAATGTTTGTGCCTTGCGTGATTTATCTTCTTTTATTGTTGGAATTCTGCATCACTTTGTGCTGCTAGTCTTGTCTTGAGTTCTATGAGAAGGTTTCAGTACACACTACTTTGATCGAAAGACATAATTACTTTCAGAAGGGCCAAGAGAACTAAGGTCACAACTCAGAATAGCCATCAAGAAGGGTTGTTCAGGACCGTTCTCACTATTTCAACATGGGTCAAGGGTATGAAGTAGCTTGAAGGTGGTGCACCATGGAGGGCGCGGGTTTGCTCTTCCTTGCCAGGATTAGCTTCTTCTCCTGGTCAGGATCAGCTTTATTTGAATTTCTGTCACCCAAGCCACAAACAAGATATTCTGAAAGTGAAACCCTTTTGCATTATTTAATGTTACAAAAGTGCGCACATTTATTCGTGCTTTTTTCAATCAAGATATCTTGATCCAGAAGAAAAAACATGGTGCTGATAGTGACATGTTCTTAGGTACGTATGGATTATAGAGTTCTCTAAGTGGAAATAACTCACTAAATAATCTTTAATGCCTTTACAAACTCTCCATACCATTATTTTTTTGGCACTGTCTTCCAATTGGGAACAAAGCAAGTCACATTATTTTTTACAATGTGAGGCTCTCCGGATCCTCAACAATCTTTGCAAATGTTTGTAGAAATGCTGCCAAATCAGCACCATAAATAATCCTGTGGTCAGCAGTAACGTTCACCTGTAAAGGTCAGCATCAACTTATTTAAGTTCCGTCAACACTTGGTTAAAATCATGTCCGGCATTTCAACAAGCGAATTTGGTTTCTACTATTGAACAAGATGATGTGTTAATTCTTTTTTTTTCCCCATTTGAGAATAAGATGATGTGATACTTCAGTGAAGTGCTTAAAGGTTTTAAAGCACAAACTGATAGGAATCAGGAGTCAGTACTTACAGGTAATAGACAGTAAAAATATAATGATCACATTATAATGCATCACAAAAACCAACTCAACATCTAATCAGCACCTTCAGGAGGTGCCCGATGCACAGAGTAACACAGAAGCATGGAATGCATGTTCAACTTGATGTGATGCAATATAATTCAAGTACGGGTTCTAGGCCACCACGGATGGTAATCTAGTTGCATGCAAATACACTAGAGTTACCGACAGATTTGATATTAACAAAATTTAGATGCGAGCAAAAACTAACCAGCATTTCATTCTTGATACTAAAGAAACCATCTTTGTCAGCTACCACAGTAGGTCTTGACTCTCCAACAGCCATGATTGCCCCCTGCATTGAGTCATTTACATGTAATTGTTATTCGTTTCAGTGATTCATAATGCAATTATATCAGTACTCGAAACAAACTAGGCACGGGAGAAAACCCACCTGACCAGGTGGAAGGATTGCGTCAAATCTATCCACCCCAAACATACCCAAATTGGACAGCGAAAACGTTCCTATACATAATAAGGTCATCAGGTGAGCGAGGTTTCATGATCAGCAATTGTCAACACACTATGCACTATGTTCCATACCTGAGCTGTATTCAGCTGGTTGCAGTTGTTTTGTGCGTGCCTTCTTGAGCAGCACTCTCCACTTTCGTGCAAGAAAGTATATGTCCAACTGCCATGTAAATTTTGGGGTTATATATCAGATGCACTCAGCCTGAAATGCGACACGGCTTAAGAGAAAAACAGCAATTGCAATAAGCAAGAACCTTATCAGCATCCTCCAGGACAGGAGTAAGAAGGCCGCCCTCAACTGCAACAGCCACTGCAACATTGACATTACTGTTGTAACTGAAACTCTTCCCATCCCTGCAGCTGGCGTTCACAACAGGGTGCTGGGCGAGTGCCATAGCTGCCGCCTTCACCAGCAGCACAGTCTTTGTAACCCCCTTCGACTTAACCTGCTCATCCCATTTCAATCAACAATCACTGAACACGAACGATTGAGAAGCATTTCAAGCTGTCAATCGATTTTAATGGCACCTTTTCATAGAGTGCGTCGAGCTTATCAGTGATCATGGAGTATCCAACGCGGAACGTTGGCACTGACATGCTGTCCACCATGTTCCGACTCACCGCCATCTGCATTGTCGTGAATGGCACCACCGTGGCACCAGGCACCGGTGGCAGCATTGCACCTGTAGCCACCGGGTTCGCGGTGGCTACAGGGGCAGGGGGTGATGGCGGAGCAACCATTGGCTTCGGCTTGATGCCAGCGGCTGCTTCAACGTCCGCCGCCGTGACGCGACCGTGCGGGCCGGTGCCCGCAACCCCGGCCATGTCCACCCTGTGCTCCTTCGCCAGCTTCTTGGCGTAAGGCGTCGCGATGGCCTTCGTGGGCGCGGCCACAGGCACCGGGGCAGGTGGCGCGGCGGCGGCATCAGGAAGAGGTTGTTCAGGGCCCTGGCCTTGCGAGAGGGCCTGCGCCCGTGCCCGTGCCAACGCGACCTCCTCCTCGGACTCAGCAAGGAGCGCGATTGGGGCGCCGACGGGGACGGTACCTCCTTCAGGCACGAGGATGGCGGCGACGATGCCGCCTTGGAATGTCTCCACCTCCATGTCGGCCTTGTCGGACTCGACGACCACCACAGGGTCCCCCTTGGCGACGCGGTCGCCCTCAGCCGCCGTCCAGGAGACGATCTTTCCCTCCTTCATCGTCGCACTAAGAATCGGCATGAATATTTCCCGCACCTCCGCCCGCACCACTGGCATCCTCCGCCGCCGGAGCGGCGCGGCCGCAAGGCGCGCGCGCCGCGGGGCGGTGGGGAGGGAGAGGGAGGGGGAAGCCAGGGACGCCATGGGCCGCGGGCTGATCGGTCACCGACGGAATGAACCAGTTCTCAAGCCTCACGAAGGAGAAGGGGAACGCGTGGGGCGGAATCCGGCGAGCGCCGCGGCGGCAGCGCTAGGTGGGAAGACGACCAATCAAGCGTTAGGTGAAGGCAGCCACACAACTGCCATGTGGGCCACAGGTGCCCATCTATGATCTCCTTAACAGTAGTTGACCGTTCTTGTCCGTCAAATCTGGTTTGGTCGGCCTAGATCAGCTGAGTAATGCGGGGAAATGTTCTTTTTTTTTTAATAAATAATGTTCTTTTCTTGTAAATGTCCTTGAACTATACATTAATTACTGTCAACTCCCATCCTGGATTGAAATAATCGCGATCCAAACCTCGGCCTTTATTAATGGACGTTTTGACTCTTTTTTTTAATCAGAAGTTTTGACGGTTATACGTGAACTTGGCTCGTGTTATTATCGTACAGATTTTAACAGGCGGAGGTCGCGTATGTTTTCCTAGTTTCGGGTCCAAACAGTTTCAGCCCATGGGCTTCGTACTGGTTCGCATATACGCCGCCCAAACAATTTCGTTGGCCATTCCCTTCCTCGCATTCGGCTGGCGGCCGCCGTTTACTCCGAGTCTCCGACGCCAAAACCTAGCACTCGGCCGGTGCCGGCCACCGTCCCGGCTGCTAGCCATCGTGGGGAGAGAGCCGGCTGCAGCGCCACGCTCGCGTCGTCAACCTCGTAAGAATCTGACGGTAAGCTCGAACGAGTGAACGAGCCCCCCTCACTTTCCTCCTCTCCTTCCGGTTCTGATTTTGCTTGGGAATGTGCGTTGGCTGGTGATTTGGTTGCAGGTGTTCTCTTGTCTGGAGCTTCGACCAGCCGCAAAATACAAGCCGCTCGTCCGCTGTGTGGGGGAGCTCCAAACCAGCACCGAGCGCTTTGACCTTCAAGTTCATCGACGGCGACCACCACTTCCAGGTCCGTGCTGCTGCTGCTGCTGCTGCTTTTCTCGTTGCGCTTGATCCCAATTCCTCTAGCTGATCACTTGGGGATTGTGATCCCTCTAGTAGGTTCGGTTTGCGTATTTAGGACAGGACCGGCGATGGATGGCTTGTCCTTCCTTTACGTTTTGGGCGACGCACTTCTGACGCAACTGGCCACTGATTATTGCTGATGCCTGTTCAAATATATGTTAGACAAATGCAACTGGCCACTGATTATTGTTTGGATAAGTTAGGCTTGCCGTCTTCAGCTCTCAAGCAGAGGCGATTAGAGGACTATTTCTTTAGGAACTTCTCGTCGCTAGCAAAACCAACACATTATTTTGGAACGTAAGATCTTAATCACAATGCTTAGAGAATGTCATGTAAATTAGTTCTTCTTTATTCATTCTGAATGGCATGCAACTTTCTCCATGGATTTTGGATATCGGAGATGAAATGGTGACGTTAGGGACTACATTAATAGTTAAATTGGCTTTATTAGTTCTCACTTCTCAGAGGGGAATTGGACTTAAAATGGATGAAATGTATTCCACCTCTGGTATAATAGTGTTTTTTGGGTAGTAACACTAGAATGGTTAGTAGATTTCTGGAACGATAAAAAGAATCTGGTTAGCTTACAGATAGTTTCTTATTACTTGTTTATTGTAGTTAAGAATGTAATAAATCAATCAAGTAATCATATTGTTGATTTGATTTGTTACATTTTTAGCTGTTGTCATATCTGAGGATCTATGATACTTACTAACATTTGGCTATCTACATTTAGGTTGTTGTGTGAAGTTCCCACTTTTTCACATGGATTCGACAGCGCAAGGTTTCCAACCCAGAACATTCTCCATCAAGCTGTGGCCGCCTAGTGATAGCACACGTCTGATGCTTGTAGAGAGGATGACCAAGAACCTGTCCACTGAGTCCATTTTTTCGAAGAAGTATGGCCTGTTGGACAACGAAGAGGCTCACGAGAATGCTAAAAGGATTGAAAAAGAGTGCTTTTCGTCCGCAGATGAGCACTTCAAGAAGGAGCCTGATGGTGATGGGAGTTCTGCTGTGCAGTTGTATGCGAAGGAAACTAGCAAGATGATGTTGGAAGTTCTGAAACGAGACCCGAGGGCAACTGCAGAACCAGAAGCACCTGCAGTTAATACACCTCATGAGCCTGCTGATACCGTATTTGACATATCTGGTGGCAAGCGTGCTTTCATCGAGGCGGATGAAGCAAAGGAATTGCTGAGTCCACTTACCAAACCAGGAAACTCTTATAAAAGGATCTGCTTTAGCAACAGGAGCTTTGGTATTGGTGCTGCCAATGTTGCTGGGCCAATTCTTGAGTCAATGAAAAATCAGCTCACAGAGGTAGATATCTCGGATTTTGTTGCTGGAAGGCCAGAGGACGAGGCTCTTGATGTGATGCGTGTATTCTCCAAAGCACTAGAGGGGTCTGTACTGAGATATCTGAATATCTCTGATAATGCTCTAGGTGAGAAGGGTGTAAGGGCATTCACAGGTCTTCTGAAATCACAGGAAAACCTGGAAGAACTCTATGTGATGAATGATGGTATATCAGAGGAAGCTGCAAAAGCTCTATCTGAGCTCATTCCTTCAACTGAGAAGCTTAAGGTTCTCCACTTCCACAACAATATGACTGGAGACGAAGGTGCTATATACATTGCTGGGATGGTTAAACGTTCTCCAAACATAGAGAGTTTCAGGTGCTCCGCTACAAGAATAGGATCTGATGGTGGAGTGGCATTGGCTGAGGCATTAGGGACTTGCACTCGTCTGACGAAGCTTGATCTCAGGGACAACCTATTTGGTGTTCATGCAGGGATTGCCCTCAGCAAAACCCTTCCAAAGCTTTCTTTTCTTGTTGAGCTTTATCTCAGTGATCTCAATCTTGAAAACAAGGGTGCAGTAGCAATTGTTAATGCCCTCAAGCAGTCAGCACCTCAGTTGGAGGTCCTTGAAATGGCTGGAAATGAAATAAACGCCAAAGCTGCCCCAGCTTTAGCAGAGTGCCTTACAGCAATGCAGTCACTCAAGAAGCTAACCTTGGCAGAAAATGAATTGAAGGATGATGGTGCTGTGATCATTGCGAAATCATTGGAGGATGGCCACACTGATCTGAAGGAGCTTGATGTGAGCACCAACATGCTGCAGAGAGTTGGAGCAAGGTGCTTTGCGCAAGCAATTACAAATAAGACTGGTTTTGTGAAGTTAAACATCAATTGCAATTTCATCTCCCACGAAGGCATCGACGAGGTGAAGAAAATCCTGAAGGATGGTAAAAACTCACTAGACGTGCTCGGCCCACTAGACGAGAACGATCCTGAGGGGGATCCTGATGAGGAAGAAGAGAGAGGATGCTGAGGACGACAATGATGAGCTGGATTCAAAGTTGCAGGATCTGAAGGTTGAGCAGGATGATTAACCATGCAAAGTACTCTTTATTCTGCTCCAAAGTTTCTGAATGTCCACCAGCTATGCTAATTGTACTCAAAACACCATGGCTCTATTATTTTGTACCTGAGTCAAGTAGCCCGGTTATGTAGCCTTGCGGTTTATTGGAACTAGAGTAGCCTCCACTGGAAGTCTGGAACATCTGGGTTGTCTTGGACCCTTGAAACATGAAACCCTGGTTTATTTTCTGTGGTACCTTCGATGCTTTATCAACAATAATCAGTGGTATTTTGGCATGTATGGTATATTTTTCTCTTCTTCTTTTTTTGTTGTTTTGTCAATCAACTTTTTTTTTTTAAGACTGGAAGATGTTATCTCTTTACTTGTCTATGAGCATGTTCGTTTCGTTTAGGACTAAAGTTTAGTTCAAAATTCTTGTTATTTAAAGGTATTAAATAAAGTGTAATTATAAAACCTTTTGCAGAAACCTGGGTTACTTTGCGAGACGAATCTAATGAGGGTAATTAAATTATGATTAAACAATGGCTACTGTAGCATCACTGTAGCAAAACATAGCTTAATTAAGCTTGTTAGATTCGTCTCGTAAATTAGCACCCATCTGTAAAAAGGTTTTGTAATTAGACTTTATTTAATACATTTTTTGGACTAAATTTTAGGACTTAAGTAAACGAACAGGCTCTATGTTTCTTGTGGTATCGAGCAGAAAACGTTTTCAGCTTTGCAAGCAACCTGCACTCAGCTAATTGTTTCAGACGGATCGGGGTCCTCTGAATTGAAAGAAGCTAATTCAGAGAGCTGTTTTCTGGCATTAGGCTATCCGCACCGGCACCAGCCACACGTCCCTGGAGGAACGTTTAGAGGAGAAACGAGCTGCACCGGCACTCTGTAAAGGTTCCTCTATCGAAGCGGGCAGCGCGGCTTCCTCTATTCCAAGCGAAGCAACGGAGTCCCTCTATACACGCCCGCGGGCCCCACTCGCGTGAGAGAGGAGAGCGCTGCCTCGCCGCGCGCCTGGGAGATAGTGAGCAGTGGCGGGCCCCACCGATTCAACAAACTAAAAAAAGTTTTAACTCACAAACCAAAAACCCAAATCAAATTCCGATTCCACCATTAAATTCGTTTCAATAAATCCTTCGAAACAAGATGTCACATGGATATATTTCGATAAAATTACAAGTAGACCTCATTGATGGTAGTTGGGGATGGTTGAATAAAATATTGAATAGTTGGGATAGAGGAAGGATATAGAGGAATGATTGGTGCAGAGGAAATTTGTATAGAGGAAAGAATCTCGATGACTAGGACAGAATATTCCTTTTAGAGTAAGGATATAGAGGAATATGAGTGCGGATAGCCTTAGCTTCCATCCAAACCGTTTGTGGTGAAAGGAAAGGCTGAGATTGAGACAGGATCCGGCAAGGAATATACCTTTCTCTCTCTCACGTTCTCTGTCTTCTATCTTTCTCTTTCGACGCCGACGCTGCAGAGAGTTCACATCCCCGACTGGTTGATTGAGAATGGATTTCGCCGGACTCCGGGTAGCCGACGGCGGAGGTGGTAAGTGCTGGCTGCGGTCAGGATCACACAGGCATCGAAGCTCGGACATCTCGCGTATGGCGGCCACTATGGCCGGCCAGGCGGCCACGAATTGCTTTCGTTGTGTTTATAAAAGCAAACCAAAAAAGCTGCCTCCCTTAACAGCACAAAATCCATGTGTCTTCCTCTCTCCGTGCTCTCTCTTCGTTACCAACTCCAACGAATTGATATCGGTCAGGATTTCCAACTAGAGGAGAGAGGCCTGCTGGTGAGCGTGCGTGCTCACTACCTCCGGCGAGCGTGCCACTGGGGCGTGGACGCGGCCTCCGGCAAGATCACGGGCAAGAGTCGCCAAGGCCTGCTGCTGGCATTTTGGTCCTTCCCTCGATGAGATCAAGAGGAGAGAGAGAAGTCGGGGAGGAAGATCGGGAGGAAGAGGAACGAGTGTCGGGGCCCTTGCGCTCTTAATTAATTGATGAAAAACTGTAACCTATCATAACTTTTTATCTGAATATAAACGGTCCAGATGTTGCCTAATACACACAAGTATCTCTCTGAATTGATTGAACCAATTCAGAGGACCCCGATCCGTTTCGGACGATACACGGCCGTCGTCAGCATCATTTACATACATCGATCCACCAAGTGGAGATGAAACACGTGTTGACCTGGTGCTGATGGGAAGGCACGAAGCAATTGGTGAGTTCCGCTGCACAAGCCATGGCGGTTCATCCACGTGGACGACGACCTCCTGCCTAAGTCAGAAGTCTTGCCTACCAGTAGTACAACTCCAAGCATCTACTCCTAGCTGAAGACTTGTCGATGTCCTTTCTGAGGCTGAACTGGATGACAAACGCGTCTCTGTGGGAGCCAGGCGGATCGATAGTGATGCCTGATGCAAAAATCTGGCCTCTAGTTCAATCGAAACTGCACTTGCTTTTGCTTATGTGCACGTAGTAATGCCTAATAATTTCTCTCAACCATACCCAGAATCTCCTATGTGCGATACTAGCAATTTTCTATTCAAATTTTTTGTGCTGTATTTCCTGATTCGGATTCAGACGTGCTGTTGCGGGCTGGATTTGTACCCCCGGCGCGTCGTGCCTTCGCCAGGGGGAAATGGGCGTGGCCCAGCCCCGTGGTTTCGTCCCGGTTTCCTACGAGTCGCGCTCGCGCGCCAGCGAGGCGGGCCTGGCCTGGCCTGGCCTGCACGACTCGTCCGCGCCCACGGCCAACAGGGCCAAGGACGCAGGCACGCCGCGTTCTCTTCGCTTCTCTCCCGGTGGAACCCATTCCGGCGGGCGGGCGTCCGTCAACGCGCAGTCGGCTCGACTTTCCCGCCGCGACAGCGACGGCACTGAACAGTAGTCGTCGCAGGAGTTGGTTGTTTGCTTGCTCGTCCCGCTGCGCTCGTCTGTCTACGTGTGTGTAGTCCCCAACGCAAGCACAAACCCACCGCGTCTCCATCTGCTGCCGAACCTAGCAAATCCCATCCGCCGCCTGACCTGGCCAAGCTAGCTCTCTCAATTAGCGGGCGCTTTGCTTCCATCCCTCCACAAATTCCCCTCCCCGCACGCGCGCGCACACAGCCTCACCAAACCCCGCCCGCTTCCCTCGTCGCCGGCCTCAAGCCGGCGCCCGCACCCCGCGCGGCACGGCCGGATCGGCCTCTTCCTCGCAGGGCAACGTCGAGTCGACACGCCGCGCCGCCTGGGCCGAGCGGCGCCCCCCACCCTCCATGAAGCCCCGGGCGCTCCTGGAGCGCCTGTCCCGTCCCTTCTCCTCGTCCTCCTCCCGCCGCGACGGCGGCCGGCGGCGGGAGGAGCAGGAGGAGGCGGACCTGGAGGCGATCGCGGCGCGGGAGCAGAAGGCGTTCCGGTACGAGACGCTGGAGGCGGCGACGGGCCGGTTCGCGGAGAAGAACCAGCTGGGCCGCGGCGGGTTCGGGCCCGTGTACCGCGGCCGCCTGCAGGACGGCCGCGAGGTGGCCGTCAAGCTGCTCGGCGCCGGGTCGCGGCAGGGCACCAAGGAGTTCCGGAACGAGGCCACGCTGCTGTCGCGGGTGCAGCACCGCAACGTCGTCAACCTCATCGGCTACTGCTCGCGCGGCGCCGACGACAAGCTGCTCGTCTACGAGTACGTCCCCAACGAGAGCCTCGACAAGATCCTCTTCTCCTCCTCCTCCGCCCACGGCCGACGTGAGTTCCCCCCTTCTCTTACCATTGCTTAATTTCCCATCCACCATGAGTTGGTCGACTACGCCAATTTCCAGCGATTGAGCTATGGATTGCTTAATTGCGAGCTCGTAGATTACTACAGATTTATCGGGTTACAGAGAGATTGACTGGGGCAGAGATTAGAGGCGCCCGATTCGTATGGTTGGTGGGGATATTTTCGTAGCACGGCATACCAATCAATGCGTTCGTTGGAAACAAAGTCGCTGTACTGTTGTTCCCTGCAGCTCGGGCTGGCTTCTTCCGTTGGTTAATTGGAATACTAGCGAATACCACAGTGAATTTGTGATCGGTGAGATGATGCGCGAGCGTGCATGGATGCCGACCATCCGTCGTCTCGTCGCTCGCTTGCGTGAGCGAGCGTTCAACCTGCCGGTAGCCTCTAGGAATAACACGCACTAGGGAAATGGCAATTCGTCGTGCTCAGGCCAGGAGCAATCCGTAAAACAGTCAACAATGCACGCACGTGTCGCCCCTAGTTCAAACTTCACTAGATTGGGTGCGTTGGTTCGATGAATGTGTCGCCGTACGCGCGTGCATTCATCTCGTGTGAAAGAGGCAACGAGACAAGGCAGTACTAGTAGCATACCCGCACCAGCAAGCTTCTGTTGACTGAACGTCCGGCGGCCGGACCCCAATGTATCTGTGTAGTAGTTGTGTACCCTGACCCTGGCGCCTGGCCTGGCAGCCTGGCACCGCTCATTTCCTTCGGTTGACTGAAGTCAACTGCTGTTGCTAGGACGCGTTGTTATTATTCGGCGTGTTCGGCAGGAGGTTTTGCAGCAGCAGCTGCAGCAGCTACAGTATTTTGCAATTATTTTTTTGCAGCAGCTACAGTATTTTCAGCAGCAGCTACAGTGTTCGCAGTTATTTTTCTGCAGCTGCAGCCGCGGCGAACAGGCTGATTGTCACCCTCTCGCTCTCGGAAGCACGGCTGACAGCCGCTGTGGGTTCCTCATCCGCGTTACCCGAGTCCACACAGTGAAACAGATTTCTGCTCGGTTGGTCAGGGTATAACTCAACGAACCCCATCAACCGTATTCATGAGCCTTCGCTGGAACAGGTCCAGCAGCAACATGAACCGGTCATCTCTCCGCACGGTCAGCACGGGCACTGTTGTGTATATAGTATTTCGCGAAGTGGACATGTTTTGGTTGCCGCAGCCTCCAACAAAGTATAGTGTTCTTTTCGAAAAAGAAAAGTATAGGGGTCGCTTCCGCCAAGCAATCCCTGTCTGTCACCTTATGATTCCACATTTTGATCTGAGCCTGACTACCTCGCAAACCTGTTCACACTTCGGAGTGATCTTCCCCTTCGTCGCTTCGCTTCGCGGCTTCTCTGCCTTGCTCTTTTCTGGAAGCTTCCGCGGTGCTTGTTGCTCTAGTCTTGGATCATCCGAGCGCGGTCGTGGCCGCGGCACTACTGACTAGAGCAAGTTGTGCCAGAATGACAACGACGGGATGCCCAGTTGAAAAAGCACGCACGCGCGCCCTCTTGCGTTGCTAAGCGATTCAAAAGTTTGTTTATTTATAGGCAAAGGGAACCTTGTGCTGTCTTGACCGGGTCATTTTCTTTGACTGGATGACGCAGCCAGTTTGTCACTGTGTGTGCCCACTGGATCATTTGGGCCACGTTGTTCCGTGGTTAGATTGCTTGATTACGCCACCTGTGACGTGCTTGACTCGTCGTTGCCTGGGTGCACTCGCTCCCTCACCGGAACGCGCTTCTTCGTGTTTTCCCTTTCCTTTGCTCTGGCCCATGAGGCGACGGCAGGCACTTACCGGTCAGTTTGGTTCTTTTGCCACTGCTTGCTTTGCCGAGCTGGGCAAGAAATCAGGCATTTGGTTGTTTTGCCTGTTACCTTGGAGCTTGCGACGTCAAGCATTTTGCTTGCCAGATAGAGCTAGCCAGAACTGCTCTCTGTCCCTGGCAAGGCTAGCTTTGCCGAGCAAGTGGAGGCAAGCTAGGCCAGCAAAAGAACCAAACTGACCCTACGTCTCCGTCTGACCCGACGTGGCGTCATGAGAATCGAGAGACGAGGCAGTGCCGTCGCCTTCGCCGTTGCTGTGATGCTGTTGTGGATCGTAGGTCAGTACCTGGCAGAAGACGACGACCGAGCTTCGTTTTTCCATCGGAACTTGCTTTGTCAGCGAGTCTAGGATACACCGTACAAGTAACGAGTTCTTTGCGGATGATCGTACTAGTTGCCTTGACTAGGATTTTCGTCGCGTCTTTTCCAGAGGAACATGAAACCTTTTGCAGCGCAAAATACATTGTTCTGGGCTTTGTTGGACCCCCAAAATGTTATAGGTGGTAGCCTGGGCAGGGGGGGATGGAGCCAAATAGGCCAAGATGCACTTCAGCCCGTGGTTAGTTCAACACGGGCTGAATGGGCTTCGTGAGCTGTGATGGCCCAATCAAGTCCTCGCGCCGTCGCGCGCCATCGGAGAGAAGACTCTGTTTGTGTTAACTTGCGCTATTGCGATTTCTTGTTCTTGCATTCTGAGACAAACGAAGTTTGATTTTAAATTTTGCATTCCTTCGGGTGCTAACTTTCTGTGCAAAAATTGTCCAGGCGGCGGCAACAGCGACGGGGACGTGTCGCGGCGCGCGGAGCTGACGTGGCCGCGGCGGCACGAGGTGGTGGTGGGCGTGGCGCGCGGGCTGCTGTACCTCCACGAGGACGCGCACACGCCCATCATCCACCGCGACATCAAGGCCAGCAACATCCTCCTGGACGACCGCTGGGTGGCCAAGATCGCCGACTTCGGCATGGCCAGGCTCTTCCCGGAGGCCGGCGACGGCCGCTCGCGCGTCCACACCCGCGTCGCCGGCACCAACGGCTACATGGCGCCCGAGTACCTCATGCACGGCGACCTCTCCACCAAGGCCGATGTCTTCAGCTTCGGCGTCGTCGTCCTCGAGATCGTCTCCGGCCGTAAGAACTCGTCCTTCGAGCCGCCGCCCGACTCCGAGGCCGACAGCCTCCTCGAATACGTACGTAGTATGTGCGATGCCAATGCATTTGAAGCCTGCTCTTATTGCTCGTGCGAACTCTCCTCAACGGTTAACTGACATACATGCTGTGCAGGCGTGGAGACTGTACAAGAAGGGCCGGAGCATGGAGCTGCTTGACCCGGCCGCGAAGTCGACGGCGGTGCCGGAGCAGGTGGAGCTGTGCGTGCGCATAGGGCTGCTGTGCGTGCAGGCCGACCCGCGGCTGCGTCCGGACATGAAGCGCGTTGTGATCATCCTGTCCAAGAAGCAGAGCACGCTCGAGGAGCCGACGCGGCCCGGGGTGCCGGGGTCGCGGTACCGGCGGAGGCCCCACGGCCTGCGCAGCTCGCATTACTCCGTCGGGTCGTCGTCCGGCACCAGCTCGCCGTCGACGTCGGCGACGTCGCACGCGTCGGCCTCGGCGTCGAACGCCATGACGACGTCCAGCACGCACACCATGAGGAGCCAAGGCTTGCCGTCGCACCGAGAAGAGCCGGAGTAGAAAGTAGCAGCAAGGGCGAGCCCATCTGTAAATTTGCCTATTCTTTTCCTCTCTTCAGTTTAAGTTTTGTTGCAGGATTGTAGAGTAGATATAGTGGCATTAGGTCGCGATGAACGAACCTATGATCGGTCCATTTGTGGTAGGCTGACAGGAGCTGTGTACAGGAAATGAGAGTGATCAATTCAATGGTTTTTTTTTCCTTGACAAGTTCTCACTGACATAGCACCCTCAGTTTTGTTCTTCTGAAGCAGTACTTTTTGTTGATCTCCTAAATTAACGTGTCACGAACGCAAGCAGATGAAAGAGCACACTTGTTGGGATGGAGTAATCATGCATGCGGATATAATTTTTGATAATCTTGGGAGTCTTTCACGTAAATTTGGAGCATTGAGGGCCTTTTGATTGAGCTCTCCAAGTGCTGCTTATAGCAGCACGGTAGACTGGAGCGGAGAGACCCAAAAAAAAAAAAACACCACAGTTCCACTGGCGTAATCATGCGGATATAATCCGAAGTGATCAATTCAATGAGCCTTATTTATATGAATCGTCTTTGGTTTGCCTAGACCATTGGATGGTCATCAAAATAAACGATTATATTAACATGGTAATTCATGGCTCTTTATACATATTGCTTTGAAATCTATACGTAGACCAAACTACTACTTTTGAATTTAGCTATTTCTATACTTGGTACGGTCTTTTGGTGCCAAACTACTATTTGTTTTTCAATTTTATATTATATTCCAAATTTAGCTATTTTGGGGAACATATTTTATATGGATATTTTATTTAGGTATTTTAGTTTTATAAAAACTATTTATATGGTTTTTTCAATGCTCTATTTTTATTTTATTTTAATCCTAATTTATCTATTTTTAGATGTATTTCATATGGACTATATTTTGCTTCCTAATATGTATTGGAATCAAGCTGTTATTTTTATTATGTTTTATTACGAATTTAGCTAATTTTAGCCAAGTATAGTATTTTTCCCTTCAAACTTTTAGCTATTAACTAATTATTATATACATACTTTTTATTTTGGTATTTGTTGTACATGTTGAATGAAGATCGAAATATTATTTATTTTATTCTGAATTTAATCATATATTAGTTATATCCGTTATGGACTCTTTATTTTGGTGTTAGTCCTTCGGACTCAAATTATTTGTCTTTATTTTTAACTAGCATTTTGCCCGTGCGTTGCTACGGGTTATAAAACAAATAATTTTAGTAGTGTACAAAGTAATAAATACATTAAAAATATTGTATAGTATTTGCTTCTAATTTTGACCTCTAACATATTTTACTATAAGAATTCAATAGTTGAAAAAAAAAACCATGTGATTTGAACTTAAGCAATACACGCTACCCTAGAGCACATGTGGGACTGTGAGTAAAGGCGATTTTGTAGCTATAAGAGATAGCAATGCGATCTCAATTTGATTTAACATGAACTGAAACTGCAGAGGTCTGAAATCTGAAATCCAATGGTGAAATTTTAGGCTGACGACTCACTTTAATTACATAATAAAGCACTAATATGTCAGACTGAACCTACTCATTGCCTGAATGCCTGTCAAATATAACACCTGAACTATGGGGTCACGTGTGACAGGTTCTACAGTACTACACCTATGCACAAGGAACTGCAGGTAACACACCAAAGCCAAATTTGGATGCGGATTATAACACTGAAAATTTGCTCATAGATTCACACTAATAACAAGAGAGGACAAACTTAGATGTCGATTATATTCAGAAATTTGGCGTGCCTTCCCCTAGCTGTTGTTAACTTGCTATGTGCCAAAGCCGAACATGCGCCAAGTCACAAGGTGATCAAGCCGCACAAGTGCAAATATATTTAGGAGTACATCATCGATTTACTGCCGTGTAGTGCGACACACCATGCTAATCATGGCTTTGTGCTGGCTGAAAATTTCTTCGCAACCAAGCAGTTTTGTAGTCGGAAAATAGAGTCTACATGATGTATATCGCAGCAACGTTGACAGCAGGCTACCTGTTTACAGATCAAATCATTATCAAATGATGAGCAATAACCTAAAGCTCCACGTGTTCGGCAGGAGGTTTTGCAGCAGCAGCTACAGTATTTTGCAATTATTTTTCTGCAGCAGCTACAGTGTTTTCAGCAGCAGCTACAGTGTTCGCAGTTATTTTTCTGCAGCTGCAGCCGCAGCTGCAGCGCAGCGAACAGGCTGAGCTAATGCATGCAACTATGTTATTTGATTTATCAATAGTGAAAAAAACTATCTAATTCCTCAATGGGATTGAGCAAACATGTTTCCTAGAAAGAATTACTCCAAGAGACAACTTATAGAGACGCACCAGCCAAAGATCGTGAAAGCTTACACGGTGAGCAGAGCTGTTTCTATTTGTCCCCCAAACAATGCTAGATTAGCAATCCAAATGAAGCGACAATTCAACGTCCAAGCCTTACAAAACTGGACAATTCATCAGTGCTGTATATATAGTGGACTCCACATCATTTCGTCCTCTAGTTATTGTATAGACTATAAGTTATGATCTTTGCTTTGCATCCATCGTTAATAAGTTTGCCCACTGCTGATCCTGCTGAATCTACAGAGAAATTGGCAGATGGGAGTCAATAACAGAGGCAAAGCTTTCGTGAAAAAAGAAAAAGACCTCTTGAGAGGCATCAAGGATGCCCGCGACACCAGCGATGGCAGAGAAGGAAACTCAGATGAATATGAGCATGCCAAGATCAATCCGGACTATAAGTCCAGGGCGGCGACGACAACGCAGGTCCTGAGAGCGGCATGCATGTACGCCTAGGTGAGGATCTTGATGGCGACGGCGCTTACAATGACCTCCTGGATGCCCGCGCCCACGACCATGGCGACCTCAGCCGTGAGCCTGAGCGAGCGGTGCGCCAGTCAGGGTACTCGTTGCCGCAGAGCTCGGCGAGGCGCGACCGTAGCGGACAGGGTCGAGGACGACGCCGGCAACCTTCCGCGATGCCTTCATCAGATCATGATCAATTGCCGATCATGTGGAGGAGCTCACGTGCAGTACGGAAAGACGATGCAAAGAAGGAAATAATTATGTCTGGTGGGAAAGAAGGAACCGTCGTCGTGCAACGGAGCCAGAGGGACCAAAGAGACGCGGACTCGAACGCCTAATCGATTACATTACGGAAACAGAGGCAAACTCGAAGGCAGGCAGAGGGACGAAAAAAGAGTCTGACGACCACGCTGAGGCAGACTCACGGTGGCAGACTACTAAGATCGTGTGGCTTAGCGCTGCACAGGGCAACATCATACGGTTCAAGGGAGGCAGACCTAGAACTGGCAAACATGTTACGTATTACAAACTTATTAGTATTAGATTTTGAATATATCTATTTATGAATCGTATTTGGATTATTTCTTACCATTAGATCTGTATAAAATCCAACTCTCCGTATCAGTCTCTTATTTTTTTTCCTACTAACATGAAATTTTCTCGACCCTCTCGCGGCGTGAACAACTATATAACATAGGCAGCGTGAACATTACTTGAGGAAAAGCAAATTCCGCATGTACATGCGGCCACATGAGTTATCTCAGCTGTTCATTCCTCTCACGAGCAAGGTTTTCAAAACCGCCAGAAACCGGTCGGTTTTCGCGAAAACCGGACTTACCGGTCCGGTCCGGTAAGTCCGGTTTACCGATTTTCGAATTTGAAATTTGAAATTTTTTGAAAATTTGAAAAAATTTGAAACAAAAAATATGTAAAAAAACTAGAAGGAATTTGGAGAATATTGGTGGAAACCAATCTCAAAGAATCGTTCATGCAAAAATCATGCAAAAAAATCCAACATTTTAAGCCATTTTTTGTTGATTTTCAATTCTGCGTACAAAATCGAGCAAACCGACCGGTTACCGACAGAAACCGGTCGGTAACCGGTCAAAACCGATCGGTTTCGTCGGTTTCCAATTCGAAAATTCAAATTTGAATTTTTCGTCGATTTTCGGTCGGTTACCGCGAAAATCGCCCAAACCGGGGTTCTCGGCGTCCGGCGGTTTCCTCGGTTCCAACGATATTGCTAACCTTGCTCACGAGATATCCATCCAACCATTGAATTATTCTTTTTTGAGGAAGCTCCACTGAATTATTCTCACCTACCAATGATTCTTCCATCCGCCCATGATTCATCTCACCATTGATTTGAAGATGAAGGGGTTGAGATAGACAATGTGGTGACATGTATATGAGAAATTAAAATGCATGTTCCATCAGGGAACAATCCTGCAGGCCTTCATCTTGTCGATCCAAGTGTTGAAGGACTTGCTGTGTTCCGGAAGCCGAGGAAGCCGTGCTCCTTGCTCTTGTTCATGCTGTCCAGGAGCTCCCACTTGGCCAAGAACAATCCATCAACGAACCACCAGTTGGCCACCTCGTGGAGCTGCGTGGGCACCAGCTGGTTCTCCTCCACGATCTCTGCCCACACGGCGGCCTTCCGGGGCATGGCAAGCGCGAGGCTGACTCGCTTCTTCTCCCCTTCGTAACCAACCCAGTCGAGGCCGAATCGGTCGGCGAGGATCGGCCACAGCTGCTCCCACCTGAAGATGTCGCCGTTGCTGCAGTTGAACGCCTGGTTCTTGGCCATGGGGTCGACGGCCGCCCAGATCTGCTGCTCGGCGACGAGGTCGGCATCGGAGGCGGCGCTGAATCCCTCCCACGCGCCTTGAGAGCCCGGCCACCGCAGCGGGACGCCCTCCTTGCGGCAGATGGCGCGTACACGCAGAGGCTGCACACGATGTTCATGGCGCTCCGGGGCGAGAAGCCGAGGATGAGGTTGGGGCGGTGCACCGACCAGGTGATGCTGCCGGCGCGCTGGGTCTGGGAGACGGCGTCGAAGAGGACGTCCTCCTGGTCGTAGTAGAAGTTGCCCCAGGCGAGCCGCGGCATGTCCTCGGTGTAGGGCGGTCGTCTCCGGCTCATGAGGCCTCCGCCGCCGCCGACGGCGATGCCGTGGAGGATGCCGCCGACGATGCGGCGGGCGGCGATCGCCTCCGGCGGGCCGGTGTAGTGCTTGGTCCCGGTCTGGAGGCAGACGTGCGCGAGCGCGGGGCAGTTGGGGACGACCAGCGAGAGGACGTTGCGGAGCATGGCGGGGGTTGGCCCCGCGGTTCCACGCCTCGATCAACATGTGCGGCGGGGACAGCGCGGCGTAGAAGACGTGGGTGATGTCGGTGAGCGGCGCGAGCGCCTCCACGACGGCGGAGGAGTCGGCGAGGTCGGCCTGGAGGTGCGTGACGGCGCGGGCTGCCAGCGCGGGGTCGGCGGCGGCGGAGGCCAAGGGCGGGGGCGGCCTGCGGGAGAGCGCGTACACCTTCCACGGCCCGCCGGGCGTGTCCGGGAGCGGGAGGATGCCGACGAGGGAGCTCCCCACTATGCCGGTGCCGCCGACCACGAGCGCGAGGCCCCCCCCCCCCCCCCCCCCCCCCCCCCGGTCGGCGGCTTCTTCGTCCTCATGCGCCAGCGGCTGGGCCGCGCCGCCGATCGCGCGCCTCCACCACCAGCTCATCGTGCTCGATCGTACGTCGCGGCCGGCCGGCCTGGAAATTGAACACAACTTCACCAGCTACACCGCGCGGCTGCCTGCGAATAGACAAACACTAGGCATAATTTGTAATGGCCTGAATCCAATTAATTAACTCTTAAAGGCAGGTACAACGCTACACGTAGGCAGTCATATAGGATTTTTGATGAGATAGAAGAGAGAGATGAAGGAAAAAAAAAAAGAGACGGTTGTTTCACGAGGCAACCAACTCAAACGCTAGAATTTAGGAGTATGAGACGGTTTACACACCATTGTACGAGTGTCATGCAACTTATAAACATTTATTTTCTCATCCATAAATTAAGGGAAGATGCAATTACTACGAGACAACTAAAACGATCATCTATTGTATGTATGGTCTCATAAATCCTTTTATGATTACATGTCATGAATAAGACCGCCTATCAGACAGCACCTTTGTACATGCCCTAAGGCATGAGAGCATGGATCACGAGCTGATATAAACTGCTATAAGGGTGGTTATACGTTGGGTAGTTATTGAATCGCTATATTTAATGCACTGATCGAGTTGCTTAAACGACCGGTCTCTCTCTTGATATACTCAATGATTGCATTATCTCTATATCAGCCGTACGTCTCCTATATGATCTTCTTTCCTCATCATCCTGATCCTACCTGCTCCTTCGCTTCATGCATGTATGTGTTGGATATATGATCCGAATTTCTAACGTGTGTCTTGTGGGGACGTGTGGAGGGTCCGCGGTTCGGGTTATGTAATTAGCGGATTTGTTTCCGTATACGACTGCAATCAGTTTATTCCACTCTGTATAAACATTTTGTAAGCTGCACGGAAAGAGCAAGATGCTATTTGTATTCCTTGCATTTTGTAACTCTTCTCATCTAATGAAGATAGTCGATCAGCATCTGTAGTTTTTTTTCTGCAAAGATTTTTCACGTAAAAATCATGTCTCGTGTTCGATCTTGTTTCCGTATTAACAGAATTGTAACGAATCTCAAAGCATGCAAGAAAACAAACATCCTAAATCAAGAAATACAAGAAGAAAAGTGAAATGATAGATTTTTCATAATTAGTCAACCCATGGTGAAATTAATGACTTATATTACTTTTCTATTTTTCACCAGTATTCTTATAAGTAATGAGCTTATATCCGTGTTCTTTTTTCTTTTGCTACATACTCCACTTAGTATTTGTACTATAGAATACCCGGCGGAGGGGGGGGGGGGGGGGGTGGATCGCGCAAATACGCAGGACAAAGCAACGCAAGCAAGCAGTAGCGTAGCGGCAACAACCTATCGCACATAGGAACAAACAGCCTTTGCTCTCAAATAAAATAATATAAAAGAAAGTTATATTGCGATGGCAGGCTATGCGGACAATGAGCTTGATGACAGGCAAGCCGAATAACTATATATTAGGATGGAAGTTAGCGGAGTGACGAGACGAGCATGCGAGCTTGAAAACAAGCAATGTCGATGACCAAATAATAGCATGACAAACAAACGAGGGTGCGAAGGAGACATCATGTGGTGGTGGCAGCGCATAGCCGAGAGTAATTAGAAGCAAGCAAGGATAGGCTTGGACAAGAGGGTGACGAGAAAGCGATCCGAACAACAAGATGGCTAGCCTAGCAGTAAGAAGCTAGGTGAGGGTGGCTGAATGAGATGGTGCGTCATGGTTGTAAACCTTGCACGAGGAGGCGACGAGTATGCGAGACGGATAACGAGCATAAAGACCAGTCAAGCAACGCGAGGAACAAGTGAGCCGAAAATCAAACCAAGGCTAGAACCAATGAGCGTTGTGATGAGCAGGCGAGGGACGCCACCGTGGGAGAGTATATTCAAGTTTATTGCAAAATATCACTGAATACTTACATATAAGTCTATAAATTGTATATTACGAAAACAATCAACTACTTGCGTGGGCCGCCATACTTAGTTATTACAAACTAAAGAACCCTGAAGAGCTCAAACTCACAAAGCAACACTGATGAATCTCAAACTCACAAAGCAACACTAGATAAATCTCAAACTCAGAAAGCAAAACTAGATAAACACACACTATGACTCCAGAATATGATGTGCTATATCACGCGTGCGAAAGCGAGCACACGACATGCGGCAGCCGCATCTCCTCCATCAGCTCCCGGGCGCGCTCTCCCGCTGGCCGTTGCAGCCGGCCGAACAGCTCGTCCCCCAGCGCCTTCCCTAGGTGCGCGTCCACGAGCGCGCCGACGAGCGAACGAACGTTGTTGGCCACGGTGCGACCCACGGCGGCAGGGTCGTCGGGGCGGTCCACGACCGGAGCGCTCCCCGTCACCGTCTCGAGCCGGTCGATCTTGAACGTGCCGTCCGCGGCCACCACCTCCCGGAACTCCTCCATGGTCGGAGCGTACACGGGCACGTTGAAGGTGTCCATCTTCTCTCTGTCCACGAGCCCCTGAATTTTTTGACAATCAGAATGTGCCGACGACATTTTATATATGCGCACGTCACGCGTATGCTCACCTCACGGACGAGGTCAGCCCAAGAGTCCTCCAACAGCGTCCCGAACAGAAGCTTCACGCGGCCTTGGTCGGTCGGATCGGCGGACGACGGCCGGCCGAGGCAGACGAGGAACACGACGCCCCCAGGCTTCAGCTCGGCGGCGCGGCAGCGCAGGAAGCGTGCCAGGTCAGACTGGAACTGCCGCTTGTACGCCAAGCCCGTCGCCACCGACGCGCCGTGCACGAACACTCTGCCCGTGTTGTACGCCGCGGACCTCTCGTCCACCGTGTTTGACGGTATTTTGTACAAGTTTTCTCAGTATTAATCAGTATGTGAGCTCATACGTGTGCCACTCAAATTGCATAGAAAGAGCAAGGAAACTCTGGGCGTGCAGCATGCCCGTGCGCATGGCAATGGAGCTATAGCAACCATTCCTGTACGCGTGCCCGTTGAAGCTAGCTACCACATACGGAATACGTATTTGTATACGGGCTATCTTCCGGGCCGATGTTCGATGTTGGCCCACCACCCAGCCTGTGGAATGTTCCACCCGCTACGTGATAAGCATTATCCCTTCCGCAAGACGAGGCTGCAACAGAATTGCTGAACTTCCGCAGGATATCTCTCGCAAGCAGAACGGCACGGTGGCGGCGCCTGCAAGGCATATCCCATCCCGTCCCTTGACCTAGTTAGTGCCTATAAAAGGCCATCTACTCCACCGTGCACACGGGGGGGCGGGAACCATTCTCTCCCACACGTAAACATGCATCCAATCGTGCTGGCGAAGAGAAGGCCTTAGGCGGCCACGATGTAGTGGCGCCGTCTTCCAAAGGAGATGAGCATGAAGATCTCAACGGCAGCCATAACATCACGGCTCCATCCATGCCACAGTGCTGGGGTCACGATCAGTGATCCACGTATCCCATCTGCAATCTATAAACACAAATCCTATTTATGAATTCCCTGTTGCATGCTTGATTATTGCCGCACTATTATCATATACCTGTCTACTTTCTCTCTTTCTTGTATCTAGCGTGCAGTAAAAGGAAGGCCAAGAAGAATACGCAAGCCGCCGGGACGCATGCCATCGAGGTGTAGCGGCGAGGCTGCCTGCCAGCCGCCGAGCACTCCTGACGGTGCGGCCGGGGAGGAGAAGCCCCTGCTGCAACGACGTACGCACCACCTCCATCTGCAACAAGCAGGCCTCCAAGATCTTGCCGATGAGGAGAGAAAAGGAGAATACGGCGGCCGCGACACCATCGCGCCCACAACTATCCGAACAAGACCGATCGACGTCCTGACGGCCACGACGTCATGTCGCTCACCAAGACAAAGACCAGATTGACGTCCCCTGCGGCCATGACGCATTGGAGCTGCCTTCTACCTTGACGATCGAGATCGACACCACGGCGCCACCAAGTTCAAGACCAGAACGAAGCCCGGCGGCCACCATGTATGTGCGCCACCTCCACCTGGCGAGAAGAACCACGCTCGGCGGCCACGATGCAGCGGCGCCGCCTCCATCCCGAAGGCCAGGAATACAAGGAGACGACGATCTTACCGACAAGGAGGGAGGAAAGAACACCAGCGTCTGGCCGGCCGCGACGAAAGGCCAGGGAGATGAATATGAAGCCGACGTCTTCACGCGGCATGCATTGCGTGCCATCAGAAGATACACACAAGGAAGGAAGTGGCAAGATCAAGATAGTGATTCATGTCTCTCCAATTATAATATAATAATGAATCAAAGGACGGTGCGCATGGCCGCATGTCCTGTTGCTTGTTCCCTCAAGATGATCTTATTACTACGAATTTAATCTACTATCTCTTTCGCTTTCTCTCTCTTTGTCTATTAGTATCTCACATGCAGTGCCGACGTCAAGATCGCCGTGAAGGACATTCACGACAAGAGTCCGAGCAGCACGGACGACACGTGACCAGATCCCGTGATGTAACTATGTCAGCTCGGCTTGCTGCAACCAGTTACAGAGGCACTGACGGAGCACGCCCGCGCGTTGTCCGGAGAAGTGCTCTACTGCCAGGACCTGTCCACTCCGTCGAGGATCTACTGCCGAGGTCATCGCCAAAGGCTAGGCTCACGTCTGCGCCGAGTGAACGCAGCACCGCCGTCCACCTCGAGCAGCAGCACGTCGCCCTGCTGTTCGTCCACATCAACCTTACGACCCGACGGAGAAACGTTGTTCGGAACAAGAAGGCCGATACGCGAGGACCGGAAGGCAATGAACCTGCCCATCACCAGCCTGCTTGCTGCCGAGGACGCCATCGACGTCCTGAACCGCAAGGATGTCCTTACAGCCAAGGCTCCTTATGAAGATCACCATCAACCCCGTGGCCCGACCGGCCGCGGCCACTCGGAGGCGCCAGCGGCGTTCGCCACCATGCCGCTCGTGAAGAAGCGCTCCGGCCGGGGTTCGTCAAGGCAATGACAAACTTGCCAGAACGGGACGGCGCTGCCAAGATGCATGGTGTCCATGCCAGAGCCCGTGGGAGCCGTCCGTCCAGATACTTAGGCAGCCGCGCCATCGGTGCCAAGTTCCCTGCTGTGCTCATTAACACACGGTCCATTCCACGCCGCCGCCAGAGAGGTCGAAGTGCGCATCGACATCAGGCTCTACCGTCCACATCAAGCAGCACATCAACGTCGCCGGGGATCCGTCGTCGGCCAGAACGCCGTCATCGAGGCGGACTCATCGAGAACGCGAGGAAGACGACGATGTGTCCACGCTGGCACCCATGGGAGCCGTCCATTTGTATGCCCAGGCAGTCCGGTCCCTGACACCACCATCGGTACGACGCTACCAAAGGCCGGCAGCGATGCCAGACACGGAGCCGCAGATGAGGACGATGACGTTGCCGTCTCGCCGCCATCACCTACAACAACGCCAGCCGCCGATGCTGAGGACGACGCCGACGTGAAGCCGTCCAAGACACTACCGAGATCATCAAGTACAAGATGATGCGGCCGCCTGGACGAAGCCTCCGCCTGCACCGAGGAGTTGCCATGGCCTACGCTGAGACGCTGTGGAAGCCGACATCACCAAGATCATCTAGAGACGTCGCACGCCTCCAGGCTGCCGTCAGTCACTCACGGAATCCAACCTGAACATAATGTGAACCCCATGAAGAATACAACCCTATACAAGTGCGCACAGCCATACGTGCGTGTGCATTTGTGTGGCCACTGCTACATGAAGACATAAGCCAAGTGTGGAGGCGCCCCTGGATGACGTTCCCAGCCGGCGCACACTTCCTCGACATCCTACTCTGCTACTCACTTCGACGACCCAGCTGAGTCGTCGCATCGGACAAGCCAAGCGAACACCGTGCATGTTCCCCTGCTACTACTACTACAACCACTACATCGAGTCGTACGTGACCGACGAGGCCAGACGACGAGGGCGGGTGCAGCCGACGCTAAGGCTGCACTATCAACGGCTCATGGACCGACAAGGCCATGGATGACGCCGACGCCAACACCTACATCACCATCAACACACATGCACGGAGAACTCGAAGCGAAGACTGAAGACGACGACCATGCAGCTTAATCGGAGGTGTTCTACGAGTACGACTCGTGGATGTAATTAACTAGGAGCTTTCCGAGGCCCTAGGAACCAAGAAGACCACATCGCCCAAGTCAGATCGCCGCCAGCAGGTTACGGAGCGCACACCTCAGGAAACTGTATTTGTATTATCAAATATGAATAAAGTTGTGTTTCCCTCTCCTTTGTTTATTTTGTGTACTGAGGTACACTGGCACGCCCGCAATTTTCTTTTACATTCTCTAGGACAGTGTTAGGGAGAAATCCACCTTTAGCATGTGATTTTTCTTCCTAAACACACCGCTTCCCTCGGGACCTGAGAGAGCCAGTGCAGCGAGAAGGTAGAGGTGAACGCGTCGACGAACCTCTCCGGGAACAGGCGTTCGTGGAAGGACCCTGGCACGCCGGCGCCGAAGTACCCAGCGCCCGCGGCGGCGGACTTGGAACGATCCGGGAGGAGGTGGAACAGGGTGTTGAAGTCGTTGCTCCGCAGGTCGGAGAAGTAGAAGCAGAATTCCGGAGCGGCGTGGCCACGGGAGACGTACAGCTGGGTCATGTGCTGCACGATGACATCGGCGACAAAGACCGTGTTCTGCCCGCACGAGCAACCAAGGTCGGCCGCAGTCATGAGCTTCTCCGGCCGCGGGGGGAAGCGGATCCGGTCCAGTGTCTCCTTGAGGACGTGGACCACCATTTGGAGGTTCCGTGACTGCACACCGAAACACGAACCAACAACTCCATGAATCAAAGAGAATTCTATAAAACGACGAACTGTCATCTGAATCAACAACTTCAGTTGGCGGATCGATATTGACCACAACTAACGCACACCGCACTGCCCAAGGCTACAAGTATATATGATTTTGAGGTACCTGAACCTGGCTGTTGTTGATGTAACTGGTCTCCCCGTGTCCGCCCTCCATGCACAAGACATTCTTCACGTCCTCTTGTTGAGCAACGTTGGCTTCCACTGCCGAGGTCACCATTTCACCACGGAAGACGAAGCTCGACAGAAAGCACCAGGAGTGGGTAAAGGACGCTAATCAAGAACTGACACTGGGTGCCTTGCTGTTACTGGGGATGCATTGCCTTGCCGTATATGGGGCACTGAACATTTTATATTTGACCAATTGTAGAAGTCATCGGCATCGATCTAGAGATCTAAGTCTAACTAGAAAAACGGCGTGTCAGTTGGCGCACCTTTAATACTCGCCAGTGTTGTTGCTGCAGGAAGTGGTTTTAATTTAAGGCTAGTTTGATCTCGTTTCATTTACCTGAACTCTGATCAACTCATGCTTCGGATTGGAAGGAGAAAATGAGGAAGAGTATGACATTCCAAATCAGAGAATCACTCCTATGAGGGGTTAGATTAGACATTAGAGGAGGCCCAGTAAAGGTGGAAGATAGGTTAACATGTTCTTGAAAAAATAATCAAAACTCAGTGTATACAAATGTTTTTATCGGCTCAATGTTGTCGAAGTTCGGCAGATTTCAATGTTTTGCAAGTTTTTTTTTTTTTTTAGGATCAAGGGTGCCTTTCATTAAACTGGAACAGAGATATAATCTGACTCTAACAGGTCACGCACACAGTTCGGGGTTACATGCCACATACCCGTTCTGTTCGTGCTTGTGACCTGCTTAGTCAATACATGGGCAACCTTGTTGCAGGATCTACTAACATAAGTGAAAGAAAAATCATGAAAAAAGCGACTTTCCTTAATCTCCATCAGAATGGGCAAAATTGCTGAACGGTGTGTCTTCAAATTTCTCCACAACTGCACGAGCTCTAGGCAATCTGTCTCCAAGTGTACCTTTAGCATACCACATTGCCTAGCTAGAATCAGCGCAT
Organism: Eragrostis curvula; assembly: GCA_007726485.1. Taxonomy (NCBI): domain Eukaryota; kingdom Viridiplantae; phylum Streptophyta; class Magnoliopsida; order Poales; family Poaceae; genus Eragrostis; species Eragrostis curvula. Next base: position 17,338,028 of record CM017441.1, read on the forward strand.
CCCTGCCTGCTATTGCCTCCATGGTGCAGGCATCCAGGCTACGGTCAATGTTTTGCAAGTTGGAAGCCTCCAATTAATGTTTATTTTGAACTGAACTGGGCAATTGGAAATCAGGGTACAAATCAGTGCTAGCATATGACAATAAGCTGCAGAAAATGAGATGTTATTGCTTTAATTAGTTAAGCAATTGTAAATTTCATTCAAATCTTATGAACCAAGTTGTCATACTTGTTGATATTGCGACAGAGAGATGTGTATAGTGTACGTAGTAATTACAAACAGTGTCTCTATCTACCAGGAGAAATGTCGTTTGTCAAGCTTCATGAACAATGTGCTAGTACCTAAAATCACGTTACGCACTGCAGGAATGACCCCCAATAATTTACTAAAGAAACTTGCAAATTTAGCACGAAAAAGAAGCTCAACAGAAAGTACCAAAGAAGTCACCGGCATCGAGATCTAGAGAGATGTCGCCAACCATACCATCGGCACTGTGAACAAAGCAAGTAAATAACATTTTTGCCGTGGACTTGACTACAGCCGGCATGACTAGTCCGCTAGTGACATCACAGTAATGGTTTTACGAGACGTCACAGTAGAGACAATATTTTTCAGAAACGGACTAGTAGTACAATATAAGCCATGCCAAGCTATTTTTTTTTTCTTTGGGTCAGTTGACATCGACGATTTTCAAATGATCAGTGAGAAATAACTGCGTTTTCTGGTTTCAACCATGGCCGACAGTGGGTGGTGCTGACAGGGTATGCTTGTCTCGCCTGCCTTCAGTACTGAGTTAGCTATGAGCGTGTTCGTCTCGCTACAAAGCAGCCGCTACAGTGTTCGCAGTTATTTCTTCTGCAGCTGCTATAGTGTTTCTGCAGCTGCTACAGTGTTCGCAGTTATTTTCCTGCAGCTGCAGCCGCACCTGCAGCGAAACGAACAGGCTGTATTTTTTTAATTAACCATGGTTGCCCCAAACCTCTAGCTAATAAGGTGACTCAGGAGGATATTTGCAAAACCGGACTCATTTCGAAAGCCAATTCTGAAAACGGATTCGTTTTTGTCACTTTGCAAGAATAGACCTCTTTTTTTAAGGTGAAGCAGCCGTTTGCCCTATTTTGGATGTCTGTTAACTGGAACGATTGGAAATCGTGAATGGACCACGCTGCCCTCCCTCCATCGACTCATCCGGGACGTCCCCGACTCGTCTCCCTCCTCTGTCCCGCCCGACTCTCACCAAAGCATATGCCCCTCACGACTCACGAGAGCAGCCCGCAACCCTAACCCTAGGATGTGCGGCGGTGCTGGCAGGCGGGCGTAGCGGGCTGCTGGAGGCGCAGCGCTGCGCGGGCTGCTTGAACCGCAACGGCGGGAGGCGCGGCGCGGCATGGGCTGCTGGCGGACGCGGCGGGCGACAGGAGGCGCGGCGCGGCGCAGGCTTCTGGAGGCGCGCCGTGTTCTCGCTGGCTAGCTGCGCGGCGCGAGCAGGGGGCGTGAAGCAGGTGCGCGAGCAGAGGGGCTGTTGAGGCAGGAAGCCTAGAGACCATCCTGGGCTCCGGCCCCCCCTTGCCTGAAATTTTTTTTTGAGCAGCCAGTAATCCAATCTATGGTGCGCCACCATTGAAGCCTGAAGAAGCTCGGGAGAAGGAAGAAGATAGAGTATCGAATCGTTTTTGGGCTTCGTTTGGGCCAGGGGTCATGCTGATATGTGGACTGTGAGCTGTGGCCCATAGGAGATGGCCTCTGGCCTGTTCGTGCAGGTATGGCCAACAGAATTTTGGTCAAGCATGATATGATAGAGTATTTTGGCCGCTTACATCGCATTCGCATGTATAGCCGCGTCGCCTAGAGGCTTTGTCCTTCTACAGTTCTGCAGCGCTGATTTCCGGCTCTGCCTGTGAGTTCAGTTGTGTGCTTGACTGGCCCTGACCGGCGACCACTTTATCATTTTTTCTTCAAATTTGGTTAACTTTCGAATTTGTATAAAAACTATTCAAATTCCATCAAATTCTGCTGCATATTAACTCAAATATGTATATGAGAGCGTTGTGTCAAAACAAGGCCGGATTTGCAACTTAAAAAGAAAAACAGGTCCAATTTTGCAAAGGGCATTCTGGTCTTTTGCCACCGAATTTAACACTGTTAAAGCCTTCTCACGGAACAGGGGCAACCTATTGCTTCAGATTCAAAAAACAGGTCCGATTTTGCAAAGTTTGGAAAAAAGGTCTAAACTTAGAATTAGCACCGAAAAAAGATCCGGTTTTGCAAATGCCCCTTGTTACAGGGTCACAGGTGAGGTGCCCCTCCCTTTCCTGTGGCTAGATTCCCAGGGTCGCGGGGCATGGTGATTGTGGCTCAAGGATATAGCAATTGCTCATGACACTTAGTATCTTTTTGTTTCAGTTTGAGATTGTGGATTCTGGTTTTTATAAATGATGATGAAATGTAGGAGTAGCTTTTAAACTTAGATTTCACAAATAGAAATATGGTGCGGTGTTGTCGCATTTAATAGCCTTGTCAGTCATGCATCATGCTGGCAGCTACATAAAACATCACTTGCCAATATAAACTAACTACAAAAGTACATATTCAAGCTCGAGTATCGTGAATACTCAGTCTTTTTTCGAGACCTCAAAATTGTTATTTTTATACGTTGTTTTCTTCCATTGCTTGCTGAGCCTAGAGGGTCACTGGAGGAGGGATATTGTCACATACTGAAATCTTATGATTGAAGCAATGTCACTATATTACAAACACGTGCATCATTTGTGCTATCTATGAATAATCAAGCATTTGGTTAAATAAATGTTATTTGATTTTAATTTGGTGAGATAATAAGAATGTATGCGATTTGAAGGAACTCAAAATTTCAAAATATTTACATGCATTTGTAAATACATTTATTAATTTCTAAACTACATAAGGAGAATGTTAGTTCTTTTTTGGATTTTGTTAGAGTACATAGTTTTTGGATTATTTAAATCCTAGAAATTTTAATTTTTAACTCTAAATTCACTCATCAATTTTTGAGTGAAACTAATTAAAATTGGTAATGCAGGAATTATGGATGTAGCATAAAATTTGGCATGATTTTAGAAAATCTTCTAACAGGTCCAAATCACAGCAAAAGAGAGGAAATTGGATTCCCTGGTACTGTCCATGTATGCTCCACAGTCACATACATATTTTGGCATTTGTTTCCATTGGACCGGGCTGGTATTGTGCGGCCCCGCATGCACCGATGCTTATCCTTCAGCTTCGGTCTTCTTCTCTTCCTCTGTTCCTCCTTTCCCTTCCTCTGCTAAAACAGCTACCCCTGTCTCAGCCACATTCTCTCTCCACCGCACAACACTACCTCAACGCAAAAGTTTGGAGGGTGGGTGCAAATGAGCCATCGCCACCAGATATTTCTCGTTCATCTGCTCTTCACAGCCGAGTACCAATGGAGGTAGATCGGCAGTACTCCCTTCATTTTTGTTGTTGTTGTTGTTGTTGTTTCAGACAATAAGAATAAATTAAAAATGAACTACAAAGCTTGTTTGAAACAACATAAAAGAAAAATAAACCATGCAGGGGCTGCCGTGGTGTGGTTGACGCAGTGGCTACGTTGGGCCGACCCAACAATTAAGACACCTACCACAAGCACTGATCCATAAAACCCAATGATTGGACCAAAAACTCACATCGCGCATGTTAGCTTAAGGCTGCCGTTCCTCCGTGGCCTTGAACGAGGACGCGTTCGTCAAGGAGCTGTCGCGAGACACAGCTATTTATTATTTATAAATGAAAACAAAATACAAAATCTGAACGAACAAGCGAGTTGCATAACAAAAAAAACCCTGCACAATATAGCATCGATCCTTAAAGAAGATGGTGTTCCTAATTCCTTGATAGACAAAAGGAAGTTAGAACCATGCATTGTCTTGTACAAAAGAAAGATCCAAAAAACATTTAACTGCTACCCGTTCAGTAGGGGATGACCTCGTCAAGGTTTCGCCACTCGTACATGCATCCTAATTATAAGGATCCCCGACCCGCCCTCCCTCATCCGCTGCTGCCAAAGTGACACACTCCGGCCCTCCGGCGTGTAGATCAGTATAACTGCGCCTACAGATTGTCTGACCTTGAGTCTTCTGAGATGGACATGCGCAGTACACATAAATTGCGTATGTACGGATGCTCTAGCTAGCTACAGAAGCTGCGCCCATGCATATGACGGGGTGACCTCGCATGAAAAAGGCCGCATGCTTGTCTATCGCTGTTGCCAAGCGCGACCTGCCCGGGTTCGCACGCCATGCCCCTATCCGTTTCCTGCGACGGAGGTTTTACCTGCACCGGATCAGCTCTGCTCTGCATAACTGATTGTTTTCGTGGCCAGACATCACACATCCATGATCCATGCATCGTTTTCCTGATCGGACATGTGAAGACCAGCTACAGTCTACAGAGTTCAGTTAAATATACTCGCCATCGAACTTATAGATGGATGTACCGGATGAGGCCCCGAAGTTTGTCGATCGTGGCTAGACATCACATCCATCGGTTTCCTTGGTTATGTGAGGACTGCAGAGTTCAGCTAAATATACTGGCCATTTTTCCTTTCTCCCTCTCTCTCCTTTTGTGTACTTACGCCCCAGCTGCGTATGGAATTTATGGATGGATGTACGTGTGTAAGCGGTTTGTGTGGAACCGTGAGTTTATTGAGTTCCCTCGATTTTCTTTCAAAAAAGGATAATGCACACAAATCTTTTGACAAAAAATCAGGAGGCAATCGGTAGAGACAAAATGACTGGAAGGGAACCATTTATTTCATCATTGCACAGTACATATGACCACATTATTCGACAGTAGGGGAAATTATTCAGTTCAACCACTGAAAAGGACAACTGAAGGGAAATGAAATACAAATATCGGTATGATATGAAAGCCAAATCATAACATATGAATTAAACATGAATTAAAACCTGAAATCAAATCAAATATGTATGGGACTCATGGTTCCTTCCTTCTTCTCCGGCCGACCTCAGTACAACTTACACACACCACCTGGCGGTAGTGCAATGCACTGTGTCTTGCAGAACGCCACACCACGCTTCAGGAAGAGCACGCAATGCTTGTAACAAATCATGAAGCAGGTGGTCTCGCACTGGGGGCAGCTAGGGTAGACAAAGGGGGTGTTCGTTTCATAGGGGTCTAAAATTTAGAAGGGTCTAAAAAAAGAATCTTATCATTTAAGAGTATTAAATAAAGTTTAATTACAAAACTAACTGCAGAACCTCTGGTCTAATTCGCGAGACGAATCTAATAAGGGTAAGCAATCCGTGGTTAGACGATGGTTACTGTAGCATTACTGTAGCATGACATAGCTTACTTAGGCTCGTTAGATTCGTCTCGTAAAGATGTACCCATCTGTAAAAAGGTTTTATCATTAGACTTTATTTAGTACTAGATTCTCTTTATTTAGAGACCTCTAAAATTTAGCGTTAAAAGAAACGAACAGGGCCAAAGTCTGGAGTCTGCAAAAGGCTCCTCCTTTTGACGAGCCCCTGCAGGAGCAGCCCGTCCGCCGCCGCGGTTGCCGGCGTGGCAATCAGCAGCTGCCCGGCAAACAGAACCAGCATGAGAATCCTAATCGTGGCACTAGAAGCCATTGCTAATGTAGCAACTAAGCTTGAAGGTGGCTAGCTAGTGTGTGTTTGCTGCTGCTAGCTTGTGTGATTGACGAGGGATGCAGTAAGTGCTAGCCTCTATTTATAGGCCGAGCTAGAGTGCGGCAAGGATCCTTGAAGGTCACGCGATAACTTGTTAATGTGTTAATTAGTCTATCTCTTGCTTCTCACAATCTCAAATCATGTGATGCGTATCGTATTAACATCATTATGTATCATGACATATCCATCGATCCGATAAGTGATAGCTGACTTTGACTTTATGAACTCGATTCGTATCGCTCGATCGAGGCCAGCCAGTAGGTACCATGAATTACCCTCAGAGTTACGGGGAGCTAGCAGTATATAATTGCCCACGTAACAGCTCGTAATTTTAAGAATACAAACTGTTTTTTGTCATCCAACACTAATGGTTATGTTTTAAAGAGCTATAATTTCACAAATCTATATATGTATGATATGATGATGTTCCATTCAAGAAAACTATGTACTCCATCATATTGGTGTTTTCTTCATCACCGCATAATCTCTATGCATGCATCAAAATAATAGTTACAAGTCTTCATTTCTGTGCGTAAAACAATTCCAGGTTTTTCTTGCATTTTTGTAGGTTCCCCTCTGTGAGAATTATTCTAGCTCTAAAGACGATGAAGGTTATCTATAACATGAGCACCCCCCAAATGGTAATATATTTTACCCTTAAAGCGGAGGATCTCCAGACAGTAGCAGCCAGTTGGCACTATCAACCGTTTCGAGCTCATCACTTGGGCACTTTGACTGCCACCAGCCAACATGTTATCATATTTTCGGTTGGGTTTCAAACTGCACTTCCTTTGGCTGCATATATATATATATATATATATATATATATATATATATATATATATATATATATATATATATATATATATATATAAAATCCTTCATACAGAGTCATTGAAAAATTGACCTTATTTTTACCGTTCCTCAACTCACATAATTTGCACTAATTCTCTGACAGAAACCTGCTCCAAATAATTTCAAACTGCACATATATAAATAGGAAGCCTTTTTCCTACTCCCATGTGTAGCTACTCCCACATTTATATCTCACAATTTAGGGGTACCTCACCCAACAGAGGGTATGGAGTATGTGTTCATACTAGCATATCTAGGGTGATATTTTAGTTGGGTATGTCCACATACTTAGAGTATGTGAGCATACCCATTTTCATGTGCCAGTAATATGGTATATCACTATATATGCTAAAAAAATATGGGTTGCCATGTAATTTTTTATGTGGTTCGCTTTAAGGTATCTTAGAATAGGTATGCGGACGTACTCAAAATGATAAATGGGTATGTATGGGCATGTAGACATACCCAAGGTTTTTCAAAGTGAGAGTAGCTACACTTGGGAGTAGAATGAATTTTCTCTTTCGTAATATTGTAGTATATATATTCTATAAGACTGAAAGCTCCCATGCCTTAATGCATAGACCAAGGCTCTCTATTGAATGACAACTTATTTTCATGGGCACTCATGCATGCTCCTACTGTCAATGTGATACTTACCTAAAATGCATGCATATGATCATGGGACCTTAAAATTTACAATTTTATAAAAGCCATCACAGTTGCATATCGGGGACATTGCCCCGCCACTGTAGTTTAAGCATGAATATTGTTTAAATTTGCACATTTAACCAGGGCATAAAAAATTTCAACTTCACTGGTCCACAAACTTTCAATTTAATTTTTTTCCTTTTAATGGACTCTAGTCTTGTTTTCCATTTGTCAGAAAGAAATTTTAGTTGTTGTTTCTTTTATACTAACATTTTCAGGTATTTTGTGGAATTTTTCTCTCTTTAAAGAAAAACAATTTATGAAGATAAAGGAGTCAAAATCAACAAGAAAATGCCCCTCTTCTGATCATAATAGGGGAAGTATATATGGCTCCATTATGAAAAAGGAGGGAGCTTGTACTAAAGTATGGTTACTCAAGCAATAGATCTGGTTTCTAGGGTGGGGAATGGCGATTGATCCAAGGTATTCGCCGTGGCATCAAAGGGATTGAGTGCAGCCTAGGATGCGGCAAGGTAAATATGTTGGTTGAGTGATTAACTAGTCTCCCTCGTATCTCACTATGATCAAGTAGTTACATATGGACAACATAGATTGGTTGGTATGTGGTTAATTAATGCCGGCGAAAGTTGACCATGCTGGCAATGCACATTAGGCCAGTCTCAATGAGGCCTTTCATTGCACTCTTTCCAAGACTAGTTTTAGGAAAGGGAGCCAGCTTCCTTTCATTTGGATGAAAGACATCTCACAAAATATGAAAGTTTCTCATCTCTCTCATCATAATTAACTTGCCAAATCAGCAAAAGATACACATATGGCATAGAATTTAATGCAAATGAAAGGCCCTATTGAGACTGGCCTTACTGACATGCCTACAAGAACCATATTATGTAGGCAATAGGGGGCTAGCTGCGCGCTGATCATGCGCCATACCTGATTTTGTACAACCATAAATGATAAGATCATCTTGATCACTTATTAAATGTTTATAGGGCGCATATCTGTAAAGGAAACAGTAGCGACGATATGGTGCCCCAACCGTAGCGACGATAACATGCCTTGCCATACAAACCTATTCGCGTGCACCAGTGATGGATTTTGACAGCCAGCCACACTAGTTGCAAATTTCGTTCAAATTTCAATATTTGCTTAGCCGCTTTGATTATTCCATGAATGCTTAATCTTGAGCCTTTTGAAAGCAAATTCTAATTTGGCATCGTTCTCAAAATTAGTGGTATATGTAATTTTCACATCAATATGCTTCATAGAACTTGGCGTTGATTCCAAAATTTCTGTCCTGTTGCCCATGTGCTAACTTTATTTGTATCAGCGCCTATATCCTTTTTTTTTGCGACTAAGCGCCTATATCCTACTATTGAGAAGAGAGGACCACAGAGGTAGAAATAATAATCTACATCATTGGTATTTCAAATTAAGTGTTTCTTTACGTATGACCCATTGTACGAACGTGTCGTGCAACCAGATATCTCATCACTTAATTAAATCACACTTAAGTGATGGGTCTCTTCGATTTCAAACCGTTATAGGTTTGTGGTCATACAATGCATGCAGTTGTATAAATGAAGTATTTTTCCTTCAATTAATTAGCCTGGCATTGTATTGTCTTCAAATACTACCTGGTTCTTTTTTTTGCGAGAAATACTACCTTGGTTCATATTTTACCTACAGAAAAAAGATACATATTTCACCCCAGTTCAATTAGCGCTAATCCTCACATATTAAAATATATGCGACTTGAACTAAAAAAAGGACATATATGAAAATATAACAAGTGCATATATCAGCTGGCAACTAGCAACACGAATATACATGCCATCACAAAGCCAGATGCGCTCACCAATGCTCCAGGCCGTCTCAAGAGCATCCAAGTCGAAGCTCAAGATCCAAACCATCCTCCGAGCTAGCATGATGACTGCGCCACCCAAGCCCCAACTCTAAGTTCTTCACCTCCAAGTCCTTTGTCGCTGCGGACTAACTGGAGGCGAAATGGCATGTGTCCGGCTTGGTCGCCCCCGCAGCCGGGCCGCTATCACTGGTGCCGTGCGGTAGTAACGCCAAGCTGAGTGTAGGAAGATCAATAACTCTGCCACCAAGGTTAGGATTATTTGGAGGAGAAGCGAGACGGCGTGCGGAGCACTGGCCGTGGATCAACCTGGCCCTGTCCCACCTGTGGACGTTCATGTGGCCTCCCAGCCCTTGTGGTGACCTGAACTCCCTCTTGCAATAGCCACATGTGTAGGACGACGCGGATGACGATGAAGATCTTATATGTGGCGGTGGCCATGAGCGGCCAGCTACCAAGCTGAAACCGTGACCTCTCTCCATTGCCGGCCGGTATAGTGTGTGTGTAAATAGTAGCTTTAGGGAAAGGGAAGGGGGAGATTGTCCGAGCTGGCTAACCGAATCGAAAGGGCATATATACATGGAGGCGCAGGCAACCAACTAGGCCATATAGGGGGTGTTCGTTTTATGGGGGTCTAAAATTTAGAGAGGTCTACTCCCTCCGTTTTTAAATTGTTGTCGCCATTGACTTTTTTATTTACGTTTGACCGTTCGCCTTATTCAAAATAGTTGTTCGAATATGCAAAATTATAAGTTAGGTTCAAACTTACTTTGAAGATAAAACAAATCATCACAAAATATATGATATTTTAAAAACTTTTTTGAATAAGACGAATGGTCAAAGATAGAAAAAAAAGTCAATGGCGACAACAATTTAAAAACAGAGGGAGTAAAAAAAAGAATCTTATCATTTAAGAGTATTAAATAAAGTTTAATTACAAAACTAACTGCAGAACCCCTGGTCTAATTCGCGAGACGAATCTAATGAGGGTAAGCAATCCGTGGTTAGACGATGGTTACTGTAGCATGACTGTAGCAAAACATAGCTTACTTAGGCTCGTTAGATTCGTCTTGTAAAGATGTACCCATCTGTAAAAAAATTTTATCATTAAACTTTATTTAATACTAGATTCTTTTTATTTAGAGGCTTCTAAAATTTAGCGCTAAAAGAAACGAACAGGGCCATAACAAGCACTCATATCTAGTACTACGTGGACATGTGTTTGCAAAAGGCGTAGGAGAGGGCTTTCGCGCGGGGCGCAGCTAGGACAAGACGCCAAAGCCTGCCCTGGGGTCGCAGGATCAAGGGGCATGGCAACTCCAGAAGTGGGTCGTACGAGGACCGGAAAGAGAAAGTGCATTAAGTTTCTACTATCCTTATTTGCTGCATGTTCTAGGTACTAGGCTTATACCGGAGTTTGCTTTGTTGTTCCTTTTTGTAGGGTTTAGCACAATACATGCAGCATTCCTCACTGAACCAGCCGCCTAAACAGTAATGATAACAAGATTTTTAGAAAAAGGAATATATTTCAATATTTCAGCCTCTGCATCAACAAATGCATATAGCTGTCTAAGTGAATAATTATTACAAACCAATCGAGGACCAAAAAGAAATACATGACTGACAACGAAAGGAAGATCCTCTTCCACTTAAAACATTATCCGATTACTAAAGTTCCAGCCATTGTTTGCAAAGATTTGCATAATTGCCTACTCAAGCACACGACACCCCCATTTTATTTGGGTGCGGTCCTCCTCCTTTTGCAAAAGTGTCCAAAAACAAATCCAGTACGTTCCTCTGAAGATCACCTGCATAGAAGTAACAACTTGTGTTTTGTTAAAAAACATATCATTCCTATTAAGCCAAATTGCCCAACATAAGGTACTTGCACGGTTGCATCAACTAGGATTTTGTATTGAAGTTTCCTATCAATCTCTTGCAGCCAATCATTAAACATATATGAACATTTGCAGGAGGAGAAAGATTAAAGAAGACTTGCACAACACGCCAAAAAAATCTAGCCATATTGATAATCAAAGAAAAGATGTTGTATTGTCATATATATTTTATCAAGCTTAAAAGCGTGGTATAGTAAAGAGATTAAATCCGGTGCATTAATTTGTGCAGTACGTGCTAGATGTAACCATTCAGTGGGGACTGCGTTAAAACAGTGCTAATTGTAAGGACCAGGGTGTGAAGCCGGAAAAGAAAAAGCACTACAATCTCTAGGTGATAATTAACCTGATCGTGGTTTTGTCACTCGTGCATATATTCTGCTCATAATTAAGGATCCCGGCCCGGGGCCCTTCCCTCTGCTTGCTGCGAAGGAGACGTACACACGGCGTGCAGACAAAAGACTCGTCGGAGAGGGACATGCGCACACGTGAATTACATACGTAGGCTGCAAGCTAGCGCTTCGTACCTCCAGCTAGCTACAGTAGCTGCGTCCCTGCGTCACGGGGCGAGCTCGCATGCAAAAGGCTGCATATCGCTGTTGCCAAGCGCGACCAGAAATCGCGGACGGCCCGGCCCGGCCAGCACTACTCGTCGCTTCGTCTCCTTTCTTTTTCTTTCCACCATAGTCAAAGGAGAGTACAAACGGATCAATCAGTCGATGCTGCTTCACACTACATCATGTACTAGCTTTCCCAGCAGTGAAGTGTTGGCAACGGCTATCTATGCTTGCCCATGACTAAAATTTATCGTAGTCGTGGTTTTCGTTGGCCATGGGACGACTGCAGAGTTCAGCTACCTAAATGCACTCGCTATCTCTCTCTCTCTCTTGAGAGTCAGCACGCGCGTGCGTGCTAAGAGCTTCTCTAAAGGTAGAGGCAGCTAATAGTTGCTAGCTGCTAGTTCTTAAAAGAGAATAATGTGTTATGAGATTTATAATTCACTCTCTAAACATTCTAAGAGCTAGCTCTTGAGGACGAGCTAGCAACCTTCTTTCTCTTCTTTTTCTATAATAAACTATTCTAAAAACTAGTCTAAAGATAGCCTCTGGGATAGCTCTAACATCGGCTATCCCCAACGCCTTGTTCGCAGGGCGAGAAGCTTGCAGGCCGCAGCAGCTAGCAGCATATATGGGCGTCGCTTGCTAGGGAACCGGAAGACGTGTTGTTGTTACTACGACACGACACGAGACAAAAACCAAATCTTTTTTAACACAATATGGCTCTTAGGACAGTGATTCTCGCTGTGCTTTTTGACTGCATCGTATAAGTGCAATCACAATGTGGTGGTGGTAAAGTGAGGTTTTCCTATACAGTACTGGGATGTCCGAGCCATTGGGGCATTCAGCTTTGAGATTAGTCCCCCCTCTCTCGAAGTGCTATCCGCCCCTGACGCAAGGTCGGCGGGGCACCAGACCCGCTCCAGGCGCGCTGCTCAACGCCGGCGCAAGGTCCCTCCCCTGAAGGTTGCCGACAATGCCTCAGCGCCACCCAGCAGATAATTTTGCGACATGTGCTGCGAATTTTGCTATTTGTTATCTTCTGTTGGTAAGGGAGAGAAGATTTTGAGGAAAAAGGAGGAGCAAGTGCCACGGCGCAGGGCCTTAAGTTCTATTCAATCTTTGATTTCGCATCAAATGGGTGCGCCAAAGCCTGGGGATCTGATTCCCCCCCATCCACTTTCTCTCCTTCTCCCCATGTCAATTTGAGCTTGGAGAGCTCGCTGCTGCCATGAACGAGCATTGCACAAGCTTTTGCAAACAGGCCCTCAGATAAAATTGTAATTAATTGTATTACCTCTTGTCTTGATAATTTCACTAAAAACCCCTCGGATGAGCTTGAGAATTTCTAAAAAGCTTTCTAAAATTAAGATTTCTTTTTTAAAATAATCATTTACATGTTAATCATTGAATAGGACAGTGTTTTAAGATCATTTTTCATATAAATTGTATCTCAAAGAGCTTCAGGGACATTGCAAACATTTCTATAGCTTTTTCACATCCACAACTATTTCAACTAAGGGTGCGTTTGGATGGGTGAATCGTTTCAGATTCTACCGTGAATCACTTGAAACAGTTCCAAACGGCAAAAAATCGAATCGTTCCGGAGGAGAATCGGTGTGAATCGCTTCGTGAAAATGAACTACGTTCGTGAATCGCCCAAATCGGTGTTCCACACGGATTCGTTCCGATTCGCTGCTCCTCTTACTTCTTTGCCCCTCTCTGGTCTCCTCCATGCCTTCGTCACCGCCGTCGCCCGGAGCCTCACCGGGATTTCTCCTTCAAATACAACCTCAAAAATGGATTGCCCTTGATCCTTAGATCGTTTCCCCCAATTATACTCCTCCGATTAGTCGCAGGAGCACCGCCAATTAGCCCCCGCTCTACTGCGTTCCCTCCTCTGTTTCTTCGTTCTGTGTTAGTCCTGAGGAAGAAGACGACCAGTTAAGTGGGGCTGTGGTGGGCTGGGCCTAGTGGGCTAACGGGTAGAGCAAGTGGTGGGCTGAGATGGGTTAGTGGGGTGGGTTTTTCATTTTTTGTATCAATTATGTGGGATGGTGTTTGCATTAAATTTTGTTTGTTCTACTAAAAAATAAATTAAATTTTGTTTGTGCAAAAACAATTAAAAAAAACTTCATTACATGTGGCAAAACAATATTGCCCATCTAAGGGTAAATGGGTAATTTCAATACTTCTCCTCCCGATTCTGAAACTGAAACCAGAAAACTGCCAAACGGTTTCTGAAGTGATTCTGTTTCAAGTTGTGAAATGAAACGTTTCTGATTCTCGATGAATCTGGAGCTGTACCAAGCGCACCTTAAATAACTTTCAATTTTTTCACAGCTCACAGACCATAACAACTTTTTCACAGCTTACAGCCACAACAACTTTTTTCACAACCACAGCCTACCAAACCATCTGAACGGACCTATAGCACGTGAATGTAAGCATCTGGGCACACCTATAGCACTTGAATGTAGAGCATCTTGGGCTTAAATGGAATTATGAAGTGGGCTCAACATTGAAACTTGGGACAGTACACCATGGGCCACTTATATAGCCCAATACACATGCTGCGCTGGTCCAGCAGCGAGCAGACGAGTGTCGATAAGCCCACATTTGGATCTGGCTTACAAACGGAACAAATTGTCCATAGGCCGCGAAGATAAGCCTGATATTCCAACTGCTTACCTTAACCAAAAAAAAAAAAAAGGAAAAGGCAAAAGCGAGCGGCTAACGCACCCTCGAAAAAACCAGGTCCATAGGCCGCGAAGATAACCTCCGCCTCGTCAGTGACTGACGCGGCCCGAATCTCCCCGTTCCCACCACGCCCGGGTGCACCAGGTCCACGCGGGCCCCCCTGCAGCGGGGCGGCGAAAGATCTGAGCCGCGACGGGTCGAGCGCCGGCGAGCAGACGCCCGCCTCCTCGGCCTATAAGACCCCGCCCCCCGCTCCTTCCCTGCCGTCTCAGAGCCCCCCGAAGCCGCGGGATGACGTGGCGCGCCTCTACACCCCCGCCTCACTAAGCTCCGACCAGCCCCCCTTCTAGAAGCTTCCAAACCCTAGCGGAGAAGGAGGTGGACCGCGGAGTAGCTTCGGGATGGCGAAGGCGAGGAAGCAGAAGGGCGACGGAGCCACCGTGCTCCACCAGAAGCTCTGCCTCTCCATCGACATGGAGAACCAGCTGATCTACGGGTGAGCCGCGCTGCTGCTTAAAATGGCCGAAACAGCTCCCGGTTCCCTCCCCTGGTGCGCGTGCCCTAGCCGTGTGTGCGGGTTTAGTCGCTCTTCGAGGGGTGCTTAGCGGGGGATGGGTTGAGGCGCGAGGATTAGGGTTTGGACTCTCCGGTGGAGCAGCGCATTGATGTTGCTAGCGTTTGGGCTTGTCTTTTGGAGTTTACATGCCTCGGTTGATGTGTAAGACGGTTCAATTTGTTTGCTGTCAGAAAATACAGACGGCAATGTGATTGCTGTGTATTAGTTGAAGTTGATGGAGCTGCCTGAGCAGTGAACTGTGCAATGTGATTCGTTAATAGTGTAGGAGTATATTTGATGAAGCTTTGCTGTTTTAGTGTGTTTGGTTGCTCATTTGAGCAGGAATTGCTCCTACTGTCTAATAAGTACTGTCGATCATATTTGCGAAACAAGTGAATTTTTCTGTACAATATGTAGTGCTGTTTTTACCCTTGGACACCCTGCTAGGTTTGAATTTTTGATAGGTTGCCTCCTTATCTATTAATTTCCTTTCGCATGCCTACTAGATTATGTAACAGAAGGAGAACAATTACTGGGACAGTGCTGAAACTACCAATTATCATTGCATATAGATTCCATAGGTACATCCCACGACTTTGCTGGCACCATGCAAAACCGAGCTTAAACTTGTAACTCACAGCACCTATTTTGTCAATAGGTGCTTTACTACATTTACTTACTACCGTAGCCTGCTCTATGTTTGTGTGAAATCAGGTATTTTTTATGGAAGCTAGATCTTCTGTATTAGTATTTTGTTTCCTTACAAACTTTAAATCGGTTTATATTTCAGTATGTGTGCAGAAATGAACCTTGCCATTTGAAATTGTTCATTTGATTTTGAGAAATCTAAGTGGAGGGATTGCATTGTCTCTAAGATAATATCCTAAGGAATTAGAAAAGATTCTTGCTCAGTCTATTATGTTATTCGTAAGAAAGGGCACATATCGATTCCTCATAATTCCTACTAAGATAACAAGAGAAATTTGGAATTAAAATGAGCCATTGGAAAAATGGTTGAATTCAAGCTCTTGTTTCATCATTGTATTGAGTAGAGAGTGAGACACCTCCATAAACTAGGAGAAGCTGCTGCCCCTTGGCAATTCCTACGAAGAAGACCAGGAAAAAAAAAGAGCTAGAGGCATTACAATAAAAACTACAAATTACAGAAGTGAACGAGCTGCTATCAATACATTGAGTTCCCATCTGTCTCCTGAGGTTGTATCCCGATATTGTTCACTAGGATAGCATTTATGGACCCAAAAATGTTGGGTAGGAAACTGGGAAAAAATTGAAAGTGCACTGCAGCCTTTTCTAAGTATCAGCGTTTGTTTAGGTGTCTGCTAGTGGTACTTGACACCACTAGCATGTGTGGTTTGCTCTTTGTAGTATGCAGATAATTATTTTTTAAGCCTGTTTCATATGAGTTTACTCCGAATTTCTAATGCTAAATTGTTCATTTGAGTGCAATTCAAGTTTTGCATTGGATTATGCTCAGGTTAGGGGGCAAAGGATGCCAATTGAACAATGGAATATGTTAGGAAACTAGTCGTAATACATGATAAGATTATACATGTCACCTGCATTTTGTTTGACAATATGGTTGTTTTTAATTATAATATAGAGGATCAAGTCTTGAGATTATCATGACCTTGAAGGACCATGTTTGTTTTTACTTCGGATATTTATTGTAGACCAGTTTGGATGAACAATTGATATCCCGTCAATCACTGGGAAAAAAAGGAGAGCATTTTTGGGAACCACCATTGATCAATTTTATGATTTGATTTTGATATTCATGCTATAAACTAGCCTTGATGAGCTCAATCAATACTTTGTATATCTGTAGACATGTTGATAGAGGAAACTAAACAATAAAAAGCTTTGTATATCTGTATATTCCTATCAATTACTTGGGTGGTGCATTTCCCTAACTCCCGAAAATTCAGTGGATTTTTAGCAATAATTACCTTACTTATTAGCTATGCTGTACCGAGTCTCTTTGCTCCTAATATGTATCATTCTAGAGAAGACAATGTTATCATTTACCTCTGATCCTTATTCGATCCGACATCCATATTATCAATACCTTTTGACTGACGTTATGAGGAGCTGACAGAACTTGTGTTTTTGGTCCATTCATTAAGGTACACTGAGATGAAGGTTCTTCTAGGTGAGAGCGACACAGTTGCTCTGCATGCGGACAATATGACGATCAGAAGCATACTAGTGGATGGTGAAACTACCGAGTTTGATTATTCCCCTCAATGGAAAAATGATGCTGATCAACCAAATTGGTCTTCAGTTTTGTGTTCAAAGACTGCTGCAGATGCTGCATGTTCAACATATATTTCATCTCTAAATAGAGAAGTTGTACCTAATCTTATTGTATCATTTGAGAGATCAGTCAAGTCAATAACTGGGCAACAATTTGAAGAAAACGGTGAGAAGCATGAAGAAAATAGTGAAAGGATCGAAGAACATGTTGGCAAGCCTGTTCAAACAGTGGATGGTCAACTTGTTAATGGCTGCAATGGTTCTGCAGTGAAAGAAGAAGATGAAAAGGAAAAGGAAAAGGAAGAGCAAAATGGAAATGGAAATGAAAATGAAAAGGATAAGGAAAATGGAGTTGAAAATGAAAATGAAAAGGTAACATGAAGTTTCATCCATACATATTAATTATCTATTTACTTTTCCTGATATATGCAGACATGATATCTCATTGTAATAAAATTCAGGTGAAGAACATAAAACTGGTTCATATAGATTATATTTTGGAGAAGGCTGAAACTGGCATTCACTTCATCGGCAATGTCCTCCATAGTAGTAGTCAGATAAGACGAGCACACTGCTGGTTCCCTTGCATTGATAGTGCCTCACAACGCTGTCCGTAAGTGAAGTTTTCATATTATTCCCTCTTGTAATATGGTACTTTATTTGCTGATGAATTTCACCAGTTCCTTTGTACCATGCTATGCCCAGATTTGACCTAGAGTTTACAGTTGATACGAATTTGGTCGCCGTCAGCAATGGGGACTTGCTTTACCAGGTACGCGTTCTATCTTGCTTGATGACGGGGCCTTGGGGTCATAGCTAAATGATATACAAGAAGTCTCCTTTTCGCAAGACTCACTTAGCTTTTAAATGACAAGGAAGCAGCTTTTCAGTGCACTTGATATTGTTACCGTTAGCAAATGTTATATGATATCTTCATGTTTTGTTATATGATCTTGAACATTCTGCTGATGCTATATCTTGCAGGTCCTAAGCAAGGAAGATCCGTCCAGAAAAACTTATGTGTATAAATTGAACACTCCAGTTAGTGCACAGTGGATATCCTTGGTTGTTGGTCCACTCGAAGTTCTCCCCGACAAGAATGACATAAATGTCTCACACATATGTTTATCCCCTGCTCTGTCGAAGCTTGAGAACACAATCACATTTTTCCAAGATGCATACAGGTAATCAAAACAAAATTTAGTGGAGAAATTTTTGGAGTCAATTTTAGCTAATCTAAATAATTTTCTGTTTTGTCATTGCTCTCTTAAATTTGCAATTTACCGAGAATTGTTTCCATTGTTGATTTGTAGTTGTTATGAAGATTATCTTGCTACACCTTTTCCCTTCGGTTCATACAAGCAGATTTTTCTTCCATCTGAAATGACAGTACAACAAACAAGCATAGGAGCCTCCACATGCATCTTCAGCTCGGATATATTGCATGACGAGAAGGTTATAGATCAGGTACGTGCATGTCTCTTACTTGCTCTGTCTCAGATTGGACAAAAATTTGTTATGTTTCTCTTTCAGGAGGTGTGGAATTTTTTGTCTCTAATATTAGAACATACTAATCAATTGTGGTCACTTGTCTATATTATTCTTTTTCACATTAGCCTTTTGCTTTTCATCCCATCTTGGTCACTAAGAGTATTTAACATGACTAAACAAGGCATAACTTCTGCTCGTAGGGGTAGTCCTGGTATCAGTATTTCTGTTTTAAGTTTAACTAGTCTGATTCTTGCATAGATACCAATTGTGACATCATGCTTGTTAATTTGATCAGCTAATTTGTCGCCCCAGGAGATATTGTGAATATGTTTCTGAGAAATAATATGTGCTACACTTCATGTTTGTATGCCTTTTGTCTTTAATTTATAGTGCTTCGTAAACCTAATTACAAGCGCTTAATAGTTGGTTTAGTTTCTTTTAGTAGGGGATGCTTGGGGTCCAATTTTTCAGCATATTTTGCTATCATTTTCGAACATTTCCGCTAACTATTTGCTAGATGATTGGATACCTGTTTTGTTGATTTATAGCTTGCACTGTTGTGACTAACTAGTAAAATAGTTCAGATAATTGGCACCAGAATCAGACTAGCTAACGCCCTTGCAAAGCAGTGGTTTGGAATATATACAAGTGCAGAGGAGTCCAATGATGGTAATTCATCCTTACCTCCGAATTCATGTAAATTATTTCTTAGATAAAATGCTATTGAGTATTGACAATATAATTTACTGCCGGAGCAGAATGGCTGCTGGATGGTTTGGCTAGTTTTCTTACTGATCTATTTATCAAGCGTTACCTTGGGAATAACGAGGCACGTTATAGGCGTTTCAAGGTAACATAAAAAAGCATCAGTACTTCCTTTTTTTTCTTGATAAATGACCAGTGACACAGAAATGTTGAATTCAAAAAACCTGCCATGTTCAAACAAGGTTTACATAGTTCAGATAGTTGTTGAATGCCTGCGATTCAACTATGAATATATTTTCTGGTGTGTATGTTTGTTGTTTTTACCTGCCATATTAGTCCTACAATATGGATATGTGTATTGAATAATGGAAATGAACTAGTGGAATAGGCTTAGATCTTGTTAAGTAGGAAGGTGTACATAGTTAATTGCACCTATCTACCAAAATGATGTACGCGGGTACATTACATTGAACATGTAAGGTCCTTCCATTTTTCATAACTTCTCAACTAATTTGTTGCTGACATGATGTAATTGCCTGTTCTCTGTACGTATTCATCTTAAAGAATCCATGAAATAACTATTTACCATCAAGTATGATCTACCATCCTTTTGTGATAAGGTTGATCGTATTATTGGGTATCAACTTCTGGCTTTGCTGCTGCAGTTATTCCTCAAGCAATTGCATTTAATTTTTCATGGTCGTTGAATACCATTGTCAGTAGCTTTTTCTTGTTCATGATTTTGGTAGGCAAATTGCACCGTGTGCGAGTCTGATGTTAGTGGTGCAATTGCTTTGAGCTCCCCTGCTGCTTCAAGTGATTTATATGGAACTCAAACAATTGGTTCATACGGGAAAATTCGTTCGTTAAAGGCAGTAAGTTTTGAGCATTTGAACTACAAAATCAGCTTTATGCATTGTTTCCTCAACTTTTGTTTTTCTATTGAACAGGTAGCTGTTCTTCAAATGTTGGAGAAACAGATGGGACCCAACTCTTTTCGGAAGGTATTTGCATCTTTGTCCATCACTGATTCCACTGGTGATATGTTTTTTTTTTTATCGACAGAACTGCAGCACTTTGCCTAAGCAACTGAACCGATAATGGAGAAGTATATGCTATTCATGATAGGAGTAATTGAGTTTCAGATTCTAATGCTTCTGCAAATTTCTTCTGATATACAGTTTTACATCCATTGTCAAATTTCGTTTCTTGTTTCAAGTTAGGAGTCGATCACATTTTTTTGTGCCTTTTTTTTACAGCAACTATGAGGGATCCCCACAGCACAATCTTCTGTTTTGTTTATTAAATAAAAAGAATCTCAGTTATGTGCCGTAAATGACAAGAGAAAACCATGAGCTATACAAACTGGTTCAGGCCCTGTTTGGATGTCTTGCAAAGCATCAAGAAACCATGGTTTTCAAAGCTACAACCATGCAATACAACGATCTAGAAAAAAAAAGTGGCCACTAGTGGGCTGGGCCAAGTGCCTTTCCTTCTCTCTTTCTCTTTTTTCCTTTTCCCCCCTCCAGCCTTCCTCTGTTTTTCAGTTTTCCTAGATGGTATGGCGTCGCCTCGCCTCGCCTTAAGAACGCCTAGGCGTCTGGAGGGGGGCAGCACGCCACGCCTCGCCTTACCGCCTTAAAAACATAGGTCAGGAGTGATGTTTCTAAAGCTCCAAAATGGCTGCACTTTTAGCAATTCTATGTAAAAACTGCTAGGTTGGTTGCATAAAAACACTTGCTCGATTTATAAAACCAAAGTATTTTGTTAAACCGTGGTATTCTTCCAACACTCTTAACAATACTTTGTATCCAAACAGGGACTCATTCATTTCAAAATGCTGTATGAATTGATATCTTAATTCTTTTAACTTACCTTCCTCCTCTCTTTGCTTCCCTTTGTTAGTTTTCGTGGGTTTCATCTCTAGGCTAAAAGACTTGTTGTTGTTGTTGTTGTTAACTGTTATTGTTGTTGCTGTTGATATCTTAATTGACAGTTATGCATATATATATATATATATATATATATATATCGTTTCTGAGGCTGCGATTATTCCCAATTTCAGATTTTGCAGCTAATAGTAGCTCCAAGTCGTGCCTCAAGAACACTAAGTACAAAAGAGGTATAATAATATTGGCATTTTTTCTTAATGTATTTTCCGTTTTCAAGTTCATCGAATGCTTGCTGATACATCATAAATTTTATTTTTAGATTTGGTCCAAGTCAGACTATCTTAAGTTTGACCAAATTATTTATGACACCAAATTAGTATCATGACTTTGGTTACATGATTTTATAGTAACATAAAAAGGGCCTTGGTGCCCTTAGATCTGCTCATACCAGCCCTTCTCTCAAGGAAGAGAGCCATGTCTCATCATTGATGAGAATGTCTCATCATTGAGCTGTAATCAGATCTAAAACATGTCATAGAGCAAGGAGTTGTAGAACGGCCTATATCTAAAAACATCATAGAGCTGACATCACTTGTATTTGCAACCTGTTAGGATAAGTTTCTGGATTTCATTCCATTTATTATGATTTAAGAACATATACAGTCACAGCTATAGAAGTGCGTATCAAATTTCACAAATACCTGTGGTAATGATTTAGTTGCCTTTTGTTCAATTGTGCACCAGAGCTGCTTTCAGTGTTCCTGCAGTTCTTATAGTAACTATCCTGTCCCCTCCAACACAACATATGGTGGACACACGTGTAATATGGTTTTAGCAGGGAAACTGTACTTCATCTTATTGTTTCACTTTCTCTTATTCAGTTCAGGCACCTTGCAAATAAAGTTGGTAACCTCGAACGTCCCTTTCTAAAAGAATTCTTTCCACGGTGGGTTGAGTCTTGTGGATGTCCAGTTATGAGGTAAAGGATAGGTTGTTGTCCGAATGTATCCAAATTGTAAAATTTCTTTGCTTATTGATCATTACATCCTAGTGCTAAGCCCTATCCTTCTGTTTTGAAGATTGGGAATCTCCTATAGCAAAAAAAGGAATATGATTGAATTAGCCGTTTCAAGGTGTTGCACAGCAAAATCTGCACCTGATTCTGATACTCACACCAATGGTGATACTCGAGAAGGTGATGCTGGATGGCCTGGAATGATGAGCGTACGTGTTCATGAAACAGATGGGGCAGTATGATCATCCTGTTCTGCCAATGGCTGGTGAAGCTTTGCAGATGGTGGAAATACAGTGTCATTCCAAACTAGCACCAAAACGTGTTTGGAAATCCAAGAAAAACACAAAAAATGATGGCTCTGATGACAACATAGATTCCTCTACTCAAGAAAAAAGCTCAAGGTCTATTTTGCACCAATCTGCCTTTTTCTGTTGTCATATTTATCTTTCCCATTCAACGATACCTCACTTGTGTTTCTGCCTTCTGCAGTATTGAGTCACCATTACTGTGGATTAGAGTAGATCCTGAGATGGAATATCTTGCTGAGATCCATTTTCACCAGCCTGTTCAGATGTGGGTGCGTATTACCAAATATACTTGAATATTGGATAATAAAAAGAGATACCTGTATTTTTCATCTATTTGAACTTGATAATAAAAGAGATACAGGTAGGAGACACAAAGTTAGTAGGCGCTAAATATTTTTTGTGAAGGCAAGTTATATTTTTTGTTGGTTGGTTTAAGACATTTAAGCTCAGCTATCTTTTATAGCTATTTCTCAAAGATTGTGTGGTACACGTGATATCTGAGCTTGATCTCATACTTGCCTCTGATACATATCACATTACGGATGCCAGGACATGTGATACTTTCAGTTCTCAGATTTTCTGGCTTATCGACTGCTGGTGCATATAGCTATAATGTTGTTTAAAGTGTGTACTTTCTGGTGAAATAGGTGTCTCATTAGGATTAGTGTATATAAGAATGATACATATTTGTTTTTACATTGGCATAAGAAAATCTCAGTTGTCGAACTAGCTTGTGAATTCCTTTGTCCCCAAAGCCCCTAGATGTGAAGTGGTGCATACTCCCTCCAGTCTTCAAAAGCATGTTGATTTAAACAAGGGTTACCTCTAAATCTTCGAAAATCATATATTTCTTTCTTTTTCAATTTTACCATATTAGAAAATCATGGTCAATGGTCAACCTAACATTATGTTCCTCCTTTTTGTATGCCTGTGTGATTCATTCTGTGTTTAAATTTTGAGCTATTTGGCAGATCAATCAATTGGAAAAAGACAAAGATGTTATATCACAATCACAGGCAATAGCTGTCCTGGAGAAATTACCTCAGCTCTCAGTCTCTGTGATTAATGCCCTGAATAATTTTCTAAATGACACAAAGGTGTTTGAGTTTTCAACATTGCTTCTCAAAATCATATAGGAGTATTTAATTTCAATGTTTTACAATAACTGATTAGTAACATGCAGGCCTTTTGGAGAGTTAGAGTTGAAGCGGCATATGCATTAGCAGTTACGTCATCTGAGGTATGCTTCTGGAAGTTGTATGCTCTCTATACTTTGTCCAAAGCATTCATATTTTAATGTTGTGCATATTCTTTGATAATTCAGTTCTGAGATGTATGGAAACCTGACCTGTTTGTAGTTGACTATATTTTGTACTCTATTGAATAACTCATTTGTGAATGAGTCTCATTGCTCTTGTATTGAATTATTCAAGCAATGCTAGCAGTGCACATTTACATAAATGTTTTGGTGATTGAAAGTCCTGGAGTATCTTATTGTGGTTGAGGAACCAAAGCTAGTTCAGGTTGCTTGAGGTGATATCGTACACCTAGATCACCCAAATTCACCAAAAAAAAAAAAGGACCGCCCATATTTTAGTGCCATGTACACCCCCCATCTACTTCCTCCAAGGTTGATCATGTATTCCCCCCCTTGCTATGCATTGTTGTCGCGATATGTACATTTATTTTAAACTTTCTGGTAGTAAAATGAGAGGTTTGGCATTTCTCACATCCATTTGTAGGAATCTTGCTTGGACATTTCCCAGTATGGACAACCATCTGACAAGTATTTGTTTGCTGCATCCAGGCAACTGATTTAACTGGGTTTCTTCATCTTCTCAAGTTCTATAAAAACCGTCGTTTTGATACAGATATTGGAATGCCCAGGTAAAGATACACACTTATGCATAACCATTGGTCCCCATCACAAATTAAGATGTATAGTTGTTCCTTGTTTTTCTTGATTCTATAATAATCGCCATTCTGTTTGACTTATAGGCCTAATGACTTCCATGATATCCCAGAGTACTTTGTTCTTGAGGTAATGCTTTGAGGTAGGAATTGTTATTGTGAGCACCAATGGAAAAAAACAAACATATATATGCCACTGGTACAAACATTTCATGGATCTTAGTGCTGGAAGTCACTGTGGTCTTATTGATATATGGAAATTAAAAATGTAGTGCATGTGACTTTTTTTTTTTTTTTTTTTTTTTTTTCTCGAAAACGCAGGAGAGCTGCGCTTCATTATATTAAGAAGAAAGTTTTTTGGGACAAGAACCCATACAACACACACCCTCACACTTCACCCTTTTCTAAAATTACATTCGCGCCTGTTTGTAAATGATAAACGACCACCAAACACCCTAAAAATATCAACCAACACCCATAGTCGACGCAGACAAGGAGGTCAGGCCGCGTGCCCCAGCCATCTCCCAAATGCGCCTTTCATCATGTGCAGTCATGAGTGCCCGAGTTATACTTGGAGCCAGCCCGTCAAACACACACCCATTGCGGTGAGTCCAAATGACCCAAGCTCCAAGCGCGACCAAAGAGTTAAATCCATGCTTCTTCTGCTCCGGAACGGCTTGCCACGCCGTTTCCCACCAAGTGTCGAATACAAAGTCTGTTGGTTGAGGTGCTACAGCCTGTAGACCAAAAAAAGATAGAGCCATAAACCAGAATTGCCGAGCGAAAGGGCAGGCCACTAGGAGATGGTTGATCGTCTCCTGCTCTTGGTCGCACAAGACGCATTTCTCCGGATGGTCCAGACCTCGGCGTGCTAACCTGTCCGCAGTCCAACATCTATCATGCGCTACAAGCCACAAAAAGAATTTGCATTTTTCAGGTGCCCAGGTTTGCCAGGTGCGCTCCCATGGTCCAAACTGGGTTGAGCCCAAAAACAAAAGAGAATAGGCAGATTTTGCTGAGTATTGGCCCGTCGAACATAGCCTCCAATAATGTCTGTCTTCAGCTTCAGGTTGCAGCGCAAAGTTGCGTATGATATCCCAAAGAGCGAAAAACTCATTCAGCTCACCGACAGTGGAGACCCCTCTTGCATCCCTCAACCATAGATGCTCATTAAGCGCTTCAGCTACCGTTCGCTTTTTGGTATTACTCTTGGCAATCACCTTGTAAAGCTGAGGAGCAACATCAACTATTCGCTGCCCATGTAGCCACCTATCCTCCCAAAAGAGAGTGGTAGTACCATTACCGACCTCTGTTGACATTGCCACCTCAAACAGTGAACGAACCTGATTAGGAACTTGTATCGGAAACATACTCCAAGGGCGGTGAGGATCTGTTTTCTGCAGCCATAACCAACGCACCCGCAGAGCCCATCCAAGGTTTTTCAGGTCAGAGATTCCCAATCCTCCGAGTTCCTTGGGTCGTTTCACTTTCCCCCAAGCGACTAGGCAGTGGCCGCCTTTTGCCTCTTTCCTTCCTCTCCAGACATATCCACGCTGGATTTTCTCGATAGCTTTGAGTGCATGTGACTTCATTTGTGATATATTTTGGCACTTTTGCAGTAATGCAAAACTGTGCCTTTAGTGCATGGGACTTCATTGGTTTTTTTTTTTTTTTTTTTTTTTTTTGAGATCACTTCATTGGTATTTAACAAATGGAGTGTGTAGTGTTTGATAACACAACACCCAACTCGACACAGGAATTTATATATTTTGGCTCCCACAATCTTATGTTCAATCATTTCATTGTTCCAAAAATAAGCTGATGACTGAACTAGTATTCAACTGTTGTGGTTCTTTAAGCCATTGTTGATTATAGCATACAAGCTTGGATAAAAAAGAATATTATCTTTCATTACTTATGATCTTTTTATTAGGCAATTCCCCATGCAGTAGCTCTTGTTAGATCATCGGACAAGAATAGCCCACGGGAAGCCATTGAGTTTATTCTTCAGCTCCTGAAGGTTTCAGCTCCTCTCTGGCTTACATTTTATTTACTTTATCATCTACAATCCTGTAATCATTCAGAAATTGTGGAGCAATAATTATTAATCATACACAATCATTTAGTATATATATGCATATTGCTATAACAGAATCGTTAATATGTTTTTCACGATTTGTATTGTTCCATTTTCAGTACAATGATAACAACGGAAACATTTATTCAGATGTGTACTGGCTATCAGCAATGGTCCAGGCAATAGGTGAACTGGAATTCGGTCAGCAGGTCTGTAAAGATTTATGACATCTAGTATTATGGGACATTTTTATTTTCAGACATGTTCAGGCATATAAGTAAACAAAACTACAAGATGCTTGCTAATGTTAGCTTCATGGTATTAACTTTATTTGTTTCAAATACAATTTGATCAAACTATATTGATGGACATACTGAATTGTTTTTGCATTACTGGTAACTATTGTAGAGATAGTGCTTTGTTAGTTCGATTTGGCAGAGAGCACACTGGCGATTTTGTTTTCTGATATGCATGACATTGGGGCATCCAAACAGATAACAGTCGGGCTTACTATTTACATTTACTGTTTATTCAAACCTACTGTTATCTGTGTATTCAAACAGATAGCCAGGTTTTCCTTTTTTAAGTGTTACCAAATTGCTTTTAAGGCATGCATGACTGTTTGAAGAATAACATTGAGCTTCTCTGCAGGGCTTATGCTTCCTATCGTCTCTTCTCAAGCGAATTGATCGACTCCTACAATTTGACAAGTATGTAAACCTTCCCCATCAGTATTATTTGTTGATTTTGTTTTGTGTCCAGGAGTTCCATTTGCGAATTCAATATCGCAATCGTTAAAAAAATTGTGAAATATCGTGTATGCAGAACATAATGTTGAGTAAATATGTAGAAACTCAGCGTCGATTTCTTAACATAATGACAGGCAGTTCTCCTGCCGGTTTAAGAATAACAAAAATCTAGCATCGAATTCATCAATGAAGAAAATAAATAAATAAAAGCACAGTTGGAGCCTCTCCTACTGTTTATGCATCGAAAAAAAATAATAGAAAACCAAACGGTCGCATTGTTTATTATTGAGGTGTTCTTTTTTTATTGCATTTGGATGTCAAACATGAATTTGAAATTGAATTTTTGCAGGACTATTTTACTTTATGTGTATATGTACAGGGCTATTTTTTAGTTCATTTTTAAACATTGCAACATGTTAAAGTATGAAGTATCATATTTTAGCTAGTGTGGACCCCAGAACTCATGGTCACCATTCAATTTCCTATTATTCGTTTGTTTGTCCTTTGATCTTGACAACTTACCAACTGGCCTGAAAACCTTTGTGTAGTTTTATGCCTGGTTACAATGGTGTCTTGACTGTCAGCTGCATTCGTACCCTTGCACGAATAGCAGGGAGGGTGTCATCTTCTGTTGGCCTTGTAAGAAATTTCCAATTTATTTGTCTGTATTTTGTTCCATAGTTGGTTTGCTCTGCATATAGCAAATCACACTAATGTGAGATAACTTTTCATTACTGCAGGACCGTATATGTGAACTAATTTCCCCCTTTCGCAACATGGACAAACCATGGAAAGTCCGAATTGAAGCTAGCAGGGTTCTTATTGATCTTGAGTTACAACATAAAGGCCTTGATGCAGCTCTTTGGTTGTTTTTGAAATATGTGGATGAAGAAAAATCTTTGCGAGGTCGGATTGCTAGAATACCTTATTTTGCCTATTGCGTATGCTTTTATGTCTTTTGACACGTAATGATTGCAGGAGCTACAAAGTTAGCGGTTCATGTCTTGCGTATATGTCAAGCGACCATTGATCCTCACCTTAGTGATCAAATTAAAATGTCAACTCTGGTTGGTCTTCTTCACCTCCTTGCTGGCATAAAGGCATACAACAACATATTTCTTCGTCATCATGTGTTCTGCATATTGCAAGTTGCTGCTGGAAGGTAAGCATATTTGTTATTTCATTGTATCCAATTCTTTTGTTTCATTAATTTCTTGTCACTGTGTTTTGTACAAAACCCTTCTTTGGAATTCAGCTTATCCGCCTGTAGCACACTTATAATTTTAAATGAAGACAATCGTTTAGATGAATGGGACATGAACCTCTCTGTTCTCTAGATTTGAGTGTCACATGTATTATTTCATCATGAAGCTAGCCATTTTGGCTGACTGGAACCAACCTGGTACCTGAAAAAAATTCTTAGCATTCCTTGATGAGTGCCCTACTAGATTTGTCAATTTCAGCAAATGACAAAAAAGGATTTCTGTAATATGAGCTTTGGCTCCTATCTTGACCAGAAATGAGCAACAAAGATTAGGGTGAAGTTCACGGCATCATCCATTTTCATAAACACTTCGCATTTAGTCATCAGTCATGTGTGTGAGTGAAAGTTTTTATACTAATTGTGCTTTCATATTGATGTATTTTCCTTTTCAGGCCCCCAACATTATATGGTGTTCCAAAGATTGCCACTGTCCCTCCAGTGGTCCAGGACGTATGTAGTGATCAGCACACTAAAGCTGATTCCTCAATTCCTCAACCATCAAGACCTCAAGAACCTTCCACTAGTACTCCAAGTGTCCGTGAGATCTTACCCACCTCAGGTCCAACTAAAGATGCTGATAATATATCTAACTGCAGTGAAATAAGGAATGTCCTCAAAATCAGGGTGAAGCGCACAGCATCATCCAGTAAAGCATCTGATGCTGACCGCAGAGATCACTCTCATGGTGGAAGAAATGAAAATGAAGTGGGTCCATGTAGATCTATGTCAGTGGATGCTCCCATGGTTGGAGCAGCAAATGAACCATTAAATGTGAGCAGTCATAACATTGAGGAACAGAATTCGTGTCATGACCGTGAATCAAGGATGTCTGCAAGCGTTAGCAATGCTAAACTAATGGACAGGCATGAAATTTCCAAGGAACTACAGTGTACAGCTGATTCAAGGCTGGATGCTCTTCCCAAGGATCATTTATCTCCTATCATTAATCTGCTGGAAGTTGCAGACAAGCCTGCTAGTCAGCTTGAAGGAGTCTCCACCAGCTGTGATGGAAACCAAGCCCCAGAATCAGTGAACGGACTGGAGACGAAAGAGAGGAGGAAGAAGGATAAGAAAGACAAAAGGCGAAAACGAGATAAGAAAGATGATCCTGAGTATCTGGAAAAGAAGAGGCTTAAGAAAGAGAAGAAAAGAATGGAGAAAGAGTCAGCCAGAAAGCAGCAGGAAGGTGAAGGGGCTCCTTCTTCTGAACAGAATACACCCTCAGTCTCGCGTGAAGTTTTGCTGACGAGGCCACCAGCTCCACTGCGAAACGCCGAACCAGCTCCAGTGCGAAGTGCTGAACCCCAAGTTTCAAGCAAGGAAACAGCTGTAGATACTGCACGGACAGCACCGACTCCAAAGATACGGATTAGAGTCAAGCCCTTGCAAAGAAAGCCTGAAGGTAGTTAAAACAGTTTTTAGGTTGTGAGTGGGCTACCCCATTTAGAAGGATTATTACTGTACAGTGGAACATGAGAAGTTGCAAAGTTGTAGGTTGTACCATGAGTAGCCAGTTTTTCTGTGATTGCTTATTTGTAGCCAGTTGTAGGTTGTATCATGAACCACCATTTGTAAAAAGAACTGCTACTGCTTCAGTAATTCCTGGGGTAGTTGAAAACTTGAAATCCAGTTCTTGGGTCGCTTATCTCGAATCAAAATGCATCTTGACCTTGATGGTTAACTCCTGCTTCTGCTGCTGTGCTGACGGCACTTATTGTCACTCATGTTCTGGAGTTTCTTTCTTTCTTGCTGAGGAAAGGTGTTTCCAATTATCGATGAATGCTTCCACTCAGTGCAACTGAGAATGATTGGCAACATTCGATACAAATTTTAGGACGGGTTTGGGAGGGCTTCGACTCTGCCTCGTTGCTACATTGGCTGTGAGGAGCAGGAACTTGTGAAGCCCAAAGAGGGGTTTTTGGCTTCAGTGCTTCACCGACGCCTAGTTCATTTTAGCATAAGAGAGAAGGGATTCTACTACAGTACCTACTACCCAGGAAGTTTGCGACTTTTTTCTCGGGTAGATTTGATGTATCAGATATGCTTGAAACAAAAGGTACCCCCCCCCCCCCCCCCCCCCCCCCCCCCCCCCGCGCCCGCGCCGCCGCTGCTGCTTTCTATTCTGCTGGGTCATGAAGATTTTGCTTTGAATGAAGTGTTATATCTCAGGCTGGTAAAGCTGATGCGAACACTGCTTCCTACTACTACTGTTTTCCATTTCTGTGCATTTTGCAATAGAGCACTGGTATAGCTACGACCCATTTGTTAGACTTTTGTACAACTAGAACATTCAATAGCTAAAATCACGGGTGGTGGTTCAAATACAGTGGCAGACCTCTTCGAATTCAATGGCATTCAACTGAATGCCCAAAAATCTGAAGAAAAAATCGAGTATATGTATGGGTATTTGCTATCTGTACATGTATACAAGATGCTGGGCCAAATTCTCTTCGTTCCCTGTCCCGAAATAGCTTTCTGTTGGCCTATTTTCTCTCAATACACCACGATGTCTAATCCTTTTTCTTGCTAGGACTGTCGCCTCGACTCCTCAGACCTTAATTCCCCATCGATTCCATTCCTCTGTTCCTCAAATCGAGGAAGGGCAATGTGCAACGAAGAAGTAGTCTAGATGTATGGGTCCCCTAACAGGGTGACTTTAGCTAAAGGCTGGTTCACAATGGTAAGAGGTAAAGGTGGGTTCTGCCAGGGAATAAAAATAAGCCATTGGCCATCGATTCTTTTCTCTTCGCGTGAACATGCAGAGCATTCCAGCCGGTTTTCTCATTTGTTTACTGATTTACTGTACAAGTAACATTTTAAATGGGCTTCCAGCCGGTCCATAGCCTTGCGGACGGCTTTTAGTATGGACTGCTTATTGACCGCTTGCACAATGCTCCAGTTAGCTGCAAGCCATTTCTTTATTCGCTATTGACTGCTTTAGAACTACATTGCGGTTGCCCTAGTTCGATTGCATACGACGCCACTTGATTCAACACAACACTGCACCACTACCTCGCAGCCTCACCTGCAAGAGCGCAAGACGAGATGATCGCGTTAGTTCTTGACCTCGTGGTCCATGGGCATCAGCTATAGTGAAGCACGAATTAACATCCAACCAGATCCTCTAGTTTACAAGTGCTCAACGAATTGCCAATTCATTCTGTTCTCTTTTTATTTAGTCAATGTCTCGACACGAATTGCTAATTCATTCTTTTTTTTTGTTAACCAGTAGACTGAATAATGAAGAAAACTAAGACATCGGATTTGAAACTAAGACATCATTTGATCTTATAAATTCTTGTGCCAGAGAAACCAGTAGACTTATCATGCATGACCTTGGTGATGAGTAGTAGTGATGTGTAATTTCTCTTAACTATATCAGTTTGCCTCTAGTATGAAAGATTTATATTATAAAATAGATCTTGGTACTATTAAATACTTGTTTCCATACTGTGAAATTTCTTTTCATGAAAATTTTTGTGTCGGCTTCAAAGTTTGAATGCCCGGTCACTAATTCCTGGGTCCGCCACTGTTCAGATATCAATCAAAGGGCTTAAAAACACTTGGTCGGACAAAAGTCTAACAAATGAGTCGTTAAGCATTTTCCTTTGCAATAAGTGCTGTCCCGGAAGAATTGCAGGGCAGTATCGCCCATTCGCCCATCTTATTTATCCGTGCATCTTCATTTGGGCACTGGTATGTAGGTTTGCAGCTGGAACACGATCTGAACTGTTTCACTGTGCTTGCCGGCCAGCCGTGGTGCCTTGTTAGCTAGTTAACAAATATCTTTAAAGGTTTCAAACAGAGCCTAAAAACTGCATATTTATCAAATAAAACCGAAAGAAGCTATTAGCTATAGCTAACAATTATCTCTAAAGGTTTCAAACAAAGCCTAAAAACGCATATTTATCAAATAAAACCGAAAGAAGGAAAAAGGCCTGCCTTATCTCAAAATGCACGCACTTTCTCCTACGGAAAAATCCGTTTCGTTTCGAGACCGCCCACAAGAACACAACACAGATTGGGAGCCCCTATAGGTACCGCGCGCTATGCGAAACTCAGTTGTAGCGCGGCCCACGGCCTGCCAACGCAGTCTGCCGTCTTTTTCTTTTCTTTTTTTTATACTGTCTGCCGTCTTTTTCTCCCGTGAGCAGAGCGTTCATTTTCCTTCGGGGCGGGACAGGCTCACGTGTTTATATCGCGCCGGACTTTTTCTGACACGGAGATACAGCGCGACTTCTAATGTGCGATGTAGCAGAATGGAGTAGGTTAATTAGCATGGGATTTTTCTCTGCTGTGTAATGTGATGTTCCTGTGCATTAGCTACTGAAACATGGCAGTAGAATTAGCGCTAAGAAGTTTTTTTTTTCAATCCCAACTTCTGTGCAGCATTTTTTTTTGGAACAATCGATTTTTTCTGTGGAACATTTGGTTAAGAAGGTTAGAACAATTGGTTCATCTTCTTGGAACATTTAATTAAAAAGCTAGAACAATTTTTTGTAATTGCTGGAACAATTGAATTCTCTTCTTGAAACATTTGGTTAAAAAGACTAGAACAATTTGTTGTACTGCTGGAACAATTAGATTCTCTTCTTGGAACATTTAGTTAAAAAAGCTAGAACAATTAGCTAGAACAATTTTGAAACAATAAAAAAAATGTTAAAACAATATATTTAAATAATGATTTTCAAAATTTTTAAAAATATATTCATGTGGGATCTTGTTTTGTTGCATTAATTGCAAAGATCATTATGGTTCAAACGGATTTGAAAACAGAGTTACAGTTGAAGAGTAAAATCAATTTAAAGTTTGCATTCAAACTAAAATCTGCTCGGCGAGTAAAAAGTCGACACGTGTCATGTTCTCCTCACCCCCGCCTGCACCGCGCCTCAGCCCGCCGGTTGCACTGGCGTCCTCTCTGCATGCCAGCGTGGCGCGTTCTACACCGCTCATTCATGCGGCGCACAAATCTCAAAACGCGCTACCTGGAAGCAATAGGTAACGCGGGCTATTTATAGGGATTCCGACACAGATTAGTTTTTTTTTTTTTTTTTTTTTAGGGGAATTCCGACACAGATTAGTGTGAGTTGCTGCTGCTGACCACGCAAGTTTGGGTCCAGTCTATCTGGCCCACAAACCAGTAATGGGCCAAGGAACCCAGACAGAGCCCGGTGACACGTGCACCACCCTTGAGACTGCGGAGCCCAACGATATTCTGAAGTAACAAATCCATCCAGTTGGCCCAGGCCAGTGGTTCATCGAAGAAAGAAAAAAGAAAAAAGGCAATCCAGTATGCTCTATAGACAACTGTAGTGGCTTCAGAGTTTTGTTTTCCCGTTTTATGATGGATGTAGTTATGACAAAGATGATGTTCTGGACGCTGGTGAATATATAACGATGAATGTGGTGACATTTTGAGCAAATAGTATTTAATTCAAGGCCAAAGTATAAAAATACAACAAACAGCCGCTACAAACAAAATCAAATAGAGGGTGGTTCAGGTGTTGAATAATCTTGGATGGCCTTTGTCGCATCCATTAACTCCAGGTTATCCGATCATTGCGCGCTTTCTACCCCGTTGCCTGACTGCAAACATTGATATAGATATAGAAACAGGTCATGAAATTGACACAGGACAGCCAACGGGACGGCATACATTGTGGAACAGGCAAGAACAGCAGCATGCATACCTTGTGCTAGCTTGTTCGTTGTGGCGCACCACTGCTTCGAAGCTTTTCTATAAGCGGCGAGGATCTTCTCCATCTGGTCCATCACAAAGATAAATGAGTTGTTCTTTGTACACTTAACATGAACAATATTTGCAGGCAATCAACATCATCCTTTTCATACAAAACAAGCACACCCACAGATTATATGGCTCACTTTGGAAACATGTAGGGCTGGGACTTCGGTTAATTTGGTTAAATCGGTTCGGTTAATGCGGTTGTGGAAAATTTCGGTTATGCAAAAATGACAACCGAAAATGCAACTAGAATTTTCAAAACCGCACAAATCGGTTGCGGTTAATGCAAATCGGTTTCGGTTAATCACCGAAATCTCACAAACGCGAAATCTCACAAACGCCTGCGCCGCCACGCCGTAGCTTGCCTGCCAACGCGCGCCGCCCCGTCGCCGTGCTAGCCCATGTGCAGCCCGCCGTCGCCCGCCATGCGCGTACGCCTCGGAGCTGCTCCGCCTGCTGTGCGTCCCCGCCGCGAGGAGCTGCGCTCGTGCCAGGACGGAGCGGCGGCGGCGTGCAGCATCCACTCGATCGATGATAGGGATATCACGAGTCCAATGGATAAGAATTGGACTTGGGCTGCAACACGAGGTAGGAATGGGCCACCTGGGCCTTCTTTCTTTTCCCAGATAAGTGGGCTGTTCGGTTATTTCGGTCTGCTCGGTTAACAGCACGTAAAAACCGAACAAAAATCGGTTAGCCGAACTGTCCAGATTTCAAAACCGAAAAATAAACCGAAAACCGATTAAACCGAAAATTTCGGTTATTTCGGTTCGGTTCGGTCCGGTTAACCGTTTCTCGGTTAACCGGTCCCGGGCCTAGAAACATGTGTATCTAGGGGTGAAAACGGACGGGGACGGTTGGAAAACACAACCGTTTTCACTTTCATATTTGCATCAACATACGGGAACGGAAACGGGAAAGCCGGTAACAGGAAAGATTGGGAACAAAACGGGCTTCCGGTAAACGGAATAATCGGTCGGATATATGACGGTAACCGGTGATTTAATTCGGGAACACATGCCTTTCAACAAATAATTAAGTTGATTGACACAAGATAATATAGATGTCATTAACAACAGAGGTGCATCACAGAATGAACTCCCAACTAAGGATTTCGACACATGAGCTCATGCTTATGAGGAACGGAGTATATTAATACAATTATACAATACAAATATGCAGATGCCTTGAGAGCATGTAAGAGATTACTTGTCATGTAGATCTAAAATTTATTTGTTTAGTCTCGGCATGCTCGAGCAGTACTAGTGAATTTGTTTAATGTTGTGAAGTACCATGCAATACCATCATTACCATGGATTTATTTAATCTCGGTATCACATAAGCTATCACATTCGTGAATGAAATACATGGATTATCGGCACACGACAGCTAGAACTAACCACTAAACAAGTACAACATGCGGAGGCCTCTGGACCTACTGTTGTTTGCATGTGGTGCCGTGGTTGGCTTCCGATGATGGGCCAAGCTGGTTCCCGAGTACATGTAAACGGGAAGAAAAACGGGAACTTACCGAGACAAAATGGGATCCCGACGATACGGGCAGGAAAAGGGTCAAACCAGTTTTGATCCCGCATCCCGTTTCCGTCCTGTCCTGTATAACTCCCGGCTATTCGAAAATGGGCAGGAAAATACGGGGCACGGTAGCCGGCCAGGAAGGGAATTTCCCGTTCAGCTTTCAGCTCTATGTGTATCAGGATGGTCCAGCAAAAAAAATCAGCAGAAACTCAGGCTACAAAAAGGGCATGAACAGAAGAAATCCAAAACAGGAAAAGGTCTGGATGGTGGACTGTTGTCTTCCAAACCAAAAAGACTAGTTGTGCTGCAATATTCCATATATTCATGGAAACAGTTTCCCCAAAGTGCCAAATAATAGTTAAAAAAAAAAGCAAGATCTTAACCTAACATTTCAATGAAAGCTGAAATCCAGTCTTATGTTCTACTTAGATGAAACCACATTTGGCAATTGATAATGAAAGTAAATCAATCGGGATGTGGTTGTGTGTTTGGCTTTGGATTATTCCTTTTTGTTTTGGCAGATGAGTGGTGCTTAGCCAATAATAATAAAAAAAAAGATACGCACTGCAGGATAAAACCAATATAATCAAGATTCAAGAAGCAACATACACATAAGGCCCCAAAAAATAAATGAATATCATTTATGCAGTCTTCTTACCACATCCCCACAGGAAGAATGCATGGAAATCAAAGCTCTTTCCAGCACATATAGGTCCACCGCCTTGTCCTCAGGAATTGTTGATGTGAAGCTCAGACCAAAATCAATAAGAACCTTCCATATGAAGATATAAAAATAACAAATTAATATTCGAATTGCAAATCCTGAGTTCAACCTTAATTTTGCACCTCAACAAAAATAAATAAATGAACAGGATAGGATAACAATAACAGCTCTATGCCCGATTGATAGTTGTGCTTGGTTGCCATTAGGTTGATTTAACAGATCAACAAAGAAAATGTATGAACTAAAACAGGATAATACAGTCTACGCACCAGTTGATTGTTGCTATTCTTGATTATCATGTTTGATGTGGTTAAATCACCATGCACAAGGCCTCCATCATGTAGCTTGCCAACAGCATTCCCTATCTGTGTGGCAATGTCAATTAGGCGTTCCTCATTAACCCCATTCGACCCAAACCCAAGAAGTATATCCTTGACAGACAAGCCATCTACATACTCAAAGGTCAATGTATGTTGGGTGGATCTACAGCATAAAGAACTGGGGTAGGAACACCAAGCCGTCTTGCTTTGGTCATGCACCGAGCTTCCTGCACAAAACAGAGCGGCCATGCTAAGTTGAATTACAATAAAATCAGTTGTCATGTACAACTTAATTGATCTACTTATGGCACACAGGACTCTTTCATCAATCATACCCACATAAAAGGAACTAATCTAGGGAAGAAAGGACACTAACAGCATTTAAGCGCTTCAAAGTCAACTTAGAGTCCAACAATGGGTGTCGGTACTTCTTTGAAAACCGCTCCTTGATAACACATTTCCGTCCCACGAATGTAGAAACAAATACCCTCTGCAGAGAAGCAAACAAACTATTGAGAAAGTAAGAAAATAAAATCTATAACAAATTAACAATATAACACATGAGTCTTGACTCACTCCTTCTGCTCCTTGCTTAAGCAGTACACCAAAATCCTTTTGTTGCTCCTGAGAAGTGTCCATAAGAGTCTAGTGTAGACTTGAAATAAAACTGTAATGAACAAAGTGAAGACGTTAGAAACAAATCATAGATAATGCTTCGATAAAGACAACTTCAAAATCATAAACAACTGTTCTGCCAAATTACAAGTGCATAAAACAATAAAATGGCCAAATTACACGGTTTTACAGCTTTTATCATGCCTAAAAAAACAAATGAAAGAATGGCATCAAATTTACAAATTCATTTTACCTAGACTCCCTACTTATTGGTTGCAATAGTAGTGCCCTTCAGTTTTGACCCAGCAGCAACTATCTTCTTTTTCTGCACCAAGCGTTTATAGCTCTGAGGACTCAATTTTTGTACCGGACAAACTGGTCTAAATACCTCTGTCTTCAAGGGATCCAGCAGATCCTCTGAGCATCCCAACACAAGGCCACACTTTTTAGCATCATCCCACAGCTCTCTTCCAACCTCAAATCTACCATTCCTACAAAGCTTTTCTATTAGCAGGTCATATATACGGGCGTCCACTAACTCACAGCTCTTCATAAGTTTGAACATATCAAGAGCATGGTCTGCTTGCTCAGTTCCGCAAAGGACACCTATGAGACCATGGAAAAACGTAAAGGTCGGAAGCACCCCACTTTCAAGCATATCCTCTACAAGTCTTTTCCCTCTCATGATTCTCCCAGTCAAATAGAGGACCCTAACAACAAGATAGTAGCTAACCCAGTCAGGGGAGCACCCTGCCTTTCCTTCTCTCATCATGAAAAGGATTCTATATGCTTCTTTCACCCTTCTTGCTCGGCTCAAACATGAAAGTAATATGTTGAAGCTAGAAGCAGCTGGGGCGACACCGTAAGCCCTCATCTCTGCTAAGGCATCCATAGCCTCTGGGACAAGGGCAGAAGGATTGAACCTGAGGTTTCTATGGCACACGCAATTAAGAAAATCATTGAATGATGGCAAGCCCAATGGGACGCCTGAAGATTTCATGTCATCTAGGACTCTCCGAGCTTCCTTAGAATTCCCATGAACACACCAGCCATGGAGGAGGCTACGTTGGACGATGCTGAGCATGGGCTCCACAGAGAGCTCGCTCTTGTGGTGCCACACAACACCCTGTGCCTCACGAGCATGGCCCCTCATACACAAAGCCTGAACCATGGCAAGGCTGCTCGACCATAAGCCTTCCCCTCCCACACCGGCACCATGCTTCGGCAGCAATTTTTTCTGCTCCAAGCCTCTAAACAGCCGGACCGCCTCATTCTCCCTCCCAGCCTTGACAAGGGCCTCAACCACGGTAGTAAATGTTTCCGGAGCCATCCTGCGTCCGTCCTTCTCAGCGTCACCGACAGCAATCCTCATCGCGGTAAGGTCCCCTAGCTGAGCAAGGACTGTGATGGCCCTATCGAGCTCCTCATAGCCCAACACCGCGGGATCCTTGGACCGGCACCAAGCCAAGAAACGCAACAGCCTCCTGCCCGAGCCGCCCCTCTCGCCGCACGAATCGATCACGCGCCTGATGAGAGCCGGAGACACTTCCACGCCAAGCTGGTTCAGCGCGCCTCCGACCTCGTCGAAACTCCCGGCCTCGGAGCAGACGACATCGCAGACCGCCGCCTCCAGCTCGCCGCCGGAGCACAGAGCGCGGCGAGCTGAGAACGAGCCTGGCGGGGGGACGGTTCGGGTCAGGTTCATTATGGCTCTCCGCATCGCCGTCACCGCCATCGCATCTACAAGCAGAGGCGGACCGAGCAATAGGGCGAGGTAGGGCCGCCGCCCTACCTAACGCCAGCAGAGCAGAGAAGATGAAGATTCCCCTCCCAATCCCCGTATCATCCCTGATTGGTATGAAATCTTCGGGATCGATCCATCACCACTACGTCCAGCCTAAATGCTCAACTACAAAAGGAAGGGGGGGGAGGGGGGGGGGGGGGGGGGGAGGGGGGGATTTTCTTGAGGATGGCGAGGGAGATCTCGTTTCTCACCTGTGGGGTGGGAAGCCGCCAGCGTGCTGGTCTCGCTCGACCCCTCGAGCAAGAGGAACTTTTTTTTTTTTGGGGGGGGGGGGGGGGGGGGGTGGGGGGACGGTGAGCAAGAGGAACTGGTAGATAGAAAGAACGGCGGCCTCTGTTGTCTGGTCTTACGGGGAGAGTTTTTTTTTTTTTTTAGATGAACGGGGAGGAAGGAACACGGGGAAAGGAGGCCTCGGACTATTTCAGTTTTGTTAGACGGATGGAATCATGAGGATATTTTAGGGTTCGTTTGGATTGGAGGAAAATTTTTTCTTTTCTGCGTTTTTTCTGTGAAATTGAATTGTTTCTTGTGAAATTCCTGTGCGATTCCTGTGAAATTCCTACATTTCAAAGGAGCCCTTAGTTTGTTGAAATGTTGCATATACAAAAACATTTCTAGCAACATTTTAGTTTGGTGAAAGAAATGAGATAAACATCATTTAAAAAGTTTTTGTTGTATTGTATAAAAGGAAATTTGTTTGAAGCACACTGGAAAAGCGTGAAATCACTCACGACACACTGTTAAAATCGATTTCGTCTGAGTCACAATACAAATTTCTGACAATTGTCTGTGACACACTTTGGCCGTCTTTTTTATCTCAATACTTAGAATACAATAGAACTTAAAACTTGGCACAAATATACATTATTTTATTCTCTATCATTAAAAAATAGAGCTAATTTTTTTTGTAATTGTGGTATTGTTAGCCCATTATTTTAATACTTAATTTTGTCGAGCAAACCATGCAAACAATAAAAAAAATCTAGCTCCATTTTCTAATGATAGAGAAGAGTGAATTGCATTGATGATATAACAACTCCTGAGGTGGGTGCGATTTAATCATACAATTTGAAAATTGCTCAATTAAATCACACAATTTCTTATAGCGATATGAATAAAGTCATAAAACATACCATAATGGCATATATTGATGATATGAGAGGAAAAAACAACCATGATGCACGCAAATGGATGCCACATCAACATATATGGCATGACTTATGAGCAAATGGTGATGCTAAAGAATAATTTAACTTCGTTGGAGTATCAGACCTTGCAAGAATTGGAAGAAACACAAAGTAACTTTTGCATGTACCACGTGAAATATGTGTTATGGAAACATATATATCTCTGAAAACATATGGAATCTTGATTTTGTTTTGCTCCATACCAACTTATCCTATAATATGTCTTTAGTTTATAACTTTGTTTTGCACCTTCATAACAAGTTGTGTGATTTGATTGA
The DNA here is from genome assembly GCA_007726485.1 of Eragrostis curvula. Lineage (NCBI taxonomy): Eukaryota > Viridiplantae > Streptophyta > Magnoliopsida > Poales > Poaceae > Eragrostis > Eragrostis curvula. The sequence goes on from CM017441.1 coordinate 17,378,725, forward strand.
GCAATTTTCAAGTTCTATGACTAAAACACACCCACCTCACAAGTTGTTGTACCACCAGTGCAATTTACTCGATAGAGAATGTAACAATGTATATTTATGTTAAGTTTCAAGTTTTAACATATTCTACGTATTGAGATAAAAAAACATTAAAAATAATTGTTAAACGGCCAAAATGTGTTCCAGACAATTGTCAGAAATTTATAGTGCGTCTCGCACGAAATTGACTTTGATTGTGTATCGTGGGTGATTCCACGCTTTCTCAATGTGCTCCAGATAAATTTACCTTTTATAAACGCTTTGAATGTGTTGTTAATTCGCTGCCAACATCGCGCCACATAATTGAGCAGTTATGGTGCCGCCGTGAAATAAAGCAGGATAAAACAATGCGATGCGTAATAAACATGGAGCACAATAGTAGACATGGTTCTGGCACGGAATTATCTTGAAGTGAGAAAATTAGTTGTTTGGCTAGATACGTTCAATTCTATTTACAATTTGAATGTGAGATGTGTTTATGAGAGGAAAATAATATGAAATTGCAATTATGAGCTTTTGAGAAATCAAAGTTGTGACATTGGTATAAAAAAACTGAGATGAACTCGTTTTGTATCGTCTAAACCGTCCAACTAAACACATCTTTAATATATACCGTGCGCAATATTTTAAGACTACCACGTGTTCATAAGATTATGATATTAGAGTTGTCTTTTCTTTGGTCCATGCCACCAGCCAGGTTCTTCATTTTTCACGTGTGAACATTTTATAATTGATATTTATATGTGCTACCTCTATTTATTACATAAATTTAACATCAAAGCACGTTACCACAAATGAAAAACATTCTAGAACGTTGCCAGCAGAGTAATTTATAAATTTTTCTCAATACTATGGATATTTATAGAAAGATATTTATGTAAGAAATTCTTATATCTCTTAGGGTAGTCATATATATAACTTGTCGAAAATTGCTCCTTATCTAACTTTTTATATGGTTTCAAACTAAATATACAACACTATTCATCATTTCATTATTTGTCTTCTTGATAATTACTTGTTCAAAAATAACTGCTATACATACGGCTAGGTACCTAGCCGTCCACCTAGTTAAATCGATTAACAAATCATGTTCAATGACTAAGAGCAACTCCAGCAGGGCATGTAAAATTGAACCCATACATGGTCATGTAGGGGCCGACCTCTACATTCAAGCCCCCAGATTTTGCTTCCAACTCCAGCAGCACGCACCCCTCACATCCAAGCAAGTCCCTACATTTGCGGATCCCACTAGTCAGCCTCTCTCTCTCTCTCTCTCTCTCTCTCTCTCTCTCTCTCTCTCTCTCTCTCTCTCTCTCTCTCTCCTCGGTCTGGAGCGCGGACGACGCCGAGGTGGCCTTCTTCCGCGGCCACGACGGTCATGGGAGCCCGCCGTCGTCGATTCGCCAAGCCCGCCGTCAATTTGTCAAGGCCGCCGTCGATTCGTCGCACCCGACATCGATTCGTCCCTGCCCGCCATCGATTCGTGACTCCATCCCAGAACTGTTGTGCCCTTCCGCCGCCGTCGGGGTGCCGCGCGCCTGGGCGTCGCGCCGGGAGGCCGCGGAGCTCGTCGTCGCGCGCCCCAGGCCTCGTGAAGGCTCCACGAGCTCCCGCGCCCGCCATGGCCGCAAGGGCGAGCTCGCGTGGCCTCTGCTGGGCCGAATCGACGCAGTTGAGCAGGGATGGGCGGGGGCTCGTCGTGCTTGGCCTCGCACGGGCGCGGGTGCTCGCGGCCATGGCTAGCACGGCGTGACGACGCGTCCCCAGGTGGAGTTCCTCTGCACGACGGCGTCGCGGATTGGAGCGGGCTCGCGAGGCAAGGCAGGGCGGCTCGGGCCATGGCGGCGGGCTCGTCGGCACGGCATGCGTGCGGCAATCGACGGCGTTCGTTTGATGGCGAAGGGTGGCCGGATTTGGTGCCTGGAAGGGGAGGAGAGGGGTGGTTGCGCTCGCGCAGGAGAGGGAGGAGGCGCGCGCGCGAGGTGGATGGGCGGGCCCCACCAGTGTAGCGACCCCATAAGGGTAGGGGCTTGGGTAGGGGCTCTGCTGGAGTTCGTTTTTTTGGCTCGAGCCCCTACATCCCATCTAAGGGCTCATGTAGGGGCTTTGCTGGAGTTGCTCTAAGGCTTGCACGGGTCGGGCGGATCGGTCGAACAGACTAGCCATACGCGTAGTTTATTCGTTTTTCAAACAACAGAAACATGTCATAAGTTTAAATTCATATTACATCTATGAAACTTTGTTAGTCAAAATGTAAACATTAAAAATCAAAGTTGCAATGTATTATCAAATAGAAGTATGCAGAGTGTCTAAACAAAAATAATTTATATTAGAATAAATGATACATGTAAACTTAGTCGTCCTACCTAAAATTATAGGCTAGGTTCGCCAATGTATACAAGGCACCCAACTGCGGACTTACCCCCAAGAATTTCTGATGATAAACCCTAAGTTGAAATTAATGAGTATAAATTTCACCAAGCACGAGCAAGGATACCTGAATCAGTGCTCGTTCCGCGCAGAGCGAGGGGATGGCGTATAGCAGGAGGTGGACGAGGAGACTGGCGGACGGCGACGCCTCAGCCTTACTGACAACGACGGAGGGAGGGATTGGGGGGTTTCGCGTTGGAGGATTTCTTGATTAAACCAACTATGGTTTTGGGTTTGGCTAATGAGGATGACGTGAATCAGCAAATGGGCCGTGAAAAATGTAAGTTGGGCGAAGATGCTGCTCTTCCGATCTAGCGGGTCTTTTCCTTGAAAGGCCTGAGAGAAAGTTGCATGTTTACGGATATAGATCGCAAATTACTCAAAAAAAAATACAGATCGCAAAAAAAAAACGAGTCGTTCAAAAAACAAAAAGAAGAAAAAATCTGTTCATAAATAAGGATCGCAATTCAACTTCACGAGAGATCCGTTTCGAGAAGAAAGTCACAGACCGCCAACAAGAACACAACACACACAGACGGAGATATAAAGCCGCAGCTCACAATATCGCAGGATTCTGACATTCGCGGGCCCTGTGTTGACAGGTGCACGAGAGAGAGCCCAATGGGCTCGACGCCCCCCACATCGCTTTCACCGCCGTGGCCACACCACAGAGCAGCAAAAAGCCCTCCGAAGCCGCGGCCACGGCCACCGTCACATCGCATCGCACTCATGGCACGGGAAGCAGCGGGCGACGCAGCGGAGCGGGAGACCTCGCGGGGCGCCACCTCGCCGGCGCCTACGTGGGGGCGGGTGCGGAAGGCTGGGCTGGGGGCGGCGGCGCACGCGCTGCTGCTCTGCTTCACCGCGCTCCTCGCGCTCAAGCTCGACGGCATCTTCACCCGCTCCTGGTGGTATGCCTGCCCAGCTCTCCGCTCGTCCTCCAACCCACATCCGAAAATGGGTGACTGCAAATTTTCCGGCGGAGGCAAGTTTTGGCTTGCGTGCCCAGAGAATTTCGCTGGGCGCTTGGGTGAAGCTGCCGATCCATTGCGAAACTGCGTGCCATCTGGGTTGTCGAGTCCGTGTAGTCGAAATATGTTTTAAATGTCTTTTGTGCTCATATCAATTCTCTGATTAAGTTGCTCATTTGAACATATTTGATTGAGAATTATCTTGTTCAGCATATTTTGATCGAGGGATCACCAAAATTGCAGGGTGCTGTTCATACCCCTATGGTCATTCCATGCTGTTGCTGCTCGATGTAGATTCTCACTACCTGCTCCGTCGTCACCACAAAGTTGTCACGTGCGTTCGCTACTTTTGCTTTCCAAATTTATGCCGCTTTTTTCTTCTTCTGAATCTAGATAACAGCGCCTCAACTTGATCAGCTTACTGCACAGCAGGTTCCATGCCATTCTATTGTCGCGACACCGTTGCTAGTTGCTTTTGAGCTGCTTCTGTGTGTCTACCTGGAAGGAATTGATGGTGAATCCATTGCTTACTGGGAATTATCCAAAAGCACATTCGTTTGGTCTGTTTTCTTGCCTTTTGATTTGATTGTTTTTGACCAGCCAGCTGAAATGCTCATTTTTCAGGTGGTGATGAACCTTTCATAGATTTAAAGCTTGTCTTTCTTCCACTCTTGGCTTTGGAAATCATTACGCTGGTTGATAATTTCAGGTGATTATACCTGTTCAACACTGAAAACTTCCAAATCTCTATAATGAAAATTTACATTACAACTTTTTTACGCAATGCACCTAATGCACTTCTCGTTTTACTTTTATATATCAGTATTTCCACCTGTATGATGTGCCTAATCCGTGGACTTCTTCATCGTTGCAATATTATCTTGTCATAATTTTGAGAATCACACGATAATGCTTGCCACTTTTAAGTTCAGATTTGTTACTAGAGTTTTGTATACCTTTTAAGTTATAGGCAAGCACTTAAAGATCAATGTTTACCATTCGTCACTTGACAGGTATCATACAGATTAGTGTTTTCTTCTTTATATTATTTTTTTACTGTAACTCCATTCTAGTATCTTTTTATTCTCACTAGGATGTGTGGTGCTTTAATGCCTGGACATGGAGAAACCATAACGGACGAAGCAATTCTTGAGAGGCTTCCTGTAAGAATCTTAGGATAGGATCACACCTTTTGCCCCTTGACTTTCAGTCTGTGGTTCTGTGTTCTCCCTTTTTGCTACATCAATAGGACCTCATGGTTCAGTTCTAAATCTTGTCCAAACATATGACTTCAATATAGAACTTGCTGCATGTTCCTATAAAATGTGACCCTTTGCTCTAGTTCGACCAACTCAGGAGTGCATCATGACAAAGTAACTGATATTTCAGATGGTTTCTGATGGTGGCATCGGAATACAGGGCTCCAAATGACTACTTCCTCCGTCCCTAAATGTAGGGCTTTAGAGCATTCAAACACAGAAATAGTCAATGTGTTAAAAGACTACCATACCCTTCATTTTTACCTCAACTCATCACTCCACCAACCCTCCCACCTACCACAAAGTTTGTCTTATCCTCAAAACGTCTTACATTTAGGAAAAAATTCAAAGTCCCAAAACGCCCTATAAAAAGGGACGGAGGGAGTATTCATTTATATTTAGGACTACTTTGCTGTTGTCTTATTTTGTTTCTCAATGTTGTTGAATCTAATTTGTTATGGGAATCTTTACCAAACTCTAGATTCCCGTTATGGCTTAGAAATAATGTTTGAAATGGTTCTTGTATTCAAACATAGCAGTTATAGAGAAACATTTAGACTAAAATGACTATGGATATTATATGAATAAAACTGAAGAATTTGGATGGGTCTAAGGTTACATTTTCTCTCTCTCTTTTTCTACTCATGTGTTGTTACTTTTTAGAGGTACTGCATTTTCTATGATTTACCATTTATTCTTGATATGAGATTCTTTTAGTATCATTCAACATATGATTATACCATGTATATCTATGATGGATGCTATTGATGAACCTTTAGTGTTGATAGGTACATGACTTTTATGTTCTGTGTATAGCTATTATTAATAACTTCATCTTTTTTGTAGTACTTCTGGGTTGCCATTTCCATGGTATTTCTACTAGCGGCTACTTCACTCATGCTTCTTAAGTTATGTGGTAAGCTAGATGAATGCTATTGAACTTATTTCAAATTTGTTGTTCAGAAGTTCCATAGATGACTGATTTGACTTCTTTTCTCTAATTTTCTCCTCAATGAACATGGAAATATATAGCTTATTGCCAGAGCACGAGTGTGAATTCTTGAGGATTCACTTGCTTATGCTCTAGATGCTCTAGTAGAAATATCCCCATACATACAAGTTTCATAGTGCTTAACTATTGGTGAGGTTACTTATTGGCTTTGTAAGTGATCACGTTACAATTTATGCAACAGGTGATGCAGTTACTTTGGGGTGGTGGGACTTATTCATTAATTTTGGGTAAATACTTATTTCTCCTTGTCAGTTCATACTTGTAAACCCTTTGAACTCTTCTTGCTAATTATTTGACATTTTTTTCCAGGATTTCCCAGTGCTTTGCTTTTCTTGTGTGCACTAGATGGTCGCATCCAATGGTCGGTAGACATTCAATCCTTGGTATAACAATATTTTACCTTACATGGACAGACAGAACAACTGGAATAACATTGTTCCATTCTCTCCGAAACGGATGCTGACATAGACTAGTTGTGTCGTCTGCAGGACTTTGGTGGCCCTGTTTTGATAATTCCTATAATAGCTTTCCAAGTTCTTCTGTGTATGCACCTTGAGGTATGTTGAACATTTGAACTACTTCCAGATGTTCTATGATTCTTCAATAATAAGTCGGTATTAGACTTTATCTACTACCTCCGTTCGTCAATTGTTGACGTTCCCGACCAAGCAAATGAACTAAAAGTGAACTAGCAAGCACTATCGGAATGACTTCAAATAAAAAACGGAGGGAGTATCTTTTATTGCTGCCATTTGGACTTTGATAGCTTTTATTTAGTACTGTACGTCTTAAGAGTAACATTTTACTGAGAGATCTTCACATGTTTGTTTCTACTACCAATGAAATGACACGCAGCTCTCCTGCATTGTTCGAGGAAAAAAATAGATATTTTCGTGTGAACACTTCAACTGCCAATTTTCTGTGGGAAAACATTTCGAATCAAGTTTCCAAGCTGACCCAGAGATTTGTTTGCTCTTTTTGCGCTTAACCAAACATCCCGTTTTCCAAATAGAATATGAGCTGTGAATGTTTTAGTACAAGCTTGTCTTTGAATGCCAAACTGTACATGTATGAAACTTTTACTCTTGCAGCGCTAGTATAAGTACCATTGTCTCTGATTGCAGGGCACTCCATCTTATGCACGTTTTATCCCACTTCGAGTCATCTTGTTACCTGTAATTTTGCTGCAACTGGCTGGTGTATCTTTTGCTCTTTGGAGAGTTTTCAACAGACTTGTTGTTAAACTACAAGATGGAACCATCAGTGAACGACATATTTTTATCTCATCAAAAGTTGACGAGTTATCTATGATGATACAATATGGTTCAAGGTTTTATTTGGTCTCAATCATTACTCTATTACAAGAGTATCTAGCACAGGGGTTGTACTTAGGATTCTCATTTTGTTAATCTTTATTGCTGATCAGGCTCCTTCACTGGTGGTCTATTGATGATGATAGCAAAGAGGAACAAGCGCATTTATGCTATGCAAATAACAATGGGTATCTACTGCAGATTTTGTGTTTTTCTTTTTTCGTACAGACATTGGCATATTCATGATGTTTGTGTTTTCCACTTTTATTCAAATCAGAAAAATACGAATTGCATATGAGGCTTTGGATATGTGGGTCATAATCACTGAACTACTCATGCTGTTTGTTATACGAGCATGAATCATTGCAACTTTAATCTTGGGAAAACAGTAGTGTACAGGATCTTGATTATGAAGAAAGTATGAAAAGGTTTATGCAAATGTTGTATGGAGCTTACCATCAGCTTACACAGAAAGTGACATAGCATTTTTGTTATTGGTTTGAGATTGATCTTTGCCTAGCAGAGGGAAGAAAGAAAAAGACATGATCAGTGTCTAAAAGGACATATCATTTAGAGTCCATGTAGTATGATAAAACAAATATTGAAGATCCTACTTATGGTTAGATAACCCTAGACATAGAAGACAACTTATAAGATTTCTAAACCTAATTTCTTGAACTAGTGCGGCTTAATAGTTACCCTTTTGAACTTACCAATCATATTTTGTCAAAGAGGGATGTATCTACTTTTATTGATGCTTTTAGTGATGTTTTTAGATAGCTGAATACTTTTATTGATGATTATCTCTTTGTCCGCAGCTACAGTACCTTTTGCAGCTATCCACCAGATGTGGTAAAAGAGATGTCAAAAAAAGATCTTATCAAAGAGGTTATTATGCCGTTCACATTTTTTTTTTCCAGCCAACAGCGAGTGGTGTGTGGTGTGTGTGTTGTACTTTACAACTCTCTCTTCTTAATGAAATGATGTACAGCTCTCCTGCGTTTTCGAGAAAAAAAAATTATGCCGTTCACATTGAAAGAGCTTCCTGGTTTGCGTTATGCTAATAAATCATTTGTTCTTCCAGGTACAAAGACTTCAACAAGCCTTGGAAGAGCAAACTGAAATGGCAAATCACAGCCAACAGCAATGTGATTATCTAAAAAATGTACTAGTTGCTATCCCCTTTTCTATCATACAATAGAGTTCTCTTACAATCATAATGTATAAACTTATATAGCTCCAAAATGGCTATCTCCAAATGGGTCTCTGATTAGTAATCTGCTATGTATCAATACTGGCATTATTTTGTTTCAGGATTTTCAATTGTATAAAGTTAATATAGCTCCAAAATGGCTATCTCCAAATGGGTCTCTGATTAGTAATCTGCTATGTATCAGTACTGGCATTAAATGGCTATCTCCAAATGGGTCTCTGATTAGTAATCTGCTATGTATCAGTACTGGCATTATTTTGTTTCAGGTTTTTCAATTTATTCAAAAAGCTGAAACATTGCCATATAGATAACAAATTACATAGGTTGTTCAGATACTACCAAAGGGTTAATACACCCTAGGTTTCTGGTCAACTTTCACGGAACCTTTCCTGAGCTAATACTCTCAAAACAATTGCATCAATGCAGGAGCGGATCTTTTGTCGAATTTGCTTTGAAAGAGACATCTGCATTGTTCTGCTTCCCTGCCGCCATCGTGTTCTCTGCGAGTAAGCCTGAATGGTCACACTGATGTGTTAGCACATTTTGAATATAATCCTCTTGTCCATATATCCTCGAAATTTTTGTTCATTTAATTGTTTTTGCAGGATATGCTCCAACAAGTGCCAGTCATGCCCAATTTGTCGATTGACGATTGACAGCAGGTTATCTGTTTATGATGCAGTGTCAGCCAACCTACTATGTGATGCAGTTTAGTTCACATATCGGTAATAGTTCTATGGCACTACGATGTCGGCACTATGGAATGAAAAGAAAGCAAGAACAGGTCTCATGTTCAGATCATAGTACAAGAAATCAAAAGCAACGCTCTATACATCCCTCTGCACTGATGTGACATAAAGGAAGTGACGAAGTGCATGGTTCTTTGGTTCTCAATCATGTATATAACCATCATGATAAAATTACTGAGTGTTGTGTTAAAAAGCTGCGAGTTCGGTTGGCCATAAATGACATCTTACCGTGATTAGATTCCCGACGAGGCTTCTTAACAGTCGGACAGGTAACCTGGCAATGATGAATATGAACTTCTGGTTATTAAAGGGGTGTTCGTTTCATGAGGGTCTAAAATTTAGAGGGGTCTAAAAAAAAGAATCTTATCATTTAAGAGTATTAAATAAAGTTTAATTACAAAATAAACTGCAGAACCCCTGGTCTAATTCGCGAGACGAATCTAATGAGGGTAAGCAATCCGTGGTTAGACGATGGTTACTGTAGCATGGCTGTAGCAAAACATAGCTTACTTAGGCTCGTTAGATTCGTCTCGTAAAGATGTACCCATCAGTAAAAATGTTTTATCATTAGACTTTATTTAGTACTAGATTCTCTTTATTTAGAGACCTCTAAAATTTAGCGCTAAAACAAACGAACAGGGCTTAAATGTTATTCAGAGTTACAGAAATAGGCAAAAATCCCAGTCTGTCATATCCTGTAAGTTTATGACTTGGCATGACAATGCTACTATGTGGAGAGTTTTAACTTGTAAACGTGCTTACCTGCATATGTACAGATGAGATCATGTCTCCTGGCCGTTTATCGCTTATCAGTTTTGTCTCCGAGGTTTAAGAGCATTGAGCTTTCTCACTACGGGAGATCCCTTGTTTGCAAGGACACACGGCAAAACCTCAAATGCATTCGGCAAAGGCTTTGCCGAGTGCAACACTCGGCAAAGAGCACATGACATATCTTAATCGGCAGAGTTTTTTACTGAGTGTTTTTTTTTCAGACACTCGGTAAAGTTTTTGTTTGCCGAGTGTCTCTGTTTGCCGAGTGTTTAACACTCGGCAAAGTTTGAATCAAAAAATGGCATGAAAAAAATAGCAAAAAAAAAAAATTTAATGAGGGGAGGCCCTCATCAACCCGCCCCACAATCCCCCCAAATTTGCAGCTTTTTTCTTGTAATATTTGCACACCATGCGGCCATCAAGATTCGAACTCATAACCTCTCCTTCGCGTGAGTCCACCTCTACCACTACAACACAGCATCACATGTGCCCATATCTCATTTTGATTCCACTCATATTTTTTACCGAAGTCAGTAGGGGAATCCCCAACCTATTTTTTTTTAATTTTTCTTTTATTCCAGCCTGGTTATTCGCTTCCACAGGGAGTTGAACCCAGGTCTGCTAGATGCTACTAAGGTGCTCTAACCACTAGGCTAGAGGCCCTATTAAACTAAACTGAGTGTCAATTGATTATTTGAGACTGTAAACGAATTCAAATTAAAAAGTTGTCAACTACAAAGTTTCATAACTTTTCCAGATCTACATCTTTCATTTTGGTCTTTTGTCCATCTGAGGTGGTTTACAAAATTTGAATTTCAAATTTGAACTCTTTCAACTTAGTTTTCGTTGACAAGATGATTTCAAATCAAAAAGTTGTCAACTACAATGTTTTATAACTTATTGTGATCTACAACTCTCATTTTGACTGTTTCTCCATCCGAGGTCATTTGAAAATTTCAATTTTTAAAATTTAGTTGTCATTCAAACCTCCATTTTGTCAGCAAATTTAATTCAAATTAAAAAGTTTTGAACTACAATGTTTCATAACTTCTGAGTATCTACAACTTTTATTTGGGTCATTTGTACATCCGACATAGTGATAGTCACATTGTTTACAAATCTTATAGGAAAAGAGAGGTTGATTTTGTGAACAACTTTACTATTACTTTGTTTAATCAAGAAATTCTCCAAATAAGAGTTGTAGACCTTAAAAAGTTATACAACTATATAGTTGAACATTTTTTAATTTGAATTTGTTTAGGGCTTCAAAAAAATGATTTGAATTTCGCTTTGCCGAGTGTTATTTTTCTGGCACTCGGCAAAGATTATCTTTGCCGAGTGTTTTGACACTTGGTAAAGAGTATTTTTGCCGAGTGTTTTAAATAAACACTCGGCAAAGAAGCGCCTGATATAATACACTCAGCAAACAAGCGAACTGTGACATCTCAGCCCAAGGCTTAATAGGATTGATAGAATACTTATATTAACAAGTTGCAACTTTTTTTCCGGAAGCTCATCTCGAAAGAACTCCAAGGTTAAGCGTGCTTGGCCTGGAGCAATTTCGGGATGGGTGACCGATCGAAAAGTCCTTTCCGGATGCACATGAGTGAGGACAAAGTGCGTAGAAAAACATGTGTTGATCTATGAGGATAGTCTTGATTTCTAGAGAGCTGCCAGGCGTGCGGGCCCGGCCTCGGGGAGGCGGGACGCTACAGTGGTATCAGAGCCGACCCTCGCGGTTTCATGGGCGCAGTTGCGCAGGCATGGTGCGCATGGCTGGTGTGGGCCCAGAGTGGTCACACAGCATGGCACATGCGCTGACACTGAACGCACAGACGTGGTCAAGAGGGGACGTTCCTTGATTGGGGTTGATCGACGAGGACGTCGATCTTCTAAAAGGTGAGTATGTGACATCCCAGCCCAAGGCTTAATAGGATGAGCAAATCCCCTGTATGGCCTTAAAAATAATGGAGCTTCCTCCTATGGCCTTCTCCAGGTTGAACTTCCCTCTGAGGCCCAACATCAAAAATTTTCTTCCCTCCAAGGCTTTCTGTAACTTCTACCCGTCAAAAATCCCTTCTCAGCCACTCGAATTGTCGATTATACCCTCAGCCTTTCTCGTTCTCTTCTCTCCATCGCAGCTCACGTACAGAACGAAAAAAACGATTCAAAAAAAAAAGAAATAGAGGCATGACATGGCGGAGGGGGCCGGCGGCATCGGGGAGGCAGGCGTAGGCCGGGGGTCGCCCGCTCCGCCTCGACGGCGGTCGCCGCGGGCCCGGCCATCTCCAACCTCGCCGCGCCTGCGGCCTTCAACAACTCGGCCGGGCTCGCCCGGGATGCGGCCCGCGCCCAAGTCGTCGCGCCCAGCGCGGATCTTGGCGCCCCCGACACCACGTCACCGCGGAGGCGGGCTGCGGCAGGCTCGCCGGCGCAGCCTGGAGGTGAACCCGGCATGGATGTTGGCAGCCCCGACCTTCTTCGACGCACATTGTCGCCTCACCGTCAGCTGCAGTCACAGGATGGATGCGTTGAACTACTGAATTTGTCCTGCTCTCCTAATCAGCGTGGTAGCTTTAACTTTCCAGTGAACTGTCTGTAATTTTTTGTTGCTTTAAAACTTGCTGAGCTGTTTGGTCGTTGAACTGGTAGTGTGTAATTGGTAGTGTGTAGCTGGTCATTGAATTGGTAGAATTGCATGCAGGGAAACTTTAGTCTAAAAAACAATTGCATGCAACAACTCAATGGTAGAATGTCACTATATGTGTGTGCACTATATTTATGTGTCAACCTATCCACTTGTGAAACTTTGCATTCGTCAAGTTAATCTGATTGTGATGTGTTCATGCATCTTGTGCAAATAACTCAAGTGTGTGAATATAAACCTCCTTGTCCAATTACGAAATGAAAATGTGAAAATAATGCTCATTTCAAATAAAAACAAGCCAAGATAAACATTTTGAAACAAAAATACACCTGTAAATTAGTACTCACTTTCACACAATGTTTTTGAATATAAATGATGTCATTTTCGAAACAGGGGTAAAATGGTACTTTTACCCTCTACTTAACACCGTTAAGGGCACAAACTAACGAAAGGGTCATGAAGGGAAGCAAAAAATGATTTTGGGCCTCATAAGGAACTTCAGTTCAGAAAGGGCCATAGAAGGAAGCACCATTATTTTTGAGGCCATACAGGGAATTTGCTCTAATAGGATTGATAGAATATTCATATCAACAAGTTGCAACTTCTTTTCTGGAAGCTCATCTCAAAAGAACTCCGAGGTTAAGCGTGTTTGGCCTGGAGCAATTTCGGGATGGGTGAGTGATCGGGAAGTCCTTCCCGGGTGCGCATGAGTGAGGACAAAGTGCGCAGAAAAAACATATGTTAATCTATAAGGATAGTCTTGATTCCTAGACAGCTGCCAGACGTGCGGACCTGGCCTCGAAGAGACGGGACGCTACACGAACACTCTCCGTAGTGTCCCCTGGTCATGTCAAATAATGAGAGTGCATGAGCATCTGTTTTCGCTCTTGTCTACCTCAGTCATGCGCCGTTCTCCACCATTCTGGAATCTCACTTTGTAGTACGAGAATTGGCTCTCGAGTCAACATTTGTGGCGGCAACCTTTCTTTCCTTTGTCACATTGCTATGATTCAGCATGTCATGTGGCCTACAATGCTGCAGGACTCAACTGAAGCGTATGCCTCACATGGGCGTTCAAGATTGTATGATGGCGCCAATATTTGCCAAGAAGTTGCTAGGTGCATGCTCCAAATGATCCGCAAGGACTGGTCATTCCATTTTTGTCATCCTTATCCATTGTTGCTTTCATGTGTAGGTCACCTTTGCTCCTGTAGTTCTGCTTTTGCTTCGTCCTCTTTGTGACGACATCCAGAATGTGATGGCAAGCAAAACACGGCATGCTGGCTACATTACTGGTGGCCAACTTTTTGTTTAACTGAGAGGATTATATATTTGAGAAATCATCAGATATACCTCCTCTCATACGTACTGAATTCATTGGATGAATCAAAGATCTCTCACCTAGGTTTCCTAAAGCTCAATGAAACCTGTTACTGCTTGTGGCAGCCTTGTAGGGACTATTTATGCCAGCGTTGTCTGATTTATTCAATCTGTGATAGTTTGAACAGTTCTCTGCATTCTTGTTTGATCGACACTCTGATTCGACCGTTCAAATTGGTAAGAGGATTCACCAGGATTAAGCTAGCTTAATTTTAATTTACCTGTCCAGCTGAAGAGGCCCTTTCAGGTAAGCTGACGAAGCCACTCTTTCAGGAGAAGTCAAGTTCAGTCGTCTCTTCCCAATGATTTTCCGATAAACAGCGATTAAAATTCACGTCCAGGGGCTTTTCTATCGCCACGATCTGCAATACGCCTTCACCCTTTGCATTGCCTCCTTTTGCTAGCACCGGCGGAGGATCCATCAGCTCAGTCGACGGGTAATCTAGTGGCGAGTGGCGACACTGGCGAACGCATGAGTTTGTCAGATGGGACACGCTAGAGGAAGGTGCAGGGAAAGAGATGAGATCATGCGCTCTGTATTTTCTATACCATGTCTAGGAACGGAGCAGGTGCAACGCATGTAGTTAGGATTTCCACTACAATCACAAAGCATGCATGTGAGATGCCAGGAGGTGATGTCTTCTCCGAAATGCTAGCCTCTCCGCTTCTCCGGTTGCCCCAGCTCGAACGTCTAGTGGTAACGTGGTCCCGTCCTCGACGACAGCTTATGCTCGGATAGTGTATGGTTGGGGACTGATTACATTGTACTGAGTCTAGGCCGCAGTCATCTTTGATCGAACGATTTGGCCTGGGTCTGGCTTTAGTGTCAGTGGATCCCAAGGGTTGTTTGTCTCCATCTTTTTTTATCTGGGATTTTCTTTCCGTATTGCTACTGATTTAAGATTTGACTCGAATTTATAGCTGCCTTATTTGAGCTAGCTGTTGCTGATCTCTGCATTGTGCGCAGTGGCGGAGCTGGACAAGAATTTAAAGGGGGGCAGACAAATACGGCCGACGTTTCAATATTAAAAATTTTGGCAATTTTTTCCTGAATTTTCACTGTTTGCGCACAGAGCGACCCTACAGCTTCCTAATTTGTTCGTTTGTGTTTGTTAGCGGATACAGGACACAAAAAGAATACAGTGAGAATGCTCCTGAATTCCAAAGGCACAATTCATGGGATCCCTACAAGCTTCTTGGCGTTGATCATGATGAGTCTGAAGAAGAATTCAGGAGTGCAAGGAATTTTCTGCTACAACAATACTCTGGGTCATGAAAAGCTACACACATCGTAAGAATCTAAAAATAATACAGGACCTACATCTTTCTGACGATTGTTAGGCACGAGAGATACAATCAACAACGTGAAGCAACTAACGTCTGTTAGATTGATCTCTACCCACCAAGGCCCAACGGCCTTGGGCCCTTGATCGCGCCCTGATCGGGGGCGCCCAACCCAACCTTTGGTTGGTGGGCCCCTGTCACACTGCGCCATATAAAGAGGTGGGCGCCGGCGGCTCAGATCACGAGGTTGACCGTGAGCACATCACCCACCAACAAACCCTAACCCGATCAAGGAGGGGGCGCAGCCAGTGACGGGAAGCCCGCCGCCGTCACCACGTGGTGGCCGGAGCTCGGACCCGGCGTGCCGGGCCAGTGCCGCTACCGGCCCGAGGGACACCGGCACCTCACCCGGTCCCGGACCTCCGTCACGACGTCGACGCCCGTCGTCACCTCACCGCCGCCACCCGTCGTCGCCATGACGTCTTCCTCGGCTCCCGCTGCTACACACGAAGGTTTACACCCCTCTCCCTCTCTGTCTCAACCCCTAGTTCCAGATCCTTCACTATGCAATGCCTAGAACTGATGTTTAGGACCCGCTAATCTACACCTAGGTGTTTCACAGATCTATCAATGGTATCAAGAGCCTAGGCTAGCGTGTAGTTTAGATCGGGTCGCAGAGATTAGAAGGAGATGAATTGTTTGGTTGTTGCAAATCAGTTTTTGCGTAACCCTAACCCTAGAAAGGAAACAGAGGAGGACCGGCGAGACTTACCTTGTTCTCCGCCGTGCCGTCCACCCGCCGTCGCGCGGGCAGATGACCACCACTCGTCGCCGACGTGCGCGCATCACAGAGGCACCGCATCAAGGCCGCTCGACGGCGGCGCGCTCACCCTTGGGTGGACGCGCGCGCCGCCGAGAGGGCTTGAGGCGGCGCCATGCCTTCAGATCCGGCGCGCCGTCACGCGCGCGGGACGGGTGGGTCGTCGGCGACCATGGGTCGCGGCGGCGCCGCCACAGAATCCTCTCGCTCTCTCTCGCGTGGTCGGGGACGAGAAGAGGCAGAAATGAGCTAGGGTTTCGGCTTGTCCGATTTTTTCGTGGTTTTATTCCGAGTAGAATCGCTGTGAGCCGTTCATCTCATCCGACGGCCCAGATGGAGGCGGGGGTGAGACAACCCGTCGCCAGGCCGGGCCAGCCCAATAAGCAGCACTTTCACGTGGGCTGCGCTGTTTTTTGTTTTCCTTTTTTCCAGAGAAATTTAGCGCAGCTGGGCCGGGCCGCAGAGGCCCACGCAAGCGCGGTATGGGACGCGTTTGCGGGCTGGGCCGCATTCAGATCAGTCGGTTTTTCGGGCCGAAAATGAAAACAGAACAGAATTGTCTCAGAATCAGTTTAAACTTTTACAGAAGCATTTTTTGCATGAAATTTGATAGATTTTGTCTCTGTTTAAATTTGAACCAACGAGATAATTTTTTCAGAGACTAGAAAATTGTATTTATGCTTCTGTTTAAGTTTTTACTACAGAATTTTAATGCTTCCGCTGCATAGATGATATAGATTTATTTTGAATGATGCCTTGTTTTTTAAATTCGAACCAACGGGAGAATTTAAATTTCAAGTCATAGATTTATTTCAGATTCAGTTGTAGTGTTGTTATTTTCTGACCAACGTTGATTATAGCAATATTATGACTTTATAGAGGTTTTTCATGCATTATTTCTTTTTCTGCCCAACGGTGATGAAGATTTTAATGCAAAAAGTACTACATGTTATCATATTTAAATGTTCTCACTCGTTTTGGATGATTTTCGGGAGGGTTATCCATGATCATGTCTATCAAGGATATCCCGATACTGAAAGGAGAGAACTACGGTGAATGGTACAAGAAGCTGGACTTGTTCTTCACCGTGAATGACATGGACTGGATTCTCACTTCACCAGTTCGTGCTACTCCTGAGTAGACAGAAAGAGGAGATACAGAGACAGATGCTGATTGGTCAGCCAGACAGCTTGCCTACAAGGCAAGTAAAGACAAGTATGATGTTGATCATGCCAGATGGTTCTCAGTCAACAAGAAATATTTGGCTGTGGTAAAGAACACAATAGAGGCCTCCATTATGGGGTCAATCACAGTTTGTCCCACTGTCATAGAGTACCTTGAGAAGATAAAGGGTCAGTATACTGGCTCTTCAAAGACTTATGCTACCCCGTTGATAAAACAGCTGGTAACAGAGAGGTACACAGGTGGTGGGATAAGAAAGCACATACATCGCATGGTGAGCATAAACAATAAGCTTAAACCAATGGACCTTGCTTTCAAAGATGATCACATTGTCCATTTGATTTTTGCTTCATTGCCAAAGACTTTTGACACCTTCATTGTTGGGTACAACATGTCCCCAGAGAAATGGGACATAGAGAAGGCCATTGCAATGTGTGTGCAAGAAGAGGAAAGATTGCCCCCGAATTCCATTAACTATGTGAAGAACAAGAATGGGAATCCTTCCTCCTCCTCCTCTAAGGGAAAAGGTCCTCAGCAGTTTCAGGCAAAAGATCCTCAGCAGTTTCAGGCAAGAGGTCCTCAGCCTTTCCAGGGACAGTCCTCCCAGCAGCATAGACCTAAAAAAGGACAATTTACTGTGGGAAAAGACCAATGCATGCATTGCTTGGGTATGGGACACTACAAAAAATATTGTCCCAAGTACTTAAAGATGATCATGGAAAAGAGAGGTGAGAACATTATTTCATTTGTAAATGAATCCCTGTATATAGACTATTCGAAATCTACTTGGTGGATTGACTCAGGAGCAACTATTCATGTTGCAAACTCTTTACAGGGATTCCGTTCGACGAGAGCCACTCAAAGAAGCGAAAGACAAATTAAAGTCGCCAACGGAGTCGAGGCAGATGTCGAAGCAGTTGGAGATCTTCTCTTAGAGCTTGACGCCGGCTTTGATTTATTTCTTAGAGATGTTTTTTATGTACCGACTTTGCAGAGAAACTTAATAAGTGTGCCTCGTCTAGATGATGATGGATTTGATTGTCATTTTGGTAATTCCAGATGTGTAATAGAGATTAATAATAGAGTTGCTACTATTGCTTTTAAGAGAAATGATCTTTATTTGTTATCGCTGCGTGAAAGTGTGAATTCCGTATGTGATGTGAATGCAACCATATCCTCATCAACAGATAATAATAGAAAACGAAACAGAAAAGATAACGAATCGTCGAAATTGTAGCATTGTCGCTTGGGCCACATTTCGAGGGGGAGAATAGAAAGACTCGTTAAACATGATATTCTTCCCGCGCTAGAATTTTCAGACTTAGAACAATGCATTGATTGCATAAAAGGAAAATATGTAAAGAAAATAAAGAAAGGAGCTGTTAGGAGCACGGGTGTTTTAGACATAATTCACACCGACATCTGTGGTCCATTTTCAGTAAAGAGTATAGATGGCTATGATTCATTCATAACCTTCACAGATGATTATTCCCGCTATGGATATATTTATCCTATCAAAGAAAGATCAGAAGCGTTAGATAAATTCAAGATATTCAAGGCTGAAGTCGAAAATCAGCACAGTATAAAGATAAGAGTAGTAAGATCTGATCGTGGAGGGGAATACTACGGTCGGCATACCCCATATGGCCAAGTTCCAAGACCTTTTGCAAGGTTCCTACAGGAACAAGGCATAGTAGTCCAGTATTCAATGCCGGGCGAGCCTCAGCAGAATGGAGTGGCAGAAAGACACAACCGTACCCTAATGGATATGGTGCGCAGTATGATCAGTTATTCGACACTGCCAGTGAGTTTGTGGATGGAGGCGTTAAAAACCGCCATTCATATTCTCAACAGAGTACCCAGTAAATCGGTGCACAAAACACCGTATGAGTTGTGGACAGGAAGAGTACCCTCATTAGCACACCTACGGGTCTGGGGGGTCCTGCTGAGGCAAAAATATTCAACCCGAATATTGGGAAGTTAGATCCCAAAACATAGACTTGCCATTTTATTGGCTATCCAGAAAAGTCAAAAGGATATCGATTTTACTGTCCAGATAGATATACAAAGTTTATAGAAACAAGATACGCTACCTTCCTAGAAGAACAAATGGTTCGGGGGAGCGTGGCAGTTCGAGAGATTGATCTTGAGGAGAAGTGGGTGTATGCGCCCAATCCAGTGATTCAAGAACATTTCTTCTCACTGCCCGTTGTGGCTGCACCGACAGTGCGAGACACTGTGATGTCAGCCCCTGTGGTGGTTCCTCCTGTGGCAACAACGAATGAAAATGTGGAACCTGTCCCTCAGGATCCTATAGAGCCCATTGCTGCAGAACAAGGGGAGCCGCAACAACCTCCAATAGAAAATGCTCCAGATGTAGAGGTACAACCTCCGATAGAAAATGAGCAAAATAAAGAGGCCCCTAGAAGGTCTCTAATAGCAAGGAGGTCGGCTATTTCCAGTGATTATGAAATATATAACACTGAGAGTTGTCAAGAATATCAAATGGAGGATGACCCTACCTCATTTGAATAAGCCATGAGAAGCGAGCATTCGTCTAAGTGGTTCGCAGCCATGGAAGATGAAATGAGATCGATGAGTACCAACGATGTTTGGGACTTAGTAGAAATTTCTGAAGGAGTCAAGCCAGTAGGCTGTAAATGGGTCTACAAAACCAAATATGACTCACAAGGGAATATAGAAAAGTTCAAAGCGCGACTTGTGGCAAAAGGCTATACGCAAAAAGAGGGAATTGATTATCATGAGACCTTTTCTCCAGTCTCATGTAAATATTCCTTCAGAGTCATTATGGCCCTTGTGGCTCATTTTGATCTAGAATTGCATCAAATGGATGTAAAGACGGCGTTCCTAAATGGGGATGTAGATAAAGAATTTTACATGGCACAACTAAAAGGTTTTGTTGTGGAAGGAAAGGAAAAGATGGGATGCCGCCTAAAGAAATCGGTTTATGGGTTAAAGCAAGCTTCAAGAATGTGGTTCTTGAAGTTCGACAGTACGATTAAAAGTTTCGGGTTTGAACAGAATGTGGAGGACGATTGCGTATATGCAAAGTTCAAGAATGGAAAGTATATCTTCCCAATCCTGTATGTGGATGATATCCTGCTTGCAAGCAGTGACGTCAGTCTACTACTAGAAACAAAGAAATTCTTGTCCTCACAATTCGAAATGAAAGATCTTGGTGAAGCGAAATTCGTCATAGGAATTGAAATTCACCGAGACAGAACAAAAGGGGTATTAGGACTATCACAAAAGACATACATAGAAAAGGTCCTGAAGAAATACAATATGCACAAATGCAGTGCTTCACCTGCTCCCATAGTCAAGGGCGATAGATATGGGGACTTTCAATGTCCAAAGAATCAATATGAAAAAGATCAAATGAAATCGGTACCATATGCTTCAGCTGTCGGAAGCTTACAGTATGCACAAGTGTGCACACGCCCTGACATTGCTTTTGTTACCGGGTTGCTTGGTAGATTCCAGAGTAATCCAGGACCAGAACATTGGAAGTTGGTAAAGAAAGTTCTGCGCTATTTGCAAGGAACAAAAGGCCTCATGTTGACATACAGAAGAACAGATTCTCTGCAAATCACGGCATATGCAGATGCTGATTTTGCAGAAGATAACAGAAAATCGACGTCGGGATATGTGTTCACTCTCGCGGGAGGGGCCATATCATGGAAAAGTTGCAAGCAAACTATCACTGCAGCGTCCACAATGCACGCAGAGTTTATTGCTTGTTTTGAGGCCGTAGGACAGGTGAATTGGCTAAAGAAATTTATACCCGGTTTAAGAGTGGTTGACGACATCTCAAGACCACAAAAGATGTACTGCGACAATGAACCCGCAGTCTCGTATGCACACAACAACAAGTCAAGTGCCGCTACCAAGCACATTGACATAAAGTATTATGTTGTGAAAGATAGAGTCCAAGATCAAAGTATAAGTCTCGAGCATATACGTACAGAGAAGATGCTCGCGGATCCGCTAACGAAAGGCTTACCACCCAACGTGTTCAAGGAGCACGTAGCCGGCATGGGGTTAAGGGACAGCCTATGATCTCTGGACTAAAGAGGCCCAAAAAGAATAAAGAACTGTTTCAGAATGGAGGTGTGTATTGTAGCTATTGATTCTATCGGCGAGATATGACCGTGACGATGAGACATGCTCTATGCATTAATCTACGACGAGACAAGTGAAACAGAAAAGAAAAGAAAAGATAAAAGATGAGATCAAGGGGGAGATTGTTAGATTGGTCTCTACCCACCAAGGCCCAACGGCCTTGGGCCCTTGATCGCGCCCTGATCGGGGGCGCCCAACCCAACCTTTGGTTGGTGGGTCCCTGTCACACTGCGCCATATAAAGAGGTGGGCGCCGGCGGCTCAGATCACGAGGTTGACCGTGAGCACAGCACCCACCAACAAACCCTAACCCGATCAAGGAGGGGGCGCAGCCAGTGACGGGAAGCCCGCCGCCGTCACCACGTGGTGGCCGGAGCTCGGACCCGGCGTGCCGGGCCAGTGCCGCTACCGGCCCGAGGGACACCGGCACCTCACCCGGTCTCGGACCTCCGTCACGACGTCGACGCCCGTCGTCACCTCACCGCCGCCACCCGTCGTCGCCATGACGTCTTCCTCGGCTCCCGCTGCTACACACGAAGGTTTACACCCCTCTCTCTCTCTCTGTCTCAACCCCTAGTTCCAGATCCCTCACTATGCAATGCCTAGAACTGATGTTTAGGACCCGCTAATCTACACCTAGGTGTTTCACAGATCTATCAACGTCTAATCAAGAGATCGATCTGATACCTCAATTAACTTTCCGATCGGACATGGTCAATTAAGGACCAGCTGCAGCAGCGCGCTAGCTCGCGAAGCCATAGCAGCTTCTGGAGGTTGGCACGGATTCTAACAGAAGTAGAGGACAAGCGTGACGAATGGGGAAGGGCCTTGCAGGTCAGCGAGGATGTGCGCTGGGCGGGCTCGTCGTCGGACTGGGCGAGGAGGAGGTTGGCATCGTGGAGGACGAGCAGAGAGGTGGGATGTCAGCCAGGATGCGAATGATGGCAGCGGCGCGCTCGTCTTTGCAACTTTGGCCGGCTTCGATCCTAACTTGCTGACTGTTTCCTGAGCTCCAGGATCGTAACTTCGGCCAGTGAAGAGGGGTGACTCAGCCAAATTACCGAAGTTAGGGGGGGCCATGGCCCCTGCCTGCCCCCCTTCAGTTCCGCCATTGATTGTGCGGTGGCAGACAGTATTATTGTGCAATAATGTCCTTCCGTATTCGGATAGAAGAAGAAACAGAAGCCGGTCTGTCCTATTCCTTCGTGAGATAAGTCAAGGTCAAGAATCTCTATCCCTTGCTTATCTGGAAATCCTAGCTCCCAACGATACGGCTTTGGAGATAAACTGATCACCAGTGGATTACCTCGTTTATTTCGCACTCTTTTGCACATGTGGAAGTTAGATGATTTATCCATCATTTTGCGAACTGCAGGTGATCATTGCAGGATCAGATCGATCGAATTGGCTAGCTTGCCCTCCTGGTCGCAGGGTCTCTCATGCGTCCATGGTTCCTGTAAACCCTACCAATCAGTGGGTCGTAGGGTCAGGTGAAATTCCGCGGCTAAGAGATCGATGCGCGCGCACCTAGGCGTAGCTTTACCTGGCACAAGAGATCGATGAGATCGCGCTCGCACGCGCGTGTCGGCAGTACACAACCGCTGCTGTGCATGCGATATTTATGACTGAACGTCGCCGCAGCATATATGCTTCGTCCCCCCATGAGACGCATGCACAACGCACCGTCCGATCATATCATATATAGATGCATATGGACGCTTCGCTCGCGCGCTTGTGGTCGGCAAACGTGCCAAGGGTATCTCTGCCTTCACCATACGATATCCTGTGGTCGTCACACGGCCAAGCGTGCACGGTTGAAACCACCACGTACTACATTACTCCCTCCTCATATAATGCAATGATGTGCAGTTTTCCTCCATGTTCACGGGAGAAAAGTAGAAAGTAGCTAGCCACTGGACACTATACCACACAGGCACACACTACTAGTACGTACAATGGATGCATCTGGACACGAGGTGGCTGGCCAGGTAGGTTGTAATACACGCCGCCGACGCTGCGGAAGCCTAGTGCGGGAGGGCGCTCCGGGTGCGCGAGACGGCGCGGCTGAGCATGTCGTCGATGCCCGGCGGGGTGGATGTGCCTAGCATGGCCATGGGCGGCGCCAGGTGCTTGCCGTGGGTGCAGTCGCCGATGCATGGCCGGGTGAGGTTCCCGTCGTCGCCCGCTACCATGAAGACGAAGCAACCGAGAAGAGGACTAGTCACCGCTTCGCCAAGGGTACGACGAATAACTCCCCCTCTTCTCCAATCGATCTCTTCCCGTTCTCCATCGTCGACCGCGCATTCACATCTCATCATCAAATCGTGACTGCCTGCTGCTTAGGATTTTCTACTTGTCTTCCTGATTTGTGAATTCCCCCTTTCCAGTTCCGCAACCTCTCCAAAATTTATTAGCTAAAATCCTCACAGTGTCCTGTGTGGAGTATTTGATTTGATTTTGCTCACTCGTGCTTCTGGATCCATCTCTATGCCTCGATCTAATCCCCTGCTTCTGTTACAGTTCTTACGAATTCCCCTGATTGAGGCACCATGGAGTAGCGAGCGCAGCCCAGAACGCCTCGCTCTTGAACCCATCGAACCCATTGAACCCACCCAATCCAAACCGTCTAATTGGTGCTTTGACGGGTGGGTTATAAACCCAGCTTAATCCGCCTAAACCCACCCATGCTCAGGGCTAGGTTGTATAGGCCTTTTTCTTTCTAGCGTTTCCAAATCCTAGCAAGCTTTTATCCCTTGCACCGTCCTGTCCGCGTCCGTCACGCGCGCGTCTAGTCCCAGCTCTTAGGTGTGGCAGGGAGACGGAGAAGCCAACATTGGCAGCATGCAGAAACGGAAAGTGCGAAAGCAAGAAGCAACCCCAAAGATAGGCACCCGTAACAACTCGACGCTTTTATCCCTTGCTTGCTCGCAGTTTGACGGCGTCATCCACACAGGGCTTACCATTTATGCCACGTGCAGTGTGTACATCAGTACAGACTACGGCGAACTTAATTTGCTTACGTGCTTAGACTGAGAGCATAGCTCTCTGCTGCTTCTTGCTGGACTTGTTCTGGATTTGAAGCCTGGACATTTAAAGTGCAAGCATATACTATACATAGACTAGGCACGAGATGCATCAGAAGGAGGAGGAGGGGAGAGAGAAAGCAATCTGTCTGAGGCTGAGCAAAGAAACATATTCAATCAAAGGCTGTGGAGTTTCGCAGAGAGGGTTTGCGAGCGAGCTGCATGCATGGGCAGAAACGAACACGAGCTGAGATTCTCCGGGGGCGGCCCCGGCCGTCAAAATGCAGAGGGTACGGGCCATGTCGAGATCTGAAGGCCGCCAGGGTACGGCCGCGATCTATCGATTGAGATCGATCAGCGCGTGTGTGTGTGTGTGTGCGTGCGGTCGATTGCAACTGCAGGCCTCGCGTCCGTGGCCCCTACATCGCTGCAGCATGCATGCAGGACCGGCGGCGGCGGCGGCCTCGCCGGCCGACCTTGCTCCCTTGCCCGGCCTCACGTGGTGTTGCTTTCAAGGAGATCGCTTTATTAAGCCTGAGTGGACGTCAACCCTGGCTAATCATATGCTTCTTTGTTTGAGGCAGTACTCCTACTATCTATTAGGTGCCTGATCTCTGCCACTGTTAACAAGTAAATCTGTACTCATCAAATTAGCTAGCCGCTAGAGAATAGTCCAAGATCAACCGTGACGTGTGCATGGCGGGCGGGCGCACTGCTCCCTCCCTACCACACGCATTCAACCGGCCGATAGCCGCTCGCTGTGAGCCACACATGCATGCAGGCACCATTTTGTTTAGTGCGGCATCGTTGAAGGAAATTAAGAGATGTGTCACATTCCTGTGCTCATTCTACTACCAGGAAGTACAAAGACCTGAGCATTAGAGGCTAGCTTATAGCTACCGCGCGCCTCTAGTTCAATCATCGTTATTTTTCCTTTTCCGGAACAGTTCATACATATCTCTACAAGAGTTTTCATCATACAGTAATTTTGAGTTGGTCTGTTATGGCTGTAGCACCACTAGAAAGTTTCTAGAGTGGCAGATAATTTGTAGTATAATCCTAGTTTTTCCTACGGTTCTTAATAAACAAATTGCCAACAACATAAACGGCTCTCGTGGTGCGCTCTTATGCCACAGTTCACTACAGGAAACCCATGCTTTGCCGAGTGCCAGAGGCACTCGGCAAAGCCCTGTTTACACTCGGCAAAGAGTTTGCCGAGTGTAACACTCGGCAAACTCCACTCGGCAGCCAGCTCTCGGCAAAGCCGAGTTTGCCGAGTGTTTTTTGTCGGGCACTCGGCAAAGATTTTGCCGAGTGCCAGAAAAACACTCGGCAAAAAAAAGTAACGTGACGGCGGGAAAACGGCGTCAAAAAAGTTTGCCGAGTGCCACGGCGTCAGGCACTCGGCATAACAAAAATTTGCCGAGTGCCAGACTGCCCGGCACTCGGCAAATTTTTTTTGTTTGCCGAGTGCCAGGCTGCCTGGCACTCGGCAAATTTTTTCATATGCCGAGTGCCGGGAACCCTGGCACTCGGCAAAATAGATAGTTTGCCGAGTGCCTCCGTGTGGCACTCGGCAACCTCCTAAGTTTGCCGAGTGCCTGACGCGTGGCACTCGGCAAACTTTGACGGTGACGGCCCCGTCCCCCACTTCCCGCTCGTGCGTGTCACGTGGGAGTGTTTGCCGAGGGCTAAAAAGTTTGCCGAGCGTTTTTTTTTGTTTGCCGAGTTCCGGGCTGTCTGGCACTCGGCAAACTGCTGATGTGCCGTGTGCCAGCTCTTTGCCGAGTGCCCTAGCCCTGGCACTCGGCAAACAGGTAGTTTGCCGAGTTCCCGATGGAATGCACTCGGCAAACCATCTGGCACTCGGCATAGGCCGGGTTTCCCGTAGTGGTTGGACAAGAATTGTGAGTAGCGATTTATGTAGATAGTGCGAAGGTTTGATCTCAGAGGCCCAAAAGTCATGTCATTTAGCCTAAACTTACAATACTATGAACATTTAAAAAATTACAGTAAACGTCCAGTTTTACTGGAACTCGATTGTAATTTCTAATTGCATATAGGAATAACACATGTGATTGAGCCACTGGAAGCCGACCTGGTGTATGGACTGTAAGAGTGAGAGTGTAGTTTTGTTTTTAGTTTCAGCCAACCGACAACAAAAATATGATTTGACGGCTTAAAGTAGAGGGAGCCTAGACTGGGATTGGTGGGAGGGGACACCCTCAGCTAAATGGAGGGAATACCCACAAAGTAGAACTAGCAGGATGACTCACGCATTTGCGCAGTTAATAGTAATTTGAAGAGAACTACATCAATTCCGTTGTAGATGCCTAAAAATTTTATTGTATTATTGTAATGGTGAATAATTTATGTTTCCTCACAAAGATATTATATATGTCATATTTGTGAGCAGCAAAACCATGATACATTATGGTTACAAAATAGTTTCCCAGAGACCCACCGACGATATATTCACCGTTGGATAGGTATCATAGCAGATGGTTATAGAATCAACAATAATAACAATTGATGATCAGTAATGCCTTAAAAATAATGATGTTGACGATGCATGTGTCTTCTACGGTAGACTTTGTAATATTTTACAAGTCTAAATTTTACTCTGTGAGAAAAGGATGTGGAATCGAATAAGGCTTCTTCAAGTCGAGGTGGTACTCTCATCACAACCTTTTAACTATAGCTCCTATTTATCGGTTGTAATCCTCTCATCACTACCTTTTAACCTGAATCAAGCATAGAGTTAAGGTGGTACCTCTTCATCCTCTATAATGTCATTTTGATTTGAAGCAATAAACCCGGTAAGTTGTGACTAATAGTTAGTTGTGTTAATTAAATGAATTAGTGCATACAATTAGGAAGGAACTATGCATTAGACGCTTCGGAACTCAACTTCCCTCAGTCGACGAATCTCAGATGTTGGATCTCATCAACGGCGCGTGCATCATTGTCTTCCTCCGGTCTATTTTCTTCCCCTTGTGAAAGCAGAAAACTAAGCTAGCGTCCCTCTGGCCCGATCTGCTCCATAGATCTCCCCTCCTTCGCTAACTAGTTTGTTTCCACCACCACTTGACTGCCTCCCGCAGCTCTAGTGTCACCATAAGCGCCTCGCAACACAGTTGCCATTGGATGGAGTTGTGATAAAATTACCAATGAATTCATATTTTGAAGTGTTTTCAATGTGTGCTCTCTTTGCACCCATAATAATATATTGTAGATTAAATTAAAGTATATTAAAATCTAGTTATAAAAACCTTTTTTATATACTCCATTCGTTATTTATTTGATATTTTGATGACGCCCGACGAAGGGAGTTCCTACGTAATTGGACGGAGGGAGAATTGTGGATATGTACGTTACTAAGTCAGACAGAATCGTACATACCTGCACATACGTACTGCACTGCATGCTGGGCCGCGACCGGCACTGAACAATGATATATTTTGCCACGCCTGCCTGACCACGTGTCCCTACAGTGCGCCCCTGTAGCCGCCCTAGCTGCCTCTCCATTGATCAACCACAATAATGCCTTCATCATTCCCTTTCCTAACTCCTCCATACCGCGCACACCAACGCCACGCAGCTAGGATCTACCTAGGGCTCGTGGAATTACTCTACTTGTGATGCAACAGTGATGGAGCTGGTCGTCAGCGACGCCATTGCTCTGAATGCTGTGTGGCTGAAGCCCTCCTCCTCCTCCTCACCCTCTGTATATCTCTTGCTGCAAAGTCACTGGCATAAAAAACCAAACCAACCAACAGACACACAAGCAAAGCTTCACTCCTCGCTCACTTCCATCTTTCTGCTTCCTGTGCACACACACCCCTTTCGCCATCTCCAACTTTTCCCCCTTCTTTCTCTAGCCTTTCCTATCCCTTTTAAGCTTTGATGCACAAGACAACGAAAATGGGCGCAACACTCTCCTCTTGATCTCAAGATCTGCTGAAGTATCACTCGCTTGTGAGAGGAAACTGAGAAAGAGGAGGCCGGAGAGATCAAGAAATATCAGTGGCAGTAGCACTAGAACTAGCTAGATCTTGATCATCTCTCACTTGCTGGAAGCTTACAGAGATGTTGCCTTACCCTAACCCACACCATTTCGGTATCTCCCAAGAACCGCCACACCCAAACCCTACTACGGGCAGCTTCCCCATGGCCGTGCATCCATATCAGCAGCAGCACTACGAGCACTTCTTCCCCGGCCACGGCCAGTACTTCAACTCCGAGACGCTCGAGGCGGTGCTCCGGCCGCCGCGCGCTGCTCCCGACTGCAGGGAGACGGCGGCGCAGCAGCTGGGGGCAAGGATTAACGGCGTGCCAGTGCCAGTGCCAGGCGCCGGGCAAGGGCAAGGCAACGCCAGGGCGCGGAAGCGGCCGTTCCGGACGGACCGGCACAGCAAGATCCGGACGGCGCAGGGCGTCCGCGACCGCCGGATGCGGCTGTCGCTCGACGTCGCCCGCGACTTCTTCGCGCTGCAGGACCGCCTCGGCTTCGACAAGGCAAGCAAGACGGTGGACTGGCTGCTCACCCAGTCCAAGCCGGCCATCGACCGCCTCTCCGCCGAGCCCTCCTCTCACCGCGGCAGCGGCGACGCGGCCATGTCGTCGTCCCCGATGTCGGCAGAGCTCGCCAAAGAGACGGCGGCGGCGGCCGGATCAGGGAAGGGGGAAAAGGCCGCGGGCAGAAACGGTGCGTCTGTGTTCATGGATCACGGCTGCGAGCTCGACCGCCTCGTGGCCGCGGCGCCGGTGCTTGGGGAGTACTACTACGAGTTTGGGGAGATGATGAGCACCAACGGTGGAGATGGCGACGATGACGGTGAGTATGACGAAGACGGTGATTTCCTGGACGGTATGCAGTATTAGTACCAGCTGCTTGCATGGTTTCTACGTACTACTAGCTAGTAGTAGTAGCTGCTGGAGGCAGCTAATTAAAGAAGGTCTGAT
The DNA here is from genome assembly GCA_007726485.1 of Eragrostis curvula. NCBI lineage: Eukaryota > Viridiplantae > Streptophyta > Magnoliopsida > Poales > Poaceae > Eragrostis > Eragrostis curvula. The sequence goes on from CM017441.1 coordinate 17,407,922, forward strand.
CTGTCGAGTAGTACTACTTCGGTATTGTTAGCTAGTTTGCGTGCGTACTGATTTAACTTAGTGTCATCGGCAAATATTATGTATGCCACTTATGTTCTTGTGCTTTCTATTATTAGCTACATGTGTCATCTTTCTTTTGATCCACAAGTCCACCCTGCTCTTGATTTGGGCGTCCCTAGGGACAAAGTTGCTTTTGAGTTGTTTTGCAAAATATTCTCATGTAATGTGCTGACAGTCTATCAAGCTTTCAGAAGAACTATTTAATTATCATTAACTACTCCTGTTAGTCTACTATATCACTTGATGTTAATCAAATTCAGAAGATGCAATTCACGGCCAACTAATAACATTAGAAAATTTTACACAAAAGCAAGATTTTCATGGTTTGCACAATATATATTGTCAATTTCCAGATGCCATCATTTGCTGGGCCCATTTGTTGATTTGGATGGTGTACTCAGTGAGCGTAGAAAACAGGGCAATAAGAAGACGAAGTTAGTTATTAACTTCTTAAAGAACCAAATATTTGGGTTGCCAATTATAATTTTCTATTAATGATTGGATTTGATTTTGTATATAAAATGGTCTTTGTTTGTTTCAAGTGGCATGAATAGATATGGTCTTTATCATAACATGTGTGTTTTTTTAAGTGAAAGCGTCATATAAATATGTGTTGGAGAAGACACAGTGCTAGCAGCAACGATGTTAAATGACAAATATAAACTTTTATATGTAAATTTGCAATTAATTCTGCATCTCAAGAACATCAATCTGTGATTTAATCATAGCTGCAGCCTTCCATTATACACCTTTTACCATATGGTTTTAGCAAAACAGCAAACTAAAGAGGACTATTTTAATTTTCATATTGATTATCATATGGTTTCATATTGAAAAAGAATTAATTGAATCTGGTACAGATTTACACAGGATAGATAATGAATATATAAAATTATCATTGTACGTTTATCCTAAATGTATTTTTCATATGATTATATATAATTATGTTGGCTCTGTAAAAACTTAAGAGAAAATCAGTAATAGGAAAACAATAGTGAATGATTCACATGTGCGGTGTGCAATATATGACAATGAAGATCATACAAATTGATCATATATGAGCCAGGCAATAGTAACTGATCCCTTCAAGAGGCTAATGGTGCATCAATACTTGTCGAATGTCCATGGAATTATATGTTGACAATTATCACCAAATGTGTGAAAGCAATGAGTGGGCTTAATTTATCTTTAATTTTGTTTATCAATAAATTGACAGAATATATAATAAAGCCATACGTAAGTTATTTCAGAAACAATCTCGGTGAACTACCGACAAATGTAATCCACCAAAAAAAAATACTGATTTCAACGCCCTTGAAAATGTTCACTAAGCTAGGGAGAGTTTTTTTTTTTTTTTTTTTTTTTTTTTGCGAACCAAGCTAGGGAGAGTTAAGTATTTTAAGTGTGCGCCATCGCTTCTCACATTCATAATGATGCAAGTAGATAGATAAAAATTAAGTATTGCAAGCCTTTTATTTTGGAATTGCTTGGTTAAGGGAATGGAACCAACCGGAGCCGTAGCAAAAGCGAGTCTTCATAGGGCGATGGTCATTGCTTATGGAACTGAACAAGGGTGAATAAATATGCCATACACCCCGCAGGGATTCTAGTTCAATTCGTTAGAGCACCGCCTTGTCAAGGCGGAAGCTGCGGGTTTGAGACTCGTCAGTCCCGAACCAGGATTCAATTATCACCCATTAGTTATTTGCTTTTACCTTTGTTCTATTTGTAATATTAGTTGTAAACTTACATCACGCGTATCTCTTAAGTCGTTATTCTGCTAAATGTAATGTCACTATCGCTCCTTATCAAGGAAAGGACGATACATAAGCTTGAATGTATCATTAATTCATGCGAATATAGGGGTTGGTATTATTCAAATGCACTCGAGTGAGACGACTTCAACGTTGAGTTCTTCCAAGCTGTTTCTTGAAAGTAGGTATGGACTGAGGCTCTCCGCACTCTTCCTCTATCTTCTTTCTCTAAAAAGAATATTCTGTCCTAGTCATCAAGATTTTTTCCTCTATATCAATTTCTTCCGCACCCATGCTTCCTCTATAATCTTTCTCTATCTCAACTACCACATATTTTATTCAACCATCTCCAACTACCATCTCATTTTAACAAACACAATTCTTCATAACACAATCATTTATAATAGTTTTTCTAAATAACAAAAACTGTGTGGGTCTTTGTATAAATATCTAAGACACATAAAATCCGTAAAAGATTACAAAGTAATACAAGGACCAATTTGCAAAAATCCTATACTACTTCTCCTCTCCATCTCCGCCGGCCGCCGCTCATCTCAATCGCCGCCTCCCTCTCGGTCTCCACCGGCCACCGCCACCTCTCTACTCCCTCGCCGTGCTTCTCCATCACAAAGCTGCCGGCGGGAGAGGGTGCGGGCTCGCGCAGCAGGGGAGGGGCGGGCTCGCGCGGCGGGAGAGGAGGCAGGCTCACGCTGGGGAAGGAGGAGCGGGCGGCGGCCCATCGCGAAGCTGCCGGCGGCCGAGGAAGGCGGAGCGCCGGCGGCCACATTTTCCAATCTTCCATTTGTGCTTTGATTTGTCCTTCGATTTGTGTTTCGATTGGTCCTTCAATTTGTGCTCGATTTGTCCTTTGATTTGTGCTTCGATTTGTGGTTCTCTTCTCCTTCTCCGTCGCTCGACGGCGACCCCAGAGGCGGGGCGGCTTGGCGCACCTACGGCGGGGCGACAACGAGGCTCAATTTGTGCGGCTTGGGCGGGCAGCGGGCGACGGCGAGGCTCCGGCAAGCGCACCTCCTTACACGCGCGCGAAGCAGTTGACGGCAACGACGTCGGAGGCGAGTTGGGCGGGCCCCACGTACCGATAGCGAAGTCCCGCTACTTCGCTACGAATAGCGGAAACTGGGCCTTCCGCTTCGATAGCGGAAGCATTGCGGAAGGCCGGTGCAGCGCCATTTCCGCTATCTGCTTCCTCCAGGAAGCAGATAGCGGAGGCCAGTGCGGGCAGTCTGATCGAGCCTATATTTATATGCATGCGTGGACTAGTAGCAAATTTTAATCTCTGGTCAAAGAGTACTAGTAGCAACATGGGAACCACAGTCAACTTGTAAAGCCTCTTTGTAACGCAGACAGGGGAACGCAGGAATGCAGATATCCCACGCTTCACAGCATGCATGTAAAGCCTAGTTTCATCGATCGAGAACATCACATTAGCTTACATGCAGCAGTCCAGTCAATCGACCAGCGCACGCACGCACGTATACACTGCATGCACGTATACACTAGCTAGGAGGAGTTACTGCTAGATAGCCTGTTGCTACTGCAACAGGTTTTTTCTTGGTTTGATTGGGCAGCCGCCGAAGTACTACTGTACTGTGATCTCGCTACGATCATCAGGACATCGATCTCGCCCATCGATGGGCTATGAAATTGAAATGCGTGTGGCCGGCCATGCATGCAGCTGGCCAGATCACGAAGGGGTAGTAACCTTTGAAAAAGCCAGGTCTCCCGCTGATGAGGCCGCGTACGGGCGAGAGGATATGTAGTCGTGTCGGCCACCTATATAACAGCTGCGGACGGAGCAGCCCTAGCTAGCTACAACACGGCGACGTGCGTAGGCTCGGCCCCGTGTTTCCGGCTCACTCGCTCACTGGTGCGGTGCGCCGGTGCCTGCCCCTCCTGTAGTTTGATCGGCCTATGCCATGCATGCCATACGCGCGCAAGGCAGTCAAACTGATCCAACGCGGCAAGCAAGACCGCTGACAGCTTTGTCGATCCATCTTCTTCCCCTGATGAATTTCACTCTTCGTTCGTGAGCTTGTATAATTTCCGGGCTGCTGACTGCTGTGGAACAGTGGTTGATCACATCAATTGATATGATAATTTTATGTGGTACGATATGAGCTCTATTTTTTAATTAGAAGTTTAACGATATGCACAAAGAAATGGAACAAAAAAGGAAAATGTTATTCTCAATTTTTCGCTCCCTCAGTTTCAAAATGTAGGGCGGAGTTGGTACTGGTGTGGCACTTTGATTGCTAATTTTTCTGGTACTACATTCTCAATGAAAAAAAAATCATGATAAGATATTACATCAAAATCTTAATTCAAAGGTACTTCCTCAGTCCCGTAATAAGTGACGTTTGAATTCAGAACAAGTTGTTAGTCACAGATCATGCGTTTGAATCTTTCATTGAGGAGTGAGTAGAACGGCATTTCTTCCTATATATGTCAGTCGATGCATGTGACGTCGATTGTCAATTATTATATTGATCATATATGTCTTATTCCGGCACTACGTACGCGACCTTGTCCGACGGTACTATGTATCCCGCGATCATCCGCCGCATCACTGCTCCGAAGGGCAAAAGGCTTTCCACCCCGGCGACAGTACTCTTCAACGCCTCGGGCGAAGTCGAGTAGCTGATGACTGACGCCGCCCGCACGCGTACGTGCCTTGCCGATGTGACCTGGTCCTGCCGCCGGCCGCGCGCACGTCTTCGGCCTCTCCGTGCAAGTCGTGCGGTGCCGTGCGGCCGCCACAAAATCTTTTTTTTTTTTTTGAAGTGACCGCCACAAAATCTTACTAGTAGCGTACAGTGCCGAAGAAGCGCCCATGTAGTTCTCAGTCTGCGCCGCCGTGATTGTTGTTAGGGCCGAGAGACCGCCACCGGCCCAACGCCATCCGCGAACGCTGGCGGGCCGGCTGGCTCGCATTACGGCTTCTCCGCGTAAAATGCTTTCAGCCTACTAGTGGCCCAGCTAGTGGAAAAGGTGGATATGGGCCGTGGAAAAGGGCCGCGGCCGAGCTGCCCCTTTCTTCTTCTTCCACGTCTCTGTCACGGCCGGGAAAAACAATATTCTCCCGGGGCGGGGCCCACCAGATCTAGCGGCGGTGCAAAGCGAGCCTCCCCTGACGTGAGACCATTCTTGACTTTGCGATCAAAGGCGGTCGCGCCACGCACGTAATGTATTATGGGGCAAAGAAACGCATCCGTCGTTTTCTCCGGATCCGCCATGTTATCCTGCTCGATAGCTGCTACATACTCTACCACCCACGCCGGCGTTGAACGGCCGGCGTCACCAGCGAGCGCCCCCCGTGCGCGCATGCAACCACCGCCCGTGCATGTCGATTTCCTTCCAGAGTGTCCCCCGTGCGCGCATGATGTGACCCTCCTTTCTAACCACCTTTTTGACCATGCCCATTCACATGCGACGCTAACATATTGCACCAAGTTTATTCCTCAATGAAAAACTATTGCACCACCGCACCTGTGTGAATTGTGATCAGCCGAAGACCCAAAAGTGGAGGCAGGGGTTGTGGTCTCTTTCAACGGTGAGAAACGTGGGTACCTCTTTCAACGGTGAGAAACGTGGGTACCCCATCGGGAGAAGTACTGTGCCTATGGTCCTCCACGCTTCACGCGCCGCACTGTTGTTTGTTTAGGGCTCGACCAGGTCTACCTACCCGGCAACCATGCTAACCTTTGCTGTCCTTGGGCTTCTAGTTTTGTCCCCATGCTGTCCCTGTCTTTTCAGATCTCAGTACACATGGTCAAAACTAATCCTTGTCCGAAGGGGACATCAGAGTGTCTTGTCAACTTAACATTGAGCTCAAAAACAGTAGTAGTTGTTGGATTAGAGGCATTGAAAACAGATAATGCATTATTTATATATCTTTATCGTACTTTGTTGAGACAAATGGATTATAGATGACCATGGACTCTAGCTTTAGGTAATCAACTTCATGCACAGATTGTACGGAACAGAAAATTCTCTAATGTACACGTGACTATAGCTTTGCTAAAGTAACAAAACAATTGAGTGTAATTTCGAAACTTGAAGAGCAACTTAATTATATATATATATGTAGCTGCAAATACATTTATAGAGAAAGCGTCGAACCTATTTTTTTAATGAAAAAAATGTCTTGTCTACGTCCAGGATCGTTATCAGGAGTGCCTTTTACGACTGAGGAGGTTCGTTTCCACCCCTCTAAATTTTAGACCTCTAAAATGAAAGAAAATTTTGTCATTTAAGAGCATTAAATAAAATTTAACGACAAAACCTTTTTGGCAGATGAATGCTTATTTCGAGATGAATCTAATTAGCCTAATTAATCTATATTTTGCTACAGTAATGCTACAGTACTATCATCTAATCACGGTTTAATTACCTTCATTAGATTCGTCTCGCGAATTAGACCCGGGTTCTGCAGTTAGTTTTATAATTAAACTTTATTTAATACTTCTAAATAACAAAATTATCTTTGATGCGACCCCTCTAAAATTTAGACCTTTGGAAACGAACACCCCTAGTCTATTGCAAGGTTTCTTACCGTGAAAATAAAATCATAAAAATAATATATCACTGACTAAGAAACGAAACAATCAGCCACTTCAAAAATACTATTGTGTTGTAAAATGGGAAATCCGATGGCTTAGATGGTGGTTGATTTTGTTTTTGCACCGGTATTACTAGAAATGAGTCGTTCTGATGTCACGTTTTCCTTCCATTATACAACCCGAGAGATTGTACATTTGTACCCCCATTTCATTGTTACCCAACACTGCAACTCAGTAAATCGGTGACATGATTGATGATTCCATGAACATACAAAGGGATGCATAAAACACTCCCTGTCCAACCTTTGAGTTAACCCTTCCCCATCATGCATGCGGACATGCATATACACCATTATACCCAAAGAAACCGAGACAGCTTGCACAACGACTTAAAACATATGCTAGCTACGCTGCTTAGCTTGCACAGACGCGAGTATACGCATCCATGCAAACAAAGCATGCCAATGATGGAACTTACACTACTAAACCGAACACTGCTCCTGCACGCCGTAATTCATGCGCTGCCTCTTCATACTCCCGCCGCCACCGCCGGACGACGACGTGTCGCTGCTCGCCCCCCTGCGGTCCATGACGCCCCGGAGCGCCTCCTGCACCGACGCGATGCACTCGTGCCTCCGGTGCGACGTCGCGGCGCGCACGTCCTCCTCTTCGTCGTCATCATCGTCACCCACCTCTTCACGCGCTCCTCCGTCGCCCGCGGTGATGAGGAGCACGCTCCGGACGCGGCCGCCGAGCGTGGTGATCTCGGCACGGCGCGCGCGCATCCGGAGCGCGGCGAGCGCGCGTACGATGTCCGGGATGAGGTCCGCGCGGTCCTCGCAGCACAGCGACGCGCGCACCACGAGCCGCCCGGCGCCGTCGACCGCCGCGTCCACGGCCAGCTCGTCGGCCTCCGTCGGCAGCAGCTGCACCGGCCCGGCGGCGGCGTCGTCCTCGTCGCCCCCCGTGACGGCGGCCATCATCGCCGACGTCTGCCGCTTCAGCTCCTTCACGTGATCCAGCACCTCGGCCAGCAGCGACGCCTTGTCCGTCTGCACGAAGCACATACAATTACACGAGCGAACGGATGAGCAATAAGCAAGAATATTATCACAGGAAGCACATGCATGATGATTAACGTCGCTTAGAGAGCCTTATTAGACCTGCGAATAGGGTGGCGCACTCACGCTAGCGAAATGATCGAGTGTGAGCGTGGAGGAAAAAGCTCACGAGAAATGCGGTCGCGGTGCAGCTTTTCTCTGCATTCGCATGGCCTTTTGAGCTTTTACACTTGGGTGCGTACGTCTAGGAGTGCTATGTATGCTCCCGAGTTCTGACTTCTGACACGGTCGATACATAGCGCATGCATTCATGCTTGTCGCACAGTAGTGAAGTCGTTTTCCTCTGTTGGCCAAGCAGAAACAGCGGCTTCCCGTCTGAAAGATGTTGCTGCCTCCTCGATGTCTTGTCAGGAAACTCGGGAACGCAAGGCGTGCGTGCGATGTGCTGCTGCCCCATTGCCACTAATGCTCACCACTCTCTCATTAAAGAGTTTTGTAACTTATTATACTCTACATATGTGTGGATGTCAAGATTTAATACATCCTAATCAAGTACAGATGTAACTATTCGTTAACATGGTCCCTCCAAGGAAATATTGGAAAGCTATACAAATTAGTAGATCAGCGTATATTATATGCATGTCGTTTGCTAAAGAGAAACCTCAAGACTAGCTTAGATCCCTGGAGCCCCGCTTCATGTAATGATACAAACAACAACTTTTGGTAAAGTTTTATCCCGTTATACATGCAACTGAATCGATTGGAAGTAAAGGTGTTTTTGCCTTTCTTGAAAGACCTAAATCAATCAAAATATGTGTAGGTAAATAGGTTTAAATACAGATCTAGCTATAGCCCTGGCCCTTAGCTAGCCATTATGCAAATTTCACCGTGTTCTAGTAGCGCAGTGTGATCGCATAAGCTCAGGGCTCAGCGATCCGTGACGACACTGTTCCATTATGAACCTTCAACTTCTTAGTCAAGTCAAAATCCTTTAGTTGCACCAACGAGAACGAAAACAAAGAGGACTATATGGATGGGATTCATATGTGTACGTAATATCGAGATCGATCGAGATCATCTAGTCGGCTGCCCATTAGTTAATTTGATCTATTTAACGAGTTGCAGGTTTAGCTGGTGTGCGTGTTCAGTGTGCAGCGTGCTGCGTGCGTGATGATCGATATGCATCATGCAAAAGTGGCGTACGAATCGATCAATCCAGGGATCGATCAGTCACCTTGGTGGTGTTGGGGAGCAGGCTCCGCAGCTTGGCGAGGTGTCCGTTGATCCGCTGCCGCCGGCGGCGCTCGGCCTCGCTGTGGCTCCGCGACGCCGCCAGCGCCTTGGCGTCCATCATCTCCCGCGCCGTCATCCGCCCCAGCTCCGCCTGCAGGCTCCCCAGAAGCCCCGACACCACCGCCTTGCCGCCGCTCCCGCTCCCAACATCCGCCGCCTGATTCCGCTGCTGTTGCATCGCGGCCGCCGCGTCGAAGCCGAAGCCGAACACGCCGCCGTGTCCGAGGCCCGCGGCGAGCCCGCCGAAGACGTCGCACGACGACGCGTACCCGGCGCCGCCGAAGGCCGCCGGGTCGGCGAACGGCGCGACAGCGCCGCCGAGCCAGGGCGGGAGCAGCTGGTGCGGCGCGGCGTCTTGGGCGCCGTGATGCTCGACGCCTCCGTCCCACATGGTGATTGGCTAAGCTGGGCGGGAGCTTCTTCTGCTAGGGTCCCAAGCTAGCGGCCGGGGTTGTGGTGTTCTTGGGTGTTTGTGGTTGGTGGTGTGGAGGGGTGGAGGCTTCCGGTTGCTCTCGCTAGCTCTCGGTCAAATGGGCGTGTTTGCCTTTTAAGCCCGGCTGCTCGTGGCACGGCGACGGCTTTGCGGGGGTGGCTTTTTATCGTGGCCTTTTGGCGCCCCAAGCACGGTAGTGGCCGAGACGGCAAGCCAGCGGGAGGAGCCAGGGGCTCGTGTACGGCACCACTCTATAGTGATGGGGCCCCACCAGCATGCTGCCTTTCTAAAGATGTTTTTTTTTCCCAAGTAGAGATGCCTGATGTTTGTATACGCACCACAGTGGCACGTACGAGTATATGCCTGCTTTGCATAGAACAGGGATGTGACTAGGCCCGGAGGAGCCAGTCTGTTTTTTTTTTTGGACAAGTTCATTTTACTCCCTCGAACAATTCAATTTGTTTGTTTCACCCCTTAAACAAAATTATGGCTTATTTTACTCCCTCAAACAATTTCATTTGGTGCAATGTACACTCTATTAAAGTTTGTTTCTTTTGTTTCTCATTGTACAAGTAGAATTTGAGGCTCAAATTTTGCGTGATGTTAGTTCCCACAATAATCTATGTTAAAATATTTTTGAATTATTTCTCTGATATCATATTTATGCATATAACATTAATTTCTATTGAACTTTGTAAATAATATCAAAATAATATGTCATAATTTTTTAATATAGGTTTTTATGTGATTTACCATCATGCAAAATTTGATCGTCAAATTCCACTTGTAGGTTGAGATACAAAAAAGACAAACTTTAAAAAAGTGTAGATTGCACCAAATAGAATTGTTTGGGGAGTAAAATGAGCCATCATTTTGTTTAGAGGGTGAAATAGACAAAGTTGCTTGTTTAGGGGGAGCAAAATAGATTATTTTTTTTCACTTGTGGTAATACCACTGGCACTGCCTGCATGTCACGATAGAGTATGTTGCTTTTGTTTCTAACGGGCATAGGCATTGTCACGTGGAGTTTAGGTTTATGTAGGTTTATTTCAACTAGAAACAAAGTTAATTGTACCCTAAAAAAATTGTAAACATTTGCTCTTTTTGTGAACAAAGATTTTGAAGTGTGCTCCATTTGGTACTAGTATTTCATCCACTCACAAAAAGCCCTTGCTGGAAAGAACAGCTGCGTCGATCCTCAGACCGAAGGCCGCGCGCGATTAGACAAGTCAAGAGGCATTTCGAAACCTCCGCTCCCCGTGAATCCGTGATCCATCGGCACGGCCGTGGACCCCGAAACCGGCAAGCTTACCCCACGGCGCGGAGCATAAAGCCGACCAGCGCTGCGGAGCAGTCAATGGGAAAAGGCGCCCCCGCTCCGGCGTGCCACCGCCGCAGGGAACAGCGCGGCGCTGACGCCTCCCCTCCTCTCCCTTCATCGTCGTTGTAAAAGAAAAAGGCTCCTTCCTGCGGCAACCCAGCCGAGAGAGCCTAGGCAGCACGTAGGCGGCGAGCGAGCAGCAGAGCAAATGCGCGCGCCACGTTTTGTCCCTGCCTGCCGCGCGGGGCCCCGCCCCGGGCGGGGAACGAACCGCGTGGCCGCGTGATTGTGTCTGTCCGCGCGGCCTTTTTGGCAGGTGCGTGCGCCACGCCTCGCCTCTTCGTCTCCTCGCCTCGCTCGTTCGCGCAGTTATTTTCCTCCTCGCGCCGTGCCGTGCCCCGCGGCCCGAGGCGCGACCGGATGATTGTGTCCTGCAGGCAAGGCGGCCGCGCTCGCTGCCGATCGCTGCATGCCCCGTCCCGTCGTCCCGTCTCGGCACGCACGCGCGCACGCGGCCTGAGGAATACCGCCTGCTGCGCGGCCGCCGCCGCTCCCTCCGCCGGTGACGCGCGGCGCGCTCTTTCGCTCGCTCGGCTGGTTGGTCAGGTTCGCTGCTCGATGGAACGAAAGTTGGCCGGCCGGGTCGGGTCGGGTGGAAAGTTGGCTTTGGTTAGTCCTTTTCGTGCTCCGCCTTTCCCTTCGTTCTTTCTTTTTGTCCCAACTCGTGCGCGGTGGCATGCACCGCCGCCTGCTTGCGCGCGCGGCGTACAAAACGTCCTGTCAGGTTACCGAGCCGGAGCCGCGACTACAGCTCAGCTCGTGAGGCTGTCGAGCTTTCTTTCAACAGGTTGTGCAGAACGGGTCCGGCAAGAATCGAAGCCTCCTCTATGACTAGATGCAATGAAACACCCCGTCGCAAGTTAATGCCACCACCCAGCGTACTCGAAGTTTTCCAAGCACGCTCCAAGCCCCAACGTGATTGGCTCCATTAGTTTACACGACTTTTTAACGAACTGCTAATAATGGTGAGCGGTGGTTCGCGCGTATTAGCAGCAGCGTTCGTGGGCAGTGAGACGGACTGATCGACCAGCCGGACCGAGTATATTGGCATCACTCACATCGTGGGGTGTGAATCGGAGATGATGATGGCACCACGCCACCACGGCCGCACCACCGAGCCTCGCCGTCGCGCTCATGACATGCGTCCACCACCGCCACGTGCGGGCCCCCGCGCGCGCTTGCTTGATACTATCATCGCCACGCCATTATGACGTGAGTGCCATGCATGCGCCTTTCCCCCTAGTTTGCCTCTCCCCGCCGGAGCAAAAATTCCTAGAAAGCGTGCTCGCCTTTTCCTCTCGGCCAGAAAAGAGGGAACAGGCATGAGGAAGCCCCGTAGGGCAGGCATAGTGCTCGATCAAGATTTTTACTTGAGCTGTGCACCAGCTAGGCTCATGTGCTGTAATTATAGACGTGCCACCCGAATGCATTGCTATTGGAGCAACGATCGATAATTGTATGTTAATTTGATCCTGCTTCTTCAAAGGATATTGCATCGATGAATACGGTCAATTACCAACGGCAATATTCTTGGTAGTATATTTTTTATTAAGTATGAACTCTGATTTATATCCATGGGTACATTATTAAAGAAAAGAAATAGCTGAATTCTTTTTGCGAGAAAGAAATAGCTGAATTTGACACTGTTTTTGCGAATCTGTAAATTGGCCACATGAAAATGGTGCGATGATCAAATATCCCTTTGGAACACTCTCCTTGTGTTTACTCTCTCAAACCATTCTGTTTGTCCACTTAACCTCTAAGAAAAAATTTCAGTCATTTGACACCCAATTAAAGAGATCATAACATTTAACCCCCACCCAAAATGATGGTTCTCAATCTCATTTTTAATACTAGTTGCTTTTTAAGTTCAATTTATTTCATGCAAGGCTATATTGAACTATGTATGCTAAAAAAATACTTTAAGGGTTCAAATTTAAGATGATTTCAGGTGTCTAAACCTATGTAAATTGTAGCGTCAATTTTTAAAAATATTTGGCAATATGGGGTGTGTGATTTCTCACACCAAAAAAATTAATTAAAAATGATTTGTTCTAGGGAAAAGGAAAAATTATTGGGGGGCTAAACTGCTAAAGTGATGTCTTGGTAATTATTTGAAATGTTTAGTGGATTAACATAATTGTTTGAGTGAGTAAAATAAACTTTTTAGTTTCTTATGACAAACTGTCATGCCAAGTCTTGCACTATACTATCTGATAAGTTTAGAAAGCTTGACTTCCGAGCGAACTCAGAAATACTTACATTTCTAGACAGAGGGTGTACATGCGAGAGTTGGCCTATGGAATTCATGTGGCAATAGCTTCCATGTTTCAATTTGTTGTATTAGCTTTGTCTCTTTGTTATCTTTTATGTAATTTGGAGGCGTAATAGTCAACTTCGTCCCTCAACTATCTCTCAAAGCTCAGATTCGTCCCTCAACTTTCAAAAGGTCCAATTTCGTCCCTGAACTTTGGCTTGTAGGTTCAATTTCGTCTCTAAAGGACGGGTTTAAACCGAGTAACCAAAGTTCATGGATCAAACTGGACCTTTTCATAGTTGGAGGACGAATTTGAGCTTTCGGCCAAATATCAAGGACGACATTGACTATTTCCCGTGGTTCTTTTAAATGGTCACATAGCAATTCTGTTTGGATCCAAGAGACTGATTGTTAGATGATTAATTTTAGTTCATAAAGGATCCATACAGGATGGACTAATAGAGGATTAATTTTAGTAATCCCGTTAGTCAGAGAACCCGACTAATGCAGACCAATTGTTAGTCACCAATTAGTCCAGCCTCCAAACAAGTATGATTGTTAGCTGACTAATTAATCAATTAAACAAGATAAATATCCAGATTAGATTCTAGACTTAACTATTATCATTGAACAAAAATTCTCAACAACTAATTAAATACAATATACTTGGATCACTTCAAAAAAAACAATTTTGGATTAATGCATCTATTTTACCTTTTTCAAAATGTCTAACTGAATGTCCAATTTTGTTTTTCCAAAAAAAAATGTCTAATTGATATATTTGGTTGAAAGCTCAAATTTGCCACTCAAGTATCAAAAGGTCCAATTTAGTCCTTAAACTTTGGCGGGTAGGTTCAATTTCATCTCTTATGACTGGTTTGAACTGGGTAACCAAAGTTCAGGGATTAAATTTGGACCTTTGATAGTTGAAGGATGAATCTGAGCATTGAGTGATAGTTGAGGGATCAAGTTGACCATTACGCCTAATTTGGAATAGCATTCTTTGAGGACTACTACTACTCCTACGATAGGACAATCAGAGATGTACATTAAAAATGCTTCAAATGTTTGTATAATGGGAGGGAGGGGGTACTATATGATGGACTCTTGAGTGCAGTGATATCGATCTCACGCGTCTGTGACAAATAGTACAACTTGCAGGGCTATGTGCCTATGTATGTCCATTCACCGTCGGCGTAATCTTTTCTCAAGCACAAAACATGCTTCGAAGCATGAGCGTACACTGTACAAAAGAAAACGCATGGTTCTTCCTTTCGACGCGTGAGATCGATATCACTGCACTCGAGAGTCATTCCCGATAGTACTGTCCCATGTAGATTGAGATATTGTTTTTTTCACAGATTCAGGTAAAGAAGTGCTGCTTGTGATGGATGAGCCTATACGAGTACTCTACTTGTAGGTTTGGATAGGTGGGTATCTGTCCTTGAACAATGGCGTGCCCTCCTTTGGTTTGGACCAAGGGTACTTCATGGTCGGATCCCTCGGGAATTTCCTGAAGTTGACGAATGGGGCCCACAACATCAACCTGCGAAAGGCAGACGCATCAGTACCAAACACGAATCTGACTATAGGATTATTAGAAGAGAGCACAGATTTTGTCTCGTCAGGCCAGAGGTTGATAAAGGATCTATCATGGATTTTGAGATTTGATTAGCAGGAAGCCGAACTGAAAATAGAGCCCACAGATCGAAGATAAGCTTGAAATGAAGTTGGGCCTTGCCTTTGTCTTGGTTGGTTACAGGAAATTCGACAACCAGTTCTCGTAGTAGATTAGTCAATTAAATTTGAAAGTTTACACTTCTAGACTTCTAGTATACTCCCTCTGTTTTTTTAATTCTTGACGTTGTGGTTTAGTTTCTTTTTAGTTCATCTCTGCTGTCGGGAACGACATCATTTAGCGAACGGAGGTAGTATATATTTTCAAAATGCAAGGATAGTTTGTTTTATGTGTAGTTCACGACTGTCCGGGACACCAGATAAACTTGGAACATGTGTTTTGTAGCAGTTGTGACAGGAAAGGGGCACCCTTTGTTCTGTGTGGTGTAGGAATAGTTTTGGGAAATTTGTCTAAAAGCGCGACACTAGGATTTTTTTTTTTTTGCGACACTAGGATTCTGAGGTGACTTAGTTGCTGCAATCCCTAAACAGATTACGTTGCAAATAAATGGTCTTCAGAAGGATCATAACACGATATCATGTCTAGACTAGTAGCCTTAGCAGTGTTCATATGATTCGGCATTATCCGATCCATCACATACGGTCCGCACTGATCAAAGCATTTCCCATTTGTAACGATACAGTATAGGTCCGTGTAGAGAGGTACCAGTAGTACTTACCCAGGGTAGAAGATATAAGTGAACATGAACTGCAGGTACGTCTCGACGAAGCGGCGCTTGAACCACCTCGTCCTCATCCAGTTCATGATCAGCGGCTGCACACCACCAATTAAAAAGAACACGGGCGTCAATCAGGGACCTTCTAATTAATCAACGAGTTCGGTTTGGAGCAAATGATGAGCCACGTACAGGAGCAACGAACAAGTAGAGGAAGCCGAACGCCGCGACTGGCGGCAGGATCGCCAGGAGGTCGAGGTCCTCCTCCCCGGTCACCGCCAACGCCGCCGGCGCATTAACCTGCGCACAGAATTCGCAAACGTGATTACACGAGATGTTTGATTACATGTACGTATCCAGGGGACCTGTGAGACTGCCGAATTGAACAAGATTTCTCGGACGTACAGCTGCCCAGACGGCACCCAACTGCAACACCGACGCCAGCCGCTGCAGCTGCGAGCTCTCCTTCTCCGCGGTCAGGGGAGCCGGCTACTTGTTGAAGAAGAAAACAAGAGATCACGAACATGGATCAGAAGTCGTCAAAGATGCTACAAATTGAGGTGAATTCGATGGAGACGAGGTAGCAGTAGCTTGCTAGCTACGGACCTTGTCATGGAGGAGGCTGAGGACCCTGAACTTGGAGTTGGCTGAGTGCCGTGGCGACGCCGCGAAGGTGGCCTGCCGTTTGGGTAGCTGCACGGCGCGAGGCGGCGCCGAGGACGCCGGCGAGAGGAGACGCCATGAGGTGGTGGTCTCCATCGTTGGCTGCAGTACGATCGGCGCGGCAATCGTGGTCGTGGCGCGCACCTTATCTGAATTCTGGATAGGCGGCAACTTGGGGTAGCCGAGCCCTGTCCGAATTGTGTGGCAGAGTACAACTGGGACTATGCGGGCCGTTGGATAAAGATCCAACGAATGGGAGAATTTCGATCATCGGATGTGTAGGCTTCCCATTCTGTGTGCAGCTAGTGTATGATCTTCAAACTCGTAGATTTTAACAGTATCGTTTTATTTTGCTACAAAGGTAACATATATTCTGATGTGCTAATGAGCTTGGCGGTACTGAGGGAGAGGTACAAGTTAGAACACAACCAATCCTGCCATGATATGGCAAAAGGCTCTCATGTGAGTCGAATACAGAGAGGTACAAGTACAAATACAGAGAGCAAGCAACTTTGTTGTCGAGTTGATGTATCAAGCGAGCGTGCAGCTGACGGTCAGATGCAACAACTACCGATGGAGGCGCCGCCGGCCATGGCCGGGCGTGACCTGACAACTCCAGGTTTGCCGGTCTGCAGGCACAACAGCGTAATGCCGAGAGCACTCCATTTCCGCTCTGGCTCCTTCCTACTGTACTTTCTCGAAATGGAATAGGGAGAGGGGATTGGTTGATTCCAATGCCTGAAAATGACAATTTGCTTCCTCGTTTTAACGGGCCGGCCTGTGGAGCCTGTGGTCTCCATGTCATCTAAACGAGTTCCTGTGGCGCGATCGCCCTGGGCTCCGGTGGGCGAGAATATTCGGAGGTAGGAGAGAAGGGACCCGTTTTGTGCGCGACCAGGAAAAGGAAGATCCTCTCGGAATCGGCATCCTGCGCTCCCATTTCTTTGGCGTCTCGCAGTTCGGCGCTACGGAAGTCCAGCAACCCCCTCCGGCACGACTGCACGAGAGAGCGCCTATTTATCTCCTTCCTCGCCGACCGTGCCGCCAGCCAGCGAGCGTCGCGCACCGGAGAGGCAGCTGGAGGTAGACGCGGAGGCGGCGGAGCACCTGTGCATCACGGCTCCGGCTGCCCACCGCGTCGTTCCATATTCTCACGGTGGCACTGGCAAGCCGCTCCGCTGCAGCAATCCTACGGTGCGCTTCCTAAAGTCTCAGCCATTGTTGCAACCGTAACATGCGTAGCTTAACTGGAACGAATCAATAGTTCATACGACATGCTAGTGCGTTTTAGAGGTTCGGCTGAAGAGTTAAACAGGCCAGCTGTAGGTGTAGCTAGAATATTGGTTTCAGGTGTGAAATGTTTCATCTGCAGATCAAAAAGACGAATTAGGATTGCAAGGTCAATGAATAAACCTTTTATATGACGCAGATTATAAAATCGTTCCAATATCTAGATCATAAGACGCACGCAGCTTAACCGCATATTATCTGCAGGAAAGAGCACAGATCGACTCCTGCCAAGGGGCGAAGCAGGAGTGCATAGGATTAGGAAATGGGAGTCCAGCACGACAGAAATCCATCTGCCGCCCTGGATGGCCTTTACGGAGTGCAGCTCGGGCGACCGTTGTCACAGCCGGCACAGAGCGACGACGAATCCCTTCGAACCAGCACTATTGAGTCGCCAACCTGCGAAGCCCAGAAAGGCGCCGGCAGAACACAGCAAAGATTGCTGATCCGGTGAGCATATCTCTACAATACACAGGCATCTCTAAGGGTTGCATATGGCAGAAACGACGGACTAACACATTTCGTAACTGCAGACGACTATGGCAGCAGAGGCCCTCGTGCCTGAAGCCCATTCACTGCACCATTACATGTATGACACTATGACGACCACCATCAATCTAAATTCCAGAAAACCAAAGTTTCTGCTACTTTAATACTATTATCTACTTGTCAAGAAAAACTTGTATGACATTTCACTTTGAGCAGGTGATAAGCATGCTGGTGAAACTATTGCTAATGTTGTCACCTCGCTGCCCTTCATCGTTCTTGGACTGCAAACTCCAAGGCAAGGCACCTACTGAAACAAGATCATTCCCTTTGCTGACATGAGTCTATTAACAAGCTACAAGCCATGAAATGATGCGCTGCAGGAAGAACTTGAACACTGCCATCTACGCAAACTCGCTGGTTGGGGTAGGAATAGCTTCAAGCTTGTATCATTGTTCGAAAGGAGAAATCCGAAAGTTTCTGCGGTGGGCGGACTATACTATGATTGCCACAACTACACTGGTAAGTTCCTTGAATTGGTGATAATTATAGTTGTTAGAGTATCCGACTTTGCACATCATGACAAGCATGCTTTCCATACAGTGTTTATCTAGAGCACTTAGGAATGAGAACCCGAGATTACTAATGGCAGCATCCACATTGCTGCTGCCATTTCAGCCTCTGATGGTTTCGGCTGTCCACACTGGAATGATGGAGGCAAGTAATATAAATGATCTGGCTATTTTTCTAGTTAAAAATTTTGTTCAATGTTCAACGGACAAAATTTGTTGGGAAATAAATATTTTTTTAAGGAACTTGTTGGGAAATAAACATTACTATTCCTAAATGCCAGGTTTCCTTTGCGAGAAGGGCATCAATTAAACCAGAGCTGAGGACGGCACATAACCTGCACAAGATGTCATCTCTGTTGGGAGGCGCTCTTTTCATTGCCGACGATTGCTTCCCAGGGACTCCTTATATCCATGCTGCATGGCATCTTGCTGCCGCTATTGGCACTGCCACATGCAATAAGCTTCTTGAATGACAGGGCAAATGATCCTCCTGAAATCAATAAGCAGTTGATTTCAATTTTATCAGGAAATAGAGTGTATCCAATAGCAACTTGTCAACATTTGAAACAGTAAATATTGTAGATCTATGATCTATATTGGAGAGGAGATTGACAGGTCAATTGGATTGATATCAGGATAGTGTCTCTTTTAGCTGTCGTAAAAGAGTTGTACTAGGTAATATCATTTGATGAGCTAAGGTGTCTAGGTTGGCTTATATGTCAATTTTTGCTAGAAAATTGCATCAATGTAACGGCCTTACTGTGCGAGTGTGAGCGGTGGCAGACAACTTCACCACAATAAATAAGACGAAACAAGAAGTTGACAATGAAATTATAATATACTGACCTACAATTCTTTCTATCAGCTTACCCTGGAAGTACAATACAATAATCCAATATAGTAGATCACTTACCTGAAAGTGAGCAACAGTTGTGCATACTATCATGGGTTGACCAGAAGGCGATGAATATTGCTGCAGACTAATCATTTTGTCATATATATCCGAAAGGCTTTTCAAACACAAGATTCATACATACTACGAGAAAAATGTCGGCTTTAAACCAGATTGTCTCGTAACTGAGGCTTATATTGCACACAGATTTCGTGCAAGTCTTGTGTCACTGATCAATCATTTGAGCTCATAAGACGACCATGCTGGACTGGATCGGATTCACCCAGCTTCTTCCGGCAGGCTTTTCAGCATTCAGTGTAGCCACTCTTTCCCTCACCATCTGAGCTTGATCCCACTGTCCAACATCAGCGTACATGTTTGCTAGCAGCACAAGGTGCCCAGCTGCTCGATCTGGCTGCAATTCAACCAATTTATCAGTCACTTTAGCTGCGAGCCCGAGATTACCTTCCCTCCTGCACCCGCTCAAGAGCGCACCCCATAAACTCTCGTTAGGCTGAAATGGCATTTTGTCCACAAGCTCAAATGCATCATGCAAATGTCTCCAGCGGCAGAGCATATCAATCATGCATCCGTAATGTTGTATCTCTGGAGTGATCCCATAAACTCTTTCCATGCTCTCAAAGTATCTCCGTCCATCGTCAATCCTTCCTGCATGGCTGCACGCCCGCAGAACTGCAAGCAATGTGGCACCATCAGGACGCTCCTGCATTCTGTGAAACAAGTCCAGTGCCTCGTCAGCACGACCATGCATCGCAAGCCCTGAGATCACAGTTGTCCATGAGACAGTACTCCGCCTTGGCATTTGAAGAAACATGCATAGTGCATCCTCCACTGCGCCACACTTCACATACATATGGACGAGCGCATTGTCCAGCAACACGGTCCGCCGCTCCCCCCATTCCGAATCCACACGCGTATGCACCCACCGGCCAAGTTCCAGTTCACCTAGCTCCGCACACGCCGTCAGCAATGCAACCATCGTCACCGCGTCATCCTTGACCCGCGCCTTCCTCATCCCCCAGAACAGGTCCACCGCCTCCGCAGCCCTCCCGGCGTTCGCGCACCCACCGATCACCGTCGTCCACGCCACCGCGTCCCTCATGGGCATCTCATGACCAAAGAACCGCAACGCGGCGTCCACCTCGCCGCACCGCACGTATGCGGCGAGCATGCAGTTCCACGCGGCCACAGTCCTGGCCGGCATTTCGTCGAACACCTTCCGCGCGTCCCCGAGCTGCCGGGCCGCGGCGTACACGTCGACGAGGCTGGTCATCACGTGCGCCCCGGAAGGCGCGAGCGTCCCGGCCGCGAGCGCGCGCGCGTGGAGGGCGCGGCCGTGGGGGAGCGCCCGGGCGCCGCCCGCGGCGGCGATCGCGGCGAGGAGGGTGGAGAATGAGAACGCGTTGGGCCGCAGCCCGTGGCGGCCCACGAGGCGGGAGAAGAGAGCGAGCAGGGCCGACGGCGCGGCGCCGGACGCGGCGGCGGCGCGGAGGAGGAGGTTGGCGAGGGTGGGAGACGCCGGGGAGGAGGGGGTGGAGGAGAGGAGGAAGAGGGACTCGGCGCGGGGGAGGTCGGCGACGGCGGCGGCGAGGGAGAGGAGCTTGGCGAGGAGGAAGCGCTTGCCGGCGAAGCCGTTGAGGAGGAGCTGCGCGTGGAGCTGGTCGAGGCCGCGGCGGGCGGCGGTGGGGGAGGTGCTGCGCGCGCGGCTGAGGTGCTGCGCGAGGAGGTAGAGGCGCTGCTGCAGCGCGCGGGAGTAGGGGACGTGAGGGGGCAGGTTGGGCGGGAGGATGGCGGCGCTCGGCATGTCTCGTGTCGCCGCGCTTGCTTCTAGCCCGGCGGTTATGGTTGACTGGCATGTCTCGTGTCTTTGGTTTGTGTTAGCCCTGAGCATGGGTTCGACGACCCGCCCAACCCACCAACCTAAGCCCAACCCAAACCGCGAGAATGACTCATACACGGGTTGGGTCAAGACGGGCTGAACCCATGAGACCCGCAGCAAGCGAAGAGCAGCGAGCGGGGCGACGACCAGCGGCGGTGCGGCGCTGCGGTGCGTCCCGGGGTGCGACGCGGAGGCTCGCCGGACAGCGAGTCGTGGCATGGCGGCGGCGCACGGCAATGCAGAGGTGCGCGTGCTGTGGCGGCGACGCGGATGAACGCGGCGTTGCGGCGTGGCAAGGCAGAGGTGCGCGGAGATCGCGGCGCGGCGGAGCGCGGGCGGCTCGGCGACGCCGACGCGCGCGCAGGCCATGGCAGCTCGCGCGGCGGAGCACGGCGACGCGGACGCGCGCGCGTCGCCATTGGAAGGCGAGCTCCATGGAGGACTGAAGCTAGGAAGATGGAATGGGGATAGAACTTGGTGGAGACGAAGTCAAGCCACCAAAGGAGGCTTGTACGGGCGCTTCTTCCCCAACGACGACTCGAACGTGTGCCTCTCTGACCCACAAAACCCACCCAGGCCACTCAATCCAAACCCATCTAACCACTCTTTCCATGGGTGGGTTGCAAATCCGAGATAACCCGTCTAAGCCCACCCATGCACAGGCCTAGTTTGTGTTATGCCCGGGAAGTTCGATTCGTTTGGGCCATTCAGGATTTTTCATCATTTTCCGTTGTAATTCATGATTTTGGCGTCTCAAATTTGTTTGGGCGGTCCACAAGCTAGTGAGACCGCTTTCACTCCTCCGGGCCCGTTTGATTGAACTTTTCTGAAAGTAATTCTCTAAATTGAAGTATTTTTATGACTGAATGATTTTCCATATAAAGGGCTAAAGTTTAATTCAGATAATCACTTCAAAGAACCAGTGTGCCTCACATAATCAGGCTACAATCACTTCTCTGCACGCTCTGGCTAATAGCCTACTGTATGTTGGTAACGACCGAGCTATAGGTACTTTAGTCATGGCCGATAAAGAGCAAAAGAAAACATATAATTTTTTTCTTCATATGTCATGCAAATCAGATGTCAATTCCTGAGAGGCCTACAGATTAGGTTCATTATTTTTGAAATTTCTCTTTCAAATATCACATTCTGCTTCTCGTTTTCTTTGAACAAAAAAAGACAAACTAAAACCCGTAGAAATACTAGTGCGTCTTTGGTTGACTGACAGGTTACCCGAAAACGTCGTGCTCGTAAGCCTGATACGGTCCCAAAAACGTCGTGCTCGTAAGCCTGATACGGTCCTGACGTCACTAGACTGTCGAACGAATGCCGTAGTCAAATACTCCGTACAGCAGATTTGCCGCCGCCCCAATGCCGGGGCCCCCATGCCGCCCTCCTCCCGGTCGCTCCGCTTCCTCCTCTCCTTCTGCCGCCGCCCTGTCGCTCCGCACCACCACCACCGCTGCCGCCGCCGCCACAGCTTCTCCGCCTCGGCGCCCGCGGCCGCCACCCCGCATCCCTCCCGTGACCGTGCCCCGCGCCTCGCCGCCGCCGTCCACGCTTCAGCCGCGGCCAAGAACTTCGCGCACGCCATCCGTTTGACGAAATCCCTCATCCAAGCCTCCTCCTCTTCCCCGCGCCCGCACCACGGAGGTGTCAGCGCCGCCGCGGCCGCATTTGCCGCGCTCGCCTCCACCTCCAGCACCCCGGCCCCGGCGCTCGGCGTGCTCATCATCGCCCTCTCCCAGATGGCGCTGTACGACGAGGCGCTGTCCGCGTTCCGCCGCCTGCGGACCCTGCCGGCATCGCCTGCTTGCAACGCGCTTCTAGACGGGCTTGTGAAATCCCGCAGGTCCGAGTGCGCCTTTGAGCTGTTCGATGAAATGCTTAGACGGGGAATGGTGCCCAGCGTGGTCACGTACAACACACTCATCAATGCGTGCCGGCATCAGGGTTCAGTTGCAAAGGCATGGGAGGTGTGGAATCAGATGGTGACAAGACGGATTGATCCGAATGTGGTCACATTCACGACAATGATATGTATACTTTGTGAAGAAGGCTGTATCAGCGAAGCTGAGCGGTTGTTTATCACAATGAAGGAAGAAGGAATGCGGCCTAATCTGTACACGTACAATGTGCTGATGAGCAGCCACTGTCAGAGAGATAATGTCGACCACGCGTTTGAGTTGTACCAAGAATTGCTGAAGAGGGGCCTCATTCCAAATGCTGTCGTCTTCACAACGCTGATTGATGGTTTCTGCAAGGCGAAGAGGTTCAGTGAAGCAAAAAGGATATTCCTTGACATGCCCAGTTTTGGGGTTTCTCCTACCGTGCCTGTGTACAACACTTTGATGGATGGAGCTTTCAGGTCGGGCAATTCGCAAGAAGCATTAATAGTTTATCAGGACATGACTCGCCTCGGGTTGTGCCCTGACGAGTTCACCTGCAGCATAGTTGTGAGAGGCCTTTGTGATGGAGGGCAAATGCAGGTAGCAACCAGGTTTCTTGAAAGAGCGCAAGAGTCTGGTGTTAATGTTAATGCTGCTGCTTACAATGCTATAATTGATGAGTACTGTAAGGATGGAAATTTGGAGGAAGCACTAGCAACATGCACAAGAATGACTGAGGTCGGAATTAAGCCCAATGTGGTGACGTACTCCTCCCTGATAGACGGGCATTCAAAGATGGGGAAGATGGAAATAGCAACTGCGATATACACAGAGATGGTGGCTAAAGGGATCGAGCCAAATGTGGTGACATATACGGCTCTTATTCATGGACATGCGAAGAATGGTAGTATAGATACTGCTTTTTGGTTACACAAGGAGATGACAGAGAAAGGTATTTATCCTAATGCCATCACAGTGTCAGTTATTGTTGATGGTCTGTGCAGGGAAAATAGGGTTCAGGATGCTGTCAGGTTCATCTTGGAAGTCTCTGGGACGAAGTATAGTGATCTTAGTTCCTTTTGCTCGAACTCTACAACTGACGAAGACTATTCAGTTACAAACAGTGTAACTTATATGACCCTGATATATGGCCTCTATATAGATGGCCAATACAGCGAAGCTGGTAAGATTTTCTCTCGCATGAGAGAATCAGGTATGGTGCCTGATAGCTTCACTTACACACTTCTAATTCGTGGGCAGTGCATGCTTGGCTATGTCTTGAACGCCATGATGCTCTATGCTGATATGATGAAGCTAGGTGTTAAGCCCATGAGATACAAAATAGTCTGCCCAGAGATTTGGTCATGCAAACCACTGAATGGCCTCTGAAACATTCGAAAGGTAACAATTGATTTCGACTGTAAACTTAGGTTTCAGAGCAGTTGAACTCAAGCCAGTTCACAGATTGTGGAACCTACTGCCTTGCCAGTCATCAATGCTCATGCATGAGCTTCGGAATGGAATATTCAGACAATTTTGACCTGGTTATCAAGGCAAATGAAGTTCAGCCAAGTTGACTTTAATGCATCAGTTTGAAGGAGCTGCTCTGTAACACATTCCCTATTACACTGCATTGGCATGCTGACTAACAGAAACTGCAGAAAATGATTCTGATGAACATATCATGAGATCTTCACGAATTGTAGAGAATCACAAATCTGCAACGCATCAAGCCAAACTTATACACCACTGGTTGGTATATTAGGATCAGTGTGCATGTACCCTCCATCTGTGCTGGCTTTGGTCTGATCCGATGGAAGATGCAGCTGCAAGCATGCAACATATGCTGCACTAGGAGTTCAACTTACTACATGGTCCATATCACCTTTATAGATAGTGTACAGTTTAGTGGGAATAGTCAAGTTTGTTGCCAGATGCGTTAGTGAGAAGATGTTCACTTTGTATTTAGGTGAATGTTAATAGAACCATTCACCTGAGAGAAGAATGATTGATGATCGTGTATCTGTTTTGGATCTCAATGATGATCCAAGTTCATTCAAAATTTAAATTGATTATACAACACAAGTATGCATACCATTTTAGCACGCAGTTCTTATTAACAGAGACATGTGTATTTGTTTCATTAGGTCAATACAGATGAATGACACTATTCAAAAACTGTTCTAGGATTCCCAGAAAATAATTTCACCATTGTCACCAACTAAACCAAGATCCTTGAGTCTTCTTTCTTGGTAATACTCAAGGCCATCCAACTCTTCCTCCCTCTGCTTAAAAATATCATCAATCTGCTGCAATACCTTCTTTTCACCGACCCTTACTCCAATAGCAACTTTTAGTCTGGATGACAAATTTTCTCTTTTCAAAAGATCCTCATCCTGAATTTCATGCATTTTTTCATTAATTAACGAGGAGATAACAAAATGAAATAAATGAATAGCATTGTACAGTTAACAAACGAACCTCTTCTATTGTGGTGTGATAGGCAGCAAGGGCAGATTTGCAGGCTTCTCGGATGACCTGACATATTGATTCTTCATTGTCAGGACTCAATGGCAGCTCAAGGTGGCCCCAAACTGCATTCCTAAAGAGCGCTTCCAAGAGAAATGCATCTGTCCCGCCAATGCAAAGCAGTCTCAGGTAAGGAATCATTTGAGGAGGAAGGGGTTCGTTGAGGACAACATCAAAATATGCAGTCTCCCCCAGCCCGTTTAACTCAGCAATGTCAAGCTTGTCTCCATAAAATGGATCAGATTCTGAGATCTCTAGGGTCACAGTGTATGAATCCCTATATGGATTTGATTCAACGAAACCATAGTCAAGTGCTAATTCAGCATTACTCTTGTCCAAATCGTATTGGATATATATCTGTCAAAGCAATGTTTGGTTAGAAATTACACATATATATAGCTTATTCACTCTACATGACGAAAGCAGCATAACTAACTGCCCTTGATGCAGAAATATGGAATTTTATGTGTACCTGTTCTCCAGATTTAACATCTACTGGTGTTCGCAAAGAGAAACTGGCTTCCCTTCCGAAAAGACCCTTCCCTTTAATCTCCCAACATGATCCTTCTGACTTAACATTAGTACTATGATTAACCTGAAGCAAGGCACCGAAACATTTATAAGAGAGTGTATTCCGATTTTCTGGATGCATGATATATTGCAGGGTAAGAATTGATAAAACATTTGATCCTCGAGTTTTGACATCGTAGCTTGACCACTGACGTTGCATTGTCAGTCTATTGAATAAAAATAGAAAAAATCCTATCGACATAGCATTTTGAACTTACCAGATCAGCAAATGGTATGAGAGCAAGCTTTTCTCCACGGAGTTCTGGAAACACCCGAGACCTGAGTATTCCAAACGCCCATAGGAAATCATCATATGTTATGGCATCAGGGAAGAGGTCCTTGTTTGCGTTTATGATCTCGGCTTCAACACTATCAAATTCACTCTGCACATAGTCTTTCACACCCATCGTTGTGCTCAGTAGCTGTGTTCCTGCAAGTGACAGAAACATAAAAGGTACTATGTGATGAGCAACAAACCCACCAAAAAAGTTCAGATGATCAATAGAAAATTGCGTGGATTTTTCTCATCGAGTACTCACCCTGTATCTCCAGGAGCTCTTCTTCTGACCTGCACTGGAGGCACGAAACAACTAGTCAATGTCCATCTATTCAGAACCCTGAAAGCGTTTCGCTGAACTCATGGAGTGCTGTTGGCGTCAGTTCACTCACCAGAAGATGGTGGAGTCCGTCTGGCGCGGGAGGATGGCGAGGTAGGGCGCCCACGGCGATTTCGGCCCGCGCGCGGCCTCCCGGAGCAGGAGAAGAGCGACGGCGACCCACGGCCGCAGGTCCGCGCCGGCGCAGGCGCGGCCGATGTCGGAGGCCGCGACGGCGTCCGCGTCCATCCAGAGCTTCTTGGGCACCTCGGCGACGACCTCCCCGCGCGGCAGGTCCCGCGCCGCCACGAGGCCGAGGCCCTCCGGCACCGCGGCCGGGTACGCCTTCCCCGCGTCTGCGCCTTGCGACGAGAGCCAGCGCCGGAAGTCCTGCAGCGCGGACTCTGCCACGGTGGTGATGGCTGCCGCGCGGGGGACCAGGCGGTGGAGCCTCCTCGGACTCCTGAGCAAGCAGAGGCGCGGAGGCGGCGGGCGATGCCGTACGGAGAGCAAGAGGTGGTGATGCTGGAGGAGCGTGGCCATGGCGCGGTGGCGCGACAGGGAAGGAGGTGGAGAGGTGGGATCCCCTGCGGCGTAGGGGATAGACGATTTGGACGTCCACGACCGTTGGTTTCGTTGTGTATGGCGGGAGTGGATATGATCAGCGCTGTGCCGTCGATGTCGTGGCTGTCAAAAATGTGTTGGTGAGTTGGCGTGGCAACGAAGTAATGTGCTAGTTATCCTGCCAAAATGCCGCACATTTAGCTCAAAGTGCGAGAATTTATAGCTTAAATTTGGCAAAGGTTGAATGTCAAATATTTCTCTTCCTTTTTTTTTGACACGAATGTCAAATAATTCTTATGACGAGTGCTCTGATGGTATAATTGAGGGTGGATGGTAAAAACCCTGACAGAGTTTGGTCTGCAAGTTTTTATGAGATGCTTCTTTAAGACTTGAGTCCTAACCCCAAACCATAGGAACCTACCATGGACAAGGTTCAAGTTGGCATGGCAGAGAAACAACAATACATCTGCTGAGACACGATAGCACAACCTCTCATCGCCAGCAGATCCTAACTGGAGCGGAGCACACCGGGACAGAAAGAAATGCTAGCAATCCATGGAGGAGCTAGAATCTGAGCATCCGTATCCCATATTCTTTGGACATACTTGTCACATGACATAGTTGCTAAAAGTACATAGGTGTCATATTAATACCATCACAGGTTACTTACAGCAATCACGTTTTTTGCCAGCTCCTTTGGAAGCATGAGAATAGCTAAACATAAAACACACATGTCCAGCGCTTATTATGCCAAAAAGGAGAAGATGCATTGCGTCTCAGAGCCAAGGTGTTTTTGCATCCTGAAGCACGCCTCAGGATCAGTTCTTCCTCCCTTCACAGAGGATGAAGTGGTACCCGTGCCTGCATAGGAAATAGGAAATGTCATAGTAAGTGCCACAATAAAAGGGGGAACCAGATGATCACAAATGTGAGGATCAAACGGGAGTAAGCTAAATTAGAAGAGCGTCTCAGTTTTGTGAATAGGCAGCACTTGCACAACAATAGGCTAAGAAAAACACATACGTGGATTTGAATGGTGCACTAGTAGCTCCCACAGGTGTGCTAAATGCAACTTCCTGGAAAGGGCCAGCCATTTTGCCACGCGGGAACCATCCAAGGTCTCCACCTTTCTTTCCTGATGGGCATTCAGAATATTCTTGGGCTATCTGCAGTATGAAAACACAAGTCCATGATTATGTTATATTTATGGGTATAAGCGATTGCACATGGTGGAAAATGAAATAAAAACTTAAGCCCAG
This sequence comes from Eragrostis curvula, assembly GCA_007726485.1. Classification (NCBI taxonomy): domain Eukaryota; kingdom Viridiplantae; phylum Streptophyta; class Magnoliopsida; order Poales; family Poaceae; genus Eragrostis; species Eragrostis curvula. The sequence continues at coordinate 17,436,302 of CM017441.1, forward strand.
TACAATAAATGAGGTTGATAGTTTCAGGTTGATGTAATATCTATCGTACTAAAAAGCAGTTGCATACATCTCCAAGTCATAATTCCACCAAATCATAAAAAGGTTCGTCAACCTACCATTTATCACAATGAATATTTTTTAACACAAGAATTATCAGCAGACTCATCTCTAATTTTAGTTATGCAGCTCCACTACACAATCCCATTTTTTATAAGGATTCTGGCAGTTCAGAAGCTGACTATCAGTGGCATGCAAGCAAAGTAGATATTCTAGCTGGGTTAATTTCAAGAACTAATTTTCTTAACAACTCGGCATTAGAGGTTTTCACTTTACAGTTGTACCTCAATGTTTTGCATCAGAGCTTTGTAAGCTCTGAAAGCATTATAGGAAAAATGAATGATGAAACCCATCATTTATATTGGTTTCACCAGTAATGGGCTCCCTCGTATCAAAGTAAAATCACCCAAGACACATTGTCTTTTACTCATTTGGCAACATACACAGACCAGATCAGAACTGGAATCAGTGGAATGCACTACCAATCTCAAGACCAATCCAGTTTTGACTAACAGGACATTTATGGTTCATGAACAACATCACCTAAACCCAGTTCACAGTGGATGTGCATGCACCATAGTCGTACCAGCAAAATAAACCTGTCCTTTACTTATTACTGCCATAGACAGCAACTATGCTTTCTCATGAGACAAATGAACATAAAGCAGTGAGATACTCAGACAGAACTTATACTGATCATCCATCAAACCTTTCAAGCATCAAGAAATATGACCTACACCCTCCGGTCGGGAATTGTTGACGCGTCCGACCGGAGATTGCACTAGAAAAGAACTAACGATCCCTGTTGGAACGTCAAGAATAATAAAACGGAGGGAGTATGTTATTCTACTGGAAAGTTGGTCATCAATAACATACAGCAAAAAATATTGCGCTGATATCATTGACGTGTAGTAAACCGTAAGCAGTGGTAAACCAGAAGCCTAATTCATAACTACGGAGAACAAACATTCCAAGAAAACAGTGGTAAACCATATGCCATACAACATAAATGAGCATACAGGAAAAAACTAAACATATCCTTCAAAGCAGTACGAAATTCCCCTTAATGTCTAAATATCACAGAACATGTACTTGCCACCAAGGTCAAATTATAAAGGGGAAATTCCCCTTTGTATGCTTCATCAGTATACCATTGCAAACTCAAGTACTCAACTATGTTCTCTAAATCAGAAAAGCCTGACTATCTAGCTGAACTGCATCGACATGTCCTCATAAATGGATGTACCTTAGCAAACTCAGCAGGTGGCACCTTGTCTCCATTGTCCAACCATCCATCCTGCAATTCTTGTACGCCTCATTGATCTTCCCCTGCTTCTCACATAACACATGCCTAGCTGCAAATTACGAACAACAAATACAACAATCAGATATCAAAACTATACATTTTGCAACAATCAATACTATCCTAACCAAAAAGGATTTTTTTTTTAACTATATGATCCGAGAAGCTTTACTGAAGTATTGCAAACTATGACTTATATTTGGGTACCAGATGTGCATGAATTATGTCCGAGCAAAATGTACAAGCAAGCATCTCAGCAAACCTACTAAATGGAACCTTAAAGGACAAGCATATAAGATATCCAAATAGTACCAATAACAAGCTTAATACCAATCTAGTCTTGATTTCGAAACATATCCTAAAACCAGAGAAGCATAACAAACTACGACCAATCCATCCACGCACGACCTGGTGTCCTGGGCACTGCCGCCCCCTAACTGTGAGATCTCACCCCAACCACGCGGGTGTTCACCCAAGATAAGACGGAATCCTCGCACTCAGTACTTCCATGAAGAAGCCGCAGTACCTTTGACATAGGTGCAGGTGCCGAGTCCGTCGGCTGACTTGCCGCCCTTGCCCTTGCCCCCCTTGCCACCAGCGTCATCACCGCCGGAGGAGCCAGCAGCCTGCTTGCCCTTCCCCTTCGCATCCTTCGCCTTCGAGTCCTTCCCCATCGGCGGCCGCGAGGTGTGGATCGGATTGGAGAAGAGAAAAACCTACTGCTAAAGATTCGCTCAATTGGCTTGTTGCTACCAAGTAATGATGACAACAACGCTCGACGGAAAAGCCGACGAAGATATTCGGAGGCCTTTGTTGTTAAAAAAACAAAGGTTTCACGGGCCGTAGGAATGGGCCGATTCATCTTTTTTTTTTTTGCGTGGAGTCTATTGGGTATATTAGGCCGGTTGAGGTAAGAGAAAAGTCCTATTTGCCTGCTCTAACTATTGGGGTAACGCAATCTATATCTCCAACTACAAAACCGGGTAACCGCAGTCCCTCAACTTCTTCTCTCATTTCAATCCACCTCCCTGAGCGGTTTTGAGAGCGGTTTTGTCCTACGTCGCATAGTGGGTCCCATGTCAGGTGCCACGTCATTCCTTTTTCTTTTTCTTTTTCTTTTCTCTGATTTTTCTCTCTCTTCCCCCTCGCCTCGCCCTCTGCTATTCGCTGGCGTCGCCGCCACCACGATAGGCCGGTCCGCGTTTCCTGTTCCTCAGAGTTCTGCTTCCTGAGCTCCTCCAATCACCGCACGAAGCTGACCACGAAGCCACCGGATGAGAAACTGCGTCACCCGCATTGCCCATGTTGAAGGAACCAAATCAAAATCAATTGAACATCGTTTCCCCACTATTGACTGCAAGAATCGATAGCTTGCAAAAAAGATTGAATCTTTCTTCGGCCACGTAATTGGAATTACTTGCACAAATTTTTATTCCTCAGCATGGTTGAGGACGGCAAGCTGCAACAACGCCCAAAGTTAAGTATGGCAACAATGCTTGGTGCGGCTGCCGATTCGCATAAAAGTTGGATCAGGAATGAGCTTAACTAGGTGAGGTTGCTGTGGAAAGAGTGAATTGAAGATTGGCTCACTGGATTGGATCAATTTTGCCTGCGCCTGATGCTTGGTCGAGCGGCCGGGATTGAGGAAGAACGAAGCTCTCGATGCAGATTGCTGGAGCTCGGATTGCAGCAAGGCATGGCCGCCATGCGTGGGAGCGCGATAGCTGGCCCGAGCTTTCCCCACACGGTGTCCCGCCGTCTCCATCTCTCTGTTCCCGCGCCGACGGCGAGCCGGGCCTCGTCGTCTCTTTCACACGGCCGCGCCGCTACCACCCGATGTGACGCCGCACCCCGCTCGGCCTCGCGCCCCCTGCCGCCGCCGCTCGACGCAGCCCCGTGAGCAGCCGCACCGCACCACCGCGCTTCAGGTGGCCTCGCGCCGTCGCACCCAGGAAAGAACCAATACCAGGAAAGAAGAAGAGAGGAAAAGAGAAAGAAAAAAAAAGAAAAAAAATGACGTGTGAGACCCATGATGCTACGTAGGACAAAACCGCTCTCAAAACCGCTCAGGGAGGTAAATTGCATTGGGGTGATAAGTTTAAGGTATTAGATACCCGGTTTTGTAATTGGAAGTGTAGATTGTGCTACCTCAATAGTTGAGGGAGGCAAATAAGACTTTTCTCTTGAGGTAACACTAGTGATGGCCAAATGGTCCGGGTTAATCGGGCGGGCACGAAGCACGCATTATTTAGCCCGACACGATTCCGGCACGGCACGATCAAATTTCGGGGCGGCCCGGCCCGGCACGTACCGTTGGGTCGTGCTTGGGTCGAGGGGCGGGCGGCCTGGCCCGGCCCGATTAAGTTTTATCAAATATATCTTTTAGTTTTTATGTGTACAACTAGTAGTCTTAGTCTAATGGTAAGTCTCAAGTTCAATTCTCCTTACTAGCACCTATTTTTGCATTCATTTAACACTAAATTTCTTCAAAAAATAGTTAAATGGGCTGAAATTTAAAACGGACTGCCGGGCTAATCGGATCGGCCCGGTACGATTAATCAATTTCGTGCCGGGCCACAGGCCGAGGGGTAGGCACGTGGGAGCTCCTATACACAGGGCGTTCTATGGTTACCATACAATAGATCGGCCCAATAACTCACAAAATCTAAGCAGCCCAACCCAACTTAGGAGGTCAACATTTCGAAACAAAAGAATCAACATTTCTGTAATGCTATTTCAACATTTTTCAAGTGAAATCAACATTTTTCAAAAAATGTTGACCATTAACAAAAAAAAATGTTGACATGGTACAAACAAAATATTGACGCAGTACATTCAAAATGTTTACGAAAATTTTGAATTTTTAAAAATTTAAAATTTTCAAATTCAAAAAATATCCATATTGGATCTCATTTTGAAGAATTAATTGTAACGAACACGTAGGTTCAAACGGATTTGAAAACAGACTTACGGTTTAGGAGAAAAATACGTTTAAAGTTTGAAAATCGGTTCTCTTTCCCCACTCCCCACCCGCCTCCACAAGAGTGCGACACGTGTCGCACGGTCAGCCATTCGATTCCCTTCCACTAGTTCCACACCAATCTCAAAGTGGCCTATCAAATGGTTTTTGTAGGGCGGGCTACGTATAGGTTTTCCGTAGGCACGTGAGCTGGCACAGCACGGCCCGAAACGAATTGCGTGCCGTGCCGGCCCGAAAATTAAATGGGCCGTGCCGTGCCGGGCGGCTCATTTGGCCATCACTAGGTAACACTTTCACGTGGCTGGTCATGCTCAGCCCAGCCTATTCAGCGGAAGCGACCGAACGAACGGTGACGGAGCACGGTGATGGGGTGCAAGGCGACAGTGCCGGCGGTGGAGGAGGGAGGAAGGGTTGTGATTTTCCGATTGTCGGAGTTTGGGGGGCTTTCTATATGGTGGCAGTCATGCGGCCGTATCCCGAAGACGGCGGAGAAACAAGGCCAAATAGTTAGCAATGGACGTACGGTGACCCTAGTGAATAGGGGCAGGCCTGCATTGTACCAATGGTATTTATTTGAATACCCTTTATTTTGAACAATTTGTTTTGTATAAAGGCTATCCCTATACATCTATCAAGAAACCAAAATAAACACTTAAATATGCTCAATCTAAACAAAAAGAAGTGCGCTTGCTTTGATATGTAGATTGTTTAGTACATCATATATGTGTGAAACAATTTAAAGTTGAGATTAAATTCATTAATCAATGATGTTGGCATTCAACTTTGTGACTATCTATAATTTTTAAGTTGTCAAAAAAAATTGAATACATATGGTCCGAATCCTGGGCTCGCCCCTGCTAGTGAATGCGAGCGGCATGGCACCGCAGACCGCCAAATTAGGTAGCGGTGGGCGGGGAAATGGTCCGGTGCGGGGGTAGCACAAGTGGCGTCGGGGAGGCAGCTCGTTGAGCGAGCCGAAGAGGAAGAAGAAAGAGGCGTCAACGACACCTCAGGTTAGGGTCGTGCTGAGTGGCGAAGCCACATGTGCATTTCTGAGTGCCATGGCACTAGGATAAAAAAAATCAAATTCAGTGATAGTACATTGCACCTAAATGGCATCACCTAAGCATAATCATTGGCACCATCCAGGGATGGCACTCAGATCGCTGGACCTCTAGCTTCGCCGCTGGTCGTGCTCCTGCGCGACGTTTTCGCACATTAACCCTACCCAATTTGCAAGACCTAGCAGTTAAACTAGCTACCTTACCCCGGTTTTAAACGATTATTATAAGTTGATATGACATGCCATCTAACACATCTCTATGTGCGTTGAAATCCTGTGGATTCTTACGTGGCATATTATTCAGGTGTTTTTCTTATCCTACCCTTTGAAGTTCTGCCCTGAAGACACCTAGAGTTTGGTGAATATTCTGCTTGTCAACATCTCAGAAACACCGTTTAATTCTTTTAGCAATCTTGACTCACATTCTTGTATTGCCGCCACTACAAGCTTGAGGGAATAATGTGACGCCAGCTGCAATCTAAGGGAGATCTCCACCACAGCGTAATCTAACCGCCGCAGGGTGCTCGGAACAATGAACTTCGCCGCAGAGTATTCAGCAACCGCCGTCGTGTCCCCTTGCCAACTGTGCTGCGGTCAGGCGTGCATCGCCTGGCCCAATTGAAGACCGCCAGTGTGCCATATGGCTCTCACCGGGGGCGATCTGAAGGAGACTCAAACTATAAACACTCACATCGAGTCCAGAACCTTCAGTGCAAGCAACATGTGATTAATTATAGGAAGAAGTCTATTTTACTACCCTCAAGTATTCATGTAGTTCACTTAACTCATTAAACTAATCTTTGGTCTAATTTACTACCCTGAACTATCTACATTGGTTCAATTCACCCCCTAATGAATTTTTACTTTTTTTGTTTCTCTTTGTATGGGTTATATTTGAAGTTCAAATTTTGTAGGATGGTAGATGACATCATCCTCTATGCTAGAAAAATTGTTTCAGATTTTTTTAAAAATATTTTCTTGCATTATTCTATCTTATATGTCGAATTTGTATTGCACACTTTCCGCATAGAAAATTTTTTTAAATTTTTTTAAAAACAATTTTCTAACATAAGGTATGTTTTAACCTATAATCTTACAAAATTTTACACTCAAACATGATGTGTATCTAGAGATATAAAAAAGAAAAAATTCATGAGGGAGTGAATTGAACCAATCTAAATAGTTGAAGGGAGTAAAATATACCAAAAATTAGTTTATGAGATTAAGTGAACTACATGAGTACTTGAGGGTAGTAAAATAGACTTCTTCCTTAATTATATAAATCTGCAATAGTACGTATCGAAGGGTAACCACTAACTAATGGAAGCGTTAGGTATAGTTGGTTGTGCCGTGCAAGCCTGAGGTGGTGGACGGTTTGTCCTTCCATGGGCGCAGTGCATTGCATGGCTGCACGCTGCTTTGTTGCGTTCACGGCCATGGAACGTGTGTTTCAGACAAGCTCTAAGCGGTTGTGCTTAATTATGCATCGGATATGGAACGACAAAAGAAGATTTCCATAGTTTTTCATCTGAGGCCTAATGACACCAAACAAGAACATGCTATAATATGAGAATTGAAGATCGAATGTGTCTGATATGTACTATCTACCGTATATCTCCCATAAAAGATCGAATGTGATACTATTTATCTCCCTTGAGGAATTATACCATTAGCTCTCTCATATTTTTGTTCATTAATCAATTGCTAACACGAAGGAATATTTGTAAGTTTTTTTTCAAAAGCAGATAGTTATATCATGGAATAATCTTTAATTTCATAAGGAATGCATAGTGATATAGTTGTTATATCTTAAATTTTTCATAGGTCAAACTTGGATGTTAAAAATTTAAAAGATTGACCAAGAAGAATTCTCAAACTACTTATATTTGAAACTGCGTATATATACTAACAAAAAAATGTGTATTTATCTCAATTTAGTTTGACCCCATATATATGCATGTTCAAATGTATAGGTTGGGTAGCATATACTCCATCCGTTTCAAAATATATGCAGTATTGACTTTATATCAGATTCACTGAATATTCTCTAAACTTGAGCAGGCATATGTCCAGATTCATAAAACAATCTATGAATACAGACACCTAGAAACATAGCGAGAATGCATATATTTTGAAACGGAAGGAGTACAAACACACATCCATACGGCCCGTAGTCGGTTCACGGTAGATGCAATGCATTTGTAATGTTTTCCAATCTGTGATAATATATATTTGCCCCCATTATGTGTCTCGGATCTATTAGCCAGCATTGCCCACCGCCGGCGAGGACGTACGCCGCCGTAAGCAACATTAACTAATATATAAGACTCTATCAGAGCATAACTCGACGGTGCGTCGTGAAGTGACGCAAGCTGAGGTTAAAGAAATTAAGAAAAGGAAGCACACAGACCTAATCGAGACAGAGAAGCAACTGGCCCGAAAGGATTATAGTAACGTACATCCATCATAATCTGCACGTAATTATGTACTCGATTTTAGGATCCAGGACCCAAATAAGCAATATCAGGCATACTCCAAGATCATAATCTGTATACTCAATTTTACATGATCGAATCCCGTTATAAAATATGCTTTATAGATCCCCTCTGATGAGATACAATGCAAATGGGTCATTCGGAGTCCAACAACAATGATATCCAAGGAAATTAAGTATAGGCATGAAGTGGTATCAGTGTATACAAGCACACCAGGGGTAGATAGACTAAATACATAATACATTTGAAGAAACGGGCATGCTGCAATGATATACAACACAATACGCACGTATACTAGTACTGTAGCGTCCCGCCTCCTTGAGGCCGGGCCCACACGCCTGGCAGCTCTCTAGAACGTCAAGACTAACCCCACAGACCAACACCAGTCTTTTCTGCGCACTTTGTGCTCACTCGTGCGCATCCGAGAACGACTTCCCGGTCGGTCACCCATCCCGAAATTGCTCCAGGCCAAGCACGCTTAACCTCGGAGTTCTTTCGAGATGAGCTTCCGGAAAAGAAATTGCAACTTATTGATATGAGTATTCTATCAATCCTATTAAGCCTTGGGCCGGGATGTCACATACTCACCCCCTTAGAAGATCGACGTCCTCGTCGATCAACCCCAATTCAGGAACGTCCCCTCTTGGCCACGTCCGTGTGCCCGTGAAACCGCAAGGGTCGGCTCTGATACCACTTGTAGCGTTCCGCCTCCTCGAGGCCGGGCCCGCACGCCTGGCAGCTCTCTAGGACGTTAAGACTGACCCCACAGACCAACACCAGTCTTTTCTGCGCACTTTATCCTCACTCGTGCGCACCCGGAAACGACTTCCCGGTCGGTCACCTATCCCGAAATTACTCTAGGCCAAGCACGCTTAACCTCGGAGTTCTTTCGAGATGAGCTTCCGGAAAAGAAATTGCAACTTGTTGATATGAGTATTCTATCAATCCTATTAAGCCTTGGGCCGGGATGTCACAAGTACGTATATATACATGCATGCATGACAACAAATCAACAATGATTATATATAAAGGCCGCTGAATTAACCAACTACATGCTCCACAGCATGCCACAAACTAATAATGAGGATGACATGCGGGACCGAGCCCATGTGTTTCTTTAGCTGCAGTAAGAAACCGCATAAGAATGCGGCAGAATATAGCCTTGACATGTGGATAAATTTTCCTCGTCGTATGTCGAGTTTATCAGTTTGGAATGTGTCGTCGGAACTCAGAAGTCATGAACAAAGGGAAAGCCCTCGTAGTCTAGCAGCTGTGGCAGATCAAACGATGAATCCGCTGCCAGCTCCTCGCCGACCAGCGTTGCTTGTTGTGCAAATGCCGATGAAGACAGCAGGTCTTCCAACTCCCGGCGGCAGTTGACAAGAAACTCCTCGCTGTTAAGCTGCAGCGAGCCCTGCGATTTCTCGTGACCGTGGTCACCCAGCGCCATTTCTTTAGCATCGAATAAGAAGCAGAAGTTCGCCTGCTGCTCGGAGCCGCTGCCGGCTGCGGGCGGCGCCGGCGCCTTGCTGCCGTCAGTTGAAATCTGCACATGGTCATCAAGAGAAGAAGGGTGAAGAATTGTCTCGCGCTCCTCCTGGCTCGCTCCGCCAGTTGCTGCTGGCTTCTTCGTGAACATCCTGCAAATTACCCACTCGATCTACATAAACAAACGCGTTAATTAATTAGCTTCGATCTGAGGACAAATTAAGAAAAATATCTTGATGATGAGAGTGAGTTGTATCTGTACTTGAGCTCCTCCTCTCGCAAACGTTCGAGAGGAAGCAGTGTCGTACTGCCCCTCCACCAGCCGGTACTCGTGCATGACCCAGCCGGTTTTGCGGCCTCTGGGCGCGCGGCCCCTGTAGAACACGAGCGTCTTCTTCACCCCGAGAGGCGCGCCGCTGCCGTCGTCGTGGCGCAGCACCAGCTTGTCCTTCCCCGTGGACTTCCAGTACCCGGCGCGCGTGGCCCGGTTGGCCCTCAGGCCGGACGGGAACTTGACGCGCCGGGCGCAGAAGAAGTAGCCGTCCTCGCCGTCGACGTCGCTTCCGGGAGGCAGCAGGTCCCACGGCTCGGCCTTGTAGAGGTCGACGACGTCGCGGAACGCGGAGGGGGCGAAGCCGGCGTCGGCCGCCTTCCTGGCGAGGTAGTGGGTGAGGAGCTCCTCGTCCGTCGGCCGGAACCGGAATCCTGGCGGCAGCGGCGTGCAGGCACCGGTCGCGGTGATCATCATTTCCCATCCCGACACCTGAAAAAAAAAATAACGCACATCTGCATCATGCCTCGATCGTGCAAGGTAACGTGCATGTACATGGTGGCCGGCCGTCCGGCATGACCCATGATCCATGAGCTAATTAACGTGCATGTACATGTGTGCTTGATGGAAACAAAGGAAGGACACACGTACGCGTGCGTGCGTACGATCGACGCGATCGAGGAGCGAGCTACACCAGGCGCGCGCTCGATCGGTGGATCCGTACGTCGTGCTGTACAGCGAGGTGTGAGCGGCGGCAGTGGGGAATAAGCGACGGCGAGGGATCGAGCGATGCAGAGGAATTTATAATGGCAGGGAGCGGCTGATGTGTCCAGGCCAGCGAAGGCTTTGCTTCTGTTCCTTCATCATCATGTCGTTGACCAAATTGCGAAGGTGACCGAAGAGGAGACGTGCGTTTATGTACAAATACAATACAGGCGGAGCGTACTTGTGTACGTAGGCACGTCGACACTCGTGTGGATACTTATCCCCGTACTCGATCGTGTGCCTGCCCGCTGCTCCCCGGACCCCTGCCTGCCAGCTTGTCTGTCTTCAGATTTTACTGTAACCCTCCAAAATCCACGCACGTACGTATCATACGGATGCTGCTAAGCTCGCTCAATTACTACCCGAAGCAGGTCGATTGCACAGCTGCGGTCGTGCGATTGCCCAAGTACATAATTTTTTACTTACTTGGGCAAAATAAATCATGCCATTTTGATTCCTTTCGAATTCTTGACATGATCCTTAATTAAAAGATAGAAAAAATAGCCATCTTGCTCCAAAATAACTGGGAAATGCAAAAAGAAAGCATGGCCCATGCAGGTCTCGAACCTGCGACCTTCGCGTTATTAGCACGACGCTCTAACCAACTGAGCTAATAGGCCTTGTTGTGAGCCTTCGTGTAACTGTTTTAATCAACAAATATCAGATAATATGAGAGAATATGATGAGTCCATCAATCAATGTATGGGAGATACGATGATAGTTTTATTTAGTAAAGCCTTTTCGTTATAGATATTTTTGGGGATATGAAAATACTTCTATGATATTGTTGCAGAAGATAATTAATGTGCTCTAGCTCGCTCCAGCTAGTAATGTAATGAAATATTTGCATTTGCATATGGGTTACTTTCAGCATGATGTTGTGTTGCTGTAACTACTAAGAAAATACTTCTATGAACCGAAAATTGAAACAAAAATGTAGGAATTTGAACCCATATACACTCGAGTTAAAGCACCGAATCACATATCTACATTTTTACTTCTTACAGCAACATCGATACATCATGCTGAAAGACCTGAATTTCTCATACCTTCTCGTTTCTCTGCTAACAAGTAGTCCCTTCTTCCAGCTAGCGATTGCTTCAAATCACGCAGAGACATTTGAGGGCCATCGACATTTTCAATTGCTCTGGCATGAGAAAAGGGGGCAAACGCGTAGCCAGTGATGACTTGCTGGCTCTCGCAAACGCTCAAAGAGTTTTTCAACTCAAACAAAAACGTTGCCGGCAAATCATCCTTGGCTACACGATGCACACAGCTCCCCTCCTTCCCCCATGCAAGAGCTAATTAAAAGATGATTTAAACGCAGGCACAAAGGCACGCACACTCACTCAACCATCGCAACTGAAGCTTTAGCAAAGGAAGCTCGAGTTCACCATTCATGGCGCCAGGAGCTTGCTTGGAGAAGCTTAAGGTGGCAGTGTGCTCCAAATGAAGAAGACGATGGCCCGTGGTCCACGCGTCTTATAGGGCGGTTCTCGGCGTTTGGACCTGCCGGCCAGGCGGTCATGCATCTGAAATTGACACATGACGTGGGGCAGGCAGGAAGCCTGCACGCCGTGGGGCTTACCATCAAAAACAGGCACGTACTCAGGCGCGTAGGAGCATGCAGCACCATCACCTATGCACATAGGTCGTACCCTTCCGTTTGGCCGTAACAGTCGGGCATATGTAAATGCTCTGAGTTTCCCCATCTTTCGCGCAAGAGGGAATTAAGGGGTCATGGTTCTACCTAAAGTTAAAATGGTTCTACCTTAACTATTTTGAAAACATTTGGAAGAATAATTTTTCAGTGACAATGTGGGTAATTTTGAGAGTAAGTTATGCTTGGGGAAGGGGAGAAGTCGAATAAGTTTTGTGCTTATGTCCTCTAAGTAAAAAAATGGCTTGGCTTCTAGATGCTTTTCTTAAAAAATAACCTTTTCACTTCCCCTCTAGTAAGGTTTTAGCAAAAGGAACTCAACACCAGCAAAAGAAGCCCTACATCATGTGAACCTTAGTAACTTTTTGTTTTAGCTTCGGATTGAGAATTTTGTTATCACAATCGAAAGATGAAACAAATAGTCACATTCATCAAACAAATTCTAGACCACATCTAAAAGCTAAAACAAAAACAAATGTCATAAGCACATTGTGACAGTCTAACAATTCGAAGTTGAAACAAGACCCTTAGGCAATGCTATTCTTATTTTTTATAGTTTAATGTGATAATAGATTTGCGAAAAAGTTTGAGGTCTCTTTGAACTGAGATATTTTTTCTAAGGAAATTCCAAAAGGCTAACTCCTGCTGCATCTTCAGATTGAAGAAATAAATTAAAAAAAAAGTACTAAGACCTCAGCTTGGCAAATCTCAAGCATGGTACATGCATCGATCATGAACTGGAGGAGAACAGTGGGAAGCTGTTGCCAGTACATCTCTTGGAGACTTGGCGTGCCGGTACATTCGAGTTTATAACCTCAGACTGTTTCCCGGTAAACCCTCTACTGCTGCACGGTGTACCTCTCGCGTGCGGTAATACGTACAGCAAGTGTTGAACGGAAAACCGGTGAATCAGACGCGGCCTCCTCACGAGTCATGACATTCAACAGCTCACCTATACGGGCAGATCGCGCTGCGCCACTGTTCTTTCTGAGCAGCGGCTGAATCAAATCGGCGTCGGGCGGCTGCACCGTACTGCAAGGCAACTGAATTCATGACAGCTACTGTTGCCGTTTCTATTAACAGTAACGTCGTCACGAAGAATCCAAGGATGATTGTAACTACCTCCATTTTCTTTAACAGAATAGGTTCTAGCAGCATGAACAGAGTAGATTCTAGCAGCATGACCGGATTAGTCTTGTAGAGATAAGATTGATTCAATGTAAGCTGGATGCCTTGCGCATAAAAAATTGTTATAAGCCAAATGGTGGGCTCTTTACCATCTATATTAACACGTTTTTTTAATGCCATCCGACGAGCTTTATTCATTGAAAAACACAGTTACATCATTCGTCAAAGAGTTGAGAATAAAGAGTTGAAAACACGTACCTGCCTAAGAAATCCACGTTATTGACGTAATTGTGCATTGTCGTCAGTCGGCACCAGCCATCTCATTCGAGGATGAAGGCTCTGTTGTTGCTTAGACAAGTCTCAACAAAAAAAGAGTTTTTCATAAACATTAAATTCTATACCACATAAACAATTTTACGAGGATAGAGGAGGGAGACATTGAGATGAATTTCATGCCCATTAAACCTACCAAGTCCGGTTATCAAAATCTCAGTCTTGGTAACATTGCAATGAAACCATGTACCAAGAGTAGCATAGAAACAAATTCTGACTGGCATGGACAATTAAATTAAAGTCATTAATACATAGCCTGATTAATTAAGGTGCTTTGAGATTCGTGAGTTTTTTTTGGAAATGCTCCACTTTATGTAGCACATGATCAACTTGTACATATGAACATTTCAAAGAAACACTTGTACATATGAAACATGGAAGCAGGTATATAACTTTGGCTTATTCTGGCTCAATGTTTCAGTCGAGGTCTAAATTAAGTCTATCTTCTTTTGTAACGACAAAGTGTTCCGATTTTTACGCACTTCAGTCGTGGTCGTCGAGGCAACACGGTCGTCGCGGTCTCATCTAAGTTTAATTAAGATCATAATAACCAACTCAGTGGCAATTTGCAGCCCCCCTCCTATAAAAGGAATCCCTGCCAGTCTCACACGGCAAGGCAGCTGCAAGCAAGCTAGAGAGCCAACTAGCATTCAGTTTTGCTAATCGATACATCGACAGCTTGGTAGTTTTACATCTATCATAATATGCAGAATTCAGTATGTCGCCTCTAAGTACTCACAGTCCTGCTCTTTTCCAGGTCATTTCGTCTCTCAAGCTACGGCCGATCGATCTGATCTGATTGATGGCTTCCAGTCGCGCGACCCCTTGGATGAACAGGTTGGTCTTCGCCTGCGTTCTTGCCCTGCTGTTTATGGCCGCATCCGCGGTGTCACACGGCCATGCCGGCGAATCACGCCGCCCCCCGCAGGTGGATTGCGCTGCCTACTGCGCTAGATTATGCTCTTACTGCCAACTGCCTAATCACCAGCAAAAGATAGACTGCTCACAATGCGCCCCATGTGGCTGCCTATTTTGATCAAGCAGCAATGGGCAGTGACAGTGAGGTTGATATGCCGCGCCATGGCTTTGCTTCATCGACCGCTCATGGTTTGAAACTCTGAATGGTGGTGTTTATTTTCTTAGTCTCATGTCATGTTCAAATTAGACCCTTGGTTCCCAAAGATGTAATGAAGTAGTAGTGGATTTCTTTTTTAAAGGTTGTAGTAAGCTCAGAGCCTGTACATGTAGAACTCTCAGTGATACATGATGGCCATAATTCTCCTGGCTCTAGTTATCTGGATACCTTGATTATTTATGTTTTGTCAAACCATTCAAAATGTGTTCTAAAATACTTTGTGATCGCATCCGGTATGTCTTTGTTATGAGATCCAAATCAGCATGCCTTTATTGTACTCTGAAGTGTGTCATCATGTTCTGGAATCCCACTCAACAAAGATTAATTGGTTAGGCTGCAAATGGAGTGCATTTTTCACAACTAAGTATTTTTTTTAAACATATCACTGCAGAGAGACGGAAACTTCACAAATGAACACTGCATAACAATTAATCGCTAAAATGATAGCATCAGGCTGAAACAAAGTAACATAACAGTACACTTTGGTATCAAATTAGGAATTTTTTCCTTGCAAATGAGCATTAGGAAAATTAGACAAATTCACATAGCCTCAAAATCTGTTAGAAGACAAATTCACATTGCATCAAAATATGTTTCCGTTATCACAACCTCAAGCTTTATTGTTTCCTCAACAGCGGTCGTTACACTCTACTACTAGGCAACATAACAGAACCATGATCTATGCGTTTCTCTCTGAATTTTTTAGCCATTATGCTGAAGAAACCATGATCCATGCGTTTCTCTCTGAATTTTTGAGTCATTATGATTGCTAGCGCAAACCTTGCTGGAGCTTTGCTGAATCCACGAGCAGGTATGGCGGTCGCAACGGCTCGTCACTGAGCTCAAGTGTGCCCTGAACACACCTTTTGTGATGTCCTGGTTGGCCCTGGAATAAAGTGGGGAATTCATAGAGTGCTCGCGATGCCTTCTTCCGATACCAATGCTTGCAAGCAACCCCATGGTTCAGTTGGCAAGGTGCCTATTGCAATCGTGCAAAAATTTGGACTGAGCTCTTTTGCAATCGTGCCTATTGTCAGCAAAAATTGAAAATCACTCAAAGTTTGTTGGCCTTGTGCTGCAACCGCATTGGAGCCACAAGGACAACTTCCCTTTCATCTTCCTGCATATATTACTTGTGTAAGCAATGAGGACCGAGTTCATCCCAATTATTAATTATGTGTGTAAGCTTGATAAGGCTCTTTATGTGTTTAAGCAGCCACCGCATGCATGGATTTCACATTTTGTCAAATTTCTTAAATTAAGCTAAATAGCTAATCCATCTAGGCTCAATAGGTGGCCGTCATCAATGGGCATCACCTTCGCATCCAGCGGCCGCTCCAGTTGAACATTTGTTACGGCATTTAACAGTCAACCTTTGACCATCATCCACCGCCTTCGGCAGAGCTGCGACGTACCAACCTCGCCTCTGCTTCGGCGCTTCCGGGAAAAAGGGCCAGGTCGCGCGATTTATGGGCCGACCAAACGTGTCACCGATGAAGTCCAAAACAGGGACTCACATTCCAGGGCCATGCCTAGGCCAGCTTAGTTGAAATCGTGTTGGGCTGCCAATTTAAGGATTAAACCATATCTAGGATTTCCCGGTTTTCAAGTTCAGGAATGTTAAATAAAATTAAAAATTAAAAATAAAAATTGCTATAGGGCCGACTGACATGTTACTTTGTTACGACTGGAACGGAAAACTAATTTCTTCGTGATCTATAAGACACTATCCTCAGATTCTGTTAGTCCTTCCAAAGCCCAAACGTGATGCTGTCTCACGCCGTTTAGAATTTTGAAGCAGTCAGAACCTGATCGGACAATCCAGTCGGTGCTATAGCACTTCTCATACGAAAATAGCGTCGCGCACATGTTTAAGGTATTTTTTTTCGCGTTTAAAAAGAACTGCGATATTAAATTTAACATTCTGATGAAATACAACTAACGTTTTTTATTTTTTAAAAAACACTTCAATGCATGGACCACACAAATAACTGTAAATTGATCAAAATTGAAACCATAAACAGCAATGACCAGTATGCTGCAAATGCCTCAGAAGTAGGTTTATTTCACAGCGAAACGCTACAAAGTATATTTAACACCATCATCGGCAATTTGCTCCAAAGTTTTCAGCTACAAACATAGATCTATTTCTTTTATTTTCAAAAAAAACCAAGTAAATCTCAAAATTCCCAACATTACAAACAAGAACAAACAGATTCAGAACCGAAAAGAGGCCTCAGTGGTAGTGACAATATGTTAGATCGTCATGGAACAATCCGATAATACGTGCATATTTGTATGCATCACCGGCAGCCGGTTCCGAATCCAAATTCGGCCTCAAGAACACCTCACAAGATTAGAGCGGCAAACAAAAATCAACGAAGAAATAGATCGTACGCAAAAGAATAAACAAATCGCTTTGATGTGGGGGAAAACAAAAGCATCAGAGAGATTCCCATTGAAGACTTTAGTCTATCACGCCCAGAAGAGGGTCTGATGTCCCTGTCTTGTTCTCATCACCTGCTCCCATCGAATCCCTCCCAGATCGCGGCGAAAACCAAAAAGAGACGACGGCGATTCAAGAACAAAACCAGAAACAAGAGAACCTAATAGCTCGCTAATCGCAAGAGGAAGAGGCAGTCATAGATGAGCGACGAAGGGCGTCTGTGCGGCGGCGATGGGCAAGACGATGGTCCGGGAGCCCGTATATATAGCATGCTTCGAACGTTCTAGGGTTCCAGGTATGGTCTGGATGCGCAGTTGTACGTGGGCTAGGCCTTCTTCGTTTTGCACTAAATTGGCATGGGCCTGATTTGATGAACCGGTGCTCCATCCATCACTCGGGCCGGTTAATTTTGTTCCTCTTTTCCTTTTCTTCGTCCTTTCACTGTTATTAGAGTTCGCGTGTTTCGCTAAAAAAAATTAATTAGAGTTCGCGTGTATGATGATGATGACGCTCGTAACACATACCGCAGCACAACGTATGACGGATGGTACACGGCACAGCACCATCGATCAAGAGTAAAGAACGTACCCTGTTTGGTGGGGCGTTTTCAAGACTTTCAAGGTGTTGTCATGAATTCAGTGTGTTACCATGATGGAAAATGAAGGCAAACTGAAGAAATCTGGATGTGTAGGACAGAGGAAAGCGGACGTTTATATATATGGCTATAACTGGTCATAATTACATCTGCACAGTACATATCATCAGTCCAAAATGTACAACAGTCCCAAAGAACCTGGAACAGGATTGGTTTCTTTGGAGGATAAGGCCAACTTTTGTGTAAGTTAAGATTCAACTGTTTGAGCTAATTTACCCAACTGCCAAAACTTCAGAACCAGTTGGTAACTTCCATATCCAATGGATCAAAGCAAATTCCAGTGTTAGGAATCACATTGCAACACTAGCTTGTGTGATCAATCAGAAATCCTTCACCATCCTGTTCTCAAAAATTCGTATTTGATACAAAATTTAGCCAGCTACCCCTGGCACATACAATCTGGGGCGGGATAAGTGTAGATTGATTGCTTTGGCTTCCTCAGCCTGATTTGCCCATATCTACCTTTGTGCCCTGCCTGTACAGCCTGCTGAAACTCCGACCACTCCATGCTCTTGTTCACAAAGATTCGGCCAAGCAACGCCATATTTGGCCTTATGGTCTTCAAGTTCTCGTAGGTCCGATGAGCCAACTAAAATGACCAATCATTCTAGTCAATATCAAGGTGTAATCGAGTAAGTACTATAACAACCAGAACTTACCAATGCATTGTGCATATTCCCAGGTGATGCAGAGATGAAAATATCACTATGCATGCTGATATAATAGTCAAGAGCTGCTAGTACAGAAGCTTTCCCTTCAACATTTGCAAGTTCATCTTCAGATGCAAGGCTCCGCTTGTCCTCCATCAGAGGGAAAAGTTTGCGCAAGCTAGAGATCCTGGCTTCCCCACCATATACCTGGATGACTGACGAATGTTAACACTTCCTTGTTTTGATAGCAAGATAACTTAGCGCACAGAAGAGTCCAACCTTATGAGAAGCAAGATAGAGTCGAGTTTTGCTATCAAAGCCAAGAGCTACCAGTAATATCCCAATCTCTTCTGGAGTCAACGGACAGCGTCCCGTGTTCCGAAGCTCTTCATCAGTCATCTGCGAATTTAATACCCTTCCTTGCCAGATAACTTGCCTATATTTAGCCAGAGCTAATTGTTCTGCTCTCCCACCTCCAAAGTCACAGGCAGAATGTGCAGCCATATCCTGAAAAGTATAAGGCAGTTTCAAAATGTTACAGGAAGAACTTCCTTGAACTGCACCAAACTACAGATAAGCAACCCAATACTGTCATTCAATTAACCTTGTCAAAACGTAGATGTAAAACTGCATATTTTCCAGCATGATTCGTACTTTCTTCTACAACTTGATTAATAAGGTCATTGGAATGCCCCTTGATTGGAGACCTCAAGCGCTTCACCAGACTCTCTCCCAGGGAGATAATGTGAGGCAGAAAAACCAGGGCTTGGAAGTTAACTTTACAGCGCAAACGTTGAATATCCGTAGGCAAATCATCAAATGCAAGGCGGTGAGAGAATGGGGCAATCGCAGCAATGCCATAGCTGCCAGTGAAACAACAAGTAGATAAGACTGCTGGTAAAGAATTAACCTCATGAAGTCAAACAATGATAAGATGCCATGTTAATACAAAAAGACATGATCACATTTCTTACTATTATTATGCCATATGTCAAACAGAAAAGACACAAAGAAAAATTTGAAACCATCACTTAAGGCGATAATAATTTCTGAAAGTTATGAAGAGATGCCAATATGATACAAGAAATTTCAGAAATTCAAATCACCTGCATGACAAAAAAATGACACTGCAAATTCATCTTTTCACAAACCTTTGCAGAATAGGGTTGACATTTTCCAGATACCAATTTGCCGAGGCATGAACAGGTGCAGTTTTTATTCTTGTAGCACGGATGCCTGTTCCATAGTATTCTCTTGTGCTCCATGAAAACTCTTTTGGAAGCACTTTGACAATAGAAACTTCATCTTTTAGGGTGTTAATAAAATGATCCACGTCAAAAATGTCTTCGAATGAGCTGCAGACGAGGAAAATGTGCAAGGAAACAATTTACTTCCTATTCAGTTGACAGGACAAAATAAAATCTAGCAGTCTCAAAATCCAAAGGCACCTTGAGTCCTTCCAAACAGGGTTTACTTCAAGATGTGGGATGACAAGAGTAGCATTAAGAATCTTTGCAACAGCAACTGCATCACATATCTAAAAAACACAATGAAACAGGTGAACAATCTAGAGCCTCGATTGGGCAATTATCTCATTTCTAGCATTGTAACACCAGCAGTTAGAAGAGTATTACCCCCATTCTTTGCTGATTCAGTCCACCGTCAAGAAATACCTGGATGTATCCACTTGGCTCCAGAGGTAATGCTATTATTTATAAAACAAGTGCTTAAGAAGCTTATTTATAGAACAGAAAGAGTCACGATGTTCTGTAACCATGGAAATCAGAAAATTACCATGAAAAACTGATGTCTTTAAGCATGGTTTCCACCCCTGATATGGCAAAGGTGACCAGAGATCTCTTTTCTGTTCATCTGGCTGTACATAAACAAAAGTTAAGTTTATCCTACAGCAAAATCATTTCAAACGAACTGTTTGTACTCACAATCGCCCAACGCAAAGCCTTGTTTAAAAGTGAAGGATGCATTGGCTTAGGAGCATTCCATTCCTGCAAAAGATTGATAAAATCAGCAAATGTAAACACCAAAAGAATATAGGATCAGTGGAAAAAGCAATGTTTCTACTGTTGTCTAAGTTCACAGAGAGTATTGAGTAAGCAACTAAGCATACATACGTCATTCGCAATTCTCCCCAAAGAATCTTAAAAGATCCTATGTGGATACACAGGCACAATGGTATACTGGATTCAAAATGATCTCTCAAAATACTTTCTTACAGTCAATTAGTAAACAGGATGGCCCTAGTTGCGGGTCAGAACTAAGGAAACAACTATTTTTTTTTTTTCATTATTTCGTCACGCCATTTCTTGATCCACGACCACAGTCAGTCGCCTGAAATAATCCATCTTTGCACACTTCAAGTGGGATCAGCAACAAAAAAAATCGCAAGAAGCAACTCAAAATTTTCAATATGGCACTACGCCTGCTCAAATCGAGCGCGACATCACCGGCGGCCACGGGTGTGACAGGTGTGGAAACGGAAACTCACCGAGAAGAGGGAAGGGAAGGCATGGCCGAGGGGGGAGAACAGCCCTGGAAAGATGGCCGGCAGAATAACTACGGCGGCGGCCACCACGGCAGCCGGGCCCCTCGCCGGAGGCGGCGACGGCGACGGCCTCCGCATCTCGTTTGGGAAGAGAAGGCTCCCTGGAAGCGTGCGTGGGCTGAGCCGAGCCGAATATGAGGCGAAATGGGCTTTGATGGGCATAATTCGGCCCAAACAACGTGACAAACTCCTCTTCTGCCCAAGAAGGTGGCAGAAAGATTTTACCGAATCTTGTTATTTCAATGGTAATTTTGAAGAAGAATTCTACGGTGTTTGGAGTTAATTGTAATCGTTCGTTTAGGTAGATCTAACAGTTAGAAATAAGGAGGAACCTAATAAAAGGAATTTTAAGTTATGGACCGGTACCAAAAGTCGGTGGGCCCGGTACTAATTTTTTTACTTTCTTCCTAATTAAACAGGGGTAGTTTAGTATTTTCACGTCTCATGATTGACTACAACAACAATGAGTCGATGACGAATCGGAAGGGACTGCGCGGATGCGGCGTTCGGCTCCTTTGCGACGAGGATCCTTGGGACCAGTTCAACATATCCACCTTCTTTACTGGAAGCCGTCGTAGGGAATCCGATCCCTAATCCTAAGTGCCATGGGAGCCATCATCGTAAAAACGCCATGCCCAGGACTCCCAACTGGGAGCTGTTCGATCCTTCGATTGCGTAGCACTTTCTTTCCCGGCAACCTCAAAACGCAAAAAGTTTGCAAAGGTACTGGTGACATCACGATGGCGGCAGGCGGACTGACGAGGTGTGAGTTCGTGCGGAAACAGCGGCGGTCGAACGACATGGCGATGGTGGCACTGGGCGAGACGAACGCTCGGCCGCATTCTGGCTCGCCGTGCACAGAAGCTTGGGTGAGCTCTTTGGAATCAGGCCACCAGCTCGCCTCTGCGTTCCTGCTCTAGCTACTACGTCAAACAGAACGGTTCTACGGTGGCGCGCTGGGCAAGATTGGCCTCGGCAAAAAGGAAAGAAAAAAAAACAGAGGACATGAAAGAATCGTGAGGAAACAGTCAATATATTTTAGAGAAATTGCCGAATGGAATTGCAAACGCTCTCCACCTAACTATGGCCGCTGAATCAGGCGTTCCTGCCACAAATCATTTGACGAGTTGCACAAGGAGGCACGCATACATGCTGAAACAAGCCTAGGGCGCGACTGAAGATGGCCGTTCCTCTGAAGGTTGGGATGCACGGGATGCACAACGCGACCTCCTCGCGCAGGCCAATCTGAGGTCACGTCAACGAATGCCACGGGCTAGCGGATGCAGGTGGACTCTCCTAATGGATTAAGGCGGTTGGACTCGACGGCGGCGACAAACTGCGGCGGCAGCGGCGATGGATGAAGATACGACAACTATCGGACTGATGGTGGGCGTCCTTAGTTCCTATCAGAGGTGGCACCGTGAATTTCCAAAACTACCCACGTTTATGTTAATTTGCGCTCTGTAATCAGACTGATTAGATGGACAGCTCAAAATAATCTGCGGAACCGAAGGTTCCTTCCAAGCAGCATAGAAATCCCCAATTTTGAAACCATAGGTTACTCTCTTTTTTTGCGGGGAAACCATATATTACTCTCTTTTTTTGTGCGGGGAAACCATAGATTGCTCAGGGTATGGAACAAATCTCACTTGATATTTAACTGCATACAGCGCCAAGCATTCGTTGAAGAATTTCGAGGAAGAAACGCTATCTAAGATTCGGATTACTGAAAAATAAATACAAATCCCCATATGGCAGACAAGTCTATTTTTTAATAAAAAAATTGAAATTTGAATGAAAACCACAAATTTGACCAAAAATGTGCAAACCTATGTCCGGTATGACATTTATGTCCGTTTGTCATGGGGTTCTTAGAGCATCTCCATACAGTTTATGAATAAGCTATTTTTGAACCTTAATTTAGGGCATAATCAACCAAAACCTCCCTCTAGAGTTATCTAAAGACGCTCTCTATGTTTATCTTTGCTCTATTTCCCCCATCAATTCTATACATTTGTTGACGCTTTACGCTCAATCCACCAAGTCTCATCATCCACATCTCATAAAAAGGTGATGTAGCAAACCGAAAATTGAGAATTGTTGGAGGAGACAAGTTTTACTGCTAAGAAACTCCTTAATTAAAGATTAGGGAGTATTTTCTTTTCATAACTATTAGAGATGCTCTTTTATGATAAAATTTGCCAAATTTGATTTCTGATCACAGAGCTGCGAAGTCTAAAAATTAGCTAACTTTCAGCTAAAAATTTGAACTGTGATCACAGGACTGCGAAGTCTCTGTCCCACGTTAGGGAGGAGCCGTTCTCAATGTTTTGTGAGGGGAGTGGGAGTATGTAAGATGCCTTGAGCCGTTGTGCTGTGAATATCGTTCCAGAGAGAGTCAGACAATTGATATACGGGTATGATATATATTGTGATCGCCGTTTCAATAAAATCGGTATTCATACGCTAACATTTTGAGTATACACATACTGTATATGCGTCATTTGGCACCATTCGGGCCAAGAATAACATAGGAAACGAATGAACGAACAAAGAATTTTCTCCAACAAATCCGACCAACTCATCATCTGGTGGTCGATCGGCGGCCCGATCCTCCGACACGCGTACGCCTCACTGGCAGCTGCCCTCCATGAGCTTGACGAACTCACGGAAGTCGACCCTGCCGTCCTTGTCCTCGTCGTAGGCGTCGATCATGCGGCGGCACTCCGCGGCGCCGGCGTCGACGAACCCGAGCGACCGCAGCACGCTCCCGAGCTCGGCGGCGTCGATGAAGCCGTCGCCGTCGCGGTCGAAGACCGCGAACGCCGCGCGGGCCTCCTCCACGGTGGCCTCCTCCTCGTCGAACAGCGCGGCGGCCTCCTCGAACCCCACCGCCGCGGGGCCGGCCGCGCCCATCAGCCCGAGCACCACGTCCATGTCGAGGACGTTGGAGGCGGATGCCTTCTCCGGTGCTGGTGGAGATGGAGGCGCGGCGGTAGAGCTAGAAGGGGCGGGGGACGCCTGGTCGCGGCGGCGTCCGGAGGAGGAGGAAGAGGTGGCGGACTTGATGATGGCGGAGATCCCGACGACGGCGGCGTTGATGGAGAGCGTCACCACCGCCTGCGCTAGGGACAGGTTGGGGTACGAGGTGCTCGGCGCGGATGAAGAGGCTGGCTCCATGGTCGTCGTGCTTTGCTTTGTGATCGTTGTCTCCTCTTTGATGATCCTGTGCTTAATTTGCTTCTTCTGCGACTTGTGGTTTGGCTGTTGTGCCGTTGGCGCTGCACAGGCGCCATATATAGCGGCCTGGTGGAAGGCGGCGAAGCGAAGGCAGGAGGAACTAACCGGGCGGGCGCGGACGGTGGAACCGGGACGGAAACGACAAGCGCATCCAGTCGTGAGGGGGAAAGAGTGGAGACAGGTTCGCTGGTCGTGGCCGCAGTTTCGTGGAAGACGGGAAGCCGTGGGAGTGCGCGCGGGGCCGAGGCCGAGGCCGGGTCGGTCGCGAGCTGGTGGGACGGTCGTCCTGCGCAGCGTACGGGTGGGTCGCGCGCGCGCCTTCCGCGCGGGTTCGCGGCGTGGAAAATGAGACGGGGCCAGCGTCACGTCACGGGTGGAGACTTGACGTGGTGAACTGGTGATGTTCGCCGGCATCCGTCCAGCCGTTCTGGAGTCTGGAGTTGGAACGGGAATTCCACGAAGCTGTTCTCCCTTTCGCATTCAACTTTCCTGCGCGGTGTTCGCGTGGTTCCGCTCGTCCTCGGTCTACATTCCCCTCGCTGGCGTTGATTTGATTTTTTTTCCCCTTTTTGATGAGTGAGAGGTTGCTTTGATTTGGTTGGAGAGCACGGTGCAAGGACGTGGAGTGGAGGAAGGTTTGGTGGTCGAACAGTTGACCGGGCTTTTACGTCGACTGGTCTCAAGGTAAAATCTTTAACGCGTAGCATTTTTTTTTCCTTTTTTGAGCGATGGTCTTCCTTTTTCGGACGAGGTAAAAGCAAACATTCATGTATTTTTTTTTCAATTACACATAACAATTCAGACATTTAGAACGCACGCATACTCACTACACAAACCTTACCTCTACGAGCACCTTTTCGTGAATACTTACATCACATGTGTGGTTGGTTAAGTTCGTAAAATACCTTTTTACTTACAAACACATCAGATCCTTGAACCTAAATGGGTTGTTACTTGTTACCACCACAAATAAACTAATCAGTTGAGCTATGCTCGTTCTGCAAGTAATATATACATGTCTCGTTTAAAGATTGCGCCGGATAATTGTTGGCACATGTCGATCTGGACTTGTTTCACACAAAGAATGCTCTTTCGAATGCCCTAAGATGAGGTATTGGTATAATAAAAAAATGTTTCACAAGAAAATTAAAGGACACATGTGTTTGGAAGAAAATTAAAGAAAATGTCTTCAAAGGAGTAAAGCTTCTAGTAATTAACTTGCAGCTTGCTCCTCAAAACAACTAGTATGATCCGGCGCGCTTCGCGCGCCGCTTGTCTAATGTTGCACCTCATGGAGAGTCGTTTCTACCGGTGTGGTCTAAAGAGAAAGACAATTTGATTTGGGCTGACAATCAAAAGTTTTGTATAGCCCTTCACGGTAGGAAAGATTGGTTGTATTTGCAACGGCAGAAAACCATACATAGTATCTCACTAAAAACAACAATTACAGGAGCAAAGTACTGCTAGCTAAAAAATTTCTGCAGAAACATAAGAAACTCAGATATAAATACACTATCTTCCTTAACAACTTTATGCAGAGAACCACAATTTCTTCCTACGTGAAGCAAGTTTATGGAGAGAACCACAATTTTACACAGTTGTTGCAAAATAGCTGTTAGCATAAGAGTAGGAAGGTTTGCCAACCTCAGTAGATGGCTATTCTCGCTCACACCCATGACACCAACAAAAGCTTGGCGAAGCCTAACCATAAGGCAAAAGGAATTTAAGGAGATGACATATGCGTTGTCATCAGGTTGGCCCATGCACATGACCATGGCGAGTGAATCATGGGCGAGCACTGATAGTCCAACACTTTGCAGGTAGTAGAATATGTACAACATAAAGTGTTCGTAATAGAATAGCTACAAAATGGTCAACGGACATTGATCAGTAGTCCAGCACTTTGGTCTTGATAGGAGCGCGAAGCAACCAAGCTTTTCACAGAAAACGAAACCGCAGACATAAGCACCTGAAAAATTTAGGAGCACATGGTGTAAACTAACCAACTGCGCGTAGATGATTATGGATTATGAAATAAATAAGAAGGAAATAGTAGCATGAATTTAGGCTCCCTATATTTACCAGCTAATCTTCGTTTCGTCACACCAGCCTGGCCCAAGCCAACATTGACTATACTGGGATCTGTAAGTAGGCAAAGCAGCAATTTTTTAGACTATGATACCCACATGACTGCAAAGTGTCCATGAAGCCATAAAGTAAACAAATAAAAATCACAAAGAGGTGCCCTTGTTACCCAACGACATGTTTCCCAAAGAGCTATCAGCCAGTTCTCTAACATCTTTCACATATTAGTAAGATATCCCAAATTTCTAAGCATAAACATCATTTAAAAAAACAAAAGGAGATATGTACAAATAAAACATATATTAACTTGGAACAATATGTATAAAATCTCATCAACAGAAATCATCATTTTTAGGTTTGCTCTTGCAATGCCATAATAGCAACCAATTTAGGTCGATCACAAACCGCATAAAACCATAAACTATATATGCTGCACACATTGGTAGTGGGCCTTTTTTCTTAAAAAAAAAAAAATGCAACATTGGCAGTAAACTTTACATGCTGCACACACACTGTCATGTATCTACTGGCAAAAAAGAGAAGCAATGGGCAAACGGTCCTGAGGCTGCATCAAGTCCACTTTAATGTAATATAAGAATAATCCCTCAGAGAAATATTTTGGAATCAACATGTAAAGTTGTTATTTTACGGTAAGATGCAAAATCATCCAACATCCTAAGCCCACATTTAAAGTGAAAAAAAAACATCGTCAAACAACACCAAAGGCAACCAAACTTATAAAGGTAAATTTGACCCACATAGAAGCGATAAGTAGTAAGCTATAGATAAAAATTGTTGTGCAGACTCAGTAACCAAGGGCAGAAGATATAAAAGTCTGCAAGGAACAAATGATTTTCAGTATATTGACGTACACTGCATCCGAAGACTCTGTAGCAAAGGCGCATTTTGGCTGTGTGTCGTCTCCGGATGAAAGCTCATGTTATCGTACCACTCACATTTTAGACAAGGATAACAATTTCAAGGTATAATGATTCAATTAAGAAACTTGACAGGCATGACATGTATAATAAATAAATATGACAGATGAAAACTGAAGAAACTGAAAGTTTCAAATAAATGATCTCATTTCAGAAACAAGCAGGTGGAAAAGCTCCATCCAGTTTCTTTAGTCTATACAAAACACATACACACATTTTCCAGCGATCAAACTAATACTAACTGCTTTTGACTACAACGCGTCTAGAACTTAAGAACTTCAAGGCACGTAAGAATGGATCACATAAATTAAATGTCAGATGATATCACTGTAAAAAAGTGAAGCACAACCTCACAAATTAATACATTCTAACACATCTTATTTGTCATGCATGTTACATTCAGTATGCACCAAGGATGCAGACTATATTAGCTGCTACCCAGAATATTATGCACACAGGTCATGACATTTGTTCATGCAACCAACAGTACACAATCTTGTTTTCTCCTAAAAACGCAGGAGTCATGCTTAATTATATTAAGTAAAAAGTACATACATTAAGAAGAAAGGCATGGCTCAATCGCAAAGAAATAGCATCTTCTGCTGATTTAGTAGTATAAGGTTAATATTTCGTCATCTGTAACCTATGATAGTACAACAACTCTGAATAAGCCTGAATCAGAGCATCTCATATTCGACAAGGCCCGGCTCCATTGCAAACAAATAGAAGGTTAAGCAGATCCAGCAATAAATGGTATGCATTCTCATAACCATTGATAGAAACAGCCATATTTTCTCTGCTTTGGAATCTGGCATCAAAACATAAAGAAGTCAAGACATGGCTTTGGCAAACTTTTATTTTCATTTGCAACTAAAGCAGAAAGTATCGAAATGAAGTACAAATTTGCAACAGCAGTCAGGGCACACACCTGCCCTGGCAGGGTTAATGAGTACTTCTAAAGAATGTATCATCCATCACATATGAAAAAGAAAGATAGGTATAGATCGCAAAAGAAGAAAGAGAGTGAGGTACTAAGAACGCAAGCATCGAATTAATGCACACCCTGGCATCTCAACCCATCTATTTGTTATTCATTACAAATCGACGTATTGGCATACAGAGTAAGTTGAGTGAAATTTTTTTGAAAGCGTCATGTGACAAACCTAAGGAACTACGAAGGATTAAAAGACTCTAACCTTACAGCCAGCCAGTGCCCAACAGTAAGGCCACACTTTAGTGGACCTTGTTCATGATCGACCTTGTTCAGATAATGAAGAAAAGCTCTTAGGAAAAGCACAACATTATTAGCAATGTAGGGTAATACACAGTCGACAACTTGGACAGAGTTAAGAGTAAATAGCAACTAAAGAAGAAAATGTTCATTTAACTTTTTTGAAGCTTAAAGTTCACACTTTGGAAAAGGCTGGGAAACCAGCAAAATAAAAATTGAAAGTAAGAGCCAAAACACTCACCCATCCAAAACCTTCTAGGTTGAAAACTTGACATGAAGCTAGCCAACAGATAAGGCAGGTAGCAACAAACCTGTGAGTACCAAGAAATCAGGAGGAACACACGCATATCTTGCAAGCAATGGCAAACGCAATCCCAAGACAGCCAACAAAGTCGACCACATCATGGCATGAGAAAAGAAGCAAAACTAAATCTTACACAACAGAAGAACAACTCAGTAAAATGCACTGGACACCAAGGTGGCACAGGACACACCAATAACACATGTTTAATGAATTTACTTGACAAAGAAACACGCAAATTTCATACATATTTTAGGAGTTGGCTAATCTGCATCTGGAGTTTGGAAGATGTGAACCATATCGTCTGACTATAAAGAGAGTTCTTGTTCAAGTCACACATGGAGGAATGTAATGTGATCATTTTTATAGTAGAAACGATTTGTTCAATGTACATTTGCTTCTCCTATATTTAGGACAAAACCATCATTGCAACAATGAAAGGTCTAACATATTTCAGATAAAACATATCAATAGCGGGGACAATCAAGTATCAATCTGGTAAGCATAGCAAATACATGGGTGTGCCAAACCTATGGAGCTGTTCATGAGCATGCCCACAGATGTGTGGTTCTTGGCCCATGGCATATCAAATTCAGTAGCCCTCCCACTCCAAATGAAAG
Source organism: Eragrostis curvula (assembly GCA_007726485.1). Classification (NCBI taxonomy): domain Eukaryota; kingdom Viridiplantae; phylum Streptophyta; class Magnoliopsida; order Poales; family Poaceae; genus Eragrostis; species Eragrostis curvula. Next base: position 17,465,709 of record CM017441.1, read on the forward strand.
GAAAATGTAGAGAAAGTAGTACCTTAATATGGCCCGAGTAATAATACAGATTGAAATCTATTGAACGGGCCAACTGGAACATAATAAAGATAACCTACTACATTTATGTTAGGTTTAATAACTATACAACAGCCTCCTATGCACTGTGTTCTGATCAATATGAGATGACATCTTTCATAACCAACACAGTTACACAAAAAAGGGATTGATTTGTTCTCTCAGCACTTTAAATCCCAATAGCGATATACATGCAACATGTGGACATGAACAACCTGAGTACCAAATAAACACTGTCAAAAAAAGTGCATTTGTTTAAACCAAAAGACAGTCAATTGCATGCACAGGTACTACTTCATCGAACAGATGGATCAATGTGGCACCAGGTTATCTTGCATGCAGGTACTATTTCATTGAACAGATAAATCTAGATGGATCAATATGTGGCACCAGGTAGATATGAATGGTGCCTGATGGAACAATATTTGCATGTAAGTGAAAATAGAGAACGCAAGAAAAAATAGAACTGAATTTAGACATGAACTTCTACAGTCATGGTCACTGAATTTAGGCATGGCGAAAGGGAAAACTTGAGCAGAAATGGTAATTATCATCGCAAATTCAGTTGGAAGATGAAGCTGCTGTATTGCAATTAATCTAACTTGTCTCCAACCAAAACAAATATAGCTTGTTGCCATTCGAATATACGAGAAAGATCTGATCTACCTGCCCCCCCCCCCCCCCCCCTTTTTTTTTCTCTTGGCTGGCTAATTATTCACTCATATGTGAAAGGAAATAATGGCAGGATATTATATGGTATTGAGAACCACTTATGTAAAGTATTTTGGTCAATCCTAAATTTTTTAGAGTTCATCATTTGGACAAGGTCATAGTTTGGACACCATAGATTTCAAGTCAGCAGCAATGCACATTAATTCAACAGCAATTAGGACTGGGAAGAGGAAGACAATGTCTAAAAATGCCAGTGCCAATCATTTTAACAAAACATGACATGTTATCTCATATATTGAGCCCACAACATTTCTGAACAAAACATGACAGTGAACAAAGGCAAAAGAAGCACTGGAGCTGATTATTTAGATACTTTTTTTCAATATATTTTTTTAAAAAAAATCAATACATCAGTTTATCCTTGAACAACGATAGCTAACCACGAAACGACACTGTGGTTCGCTATACTAACATAATGCATAGCACACAATGTAAATATAGTAAATGCTAACTTTTTCATGTTGGCTGCAGAGTTTTACGACGTATATAATGCAGGCAGGCTCTACACGAATAACAAAACAGAACAAATCAGTGATTCAATAATGAAATGAAAGATCACAAAAAAAGTTACCTAATTAATTGCATTGACTGCATATAGCTGTCCATCTCCGCTGTTCTGGTGTAAAACATGATAATGCATTGCATATATTTTTCCAGCTGTTCAGACATACAACATGATTATGCCAATCATAGTTATACGCTAACCTCTCAACTAAACTATGGCTTTTGCTGCGTATTAGAATATTGTATAACTGAATCGTATCATGTAGTATCAAGCAAATTTTGAAGTAAATATTGACACAAGCAACAACCAAGTTCAATTCACAGTTGTAAAAGTCTTAACAGGCAACCCAATCAACCAGCACACATTGAGGGCTATCATGCAGAGTTTTTATTTGGTGGGCTGTGAGTTCTACTGAATCTCACCTGCTACAAAGGAAGAAGGGCTTTGATGTGGAATTGCCCAGAAATTAGTTGATGGAAAAGCCAAACACGCACCCTCCTTTGAAACCACCTGCGGGATGGGATGGAAGACAACTATGTGAATTTCTCTCAAAACAAGATTATGGTAAATCAAGGATTAAGGAAAAAAAAAATGATACTGCAACCTGTTAATTTAGCCAGCCTATATTCTGCAGAGATCGACTCCTAATGTACGCACCTCCTTCACATAATCACAAGAACGTACTGCAGATTTCAGAAGCAGTGGCCCTGCTGCCAGAACTTGATGGAGACCGGCAAACAGTTTGTTCTTCCAATGCCCGACGACGTTCAGGTTCCACACGATGAAGAGGGGCGAGCGCCGCTGTGGCCGCCCTGCCGTGGACGTGCCATTGTCGTGCTGCCGTGGACGCGTCCTCGCCGCGCCATCGAGAATGTCGTTGTGATCACTTTCGCCCCGCGTTCTCGACAGCCGCGTGCGGCGTGCCGCCGCTCGTCCACGCCGCCAAGCTCGCCCCACCCCCAAGCTAGATCTGGGACGAGAAGAACAGGCCGCTGACCGCGCCGATGGAGAGGGAGGAGGAGGGGATGCCCCGCGACTTCCGTCGTCGTGGCCGAGGCGCGCGCGATCTCCGGCGCCGCAGATATCCGTTTCGCGTTGCACGCGCCGCATGCCGTTGTGGAAGCCGCCCTCGATGCTATCCAGACCCGGGCCCTCCGCCGCAGCAGATCGCCGCCGTGGCCTTTGTCAAGCCAGGCAGTGCTGGCCGCGACCACCAAGCTGCCTGCTGGATCACAAGACAGATACATTCGCCGCAAACAGGGAAAGAAAATCAAAACGAAACCCCAAAACTCTAGAGCAGGCAAAACCCTGCACCAAAAACCAGGCCCCGAGAGGATCGAAACCACCTACGAAGAAGCAAAAAGAGCATCCATCGTCGATCAGATCTGGCCGGCGACGAGAAAAGCAACGAAACCAGACGAAAAGAACGAGGAGACCGATGGAAAGAGGAGCCGAAGCAGGCGGGCAAGGCCAATAAATGCAGCGAGGCTCAACCATCGCAGTAAAACCGGGCGCGGTGCGTGCAATGTGGCAACAACACGCGGGCCACGACCTCACGCAACGAATGGAAGGAACGCACGCACGAGCGGCCGTACGGTAAATACCGAGTCACCGAGGCACAGTCAAACCCAAACGAAGGACTCGCCCGCGATGCAAATCCCACGGCCGTGAATCTCAAATTGCTGGGAGCGCGGTTACGGGGGGCTGACTAGAGAAGAAAATATATCTTGCAGCTTCTTCCGTGACAGACTAAAACTTTCACTTTTGTCTTTGGAAGAAATTTCTTCGATGGACTACCATCTTTGCTTTGGAATGGAAGATACAAAGAAGCTTACTGTAATGCGCCATGACTTGCTCCTCGGGCAAGAGTTGTTTCTGCTAAACGTACCATGTTTACAGATGTAGTACGGTCGTTTCATCATACATGACATCGCCCCCTCAGTCAATGACTTCTTCTCCTCCTTTCTTTTGCAAAATCCTTGGGCCAAGACTCGATCAGCAGCATCCAAGCATAAAACGCAGGCAAAGTCCTCGAGAGGAGAGAGAGAGATCAGGACGGGGCGTCCTATCCGAAGGGCGTCCGACCGGATTCATGGTGTAGGTCAAGTCCACGGCCTGCTCGGCGTCGGCCCACGGCCCACACGGCTTCTTCTTCCTCGAGCCGCCGCCGCCCGTCGTCGTCGTGCTCCGGCTCCGGCGGCGTCTCCGCCGCTGCCCTCGACCGCCGCCGCGCTAACCCGGCCGAAAGTGACGCCCCCGCCCTTACCCCGCCCACCGCCGACAACCACCACCGCGGCCGTCGCCGGCCTTGCCGCCCGCCCGCATCGCGCCGCCCACCGCCGGTCCGGTCTGCCGCCGCCCTTCTATGTCCGGGGGAGGAGGAGAGTTTGGGGGTACAAACCCCGCGCACTAAGGGATTCTCTGGCGAGACGCCCCCGCCCCGCTCTCCTCCACCGTCTCTGGCGGCTCCCGCCGCCGAATCCGCGGCCGCCGCCCTCCGCCGCGCTAACCCGGATTCGCCGGGCTCGTCGCCGTCGCGTCGGGAAGGCAGGAGGAGGAAGAAACGCATTCAGCCGTCGGATCGTTATGTTGCACGAATCTCAAAGATGTTCTATCGAATCGATCCCGTCAGGCGGGCTACGTATAGGATCCACCGATCAGGACGGCTTTAAGGGCCCGTGAGAAGGCCCACATAAAGGCCTACAGAATGGCCCAAATAGTCTTGAGCCTCAACTGAAAAACACGGCCAGCGCCCAGTCTGTTATGTCAGCCCATCCATTTCGTGCCATGCTGACGAAAGTCCAATCGAGCCCAAACAGGCCATGCCGATAACCCGCGCGGAAGGCCAAGATAAAAACGCTCTCTCACAGATGGCGTGAGCAACGTACTTTGAGATCACACGTATTACACCCACCCAGCGGCCAGCTCTACGCAGCCCAAACTAGTCGCTATGGAAGACGGTGATCGGAGCGACAGGACACACACGGCACACTCCAGCTCGACGACGACGACGAGTAGCAACCGCAAATCCGTCCGTCCAACATGCCGAGGCAATGGAAAAGGGAACTGTCGTCGCCAATCCGTCCCGGCGCTGAAAACAAGCGCAAGGATTGTCGGGTCAAAATTCTGAGCGAACCGGGGCCAACGGGTGTTCGGTCCACTCGCACTTTTTAATTTTTTATCACCTCGTCGTCGGCCGGCCAACGTCGCTAGCGTCGTCCCGTTGCGATCGAGAGCCACACATGCGCCGAACCGTGGACCTTAAAAAAAGCAAATTGATTAGTTTATTAGTAGTTCATCATAAGGATGGCTTTGAGTCTCTTTCAGAAAGCTGCTCTACATTTGAGTAGAGCGAACAAGACTGCAAGAGTCCCATTTCTTTCTTATCTTGTTGACTTCATGAGTGAGAGAGTCAGCATTGCTCGCCTCGCTCACTCGTGTACAGCCAAACTTTTGACCAGTTAACCTCTACGCGAGGGCTTGACGCGAGGAGCATCATACTGATCAGCTCCATAGTTTATGACACAAGTGCAAAGCCATCATGGTTGTGCACATGTACCAAACATGCATGGAAAGGAACAAGGCCACGGATCACCAAGAAAAAGGCATCGATCTCTTCTCTTCTCTCGTGGTTCGGCGGCGCATCCAAGTCGGGCACAGCTCATCTGTAGCAAAGTCCAAGGCTTGCCAACCTTTCTTTGTTCGGATCCGTGCTAGTAGGCGTGCATGTGATTGTCAAGAATATCTGATGGATCGGATTCTTGTCGCGTCGACTCATAGGACGAACATGTATGACTCTCCTCTGTTTTTCAGCTGGTTTACAATTCTCTTCTCCTCTCTGCAACCTATTGAACTGCAACAACCTTTGTCCATAGATTCAGTAACAGGATATGCGGTTCACCGTTTCTAGTAGCCTACCGCAACAGCTACCGGAACAAACAAAGTGTTTCAGAGGAAGGGAAGATCGATCTGACGCACATGTTTTATTTTCTGTGGCGTTGACCTTACTCTGATCTTCCCTTCTCCCCATGCGGCATCGTTGGATGAACCGGTGAAGTGCCCACGAAGGCATGTGCCATCGAGCGACGCAAAGGCAAGGAGGCGATCACGAGGCTGACATGTTCTTCCAACCGACGAAAAGCATCCACAGTGCTACCAGCTCGCTTGCGCTTTGCTCTGATTGCCGGTTGGCTGGTGGCAGGCAGGTCGCTCACACCTTCCTTCATTCCAGCCGGAAGCTTCTATCTCATGCATGCATACGTGCGTGCAACAGATCATGCGTGCTACGCTACGTACAGCACTTTGATGCAGTTATCTGGAAAGAGATCTACTACAGCTGATAGCTTTTGGCCGGCACAGTGTTTAAGAGATGACAATTCAGAGTGAGCAGCCCCATGAGTTGACCATGATGCTATCTTAGGTGCACTGGGAAAGCAACGACATGATTTAAGGGATTGAGGAAAACAGAGCATGAAGGGTGCTCTGTTTGACATGGTTTAGGAAACGCTTAAGCCATAAAGTAAAATATAGTTAGGCACTAAACGTCATGGACTACTATGTAGGAGTAGTATTAACACCTGGTTATGCATCCACACCTTGTGCGTCTGAAGTCTGATCTTCTTGTTTTCTTGAAGAGAAGTCTGATCTTCTTTTGGAAATGCTCAGATGAAATCAGACCGCCGACCACAGCACGTTGTTTCAAACTCTGTCATCAAAGCCTTAGGCACCCCACATGTTGCAAAGGGTGGATGTGGCTCTAATCAATTGCTCGGAGGAAGAGAGAATGATTCAGTTCCCGGCTTAATAAAAGTATTCCTGTTTAGCTGGTACCGCACAAATAGTATCAATTGTGCTAGATAAGTCAGTATTGACACCATCAGATCCGAACTATAACGATTCTTCTCTGAATATAATTTTGACGCTTGTCTCCCCTTTAACATTTCCTTCTGCTCATATTCAAGGAACAAAGCATACAGTGTAAACTAACATGAGGTTCTCGACTCATCTATTCACAGAGGCCAAAAACAGAGATGGGGAATACATAGGGGTAATTAAAGAAAGAAACTGAAAAAAGAGAGTAATGAATTCAACAATTAATGGCACATTATCAGCGATGCTTTTATTCCGAAAACATCTATCGATCGGTGGAACAGAGGGGTCCCGTGTACGAAGAATTTCCAAACAAACACAGACAGAAAGGTGATCGGACTCATTCATGTTCTACGTACGCTGCAATCACACACCAAACACATGAACATTAGACGCAACGATCTGATTCAACCAATCGAGAACAGCATTGGCTACAGTTCACAAGCACACCCCCTCGCCGTCGGTGCCGTTCGCGCGCACGCCATGGGAGAAGAACACCTTATTCGGTTCGTTCTGACCCCTCCTCTAACACTTCTCCTACGAATCCCCAAATCAACGACCACACGATCGAGCAAAACATGTATGAGTATTTACGCAGGTACGTCGTCACCGGCCAGTCGATCAGTGCCCCGGCGGCGAGGGAGGGTCCTGCGGAGGGGTCATGCCGCCGTGGGTGTTGGTGTTGGGCTTGGCGTATTCGTAGTCCATCACCGTGGCCACCATCTCCTCCGGCAGCAGGCGGGCGTTGTGCCGCACCGCACGCATCACCCGCACCTTCCGCCCTTCCACGAACCCTGCAGTTCAGTATCCATGGCCAGGCACATCATCAGAGGATCGATCGCGACGCAATGGGGAAATTAAAACAAAAGGGAAATCGAAATCGATTGCATCCACGTACCTTGCGAGAAGGAGAGCGCGAGGAGGGCTGTGACCAGGAGCAGGGCGAGAAACCTCGGCTTGGCCATCCGAGGGAGAGAAGAGAGTGAGGGATGTGGATGGAGAAGAAAACAGAGGGCGGGGTGGGGTGGTAGGATCGAGGTGGAAGACGAACGGGGATGATGGGGAGTGGTGTGGTCTCCTTGGGCTTTAAGGGCGTGTTTGGCACAGCTTGTGCACCTGCTTATTGCATAGCTTTTGCACTGTTTAACGACTGTAGCTACATGATATCCACTGTTGACGACCTCAGATAAACGGAGAAGCGGGTGAAGCTGGTTTTTTGCGCTTTTTTTTTTGGCTTATTTACTGTAGCAGCAGTGGTTGTGTCAGGAGAAGCCCAAGCAGAAGCACTTGTTGCCAAACACACCCTAAATGAGGCTTTCGGAGGCTTCGAAACCGCCGGGTCCGCTTGCGTACGCCAGTCCGGTCACCTGCCTAATTTATCGTGCCACTCGACAACCACTGCGACTGCCATCTGGGGCCCACCTGCCTACCTCTACCTCTTTCGATTCCTGGGAATGGCGGATTTGGAATTTGCTGCTGTGCTCGGTTCTCCTGGGTTTTGGCGGATTTGGAATTTGGAATTTGCTGATGTGCTCGGTTCTCCCGAGGGCATGTACAATGGTCGTATGTAAGTGTCTCGATTGTTGTACACAGACAGTAAAAAAGACAATTTATATAATAAGTTGTCTATTCATCTGTCTATATATAATTTAATTCATGCATAAAATCAAAAAAATAAAAAGATCAAATGTGGATTCAATCTTATACACTACTCCCTCCGTTTTTAAATTGTTGTCGCCATTGACTTTTTTATTTACGTTTGACCGTTCGTTTTATTCAAAATAGTTGTTCGAATATACAAAATTATAAGTGAGGTTCAAACTTACTTTGAAGATAAAACAAATCATCACAAAATATATGATATTTTTAAAACTTTTTTGAATAAGACGAATGGTCAAAGATAGCAAAAAAAGTCAATGGCGACAACAATTTTAAAACGGAGGGAGTATGTTGTTGCTTGTATAAAATAATTATTTGAATCCAATTGGTGGCCGATCACTACCTTTTTTTTTCATACAAGTGAATGTTAAATCATATTCGCCCATCAATACTTTTTTTCATTAGTCTCGTGAACCAACTGTCAGCTGGGCCCTTGACTGTGCATCTCTCACACTAGGTTGTTCACGTTCCTATCCATTTGGTCGTTCTTATCCCCGCTCATTCACCTGACAGACGAGAGGCCACAAATACGAAAAAGCCAAAGCTCAATCCAGCAATAGCAAGGAGCACGAGCTTCTTCTTCTTGCTCTGGCTCTGCTACCGCTCGACATGGGGCGAGGATCTGATACAGAGGATATTGCCCTAGCTCGATCCCTAGCTTGCTTCTTCTTCTTCGCATCACCCTGCTCTCCTATCTAATACAGAGGCGTCCACACTCGAGGCACCGCTACAGTGCTACCACAGGTGAAGGCACGGGCACCTTGGTGGAACGACGACGAGGCATGAAGGGAGGCCACATCCGCTGCTCGCCGATGCACCACTCAGGTCTAGCGCCGCCGGGATGCTCTTCCTACCCTTTGTCGATGCTACGGCCTTCCCGACTCGCGCCTCCGCCACCGACACTCTTCCGCTGCCGCGCCGCCGCACGCGAGCAGGGGATTTGCCACCATCTGACCAATTTCGTGCACCATATGTTTGCTCGGAGTCGGAGCACTCGATCCGTAGGAGCCGTCGGTGGCTTGCGACGCCGGCGTACAACGGGGGAGGGGTAGTCGATTTAGCCTGGGGCAACAAGCCCCTGCCGTCGCCTCACGAGCCGACGAGGGCACCGTCTCCTCACCATACGAGGGTGTATTTTGCAAAATGTACAGGATACAGACGGTAGAAAAAGACGCGTTGTACATGCCCTCAAGCAGCCTACCATTGTTAGATAAAATGATCTGTCTTGGGCTAAGTTGAGAAAAGTGAGATAGCGTGTCAAAAGAGAGAGAGAGAGAGAGAGAGAAAAGTGAGATAGGAAGTGTTCAATTTTGGGCTTGGACACCATAGCTGGTCCGATCGATAATCTTCGTCAGGCTTGAATCCTGACTAGTGAAGTTCAAGATGTGCGAGGCAGATTGTCAAGGGTCTTCTTCTCAAAAAAAAAAAAAAGGGATCTTCATCTTCTCTTGTTTCTTCTTTTCTTAGAGCGTCTCTTAAGGAGGCTCTTAGAGATTGAGAGAATGTGTTACTAGCTCTTATTCAAAACTCATTATCTAAAAAAAAGCTCTTGTTGAAAACTAGCTCTAGGAGAAATTGAGACACTATTGCGGGGTCCTTAGTTCCTGCAAGAGCTAACATGTGACTTTTTAGTTAGCTTTGCTTTTGGAATGCTCTTAATCTTGACCCATAGGTTAACATAGAACGACACTTGATCACATAATGACAAGGTTAGCGACAAGTACTATCAATACACAGTGAGAATTATTAGCTATACATTAGCAAATTGAGTGATGCCTATGGGACAGAGTCACAAAGTGCATAAGCGTGAGTCTAGGCGGTGCCTATGAAATGAAAATGAGATCACTGTAATGTTGACTTTTCTCTGATGCCAGCGCACTCAGGTGAGCCTACCAAGTTTCACCCGTTAATGAGGCTAGGTAATAGTTCGAGGATGTCGAAGCCCACACATGGCCACGAGGCATGTCGTCGAGGCTCACATGTTGGGACGAGAACAATGGCCGTGAGTCATGCGCGATCAGATAGGGATGACGTAGACAAGGCCAGTGTGAAGGACACAATAGCTAGAGTGGGTTAACTGTGCCTTTTTAATGTGGGCATTTTTGTTTTTTTACTCCTGTCTTATGTTGTTATCAGGAATATAGGAATGCTAATATTCGACGGAAAGAGTGTGTTAGTAGAAATAAGAAACAGGGGAAAACATAGCACGAGGGATATGCTTTGCTTGACATGATTTAGAAAACAAGTAAAATATAATAAGTACAACTAAACTTCACGGAGTACTATGTAATACACAATCTAGCACCTTATGTGGCTGAAGTCTGAACGCATCTAGTCGTTCAGATGAGTTCAGACACCGAAGTATGTTGGTGGAAACTCTGAAATTGAACCAGGCACCGTGCATGTCGCAAGGGTTGCTCTAATCAATTGTTCGTAGGAAGAGAGAATGATTCAGTTCGTTTTTTTCTTTTTGATGGGAGAGAGAATGATTCAGTTCTCAGCTTAATAAAAGGATTCCTGTTTAGCTGGCATCACACGACTATTATCATTGGTGCTAGATAAGTCAGCATTGACAGCATCAGATCGGATTCTCTGAATATAATCGGCTCATATTTAAGGAAGAAAACATCTAGTGTAAACTGGCAATTCATTGTTCAACATGAGGTTCTCGATACATATATTGGAATTAAAGAACTGGTTTCCGTTTTTTAAAGAACTGGAACATTAGGAATGCGGCTATCTTCTATTCTCCAACAATCGCACATTATCAACGACGATTTTTATTCCAAGAACAACTATTGTCCAATTTAGAGAAAACAGGGGAATCATCACGGACCGGTCTGCGTGCAAAATTTTCTGTGATAAGGTGAGAAGGGAAACGACAAGAGGGGCAACTACTGCTGTTAACGATATCACCGAGAATGAATGGTTGTAGCAAAATTATTTGAAAGATGGCAGTCCCTAATAAGATGAAGCATTTCTTGTGTGGCGTCTGACGCATAAACATCCTGGCTCCCAGACCTACCTTGGAGAGAAGAGGAATGTATCTGAACACGAAATGTGTTATATACAGTAGAACACATGAGGACGGGGGTCCCCTCTTCTTCAAGTGCAAACTTTTTAGACAAAATATGGAGGATGATGAATCTGGATGCAGAGAGAAATGTTCTGATGAACCTGCAATCACCAAAATCGGTTATGGAGGAACTTCTAAAGATGAGAGAGGAAACTAAACAAAGATAACCCCTCCGTGAACCGACAGAAGGTAGTCTGAGGACGAAAGCAAGCGCTTGCTGCAGTTGCATGGAATCCGTCTTAAGAATTATGTTTCCCACGCCCAACCCCATCGCAACCTGAACACCACGAGAACAGGTAGTAGCTTCTGTTTGAAAAGCGTCAGTAGCAGATGGGATTTTCCCGCGACATGTACTGCGTTAGCCTATTCGGTTGGAGGTTTTGCAGCAGGCGGCAGCAGCAGCAGCAGGTACAATGTTCGCGGTTATTTTTTCAGCAGCAACTACAATGTTCGCAGTTATTTTTCTGCAGCCGCAGCTGCAACCTGCCGAAGCAGCAAAGTCGCAATCCCTTTGAGTTAGTCAGCTGACTGTATCCCCATCGGCCATCGCAGTTCAGCTTGAGAATCCCCGGCCTCCCATTTGCAAATGCTCTTTTTCTTCTGGATTTTTTTTGGCTCATAAGTTCCATACAACCCCGTGATCTATAGCTGAAGCCGGCCTCTGCCTCTGCCTCTCTCCCTCCTTCCCTCGCCTTGTTGCGCTCATCCCTCGCCTTGTTGCGCTCATCCCATCATCACCCTAATTAAGATATGGCTTCGCCATGTGTTCATTAGCTCTTCGGTAGGTTTCAAGTGGAGAGAGTGCAATAACGTAGCGGTAGCGCAATGCACTGGCAGCGCTAGGTTATGAGTGTGATATGGATGTCGATCCCGTCCTGGACAACAATATTCCAAACTGTATTTGTGATTCTTTTGCTACCACGCACCAAATACATGAACATTCCGACACAAAGATCCAACACAACAACAGCTACAGTTCACACGCACACGCCGTCCGTGCCGTTCGCGCGCACGCCAAGGGAGAAGAACACCAAACAGCTTACTCTGTTCTGACAACTACACAAATCCCCAAACCAACGACCACACGAACAAACATGTGTATTTACACAGATACATATACGGTATGCGTCGCCGGCGGGCCGATCAGTGCCCCGGCGACGAGGTTGGTGATAGAATCTGTCAATCACTAGCAGTAGATCAAGACGAGTCTTAGCATCAGTTTTAGACATGAGCAGGGTGTTCGGTTCTGAATCTAGGGGAAATGGTAGAGGGATGCATACCTTTGTGTGTAGCTGGAGCCGAGGAAGTTGCCATGGCGACGACGGGCGACGGCGGTACGACGGCGGCGGGCGTCGGCTTCGGGGCAGAGGTGCGGCCCCGGGTGAGATGCCTGTATCCCTCGGGCCAGTAGCGGCACTGGCCCGGGACGCCGGGGCCGTACTGCGATGACGTGGTGGCGGTGGCGGCTTCCCGTCGCTGGCTGCGCTACCCTAGATCGGATTAGGGTTGTAAGTGGGGTGACTAGCGGCGCGGTGAACCTCATACCCTGTGTGCCTCGGCCCCCACCTCTCTCTTTATACGCGCAGTGCGACAGGGGCCCACCAGCCAGGAAACGGGCTGGACGCCCCCGATCAGGGCGCGATCAAGCCCAAAGGCCGTTGGGCCTTGGGGGCAGAGAGATCAATCTAACAATCTCCCACTTGATCTTATCTTTTATCCTTTCTTTTCTTTTTCTGTTTCACTTGTCTCGTCGTAGATTAATGCATAGAGCATGTCTCATCGTCACGGTCATATCTCGCCGATAGAATCAACAGCTACAATACACGCCTCCATTCTGAAACAGTTCTTTATTCTTTTGGGCCTCTTTGGTCCAGAGATCATAGGCTGTCCCTTAACCCCATGCCGGCTACGTGCTCCTTGAACACGCTGGGTGGTAAGCCTTTTGTTAGCGGATCCACGAGCATCTTCTCTGTACGTATATGCTCGAGACTTATGGTTTGATCTCGGACTTTATCTTTCACAATATAATACTTTATGTCAATGTGCTTGGTAGCAGTACTTGACTTGTTGTTGTGTGCATACGTCACTGCGGGTTCATTGTCGCAGTACATCTTTAGTGGTCTAGAGATGTCGTCAACCACTCTTAAACCGGGTATAAATTTATTCTTTAACCAGTTCACCTGTCCTAAGGCCTCAAAACATGCAACAAACTCAGCATACATTGTGGACGCTGCAGTGACGGTTTGTTTGCAACTTTTCCATGATATGGCTCCTCCCGCGAGAGTGAACACATATCTTGATGTCGATTTTCTGTTATCTCCTGCAAAATCAGCATCTGCATATGCTATAATTTGCAGAGAATCTGTTCTTCTGTATGTCAACATGAGGCCTTTTGTTCCTTGCAAATAGCGCATAACTTTCTTTACCAATTTCTAATGTTCAGTCCTGGATTACTCTGGAATCTACCAAGCAACCTGGTAACAAAAGCTATATCAGGGCGCGTGCACACTTGTGCATACTGTAAGCTTCCGACAGCTGAAGCATATGGTACCGATTTCATTTGATCTTTTTCATACTGATTCTTTGGACATTGAAAGTCCCCATATCTATCGCCCTTGACTATAGGAGCAGGTAAGGCATTACATCTGTGCATATTGTATTTCTTCAGGACCTTTTCTATGTATGTCTTTTGTGATAATCCTAATACCCTCTTTGATCTGTCTCGGTGAATTTCAATTCCTAAGACGAATTTCGCTGCACCAAGATCTTTCATTTCGAATTGCGAGGACAAGAATTTCTTTGTTTCTAGTAGCAGACTGACGTCACTGCTTGCAAGCAGGATATCATCCACATGCAGGATTAGGAAGATATACTTTCCATTCCTGAACTTTGCATATACGCAATTGTCCTCCACATTCTGTTCAAATCCGAAACTTTTAATCGTACTGTCGAACTTCAAGTACCACATTCTTGAAGCTTGCTTTAACCCATAAATCGATTTCTTTAGACGGCATCCCATCTTTTCTTTTCCTTCCACAACAAAACCTTTCGGTTGTGCCATGTAAAATTCTTTATCTACATCCCCATTTAGGATCGCCGTCTTTACATTCATTTGATCCAATTGTAGATCAAAATGAGTCACAAGGGCCATAATAACCCTGAAGGAATCTTTACATGAGACTGGAGAAAATGTCTCATGGTAATCAATCCCTTCTCTTTGTGAATAGCCTTTTGCCATAAGTCGCGCTTTGAACTTTTCTATATTTGCTTGGGAGTCATACTTGGTTTTGTAGACCCATTTGCAGCCTACTGGCTTGACTCCTTCAGGAATTTCAACTAAGTCCCAAACATCGTTGGTACTCATCAATCTCATTTCATCTTCCATGGCTGTTAACCACTTAGATGAATGCTCGCTTCTCATGGCTTCTTCAAATGAGGTAGGGTCATCCTCCATTTGATATTCTTGACAACTCTCGGTGTTATATACTTCATAATCACAGGAAATAGCCGACCTCCTTGCTCTTTGAGACCTTATAGGGGCCTCTACATTTTGCTCATTTTCTATCGGAGGTTGTACCTCTACATCTGGAGCATTTTCTATTGGAGGCTGTTGCGGCTCCCCTTGTTCTGCGGCAATGGGCTCTATAGGATCCTGAGGGACAGGTTCCATGTTTTCATTCGTTGTTGCCACAGGAGGAACCACCACAGGGGCTGACATCGCAGTGTCTCGCACTGTCGGTGCAGCCACAATGGGCAGTGAGAAGAAATGTTCTTGAATCATTGGATTGGGCGCGTACACCCGCTTCTCTTCAAGATCAACCTCTCGAACTGCCACGCTCCCCCGGATCATTTCTTCTTCTAAGAAGGCAGCGTGTCTTGTTTCTATAAACTTTGTATATCTATCTGGACAGTAGAATCGATAACCTTTTGACTTTTCTGGATAGCCAATAAAATGGCACGTCTCTGTTTTGGGATCTAGCTTTCCAATATTGGGGTTGAATACTTTTGCCTCAGCAGGACTCCCCCAGACCCGTAGGTGTGCTAGTGAGGGTACTCTTCCTGTCTACAACTCATACGGTGTTTTGGGCACCGATTTACTGGGTACTCTGTTGAGAATATGAATGGCGATTTTTAACGCCTCCATCCACAAACTCACTGGGAGTGTCGAATAACTGATCATACTGCGCACCATATCCATTAGGGTACGGTTGCGTCTTTCTGCCACTCCATTCTGCTGATGCTCGCCAGACATTGAATACTGGGCTACTATGTCTTGTTCCTGTAGGAACCTTGCAAAAGGTCCTGGAACTTGGCCATATGGGGTATGCCGACCATAGTATTCCCCTCCACGATCGGATCTGACTACTTTTATCTTTAAACTGTGCTGATTTTCGACTTCAGCCTTGAATATCTTGAATTTATCTAACGCTTCTGATCTTTCTTTGATGGGATAAATATATCCATAGCGGGAATAATCATCTGTAAATGTTATGAATGAATCATAGCCATCTATACTCTTTACTGAAAATGGACCACAGATGTCGGTGTGAATTATGTCTAAAACACCCGTGCTCCTAACAGCTCCTTTCTTTATTTTCTTTACATATTTTCTTTTTATGCAAACAATGCATTGTTCAAAGTCTGAAAATTCTAGCACGGGAAGAATATCATTTTTAACGAGTCTTTCTATTCTCCCCCTCGAAATGTGGCCCAAGCGACAATGCCATAATTTTGATGATTCGTTATCTTTTCTCTTTCGTTTTCTATTATTATCTGTTGACGAGGATATGGTTGCATTCACATCACATACGGAATTCACACTTTCACGCAGCGATAACAAATAAAGATCATTTCTCTTAAAAGCAATAGTGGCAACTCTATTATTAATCTCTATTACACATCTGAAATTACCAAAATGACAATCAAATCCATCATCATCTAGACGAGACACACTTATTAAATTTCTCTGCAAAGTCGGTACATAAAAAACATTTCTAAGAAATAAATCAAAGCCGGTGTCAAGCTCTAAGAGAAGATCTCCAACTGCTTCGGCATCTGCCTCGACTCCGTTGGCGATTTTAATTTGTCTTTCGCTTCTTTGAGTTGCCCTCGTCGAACGGAATCCCTGTAAAGAGTTTGCAACATGAATAGTTGCTCCTGAGTCAATCCACCAAGTAGATTTCGAATAATCTATATACAGGGATTCATTTACAAATGAGATAATGTTCTCAACTCTCTTTTCCATGATCATCTTTAAATACTTGGGACAATCTTTCTTGTAGTGTCCCTTACCCAAGCAGTGCATACACTGGTCTTTTCCCACAGTAAATTGTCCATCTTTAGGTCTATGCTGCTGGGTGGACTGTCCCTGGAAATGCTGAGGACCTCTTGCCTGAAACTGCTGAGGACATTTTCCCTTAGAGGAGGAGGAAGGATTCCCATTCTTGTTCTTCATATAGTTGATGGAATTCGGGGGCAATCTTTCCTCTTCTTACACACACATTGCAATGGCCTTCTCTATGTCCCATTTCTCTGGGGACATGTTGTACCCAACAATGAAGGTGTCAAAAGTCTTTGGCAATGAAGCAAAAATCAAATGGACAATGTGATCATCCTTGAAAGCAAGGTCCATTGGCTTAAGCTTATTGTTTATGCTCACCATGCGATGTATGTGCTCTCTTATCCCACCACCTGTGTACCTCTCTGTTACCAACTGTTTTATCAACTGGGTAGTATAAGTCTTTGAAGAGCCAGTATACTGACCCTTTATCTTCTCAAGGTACTCTATGACAGTGGGACAGTCTGTGATTGACCCCATAATGGAGGCCTCTATTGTGTTCTTTACCGTAGCCAAACATTTCTTGTTGGCTGAGAACCATCTAGCATGATCAACATCATACTTGTCTTTGCTTGCCTTGTAGGCAAGCTGTCTGGCTGACCAATCAGCATCTGTCTCAGTCTCTCCTCTTTCTGGCTGCTCAGGAGCTGCAGGAACTGGTGCAGTGAGAATCCAGTCCATGTCATTCACGGTGAAGAAGAAGTCCAGCTTCTTGTACCATTCACCGTAGTTTTCTCCTTTCAATATCGGGATATCCTTGATAGACATGATTATGGATAACCCTCCTGAAATAATCCAAATCAAGTGAGAACATTTAAATATGATAACATGTAGTACTTTTTGCATTAAAACTTCATCACCGTTGGGCAGAAAAAGAAATAATGCATGGAAAAACTTCTATAAAGTCATAATGTTGCTATAATCAACGTTGGTCAGAAAATAACAACACTAAAACTGAATCTGAAATAAATCTATGACTTGAAATTTAAATTCTCCCGTTGGTTTGAATTTAAAACAAAGGCAACATCTAAATAAATATCTTTATCTATGCAGCGGAAGCAATAACAATCTGTAGTAATAACTTAAACAGAAGCATAAACCCATTTTTTCTAGTCTCTGGAAAAATTATCTCGTTGGTTCAAATTTAATCAGAGGCAAATTCTATCAAAATTCACTCAAAAACGAATTTCTGAAATACGGCCCAGCCCGCAAGCGCGTCCCATACCGCGCTCGCACGTGCATCTACGGCCCAGCCCAGCTGCACAAAAATCCGAAGGAAAAAGGAAAAACTGTGTGCAGCGCGGCCTGCTGGAAAGCGGCACCAAATGGGCCGGCCCAGCCCAGCGGCGGGTTGTTTCACCCCCGCCTCGATCTGGAGCGTCCATCGTGATGGACGGCTCAGGGCGATTCGATGCGATATAAAACGCGAAAAACTCGGGAGACCCCTAAACCCTAATCATTTTTCTTTCTCTTTTCTGCCGTCCTCACCCCGGCGACCCGAGAGAAAAGGATTGCGGCGGCGAGCTCCCGGCGCCGCGGCGCGCGTCCACGCGGGACGGCCCAGGCCGACGGCGAGTCGCCGTGTCTATTCCTCGGCGACGAAGCGCGGAGGAGGAGCCGTCGCGGGCCCCCTCGCCGGCGCGCGCGCTCGCCTGAGGGTGAGCGCGCCGCCGTCGAGCGGTCTCGCTGCGGCTCCGTTCTGTTCCACCGGCAGCGGTCTTGACGGCGACGGAGAAGAACCAGGTAGGTCCCCCTCCCCCGGATCCGTCTCTGTTAGGGTTAGGGTTTCGCAAAAACGATGCTATCTCCTTCTAAAACTCTACGACCCGATCTAGATCCACTAACTAGACTAGCTCTGATACCATTGATAGAATCTGTCAATCACTAGCAGTAGATCAAGACGAGTCCTAGCATCAGTTCTAGACATGAGCAGGGTGTTCGGTTCTGAATCTAGGGGAAATGGTAGAGGGATGCATACCTTCGTGTGTAGCTGGAGCCGAGGAAGTTGCCATGGCGATGACGGGCGGCGGCGGTACGACGGCGGCGGGCGTCGGCTTCGGGGCAGAGGTGCGGCCCCGGGTGAGATGCCTGTATCCCTCGGGCCAGTAGAACTCGATTGCATATACGTACCTTGCGAGAAGGAGAGTGCGAGGACAGCAAGAAGGGCCGTGACCAGGAGGAGAGCGAGAAACCTCGGCTTCGCCATGGTGGGCGGTTACAGAGATAGAGAGAGAGCGAGGGATGTGGATGATGAAGAAAACAGAGGGTGGGATGGGGTGGTAGGATCGAGGTGGAAGACGAACGGGGACGGAGGTAGGCTTTAAATAAGGCTTCCGGAGGTTCGAAACCGCCGCTCACCCGCCCAATCTATCGTGGCCTTCGAAGCCACTGCAGCTGCCAGCTGGGGCCCACCTAAATCTAGGAATGGCGGATTGAGAATTTGCTGATGAGCTTCGTGCTCCTGGTTTTGGAGCTAGGAGAATCAGATAAATTCGAGTTTGATCCAAAATTGTATGTATTTTTTACTTTGTGTCGATCATACAGTGGACTTCGAACTCAAACCATTTACTCAGAACTCGTTTCTTGCGGTGTCCCGGATATTTAAATACCCGAAACTACGTGTTTTCATCGTGCTTGTCCCAGAATGAACCGCAAGCACACACGTAAGCAATTGATATCAACATACACATACAACAAAAATCCTTATTTCTTTTACATCACATATTCAAACATCACTACTTAATTATACAAACATCTAGCCGACCAGCTAAATAAAAGTTTGAAAGGGGCAAATAAAGTTCAAAATAACTCGCAGCGCATCTAGTGGTTATTGCCCAAGACTCCACAAGCGAACAACCTAGATGAACCTAGACCGATCCTTCGGGAGTATTGTCAAAACTCGAAGCATAAAAACCCGTGTCCTGCGGATTTTCATACAAATCTTCTTCTTCCTCTGATCAACATGTTTAGCAAGGGTGAGTACATTGGTACTCAGCAAGACTTTTGTGTATAACAAAGTAATTTAAATGCAAGGTTCCGCGGAAAGGAAGTGATAAAGTTTCGAAAGTAAATACCGAAAGTAAATTTAAGCAGATGTTACTAAATAAAGGTAACTTGAAGTAAAGGATTGCATAAATGAGTAAGCACATACATATTCTATAAAAATGATATATCAGAGGCTTGTAATAAAGTAAGTAATTTAACCAATTATCAACATATAGTCAAATTCATATTTCATTACTTTGCTAAACAAAAGTTCCATCATTAAGGAGCTTGAGACCGCAAGCATGGCCATTCGAATGGATTATTACTCTGCAGAGTTTGTACGCTGCACCCATGGATTGTGAGTGACCGTCTATGGTGTAGCTAGCACCGTGCACTCACGAAGTGTGCACATCGGTATCACACATGACGTTTTCGCTAATCGTTTGCTATACTTGCCTTCCCTAATTTGCAATAAAATCCTCTAAACCTGACCACTAACATCCCAGAGGTACAATTTTCCCCTCCTTCAAACATGGATAGTTAGGCAGGAAAAGGTACAAATTATTGTATTGGTAAACCTTGAGCCCAAGACCGAAGTAATGGAGGTCCCTCTGAATAACCCAGTACATCGGGAATTATCCATACATTCTCTACTTCTAGAAGGCAAGATAACATTCAATTAACTACTTAGCCATAGCCGTCCCATACCAGCATCCATGATCGCACGAAGTTTCCTTAAATCAAGTTATAATGTACCGGTCCTTATGCGACGTGACGGGTCTCCATAATTTATCCAAATATCATCATAATCATTATAACATAACCCGTCATCATCTAAAATTATCAAACATATACATAAATCCATTAAGAGATATGAATCTGAAATTTATAGATTAGCATGTGCTTAGACATATATATATACCATTTAACTAGAAATTACTAAGCCACCATTTTATCAAGAGTATATAGTGTGATTCCTAAAAGAGTGATTTACCTAGTAATTCCTATTTACAACTATTCTACAAGTAGAGGTAAATATGGGGGGTCATAGTGTATCTAGGAAAAAGGATTTATCATATTTTCCCGCCAAAGTTTTATTGGAACTATTAATGCATAGCTTATCCTTAATCGTCATGCAAATCATTTCATCACACACATGGGTTCAAAATGATCAAGGGGGTGCTTGCCTTGCTGCTGGTCTTGTTCAAACTCTTGATCCTCGTAGTTCGGATCCTCAGATTCTTGCTCCTCTACATATTCTTCATCATTCGGATCGTCTACACGTTAAAGTAAATAATATCCAAATAAATACCAATAGAATCCGAATTAAAATCAACTGAAAATAATGCATATTTTTGCATGTATGCATGAAGCATGAATTTAGATGAACTATGCAACTCGAATCACTCAATTCGAAGATCGTACGACGATTTTACGCGCATTCGAAATTAAATCGGTAAAATAAATCAAAATCGGCTACACTTAGTCCCTAGATGATCAAATTCTTCCTAAACGAATTTTTAAAGCTAACATGTCACTCTTTTATAACATGGCATATTGCTAGGGTTGAAAAGGCCATATTCACTTAGACAAGATTTTAATTTATTTACTTTCCTAAAGAAAATACATATAGTGTGTAACAAGCATATTTATTTAAACAAAAGAAATGTAATATTTTTATTTCTACTAAAACACTACTATCAGTGGTTTGAGAAGTAGAAAACTAAGTTTTTCATCTATAGTGATTGCATGCATATCTATTAAGTAAACTTAAATAAATTTTCCATAAGAAACATTTGATTTTCTAGAAAAATAAAGTAATCCTACAAGTTATTTCTTCTAAATTTTTCCTATGATCAATTATAAATCTACAGTGGATATGGACTCTGAAAAGTTCAGAAAGTAATCTTAGTTCATTTATTTTCCATATGAAATTTTTCCTAAGTATTTAATTTTAAACAAGTCATAAAGCTAACCTATTTGCTACTATGAATTTTTCCTAAGCACATATATCTCATTTTTACATAAAAAGGAGCCTAGAAACATAGGGAATTTTTCCAAGTATTTTTCCTAATTTTTCCCTACCATTTTTCTATCTATTTCGAGTTAAAAACGTTTAAACATTTTTTGGCCAATCACAGCGCGACAAGTGGCGGCTTAAGAGTGATTTCATTCAAATTAACGGGTGCACAGTAACCACGGTGGCTGGAAGGCTCACCGGCGGCGAACTACGGCGCGGCGACGTCAACATCACCCACCAATCGACGCAGGAGGATGAGACCTACACTCCGGTGGTCGCCTCACCGGAGCTGGTGCCCTGTAGCGGTGGCGCAGTGATGACCTAAGCGGCGCGGCGGCGAAGCTACGATGAGATGCACGAAACCGAGCACGGCGACGTGTTTGTGTTAAGCATTTAGCACCTACGGGCGCTCAGGAGGCTCACCGAATAGCTGGCAAGGACGGAGATGGCCGGAGACGATGACGATGACGGCGGCGGCGGCGAAACAAGGGAGGAAAAGGCAACGGCACTCCTCCGCCTAAAAATCAAGAAAAAGATCAGTGGGGAAGGCATCAGCATCTCGTGGAGATTCTAAAAGTACTTGAACTGCACGTGGAGCTCACCGGAGTAGCTCGAATTCCGGCAATGGCGGCGGCGGCTGATTTTGGGGAAAAGCTCAAATTCGGCTTGCTCACTCCACTTCTCTCGTCGAGGTCACTTCAAGAAGGTGGTAGAGGACCGAAGAGAATGCATAGAGGAGTGACTCCCATTTTTATAGCAAATTGAGGCGGTTTCGCTGCAGGTTGCCCGAGCGCGCTCTAGCGGCCTCGTGGCGAGCAAGGAATGGAAGGGGAAGGAGGGCTCTGGATCGCTGGTGTGAGCGCGAGAAGCTGCGCAAGACTCCGCGGCGCGCGTGGCAACTATCGGCGGCTCGCGCCAGTGCGTGCACAGGGGAGAACAGCGAGGCGGTGCCGCGGCGACGAATGGCATTGCGCGGCATGGAAGCTGCGAGACGGCGATTTTTCTTCGCTCCGAGGTCAGCGTGAGCACAGGGCGAGGTATGGGCGAGCGGGGTGGCAGGGATGCGCTGAGGCGGCACGGGGAAAGAGGCATGGGCCGGCGTGGGCTGGAGTCGGGCTGGACTGGGCAAAAATGGCTGATGCTACTGTTTGGAGAAATGGGTTGAGCCCAATTAGCCTTTTACTGTTTTTCGTATTTTTCAAACAGACTGACAAGGTTTCGAATTTTCTACCTAGGCAAATGGTCTCTAAAAATTCTGAAAATTTCACAGAAAATAATTCTATGTGAATTGCATCTATGGTAAATTTTTGGGGATTTTTGGCCGAGCCAATTTCCTACGAAAAATTGGAGAAGTTCCTGTATGCATATGAATGCTATGCATGCATGATTTAAAAAATTCAAATGAACTCAAATTCGAAATTCAAACTCAGCTCAACTTTATTTAGAGTTTAATTACATTGTTTTTAGGCCTCTAATTTGTGGGATGTGACATTTCTCTAGCTTTTGACTTGAAATTCATGAAACAACTTAAAATATCAAATAATTTGAAAAAATGGGCTAAATTAACAATCCTCCTTTCACGGCAACAAATGGTAAGGTCTCCAGTGCCCAATCCAACGGTTTCCCCCCCGTGTTTTCAGCTATGGGACACCGGTCCGCATCCATGGATGCCCTTGCTTTGCTATCTTGGAAATCTAATTTTCAAGTGGGAACAATCTATTTTCGTAACCGAAAGAACTGATTATGAAGACTGGAACAATTGATTTTCATGTACATTTTTATTTCATGACTGGAACATTTTGTTCATTGCCGGCGAGTGACCGTGTGGGCGAGGGAGATGCACTACTGGTGATTGCGATTCGTTGTTATGATAAGAAGTTTTTTTTGGGACACAGACACAAGAGCCCCGTCCCCTGCGTCGCTCTCCCAAGGGCGACACGGGCGAACCTCAAACCCTAGCCGCCGCCGCCCCCAAATCCTCCCCGCCCCGCCGCTCCGCCGCCGGAGTGAGCCGCTGGGAAACCCGAGTGGCGAGCCATGATGGTGGCGACGTGGATCTCGTCCTCGTTTGGAGTGTGTGGTCGCTGGGGAGGCGTTGCGGTTGGTGGTGGAAGGAGGCGACGGCCCGCGGCCTCCAGGTCGTCATGGCGAGGCGGCCGGCCTCCTCGACGTCAAGCTGGGCGGCGCCCATGGCATTCGGCGGCCAGATCTGGTCACGGTGCATCGCGCCATGCGCCTGACCGCCGCACGACGGTCGCGGCTAGTGGCGGAGCCAGAGGCAACATGAAGCAGGGGCCGGATTGAATACTCTAGCTAATTAACGTGGTGATTAATAGTCTTAATAGCCTAGTTAATGTTCATTCCTCAAAGAATTTGGCAAACCAAGGGGGGGCCGGAGCCCAGGTTGGCCTGAACCTGGCTCCGCCCCTGGTCGCAGCGACGGGGCGGACCAGGTGGTGGCGAGGCCCGTGGCGCGTCATGCCATGTGCCTGGATGCGCATGTCGACGGTCATGGCGACGGGGCAGACCAGGTAGCGGCGAGGCCTGGTGGCGCGTCGTCGTGCTGGCAAACGTCGTGGGAGACGGGCCTGTGGGCTGCTGGTGTGGGAACAGGCGATGGCGCGGTCGCTGGACATGACGAACCCGCAGCAAAAGCCTTGTGCGCGTGTAGCGACACCATCATGCTGTGCATCTCGCGTGGTGTGGCGGCTGGCTGCAGAGGACGGTGGCTTGAGGCTTTCTTCGACGCATGACGCGGACAGGCCGTGGCTACTAAGCTCGCGGGCATGCAGCAATTAATGGTGGACGGCGGCGGGCAGCCATTTCGCTGGCCAAGGACAACAAGGATGGAATCTACTCTTCGACATGGTTTGGGGGGTTGGAGTCTCAATTTGGATGGGATAGGAGGACTTCGGCCGAAAGGCTTGCTCGGATTTGCCGGTGCCGGCGGCGACAACGCTATGGGTGTAGTTGTCCCTCTTGAGGGCGTCACCGTGGAACTACTTCTATCCATCCGATGCCGTTCTTTGGGTGAAAACATGGTCCAAATTTCTTCTGGATGGACTACGACGGGGCTTGAGCTCCGTTCCCTCCATGGAGGCGTTGTCTTGAAGAACATCCTCGGTTCTAGTTGGGGATCGTCCCCTTGTGCTCTTGCTTTGCTGTCTGGTTGTGTGCGATGGCGTCGGGTGTTGTGTGCTGGAGCTGTAATTGGTTGGGGCTGGTTGGGGGCATGACGTATTTGGGCAATTTTGACGCCTTTTGGTTTGTATTCAACAAGCATTTTGAGGGTCTAGGGCTTGTTGCTAGCTTGTTGTCTTAGGTCGTAGTTCATAGGCGGCGTCCCTAATTTGTGAGCAGTTGCCTAGTGTATTTGATTGTAGGTCGCTATTGTGATGTCTTGCATCTTAGCGTCTGTGCCAAGTTGGCCATGGGTGATTCTTTCTCAAGAGAGAATCACCCGGTTGTAACTTTTCTTCTTCTAAATACGTGCAATGCACGTTCTAGGAGAAAAAATAAGAAATTTTTTGGGCTGCAAAAGATGTGGGTTACACCTAGAGCCTTTTATTGGCCTGGAGGTATGGAGGACATTTTGGTTTTGCTTAGGGCGGTGGCAAATAGACCCGCCTTGTAGACTGTGATGGGTGAGATAAACCAAGTACTATAACACTTTGAGCAGACTAATCTTGAAAACCCCAATTTGGTTACACATTGCGTTGTTCCGCCGTGGTGGAATCTAAGGCTTTGTTTAATTTTGTTACAAAGTATTTTTGAAGTTTTGTAAAAATACTACAGCTTGGCAAACTATTTTGGTTTTGAGAAGTATGAAGGTGTTTGGATGCAAAAGTTTTGCAGTTTTAAATCATGGTGTTGATACAAAGTTTATTGCTAAAAATGCAAACATTTTGGAGTTTTGAAAGCTTCACTCCTAAGCTCTTTTTTTAAAACAATTGTTTTGTTTGGTATTGGCTTGTAAAACTATGATTTCTTAATACTTTGGTTTTGAAAGTTACAACACCCAAAAATTGCCCTAAGCCTAGCATATTATTAGACACAGGATGATCAATTTGGGCCTAAGTTCACAAAAAATGGTAGGTGGTGTTCAGTATTGGGCTTGGAAATCATAGTTGGCCTGGCCTGTGGTCTTACCAGGCCACCTCTCCAAAAGCCTGAAATACTAGAGAAGAAGGATTTGATCTATCTCAACAAATTCACTCAACACGGGAAATAAGCAGCTTCCACGTTGTTCATAAACCTTGAACAATGATCGATCTGTGAAGCAACATACAAGAGACTTGAGAGTACTTTTGGTAGCTATATTTCCTTAACAAAATTTGCTAGTTGCTCCGCCATTCACGGCAGATGGAGATCGGTCCAAAGTTTTGATCTATAGACGCATGACTATACGTTATAGCTGTACTATATAAACATAACCTAGTCCTACATCTCGAACTTATGTCGGTTAGAAAGTCGAACAAACTCAGATGCCACCAGTTAAGCCACTTGCCTGCTGCAAGTTGACGTTCTAAGTATCAATTCTATCACGTGCTGGCAACTGATCACTGATATATAGAGTGCATTGCTTGCCACTAGCCACTTACCGTGCTGCCACCTGATATGATATACAGAATTGCATTAGTTGATCATTCAATATATGCTCAAACAAACTTGGTTTCCGTGTTTTTGCATCAAACAAAAGGTGCTACTTTGAATAAGTAATCGGCATCATGAGTAATAAGCTCGATCAGATGTACAGCACGAGCACGTTGCAAAATTCATGAACTGACACCATCACTAACACATAGCGCACAGTTAGGACACGAACTAACAAAACTCTAGTTAATTAACCACCACTGGTAAGCGGAAATGCATAAATGTGACGATGCACTATCCAAATAGAACATAGTATTAAAAAGCAGCCATCTTTTCCATGGACACATTTTGCACTGCTCCTGGACACCTACCATACTCGACAACGCACAAACTATGTCTTTTGTGGACTTGAGACGAACCGAGAGGGATCCTCCACTTCGTATAGGTTGTCCAAGACGTCTCCACTGCCGCTAAACAAGAAATTGCAGCCACTGATTCCCATCCCTGTGCATACCCCACTACCGCTACGGATGATCCACACATCTCCGAGTCAAAATATCTCTGTGCATTTTGATAGTTTACCAAAATGCCGTCCAATTTGTTCTGACGGTGACTGCCGCAGTCTAAAATGGATAGTTCTAGATTCGATCATTTTTTGGGTTGAAAATTGGCATTAAATTTGATTCATGGCAAACATGCTCTAGTTACCTTGAATCTGCCTAAACTTTAAGTCAGGTATTTGATGGCGTGTGTTGTTAGGAAGAAACTCACAAAACTTTGTCCATTTATGTACTATAATTTCTCCTTTTCTTTTTAAATGGATCCCTCTGAGTTATATAGAAAGCAATGTTTGGATCAGGGATAGAGGTGAAACAATCTCAAAGAATCATCACATCTATGTTTCAAAATGGATATGGTCCATTCATTAGTACACTTTAGTCTTTTTTCATTATAACACACCCGCTCTCCTTACTCAACAAATGGCATGATAATGACAATTGCCAAGTAGACCGATGGGATATGGACTAATAGAAGCACTTCAACACCTAGTGGAGGGGGAGAAAAGCAGCAACAAAAAAGGTTGGCCAGTATCAAATTGCACCCAGCAATAGATTAGACTTTGTGAATTCCATTGCCTTTTTGACTTTGGTTCCGAAAACGAATGATCTAGGTTGCATGACATGTGCAATAAAAAGGGGTCCAGGGTAAGGCCAAGGAGAGCCCAAGCTAGGGGCAAGGCACATGAACGCAGTAGAAGAGATTCCATTGAGAGCTTGAGCTAGTACTGCACTGTTGAAGAGAGGCCAGTGCCATGGGGAGAGCACCGGCTTTCTATCTTCTTATCACCTTGTTGACATACTTCCTGATTCTTTCCAGTGCAATTCCTATCTCAAGTAAAGTGTTTACATATACTCACTCACTTTACCCATTTTCATATGAAAAATTGTTATTGTGCTATGTCTTTCCCCCCCCCAATGCAGCTAGGTTGCTTGACCAGGGCATGCGTTTTTGTGTTGTGCAGGACTGCAAAGGATGCCCTTGCAAGAGACTGGAGAGATGCCATCGGTTAGAGGCAACACTATAGTGTCAGAGGTAGTGTTACACTACTAATATCTTGCCATTAGAAATCACATATTTCCATCCCAATCTCTTTTTGGCAAGTTCGCTGATTGCTGCATGTTCACTGTAGTGTATTCCTGCATCATCTTCTGTATGCATAGACGCATGTATGCATACAGAATCTTTGGAGCACGGTAAATTGCAGTAACCAACGTCGTCAAAATAAGTACTTCCTTAGGTTCATAAGAGAAACATACAAAGTGCTACGGCATGGTTGGAGAGCAGGGATTCATAGGATCCATGAACAACCTCTATAGTAGGAATATATGCTACGAATAAACTCGACAGGTTTGGTTTTGTGCTCTCGTTTTCTCGAAGAAATGATCATTTTTCATCATGTTTGTCAGATGGGAACGAAGAGGTCCGTGCCTGAGGACGAAGCCACGATCAGTGCAAGGATGGCTGTGGAGATGCAGGATTACCAGCCCTCGGGGCCCAACGGCAAACATAAGCCACCGGGGTGGCGCTGAGCAGAGCTGCCATCACTTGGATCAGCGCCATGCATGCTCTCATCTTATGCTCACCGATCTTAGTGTGCCTGTTGAGTGTTGTGTATCGTTCCAAGACAGTAATCATAATCACCAAGAGAAACAATATATGTATGAGTACGATGTTGTTCACAAGGACTACTATTCTACCAATATATGTGGTTGTGTTTATACAGTGTCATATGTGTAGTCTGATGGAGGCTGGCACGCCGGCTAATTACTTTTAATTTACTTGATAAACATATATGTGTGTACCAAAGAAAAATGTGTGCCCTGAGCACAAAAGTATATTGCAACGTTTTCTTACACGTCTACATAAGATAAAAATATATATGTATGTCTGTTTTTGAGTTCTTGTTGGGAACACAGAAGTTCTGTAGAAATTATCAATACTAGAAGAGTTCCCGTGCGTTGCTACGGAAGCAACAACAATATTAGCTGAGTAGTGATATTCCATGTATTGTCAACAAATACCTTAATTAGCTCTCTGAATTTATGTATTCTATGGTGTGCCTGAGCGTTGCAATGTGAAATAAAAATTTATATGGCAAGGTACTATTTATTGTGTAAATTTAATACAAAATAAAATAAAAATTCTTATAATTAAGTTCCAAGGCAAATGCCATAACGGAGCACGGATGAAATCAATTGTTGGTCAAGATGACAGGAGATTATGCATATTAACTGATGCATATCTAAAAGGAAACCAAAATCAATATGGGATCCAAAATTGCCCTCTCAGCAGCTTGCTCCTCACCCCTGTATTCTAATGAAAAATTTTAAATTTCTAAAAGGAAACAAAAATAAATATACAGACTCCTCTGTATATTTTAAATTTTAAATTTCTTGCTATTTTGAAGAAGGCCGTACATGTATAGACTCCTCTGTATTCAGTAAGCTATACAGAACATTAGTATGCTACCAATTTCTTAGACCGTTATGTACGAAAAATCTCATGCAACTTTTAAGCATCAGAAAATAGCATAACCGAATTATTATTGTTACATTTTTGTCATTCAAGACGAACTATCATGAGTCATCATTTACATCTCACACACAAAAAATGATGTTTTGTCAGACACAATTAACTAAGAGCGTTGCTCCCAGACTGCTAATATCATGTTGCTTCTGAGAGAAGCTTTTTTTCTTTTCATTTTTTTTGAGTGAACAAATCAAAAGAAATAATTTTGATCAAGAATATCATCTGGTACACAGAATATTCGTTAATAAACTCATTCTGTACACTGCATCATTCAAGAAAAAAAAAGGCTTAGAGGATCTGCATTAGTAAGGGGAAAAAACTTAAGAGTTTATTTGAAGTGTCACACATTATTGGCAGTGAAAGAAAAAAAGGAAATCTAACCCCGACATGAAACCATTGCTCCTCTTGTGACCCTCGTCATCACTGTCCTACGTGCCTGAACATCCGCTGACCTGAGGTCACAATGATTTGATTTAGTCGACAACCAAATTGAGACTGAAGCAAAATAAAGCAACTAAGAGGAGACATGAAACACACATTAAGCTATTTGATTTATCAATATCGAAAGAACTATCTAATTATTCAATAGGATAGATCAAACACGGTTCTTAGAGAGGAAACTCTAAGAAGCTTCTTGTGTTGCTCAGAATTGTTATTCAAACTCAACCTCCTTGGTAAGATCCCACTTTGCTGCATCTTTTTTAGAAAGTCACATCTGTGAAACATGAATACCATTTAGCATATATGGAACTGATATTTTTTATTAAAAGAATGGAAATCGGTGGCCAGAAGTGAGATAAGCTGCATTATTTATTGGCTAGCAGTCATCTATAATTTTCAGAAATGTCAGTAAAATTTGGTACTCTAGTCATTTTGGTACTGAAACCGATACAGTCCAGTAATCCAGAGTTGTTAATTTCAAAATATTGTCTACTTTTAACAGCAAGGGAAAATAACACAGGAGAAAACTGCAACAGTACTGGACTAAGGAGGAATAACTCGAAAAAATCAAAAGTCTACAGAAAAATAAACCAACCATATTATTAGTTGTACCTACATCCTTGAACAATCTTTTCTTTGAGGTCATCGTCGATCTTTACACTGTAATTTAATATAAAAACAGGAAAGATACCAAAAGCATCTGGACCCATGAAAGTAGAATCAAGATATGGTTCTATTAATTTTGTTTTTAATTATTGATCGGTGGAGCAACGGAATATAGCATGCATGAATGCTTCGTTGCTGCAAACACGAGTGTGACGGAGAGCTACTTGGTGGAGGCATAAAATCTAACAGGTGAGTCTACATTAGCAAAGGATCAAACAAAATGTTGCAGGGAAAAAATACCCCTGCAGTGTTTCACTGTTTTTTTGTGGGTTTGTAGTGCCAGATGATCCATGTTCAATAGCACCTTTACCAGCTGAAAAATAAGAGATGCAAAACGAAGGTGAAAAATAAGAAATACAAAATGCAACTTCAACACCCTGATGAACTGATAAATAATTAGAAAGTACTTCCCAAATTGATTGCAGTGACTCACATTGATATATTTACTAAAGAAACATATTGTTCCACCAGTCTTAGTAGCCTCAAAAAGCTGTTTTTCTTGTTTTAGTACATGATACTATGTGTGAAGTGAAAACGACAAGAAGCTAGAAAAGATAGTTGAATGGAGAACTCAGATGCATGTTTTACAAGTTACCAAAAAAAAAAGATGCATGTTTTACAAGAAATATGCTACTTGCTGTTTTCTAGTTTTTTCTAAGAATATTAACGCCCCATCATCGTACCCAGTCCTGCTATCGGGACTTGATTTTTTTTTTACACAGTCTCTTGAGAGGTCATTGAAATAATTGAAATGCAGTCCTTGTTGGACATAGAATAGCAGGAATGACTCAAATATAACATGCAGAAGCACAAATCAGTAAAAGATCTGAATAACTAACTTATAATGAGATGGCAAGTCAAGTGAAATCATCATGCAAAATTAAAGTACAATGGACTTGCTGATCATTACAGACAACCTCTCAAAAGAATGAAGTTGTACCATTAGCACCATAGGACTTGTTGCTGCAGAATGCAATTATCAGGTTCAGTTCATCTGATTGTGAAAACATAGCGGCCACTGCTTCATCCTTCTAAACACAATGAAAATGAATTATAAAATTGTATATGTAGATGTAGGAAACATGCATATTAGTCAAGACACAAGTTACATGAAAACAACGACTCTCATAACCTATCATGGGTTAACCTGAGAGCATTAATGTAATTTCAGTTGTCAGCATTATGTAACAGACAGGCAAGGGAAGAAGCTCCAATATCCAAATCGGAAAACTGATTGCATATTAACCTGCAAAACAATAGCACTGTGGATGTAGAAGTCCAGAATACATCTTCATGACAATTGGATGGAAAGCCACTTTCAATTAATAGCAATAATTTAGAAAGTATTGCTTGCTTCATCACACGTGAGAACCAAACAGACGAATACTTTCTCCTATTAGAATGTAAGCAGACAGTGTGCAAGTCGTGTATCAGAATGAAAAATCCTAAAGAACATAGGCATATCCCAATGGCATTCACATTAGAAAATCAAAGGACAAAACAGAGGGAAGGGGGCACATGCATACCTAACGGCTGCACAGATGACGGCAGTGCTTTAGATTGAACAGAACATCACCAAATTGCCTAGAGGTGCTTGCAACCAATCAGATGATTTCTGCAGCAAACTAAAATCGCTGTAGCAATCAGAAATCATCGAGCGTGGCCATGGCACGGGAGCGGGCGGCTTCCCCTTCGACGCGGTGTGTCCATGGCGAGCAGGGGTTGCATCCAGAAGAAAAAGGACGGCGCGCCGCAGCTCGGGGCGAGGTCGAGGTGGGGCCGCGCTGGTTTGCCGCGCCGCGTCGCGCGAGCTGGCCTGCCGCGTCGCGCGACCTCGGGCCTCGCCGTCGTCCCGCACGCCGCCCTGCTGCGCCGCGAGATGGATTTTGCTTCCGGCTGTCCCAGGGGCAGCAGCCTTCCTTGTTGGCGTGGTGTCGACGAACGGCAGCTGCGGCGATCTTGCTTCCGGCTGCGTCGATGCCCACCAAAGACATGGGGGAGGCGGGCAGTTGCTGGCATGGTGGGGGCGAATCCTCAAGGCAGAGCGCAAATTGTGGATTGCAGGGGCACGCCCGTCGGATGGTAGACTTCTGGTTTGGAGGGGCGGCTTTTGAATCGGTGAGCGGATTAAGGATACGGGAGCGGAATAAGAGAGGCGCGGACGACCACTTCCCAATTCATTAGTTGCAGATAGATAGATAGATAGAGAATCATCGTAATTTCGCGTTAAATGGGCCTCAGGGAGAAGTAGCTCCGGCCCATGTGCAGTAATCTCGGTCTACACCCCTGAAGCGAGCCGGTGTCGAACACCTCGATGGCAAGGGAATGGCCACGCCCCCGGCCGCCGTCCGCGCCCTCATCGCCGCGGCCGTCACCGTTCCGCACCTCCACCAGCTCCACGCGCACCTCCTCACCTCCGGCTGCCTCGCATCCCTCTGCCCCGACCTCCTCCGACGCCTCATTTCCCTCCCCTCCCCGCACCTCCACCTGCCCCTAGCCCACCGCCTCCTCCTCTCCATCCCCTCCCCGCCACTCGACCTCTTCAACCTCCTCCTGCCCCCGCTCGCCGCCTCGAATGATCCCGCCGCCGCGGCAGACCTCTTCGTCGGTCTCCGCCGCGGGGGCCTGCGGCCGGACGCCCACACGCTCCCGCACGTCCTCAAGGCCCTCGCGCGCCTCGCGCCGGGTTCCCTCCCGCTTGTCGCCTCTACCCACGCGGAGGCCGTCAAGAGCGGCCTCGCCTGTGCCGTGGTTTACGTTCCGAACGCCCTCATGGCCGCGTACTCGGCCTGCGGCCACCTCGCGCGCGCCACGCAGGTGTTCGACGAAATGTCGCGCCGGACGGTGGTGTCCTGGAACACGGCGCTCACCGCGTGCGCGGACAACGGCCGCCACGACCGGTGTGCCGGGCTGTTCGCGGAGATGGTAGAGGCTGGTTCCGTTCCTGATCAGACGACGTTTGTGGTCATGCTTTCCGCTGCTGCAGAGCTAGGCAACATGGCGCTTGGCAAGTGGGCGCACGGGCAGGTGGTTGCCCGGCGGCTGGACATGACGCTTCAGCTTGGCACGGCGGCGGTGAATATGTACGCCAAGTGTGGCTCAGTAAGTTATGCACTGCGCTTGTTCGAGAGGATGGCGCTGCGGAATGTCTGGACTTGGAGTGCGATGATCATGGGGTATTCGCAGAATGGAATGGCCCTGGAGGCACTTGAGCTGTTTGAGAGGATGAAAGGTGCATCTGTTGCGCCCAATTATGTGACATTTCTTGGGCTGCTCTGCGCATGCAGTCATGCTGGTCTAGTTGATGAGGGGCGCCAGTTCTTCTATGAAATGCAGCAGATATATGGCATCAAACCAATGATGACCCACTACAGTGCTATGGTTGATGTCCTAGGGCGCAACGGTCGCCTTCATGAAGCTTATGACTTTGTTATGGACATGCCGGTGAAGGCTGACCCGGTTGTTTGGAGGACATTGTTGAGTGCCTGCCAGCTGCACACGTCCAAGGACTGCATTGATATTGTTGACAAGGTGCAGAGTAAGTTGCTGGAGCTGGAGCCCCGTAGAAGTGGGAACTATGTGATAGTTGCGAACATCTACTCCGATATTGG
Source organism: Eragrostis curvula (assembly GCA_007726485.1). Taxonomy (NCBI): domain Eukaryota; kingdom Viridiplantae; phylum Streptophyta; class Magnoliopsida; order Poales; family Poaceae; genus Eragrostis; species Eragrostis curvula. The sequence continues at coordinate 17,499,351 of CM017441.1, forward strand.
GTCATGGGAAAAGGCTGCCAAGGCTAGGAGGGTGATGAGGGAAGGTGGGATGAAGAAGATGGCGGGAGAGAGCTGCGTTGAGGTTGGAGGGCATTTTCAGAGGTTCATATCTGGTGATGAATCTTGTCCTGGATTTGACAGGGCTTGTAGGATTCTTCATGAACTGAACATCAACATGAGAAAATGGGAACCTGCTGATAAAATTTTGCTTATTGATACTGACTTGTAAGTACCATAGGTTTGTCACGAACGAAACTAGATGGCCCTGAACCCAAACGGCGCGACCTCGTCGACGGCGTCAGTCGCACTGTTAGGGCAGGGGTAGAAGAGATTCTAAGAACTCTTGATATATTTCTTGCTTGTCTATTCACGTTGCCATGCCCTGTAATATATAGGAACGTGGCTTACAATTGTATAGGACTCTGACTCTTATCTAATAATTCCTTAATTACCTTAAACTCTAACTGGACTCACGGATGGACCTGGTTAAGGCCTATGACACTTCCCCCCTCCTTCGAAGACAGCTCGTCCTCGAGCTGTGGACTGACTTCTGACAAACTGAACGCAATAAAGTCTTTTACATCTTGACTGAATATTGTATTTGTCTCCTAAAATAATTGATTAGGCCTTGAACACATGTGCCAGAACTGTTCCACGAACAGGCTGCTTAAATCAGCCCACACCTTTGGCTGGAGTTGGCCCAAACTTGGACCAAGACGGCCCATATATGGCCCACTCAAAGAGAGCAGCAGTCGTATCTCTGGCAACCTTGATCTGCCTTGCACGCACAGCAAACGCCGCCGCCTTCTCGCTCGCGTCCGCCGCCTTCTTGCTTCGTGACGCCCTGCCTCGCGCCAGACAGTGCCGCCACGAGTCAGCTTGCCCAGGCCGCCGTTGTCCCACGCCTCCCCATGCCGACCAACACTGCCGCTTGGAGTCGCCGGGACCAACCGGTCTGCGCCGCCAGGAACCATCCCGCGTTGGTCCTCGCTGCCGGATTGAACGCCCCGCATCTGCTTTGGCGGAGTCAGCCGCAGTGGCGGAGCCACGATTGGTTCTCTTGGTAGTCACGGTAGGCACAGACTTAGGAACAATGCAAAACAGTGATGAAAACAGTATCAAAACAGTGCAAAACAGTGCAATACAGTGCTAAAAATACAAAAGCCAGGGTAGTCCTTGACCTATACGGACTACCCCTGGCTCCGCCCATGGTCAGCCGTGATGCGGACCAAGGCCACGAACCCAAACGGCGTCGGTCGCACTGTTAGGGCAGGGGTAAAAGAGATTCTAAAAACTCTTGATATATTTCTTGCTTGTCTATTCACGATGCCATGCCCTCTAATATGTAGGAACGTGGCTTACAATTGTATAGGACTCTGACTCTTATCTAATAATTCCTTAATTAACTTAAACTCTAATTGGACTCACGGATGGACCTGGTTAAGGCCCATGACAAAGTTGGTGTCTTTTTTTCCCCTTAGTTGAATGTGCTATCTAGCCAGCCCAGCATTTTTAGTTGTAAAAGATAATAAGACAGCATAACATGTTTCAGGGGCAGAGTTAGTGCGGGTCAGGAATGTTCAATGAAACACCCAGACTTTTTTGGCAAAGACACTAAATGAAAAATGTATATCGTATAGATAACATAAATATGCTGGAATAGCTAAAGCATAAGTATAATTTCTCATTGCTAATTCAAATTTCTATTCTTCACTATATCCCATGGTCTGGCCGTTTGAAAAATGGCTTAATAGCCTAGATAAAGAGTACTTCCTCATCTCAATATTCTGTTTAACTTCACTGCACACTTTGAACTTTTTACTAGGCATGGTCTTGGCATAACAAATGTAGCCACAATATGATTCCATCGTTTTGATGTTACCTGATATATTATTATTATTATTTTGCCTAGATTATTCTTTCATTGTACACATAGCAAAAATTAATAAAAATAGCACATGTTTGTGGCGGAAAGATACTAATTAGTGATGTGAGCGAACACTCTGGTTGTGCCTACGTATTGTTATGCGATGTTCATAAATAATTTTTGTGCTGCTAGACTGTCTGCGAGACGCGAGGTGTAAGATTGTCATTTTAGCCTGCAAACAGCCAAATATAATGAAATAGCTTGAAACAAACAAAAAATATCATGGTCCCATTGATGTCATGTTGGCGAAGGGAACTTAACGAATGTAAGAGCGAAACCACGCTAAGGCGATCGTAGAGAATGGCAAAATTCTGCATCTAAATGATCTGTCATCATTGTGACCAATTAGTGCAAAACTGAAATTCCACTCTAGCTTTGCAATTCATTTTCTTAAAACTGAAATATATGTACCTTCGCGACACAAAAGATGGACTAATAGTGAAAGGGGTCTTGGCCTAGTGGTTAAGGCAACCGAGTAGCACCTTTGAGGTCCTGGGTTCGACTCCCGGTGGGAGCGAATTTTCTAGGATTTAACGGCATTTGTGCTTTCAGCGGTATTCGACGAGGCCGTCGACAACGAGGCGCCGGTGGTGACTTCGGGAATCTGGAGAATTTGCCGGCTCAGTCTTCGAAGATGCTCATAGGGGTAGGGTTTGCGTATGTACGTTCATAGGGGTGAGTGTGCGTGCGTTGTGAGTGTCTGAGTTGTACTGTGTAATATCTCAAAAAAAAAAAAAAAAAAAAAGATGGACTAATAAATCTATAGTTTATGACACGATTTCTTAAAACTATATTTTTCCAAATTATATATATTTTATTTTCATAATACTTCTGAAACAAAATTGGTATAACAAGATAATAATAAAAGGGAAGCTGGAAACAGAACGGCATGGTGTTACACAATCTCTGGTAAATGGGCCCTACTCATCCCTTTGTTCGTCGCTTTCAGCTGCATGCCGGGCCCACGCACGGAGAAGGGCGACTTACTCGCTTCGTGGGTCCCGCGCGGCAGCCTCTCGTACCGGCATATATTAGCGCTACCCACGCGGCGAGATCGAGGACGAGGCCGGAGCCGCACTTGGGTTCTACCTTTGGTAATGAAAATTTCCTCCTCCCGCATTTCCCCCAATTATTTTCTCGCAATTTTCGTCGATCGGTTTGTTCGTCGCGGCGTCGAATCATAGCGCCAGGATTTGGATTCGGAGTGGCCGGATTAGGCTGCAGATTTTTCTGGGGCATCTAATTTGTCCGAAATGGTTCGAGCATTTCGTGATAGAGGATGGGGTGGGGGAAGGTGCGTCGTTTTTGTGGATTAGGCGTGCTTCGGATCGATTTGCCTTTGGGATTGCGCGATAGTAGCCTTGCGAGGCCTCGGTCGGAATCCGTCGTTCTGCTTTGGATTTCCTTCTCGGGATTACCAGGGGATTCGACATGTCTGTTTTGTTTGAAACTGACTCTGCTCGCTGGGAAACGGGACCAGGGAGGAATTCGGGCTTTTATTTGTGGTTTCATTTCAATATGCTATAACCCATAACCTATTCGGTTTGGAAAGTTTTGGAGAGTATTTCCTAGGAATGACGAATTGGGTGGAAATTTTATAGTTTGATTCTATTTGTTCACCTGCTGCATTGCTTCCATTGGGATTCATGGAATTGACGATGTTTGGAGAGGCCAGACAACGGATTTGTTATGTAATTCTACAGGAATGGCGATTTTTTTCTCCGCGCCTCTGTTTTGGCTGGAATTGATATGTTTTCATATGTTGTTGTTAAGGGTTATCTTGCTTGAGTTACATGTGTATATTTTTAAATTTTTTATGTTTAATATCTTCTGTTTATAAGGCTGTATGGTATTTTGATATGATTTAGTATCGGCAATTTACAAGGGCGCTTTGGGTAAAATTTATGGTTTTATCAGTAGCATGTTTTGTTTATTATGAATCTGTGAGCCAGTCGCTAGAAATGTGTCAGCATGTTAGATCAGCATTGTTTGCGGATGTCTGGAACAAACAGTTTATATCGTAGGAGGAACGTTAATGCTTGTGGAGACTATCCGTCGTGCAACATAGCTCATCTGGGCTTCGTTGTGTTGAAATGCCTTCCATGTTGAAGAATAAGTTGTTTATAAACCTGTCCACTGAAATTATCATTGGCTCATGTTATGTCCATCATATGCTGAGACTGTAACTTCTTTGTTGAAAGGTGGAGCTCGGATCATTGGTGCCTCTTTTTTTAATTCACCAAGGACTCTGTTGCCTCATTCCACAAGTTTAGGCAAGTTTTTTTTATCTGCTTTAGTACTACTCTGTAGGTTTTTGGAATTAATAATTATGGCATTGTTCTGACCGATTCCTTTTTTGTTCCCAACAGGACGCTAAGTTTGATCTAGCCACTAGATTATGACCTCTCTGCTGATCTAGTAGCATTTCACAAAATTCATTTGCTTGGAAAGCTTGTTAATTGTTTGCAACAATGAAGGATCATCTTATGGTCAATGTTGATGACCTAAGCGTTCCTGAGCCTAATGTGGTCACTGGGGTAGTCAAGAACATGTCATCTGAGGCAGCCATTGCACATCCACCAGCTTCATTTCATACCCTTTTGGCAGTCGGAGAAAGCATGGATTCTGAAGAAGAACCTCTTCTACAGATTGTTGAGTGTCGCATTTGCCAGGAGGAAGACAGTATAAAGAATCTAGAGAGTCCATGTGCTTGCACTGGCAGCCTAAAGGTTCACATTACGAACTCAACTTTCGTTTGCCCCCGTTTGTGCTGCGACAATCAATTCAGAGTTTATTGTTTTATTGGGACCACTTGTGGATAGATAAGATCAATTGCCATTCTACATCGTATCGAATTATCATTTTGAGGTGTCAAGTGATCATGGTCACTTGTGGCCTCTTATACAGTGAAACACTCTGCTTTTGTAAGAACTCTACACGGTTAGTTGCTGACATATATTTTGCAAGGCGTTCTCAATGTTTTAGTTAACTTTTGGCATCAATATGTTGTTGTTAGGTGCATTGTAGAATTCTGTGGTTTTGCTTGGGTCTTCATTTTCCTCTTGTTAATCTTGTGCATAAAATATAACAGATATGGAATTTTTTCTGGCCAATTTGATATGCACCACAATTGATTTAAGTAGTCTCCATTTGAATCGAGGTAAGTAGAATGGAAAATGGTTGCTAGGAAACCAGGGTCCACTAACATAATTGCTGGTAACATCTAGTGACATAAGATGCTTGCAGTTCAAGCATTATAATCAGGAATCTATGTACTATTTCGTAATGTTACCATCATTTCTATGTGTTAAGAACTCAAGATATTAAAATCCATCAGCCGGACAAGTCACGCCAACTTCACAATTTAAGTTTAAGGAGTAAGAATTTAAAACTGGTAAATTCCATACCATAGTATTTGCTTATCAATATTAAAATAAAATATGAAAGAAAACATGAAAATAGTTTCCCTAATTTGAGTTGCAACCGGACTGGGATAAAACTATTTTCTTGATATTGACAGTAAGTTTCTAATTAACCAGTACCTTGATAGACTGAATTACATTTAAACTGCAGATTTTATTTGTTTGGACTATTCTTTGTGAACCAACTCCCAGCAGTCGTATTTGCATTCACCCCTATTCTTACATCTAGCTGAACAACCTTTTGAAGTTGATTCTTTCCAGCATGCTTTCCTTTTTGTTTCTGGAACCAAATTTTATTTGGATACTTCTTTTCAAGAGTATTTTCTGTGGATGCTGTTCTAATGCATCTTTAGTTCGTGCTGTGCAGTATGCTCATCGAGCTTGTGTACAGCGATGGTGCAATGAGAAAGGAGATGTGACATGCGAAATCTGTCACGAGGTGAGTTTACATTGTAATTAAATATTTGTTTTTTTCCATTTATCTGACAGTTATACTGAAATTATGTTGAAAAAATATTTGTTGCAGCCTTACGAACATGGGTACACTGCACCTCCCAGAGCTCATCCAGATGAAACTACAATTGATATAAGGTAAGGCATAATGTCGTTATTATTCAAAACTTGGGACGAAGTGCACTAGTTTCAACTTATCAAGCTGTTTCGGTACATACTTGCTGATTCTTTTAGAACAAGGAATGATATTATATCATTCTTTATGTTTTTGGAATAAATTCTCATCTAATTGAAAGTCACCTCTCATGTCCTTGCGGTTTATAGTGGCGGCTGGACCATTACTGGTACTGCATTTGACTTGCGTGATCCTAGGATCCTTGCAGTAGCACAAAACCACATTATGGAAGCTGAATATGATGATTATTCTGCCACGAATGCCAGCACTGCTGCCTTCTGTCGCTCTGCTGCTCTTGTTGTGAGTCCCCACATAACAGATATATTTAGATTTATCCTTGCAGGTGCACAAAACCATATTACGCACAATAGAGTTTGCTTATTTATTGATAACATCTGTTTACCTTTCTGTGTGCAGTTAATGGCTCTCTTATTATTGAGACATGCACTGACTCTAACTGATGAAGATGACGACGATACCTCTGCTATGTTTTCCGTAAGTGAAATAACACCCTTGAAACAGGATTCTAGCATTTTCTGCTTAAATGCAGCCATTAGCATTTGGTACTGATGGTTCACTTATGACAGCTTTTTCTGTTGCGTGCTGCTGGTTTTCTGCTACCGTTCTACATTATGGCCTGGGCAATTAGTATCTTGCAGCGCCGTAGACAGAGGCAGGTCAGTATGTTGTGTCAAGTGAATTTCAACATTCTTCTTTTCTTAAATTCTCAGCATATGAAACATCTTAATATCTTATAACTTCTCCCTCCTTGTACTCCTAAGATGTTGAAGTGGAGTTGACCTACCTAGTAGATTATGACTATTGTGGAGTTAGTTATGCCATAACCGTACTCCTCAGATACTGGGAGTAAGATCAGGAAGCTAGTTATGCCATCATTCTGACCTTTTTTAGTTTTTTTTATTGAATCTCCTAAACATGCTGGAAACTTATGAGTCGGTGCATGCATGACCTATGAAATGGAGATTTCTGTTTGAAATGGCTTTGACAAAATTCAATTTGGTTCAAAAATTTTGCACCTCTTCTGTTAATTGTGCTTTCGTGCTGTGCAATACATCTCCCAATCGCTGCAGAGTTGCTTTTTAGGCCTTCTGTAATCCTTGACCTGTGTTGTGTTATAACTCTGGATATTATTATGTTCAGGAGGCAGCTGCCTTAGCTGCAACAGAGGTGGCATTCATCCTGCAGTCCGGGCAAGGGAGGGGAGTGCACTTCACCATTGCACCGGACTCTCCTGCCACACCTCAGCATGAACCACAGCCGTAAAGGGTAGCTGTTGAGGTGGAAGTGTCTGGCGGCAACCGCAGCCGCGGGACTTCTGAATCTGATTGCTCATTTGCGTGGATTTCGCAAGGGATCATGGTTGCTGCGTAGTGCAGAACCAGATAATTGTATGCCAAGTTTATTGTCATATCATTGTATACTGAGTGTAAAGATGAACGGGAGTTTCTCCCATTCGTGCTTTGGATTTCGCTGGCGCGTTTTGCGCGTCAGCCAGGGTTACGGGGTGTGTATAACAATGCTATATGGTTGTGGCGATGTTGTTACTAATGTTCAGGTTGATCACACTCGGTTTTCACAATCGTGCTTGTCGATCCTCAGATTTAACATTGGTCAGCATGCGGCCATAAGCTGGAGCCCGGTGAAGCATATAACTTATCTACGACTCCAAGCATTCAAGCCTCAAGTGCACTATCCGGTCAGCCAGATGCAGAGAACGCCGTCTGTTCTATCGGAGTGTAAAGAGGACCCTCGATGTATTTGCCGTGGTTATTCGGCAGTTTCGGGCGTCGAGACCCAGCGTCCTCGACGACAACATCACCTGTGTGCTTCTACCCTCGAGTTCAGTCACTCATCTTTTCAGTTGTGCTTTGTTCACAGATTAGATTCCGTCTCGAGTGACTCTACCAAGAGCCAACTGTTTGGTTCATTGTTAGTAGCTAGGAAGCTACATCTGTCTAATTTGGGATTGTATTCCCAAATCTTTGTACCATGCTCTTCATGGTATAATATAAACCCGTTTAGTATAAAAAAAAATGCTATATGCTTCGTGCACCCCAAAGTTGAAATTTATTGCTTCCTCAACTGTTGTGTTTCTTTACATGTGCTCGCGGACAAATCAGACGAGCGACCGATCAAAAAAAAAATAAAAAAATCAGACGAGCGAGGTTGCACTGGCGGTTTCGCACGCGTCGGTCCCGCAGCCTTGTGGTCCACGACGGCCGCCGCCAGCACGGTTGCCTATACGGGCCGATGAAGAGGTTGGGAACGAGCCACACAGTCCCAAACGAGCGGTTGAAATGAGGTTGCTTCCGTTCCAGAGCACAGCACGAAGATACGATCAGCCAAATAAAATTCCAATTTAGACCAATTCAAGCGGTACAAATTGGCCAAAGGCACTCCAGGGCATGCCAACACTATGTGCGACCCTAATCCCAATTTCTGAGCAGAAGGAATGCACAGTGGTGGCAAAATAAGACGACAAAATGTGACATTCTCAGATCTTTTATCTTTATACATGATATAAATATAGGTCCAGATTGTATCCATGCAAACCATGGCATTTTACATGCTGTTTCGCCTTTCATATTGATTCTCTTTTCTAAAATATCCCAATAAAAGTCATATTGGTAGGTAACTGGACAACTCTACCCAACAGCCAGCACATCACAATTCACAATCAAAGCTCAGTCAAAATCTTGCGAGCACTCGAAGTCATCCCCTTCACGCGGCTGACCAAAGGAGCTGTACGCCAAATGGTCACCCTCCTTCATCTTGCCACTCTGAATCCTCTGCAAGTCCTTGTCATCATGCTGCACCCTTCCGGTCACTTCTAGGCACAGACCATTCTTGCCAAGTCTCTTGCTCTGTCTTGCTCTGTCAGTTTTCGGTTTCACTGGACCAGTTTCAACGAACACCGGTTGCTCTCTGATTGTTGGGTTCGGCTGTATGCGGTGGCTCTGATCTTCAGATGGTCTCAAGATTGGGTGCTCAGATTCCAGCTCAGTGGCTGCTCCATCCTTGTTCAAAATCACCTGCAGAAAACAATGCCGAATTATGCATGTGTCCATATGATTTTCCAGAAGCTTCCAGGTGATGATTCAACCAGGCTCAGACAACCTTCTGTCCAACAGGAATGACAAGTAATTACCTTACGGCCCACCAAATCAAATGTAACAATTACTTTCCCCTTTTCTTTTTCAGCTGCTTCCTGAGCTTCCTCTTGCTGCTTCTTTAGGTTTGATTTTTCCTGTAGTGCCAAAAGAGGTAACTCCAGTTAACATCAGCATATTGATCTAAAAAAAAAAAAGTTAACATCAGCATAACTCAACTAGAACAATTTGTCAATATCACAAAATAGTTGTGAAGTAACTCCCTGCCCCATCCATAAAGTTGAATGTTCTTGCAGACATGATGTTTAAGACAACAATAATGAAATCATAGCAGGAACAGAATTGGTTCTACATACATAATTAAAATTGTCTAAACAAGAACACTTTGCCATAAATCTTTTAGTTATAAAGTAACTCTCATGTCCGGATTAAGGTTTAGCATAACAACAGTGAAGCGAAGATCAATGAAAGGAACCTAATGTCAGGACTAAAATTGAGAGTTTAAGTAACGAATTAGACCTTATAAGAACATGTAATGTAGTTTATACCTTTGAAGAGAGCCAACTGTTTCCATCCATTTCATAATAGTCGCTTTGGTCATCGTAAACTTTAGTCCTTGCAGCAGAGTTTCTGTCATAGTCAACAAGCCTCTTTGCATATGCTTCAGCTGCAGCTTCCGATTCTGAAAGAGGTATCCCAACATCACTTAATCCAGCATATGTACTACCTTCCTTCAAGACCAGTGCACCACAGAAACTACAGGGTCCCTCGCCCTCTTGTTCACACACAATCTTGCCACACGACAAGCAGTTGCTAACAAGGTTGTGCTGCCGTGCTTGACATGAACAAGGCTTGCCCTGCTTGAAGACAATAGAGCCCTTCGCTGCCTCAGCGAGAGAGATAGCCTTTACTCCTTTCTTTCTTGAACCACTCTTGGAGGCAAGTCGGGATTCATCAGTTTCAGATTGACCCTTGGAACTCTGACTAGAAGAAGACGCTGTATCTTTTTGTGTGCGCGTCTGTTTCTTTGTTTGGGTGGTTGCTGCGTCAGCAGATGGCTTCTTATAAGGCTGAAGGTTAGGAGCTTGTGACCTTTCATGTCCATTCGAGGGATCGATGTAACCCCTCCTCTGCATGTACTCATGAATAAGTTCCTGAGCAGCTTCTGCTCCAATTATATTCTGCAGAATAAAAACAGGCATGTCACAATCTATGTTTGTATCAACTAAGTAACAGCAGATTCCAAATGCTTTTGTGCAGGATATAGATGTGATAATTAGTGGTGTCACTAAGAAACAGGCAGTATTGAACATATACACCAAAACAAGATGAATGGAACTAGAGACTTTTCGTAGTGCAACCTGACCGATTGGACAAAGGAGTTTCAAGCAAAAAATAAAAGTAAAAGCGAACATCACTCTACTTCAATTACCATGTCCACATTGGTATTTTGCTAACTCACTACTTCAACTTTGTGAAGCATCACAGCAAGATATATGTAAAGCTGCAAAGTCAAACCTAGAGTTGCAACTTACAAGGTGACATGTTCAATATACACTGCAGCCAATGTAGAAACCTTGACTGAGAGAACAATACATATGCTCAATCAGGCACATGATTTTGTACCGATAAAAGAGAGCAATGTAAAACAGCAGTAGAAGCTGTAATCTGCCATCCTGTTAAGCCTTAAGGAAAACAGATGGTTTCACTTAAAGGGATTCTGCACATCCAGAACAAGTTCACATCGATGAGCATAGCCAAAATTAACATCTCATAAGGCCCTGGATTACATTTGTATAACGACGTCTGAAAGAAACTGGTAATCTATAGATCGACCTGACACTGACAGCTCTGAAGCATTAAGCTGATGCTCAACCGCGGTTAAATACCGCATCAGGTTGATAAATGACAGTGAGGGTTCCCCTACAGTTTCCCGGTTATCCTCTAAAACACAACATTCATGATGATACAATTCATTGAGGCATTAACTGTTCTAGTCATCAGAGGCAACAACTCCAGAAAAAGGTGAGACGCTTCAATCACTCATCATCCTCGCCTTGCAACATAACCCACAAAAACCCAAGACCGAACAACACAGCAATTTGGTGGCGACAGTGTAGCAAATTTTCTTCTAATAATCACAGCACATCCTAAATTACATTATACTAAAGACTAACAATTTTTTCCCATCTCAAATCGTACACAAACCCTAATCCGAGAACAAAACATTGGCGATCAGATCAGGGCATCGCCCCCGCGCGCACAAACAAACAAAGCCCTGATCAGAATCTAAACCGTAGCAACAGAGGATCCGCTCACTGCACGCATCGTTCAAGGTTCAGGTAGTGGCGCACAAACCGTGAGGTAGTCAGCGGCGTCGGGGGGAGGCGCGAGCTCGCAGAAGGAGACGAGGCCCGAGATGAGGTCGGTGTCGAGCTCCAGCGCGCCCTCCTTCCGCTCCCGAAGCTCCCGCAGAGCGCCCGTCAGCCACTCGCCGGACGTGCTCGCCGACGTTGCCATCGCTGCTGCTCCGCCGCCAAAGCCGTCGAATCGCAAGGAGGAAGGAAGGGTGATAGCTTTTTAAGCTTGCCCCCCAGCCTATAAAATATTTCACTAACTATCCTTCAGTTACCGTTTGTTTCTCTTCCCTTTAATAGGTATTTTATAATTCGAGGAAACCCCCCACCTTATCCCAGTGAGGCTTTCATCATCGGTGAGCACACTGTGCAGAGGGAGAAAGAAGGCTCTCTCCGATGGCTTCGCCGACGTTGTCGCCGGTCTCTCTTGTCCTCCTCCGGCCGCTCCCGTGCAGACCCCTGTCACTCTCGAGGCATCGGAGGAAACTCCCCTCTCAAAGAACTGTTTGCGTAGCTGCTAAAAGAGCTGAGCAGCGGTTGCTGCCACCGCCAGTGACCAGCCGGTGTAGGAGGGACGAAGGCTTCGCGTGCTTCTCCTACCATTCCCAGAACAAGTTTCCCCCGCCTTTCGACAAGGTGATTCGCCGTCGTTTTGTTTCTTGTAAAATTTCCTGAAAGCAAGCATAGAGATGCACTGTTAAAGTGTTAAGTGCAGAATCCAGCTTCTTGAAATTTTTAAGACAAAAATTTTAGTCTATAATTCGTCCGGATAAAAGTTTAGGAATCCAATAGTACAATGTGTGTAGTTGGCTATTCCCTTTTATGCGATGTTTTCTTAGTGACTGATGAGGGGCTTATGACATTATCTGTACAAAAGCAGAGCTCGGACGAGTGGCCGATTCTTCGCCGGTGGGATGTCCCATGGGAGTGGCAAACCGTTGTGCTCACTATGATAGGCTGCGGAGTAAGGTAAGCCATAGCCTTGGTACCAGATCATGGTTTCACTCTATCTGAAAATGTAACGTGAATCCAGTTAAAGTCCGTGTCATTTATTCCGAATGTTTAATTGTGCTAAATATCGATGAAAGCATTCTGAATGTTCTTTAGACAGCTTTGTTCTGACAGGATTGGTTGAGCAATCGGTTTTGCAATACGTGGGGTTTAAAGCTGTGGAGGCAACAATAGATGAGAAGGCAGAGATACTCTTTCTTGGGCAACTGTATGATACGACTTGCTATTCCCATGTGCACAAAACATTTCAGTTCTGTTACTGATTATCTTCCGACAATTGCCAAAAGATTTACATTTTCGTTTTTGTACTTTCTTGTGCAGTAGCGTGTCCCTCGTAGTGCTTGGCGTCATATTTGGCATCACCAACACCTTTCGGCCATTCCCAGATGATTTATTTCGTTATGGTCAGGACTCAGTCATGTTACAATGGTCACTCTAATTTGTTATCATCTTTGCCAAGTATTATTTTCGTGGGATATTTTGAGGCTGACCAGAATTACCTTGTAAATTGTAATTAAACGTCTAGCTTATCCTCATTTTCATGGTTGCTGCTTCTCAGAGTTAATTTGACATGAGTAATTTGTTTTATAACTTAATGATCAAAAGGAAAAAAAAATGTTTATGCAAGAATATTGTATACCTTTCAGATATTAAAGAACCATTCAATCTGCGGAATGGATGGCTTTTGTGGGCTGGAGTTGGCCTCTTCGGAGCAATAGCTTCTATTGCCATAGCCGGAGCTGCCATGACCTATCTGAATGGTGACACTCCACAGAGAGAGGTAAGACTAGTAAATGCTTTGGCAAATAGCCGACTTTTCCTGAGCACTGCCATACATTAGTTGTTATTTGTCACACTTTATTTGACATTGACACCTTGATCTCATTCTATGCTACTTTGTTATTCAAATTGTTTATACTAAAAGGAAATATGCTTTTAATCGTGCATTTTTTAACTTTTATTTAGGACTGCATTGTGCATTTCTTTGAACTAAAATTTTGCTCACAAAATGTTTTCTTTTCATTAACAGACTGATTCTCTAGTCCTTTTGTTGCCACTAATTGGCTCATCCACTACCAGGTAGATCTATCTTGCTTTCTTTTTTTCTTTTTTTTGCACTGGCTTCTGGCTATAACTAGGCTACCAGAACTTGATCTTGTTTCCAACTTTCTTATGCATTGCTAGCACTGCCTTTTTGGTGGGAATAACTGGAGTTCTAGCACCACTTCTGGAGGAAACTGTGTTTCGAGGATTTCTAATGGTGTCCTTGACTAAGTGGTAAATTCCATTTACTATTTAGTCTTATTTTCGTCCTAGAACTTTTTTCATTTAGCAGTTGGGCCAATTAAAAATAGCATTTTTTTCATGTTTGCTTATCCATGGTTTTCTCTTTGGCACAGGTTTCCTACTCCAATTTGTGTACTTGTCAGTGCTGCTGTATTTGCCCTAGCTCATCTCACTCCTGGACAATTTCCACAGCTGTTCATACTTGGTAATTATTTGCGGTCATATAATATATATACCTAAGAAAGTCTGTATTCCCCTTTTAACTTGCCTTCAGTGCACCACCATGTTAGTTGCAGGAAACTTGGCCATGTCAATGTGTGCCACTCATCAGCATCTTTCATGGAGTAATTGTGTGAACTACTATTTTCAGTAACCTTTGCTTAAATTGTCCTGCAGGTGTCGCGTTGGGGTTTTCGTATGCTCAAACTCGCAATCTTCTAACTCCTATCACAATACACGCGTTTTGGAACTCAGGAGTGATATTACTGTTAACCTTTCTTCAGGTACGTGTTCTCTATTTCTTCGGGCACGTGATAGGGAGAGCTAATTTATGTTACCTACCACCTATGCATTTGGTTATTTTGAGTTCTGTGCTTTACCTTGACTGAATAATATTCTTTTTCTTTCATTGCATCAGCTGCAAGGATACGATATCAAGGAGCTCTTGGGGGCATCGTGAAGGCTCCAGCAGATCAGTTTATGACTTAATAAATAGCTTCAGCACAACCATCTAAAAGGAGTTTCTGGTATTCGTAGTCTTATGTATTGGTGTATCCAAGTGGGCAAGTTTATGAACCTCTGTAAATTAAACTGCCACGAAAGCACTCGTATGCCTGTCCATATAGAGATGGCCTTTTCATAGTACTAACAGTATATGTACACTAGTATATAATGAGTTTAACTGTTCATAGGGTAATGTCGTACCCCAATGACCCCTGCGAGCTACGCACCAAGAGGGGGTTCCCGAAACCTCATGGCACACCTTCAAGCACGCGAGAACTGAAGGAAAGGTTGGCCATCGCGTGAATGCAGATGACACATGCATCATGGGTTCCGGTTTTAAATATGATATTGTTGACTTTTTTCGTTATTTTGACTATAAATATTTATGCAAATAGCTAAATGTATATAAGTTAACTTTAAAATGCTTTTGATGACAAATCTAATAATATTGATTAGTTAGGTAACTACTTTTTTAAAATATATACTGTTGATTAAAGCTCAACGATAAAAAATCAATGATGACATATATTAGAAAACAATGGAGTGAGTAATTAGGAATAACATTACCTACGACCTAGGAAAAGCTGACAAGATCTTATAAAGGAGTGGGCAATTCAATCACAATTCATCAACTTTGCTAGCTCAAAGTTCAAAGTTACGGGCACATTACTGGCTGCCCATTACCTACAACTTGCGAGTTGCACCACCCCCCCCCCCCCCCCCCCCCCCCCCACACACACACACACACCACACACACGGTAGCTACACTTGGCTTGTGGTACAGCAGAAATTAGCCTACAGTTCAAATTAGATTTTGCACCCCCCCCCCCCCCACACCCCACACCCAACCCCTAGGCATGCTTTCTGGCTCCGCCCCTGTGGGCAGCACATGTCTGTACGTGTCATTCTCGCGGTCAGATATTTTGCAAATATTTTCGAGAAGGAGACAACAAAAACAACATTTTAAGCAAACACAAGAAACACGCTGTCACAACTTAAAGCACAAAAAACATGACATGTTCTAGATTCTGTACTGCCCAAATATCATGCATCAGTATCAAATTTAACAAGGTTCTCTGAAGATACCATGTGACATAGTTTTAAGCAGATGTGCATTGCATAGTCTAGAACAAGGACACGGCAAGAACCAAGTTCTAAGGCGTTTAGACACATACATTACGTATCCTTAAACAAGTAGAAAGAGACCTTGTCTAAAAAAACAAGTTGAAAGAGAATACGAGCTAGATACGTAGTAACTCAACGGTTGAGTTAAATTGCCACATTGTCAGCATATACCGTATGCATTTGTAGGCCCAAGAAGCCTGCATCATAAGAGGCAAGAAAGTCATAACATGATTCCACATGATAAGTACCCACAAAACAAGCATAATGATGTCCATTTATCATTTAGTGCAACTAAGGAGTGAAAGATCATTTGTATTAGAAAATGAAACAAAATTAGCAACATTATCATTTGTAGTTAAGGTTATTGTTTTTTAGGAAATAAATAAGCATTATCTTGTCTTGCATAGGCGCTCACACAATGTGAAAATTTGAAGCCATTCCAACAAGGCTTGTGTTAGATGTGTGTTGAGTAATCATGATTAGCCTAGAGAGAAAGCCCCAAATGGCCAATCAATCTGTCTTGAGGAACCTATAGAAAGCCCTCATGATTATTGTCCTTTGTAGACGTTCTGGCTCTAAAATAGGGGTTCAGATCGAACTCGTCAATCCTGATGTCGAACTACATGTAGTCCATATAACATATATGTGTACAAATGCTTTGTTCCTTGTTCCATCCTGACGCTAACTGGTATGTGAAATTGCCGCACCTTCCCTTCACCACCAAATCATTCAAATCAGCCATTCCTACAAGAAGTGCTTAATTATATTGTCTTTCATAAACTGCACAAAAGCTTAAGTACTTAATTAAAAGTGAAATATGACGGGTTGTCTTTTGATGCGAAAATCGTTATGATCGATGAATATTATGCATTTCTTTATATAAACAAATTGTTATCTGTGTTGATAATTAAATTGTGGTAAACTCTTTGTCCTCGATCTCTCCTTGATGAAGACGACCCTTCATGGGAAGATCTTTTGTTTTTCTCTGAGAAGAGGTCAAAATGATCTGACAAATGGCCGGATGTGCGATTGTGCCTGTCTCATTTTCTTAATTTTGGGTGCGGACAGTCTTATACATCGAACCCAACTGTCTATGGTGGAGCAACCAAGAACAGCAATGGCAACGACTCTTCAGCTGCAGGCGGCTGCACTGGCCATGCTGCTATCGCTTCTCGCTCCGGCGTCAGCGCAGCAACAGCAGCCACCTCGGCCGCGGCCGGAAAACTGCCGCGACAGATGCGGCAACATCACCGTCCCGTACCCATTCGGCATCGGCGCCGGCTGCTACCGCGACGGCTTGGAGGTGGTGTGCGACAAGACGCGCTCCCCTCCGCTCCTCAGAATCCCCTCGCTCTACCTCGAGATCGACGGCCTGTCCGTGGCCACCGGCGAGGCCCGGCTCCACACCAACGCGTCCCGCAGCTGCCACAACGCGACGTGGGGCTCCACCTCCGCGAACTCCACCTTCGCGCCCATCCCCCTCGGCAGCGGCAGCGCTTACCGCTTCTCCGCATCCAGGAACCGGCTCGTCGCGCTCGGCTGCCCCAACCTCAGCTACTTCGTCAATGGACAGGCCGAGTACGCCAGCGGCTGCGTCTCCGTCTGCACGTTGTCCGGCCGGGACGACGCCCAGCACGAGCAGGAGTGCACCGGCGTGGGGTGCTGCCAGGTCCGGATACCGCCGGACATCTACCACTTCGAGCCGTACCTGTACCGCGACTTCGCGCACCAGCAGGGCTTAAACGCCCGCGGCACGGCATGCCGCTACGTGTTCCTGGCGGACGCCGAGTGGTGGTCTGGTCAGGGCTACAACGTC
This sequence comes from Eragrostis curvula, assembly GCA_007726485.1. NCBI lineage: Eukaryota > Viridiplantae > Streptophyta > Magnoliopsida > Poales > Poaceae > Eragrostis > Eragrostis curvula. The sequence goes on from CM017441.1 coordinate 17,516,778, forward strand.
CGTGCGTACCTCTCCCGGACCGACGACTTCGCCGTGCCCGTCGTGCTCGACTGGGCCGTCCGGAATGTTGCCAACTGCAGCGCCGCCGTGAGCAACGAGACCGCGGACTACGCGTGCCGGAGCACCAATAGTTTCTGTGTCGACTCCACCAACGGACCCGGCTACCGGTGCCAATGCTTCGATGGGTACGAGGGCAACCCCTACGTCGAAGGTGGATGCACAGGTAGGTACAAATGCATTCTTTATCAGAGTACAAATTTCATAGAACTACATGTTCTTTGGTCAAACTATCACAAAAAATCCAGATGTAAGCACAACTTCGCAAAACTAACTAAAACATTTGAGCTAATTTATCACAGAACTACATAATTTTAGAGATGTTCGTCACAAGATTCAAGCGGGTCCAGTTGTCATGTTTTGGAACAACATATCTAAATCTGTAGTTTTCTGATAAACTCAACATAAAGTCTGAAGTATTGTGAAGTTGTGACTTAAGTCTGTAGTTTGTGATAGTTTTGTCGTAGTATGTGTAGTAATTTTATGAAATTTACTTCATTCTTGAGGCAGTGTAGGGTGTTCAGATTCCATTTCCTGTTTCTTATGCTCCAAATGTCTATACTTCTCTCTTCAAAAACTGAAGACATCGACGAGTGCAACCCCAACTACAAACTGCCGTGCTACGGAATCTGCACCAATACGCCTGGAAGCTACATCTGCGAATGCCCTCCGGGAACGAATGGAAATGCCTCCATGCCGAACAGCTGCCGGCCCAAGGATAAGTTCACGCCGGCACTCAAAGTGGTTGCAGGTACACAAAATCATCATCATGATGCCAACATTGTATAAACGATTTTTTTTTTCTGGAAATTCGTATCGCAAAACTAACGAGAACGAATTGCAACGTTCAGGAGTGAGCGTCGGAGTGTTCTTGCTGGCCTTCATGTGCTTCTGGCTCTACCTGGGGATCCAGAAGAGGAAACTCATCAAAACCAAGCAGAGGTTCTTCGAAGAAAATGGAGGCGTCCTCCTGCAGCAGCAGATGCGATCCTACGCCGGCGCCGGAGCCGGATCTGGTGGCTTCAAGTTGTTCTCCGAGGAAGAGCTCAAGAAGGCCACCGACAACTTCGCCGCCGACCGCGTTCTCGGCCGCGGCGGGCACGGGATCGTTTACAGGGGCGTCCTCGAGGACAAGTCGACGGTGGTGGCCATCAAGAAGTCCAAGGTGATGGAGGCGGCCCAGACCAAGGAGTTCGCCAAGGAGATGTTCATCCTCTCCCAGATCAACCACCGGAACGTCGTCAAGCTGCTCGGCTGCTGCCTCGAGGTGGAGGTGCCCATGCTCGTCTACGAGTTCGTCTCCAACGGCACCCTCTACAACTACATCCACCGCAAGAAGGAGGATCTCGACGCCGACATCTCCTTCGACACGCGTCTCCGGATCGCGGCAGAGTCCGCGGAGGCGCTCGCGTACATGCACTCCTCGGCCTCGCCGCCCATCATTCACGGGGACGTCAAGACTGCCAACATCCTGCTCGATGACAAGCTCACCGCGAAGGTCTCGGACTTCGGAGCGTCAAAGCTTGCGCCGACCGACGAGGTCGAGATTGCCACGTTGGTCCAGGGCACCTGCGGGTACTTGGACCCTGAGTACCTCATGACGTGCCAGCTGACTGACAAGAGCGATGTGTACAGCTTCGGCGTCGTGCTGCTGGAGCTCCTGACCAGAAAGAAGGCGCTCTACTTCGAGGGGCCGGAGGAAGACCGGAGCCTCGTGTCATGCTTCACCACGGCGGCGAAGGCCGCCCGACACGGGGAGCTCTTGGACAGCCAGGTGAGGAGCGAGGTGAGAGGCGAGGTTCTCGACGAGATCGCGCACCTCGTCCTGCAGTGCGTGAGCATGACTAGTGAGGAACGGCCGACGATGAAGGCGGTTGGGGAGAGGTTGGAAATGCTAAGGAGGTACCAGCAGCACCCCTGGGCTCAAGCTGATGACGAAGATCTGGAGAGGCAGGGCTTACTTAGCATTGTACAGCAGGACAATCTTCCTTACAAGTTTGATAGCTATTAGTACTTCATCTTAGGCCTTTTGCGATGGCGGATTCGACATTAAGTGTATTTGCAGCGGCACTGATCTAATTTTTTTTTTTTAATCTTAAAAAAAAAAAAAGATCTAATTTTTTTTTTAAGATTACACAGTACAACTCAGACACTCATAACGCACGCACACTCACCCCTATGAACGCACATACGCAAACCCTACCCCTATGAGCATCTTCGAAGACTGAGCCGGCAAATTCTCCAGATTCCCGAAGTCACCACTGGCGCCTCGCTGTCGACGGCCACGTCGCCTACCGCTGAAAGCACAAATGCCGTTAAATCCTAAAAAATTCGCTCCCACCGGGAGTCGAACCCAGGACCTCAAAGGTACTACTCGGGTGCCTTAACCACTAGGCTAAAGCCCCTTTACAGCACTGATCTAATTAATCTATGTAGTTTTGATTTCCAGATCATAAATGGTGTGCCTTTTTTTAATATATCCGCCAATATGGATTCTTTCTGAGTGAACGTACGACCCTTAATTATCATTATATATTGATTGAAAATTTAGTAATAGATGGTTTGCTCTAGATATTTGAGTCTTTTTTTTTTTTGTTGATTATCTAGATATTTGAGTCTCGCCTGTTGGTTGTTACACGTTACACGCAAAAAAAGAGAAAGGATCAGGTTTGTAACATGTGTGTCAGTGTGTGGCTGTCTTCTCTGCTAATTGGAGGGAGCTAGGTGACCACTTCTGTCGTAATTTTTTTTTTTTGTTGTAAAAAGGGTACTCCTGTTAGTCCTCTGTTCTGGTTTATATGACGACTGTTAGCTTGAATAGTGACTCAAGCTACATATTGAAATCTCACAATAGCAAAATAGTGACTCGGTAGTATTCTTCAATATGAATTTGTTCTTGAAATGTTACATTGGTCCATAAATTCAAATTGCACGTCAAGTTTTTTTTTGGGGGCCGAAAATTGGACGCCAAGTTGGCCATTCGAAGCGGATAGGCTGCTAGGCCAAAGAAAACCCAAGTTTCGAAAGCAAGACGACGGCCGCAATGGCGCGAGCTTAAACAACCCCCCCCCCTCCCCCCAAAAAAAACACCCGGTCTCCTCGCCTCTCCGGCTCTCCCTCCACCCTGCGCTCGGCTCCTTCCGCGGCCCCGTCGCATTGCCTTCCCCGCTTCCACCCGCGTCATATCCGCGTGCCTCCTCTCCCCACCCACTGCACGCGCGCCCCAACTGCTCGACGGAATGCCAGGCCGCGGGGCTGACCGCCTCGCGCGCCTTCCCGCCGCTCTTGCGGGATTCATCTACGCGCGCGCAGCTGGTGTGTCCGCACCCTGCCGTTTCTCCTACGGGAACGCGCTCGCCGCCTGCGGCTCCTCCGCTGGGACGCACCCCGCGCTCGTGCAAGCCTTCGCCGAGCAGCTCTACTGCGCGGCATGGAAGGACGGGCTCTCGGGCGACGCTTACGTCTGCAGCGCCACGGTGGATCTATTCGCCAAGGCGGGCCGCCTGGGGGACGCGCTGAGGGCGTTCGAGGATGGGGACCGGACGAGCGCCGTCTGTTGGAACGCGGCCATCTCCGGCGCGGTGCGGAACGGGGAGCATGCGCTCGCCGTGGAGATGTTCGGCGACATGGTGAGGGGATCCTGCGAACCAAACTCGTTTACTTATTCCGGCGCTCTCAGCGCGTGCGCGGCGGGTGCAGATATGCGGATTGGGACAGCGGTGCACGGGATGGTGGTCCGGCGTGATCCCCAGTATGACGTCTTCATTGGGACATCCATTGTTAATATGTATGCGAAATGCGGCGATATGGGCGCAGCCATGAGAGAGTTCTGGAGGATGCCGGTACGGAATGTGGTTTCCTGGACCACCGCAATCGCTGCTTTTGTGCAAGAAGAGGAGCCGGCGAGCGCGATGCTGCTGTTCAGGGAAATGGTACGGAGCGGCGTGAAGATCAACAAATTCACGGCTACGAGCATATTGCTCGCTTGCTCTCATATGCTTATGTCGTGGGAGGGTAGCCAAGTGCATGGCATGATTATAAAGACAGAGCTGTACTTGGATCAAGTTGTCAAAGAGGCTTTGATTTCAACATATGCACATGTTGGGGATATTCAGTGTTGCGAGAAGGTATTTGAAGAAGTTGGCACAGTTAGCAACAGAAGCATCTGGTCTGCGTTCATATCTGGGGTTTGTAGCCATAACCTTGAAAGATCAATTCAGCTGTTTAGGAAGATGTGTCTGAAAGGCACAAGACCAAATGACAAATGCTACGCCTCTATTTTCAGTTCTGTTGATTCTGTTGAACTTGGCAAACAGCTGCATTCATCAGTCATAAAAGATGGGTTTGTTCACGGTGTTCTTGTGGGAAGTGCTCTATCCACCATGTACTCCAAATGTGATGCTTTGGATGATAGCTACAAGGTTTTTGAAGAGATGCAGGAACGGGATGGAGTCTCATGGACATCTATGGTTACTGGTTTTGCGACACATGATCGTTCAGTTGAGGCATTCCAGCTGTTCAGAAATATGGTTCTTGATGGTTTTATGCCCGACCATGTGTCATTAACTGCCATTATTTCTGCTTGTCATGGACCACAGTGTTTGATCAAAGGAAAGGAAATTCATGGACACATCCTTCGTGTCTATGGAGAAACCACATCCATGAACCATTGTTTTGTCTCCATGTATTCCAAATGTCAAGACGTACAAACAGCTCGAAGATTTTTTGATGCAACTCCATGCAAAGATCAGGTCCTGCTATCTTCGATGATATCTGGATACGCTATAAATGATTGCAGTGAGGAGGCAATCTCAATAATTCAGCTTATGGTGGCAACTGGTTTTCACATTGACAGGTTTGTATGCTCATCTATTCTTAGCCTCTGTGCTGACATGGGAAAGCCATTAAGTGGTAAGCTATTGCATGGGTATTCAACTAAAGTAGGTATACTCTCTGACCTATCTGTAAGCAGTTCACTTGTGAAGCTGTACTCCAAAAGTGGCAACCTGGATGATTCTTGTAAAGTTTTTGATGAAATAAGTGACCCCGATTTAGTTACCTGGACAGCTTTGATTGATGGATATGCTCAGCATGGGAATGGTCATGATGCTTTGGCTATGTTCAATCAGATGATTAGATATGGAGTAAAACCGGATGCTTTCATATTAGTGAGTGTTTTGTCTGCTTGCAGCCGTAATGGTTTGGTCGAAGAAGGCTTTAACCATTTTAATTCGATGAGAACTGTGTATGGGATTGAGCCTACATTGCACCACTACTGTTGCATGGTTGATTTACTAGGTCGATCTGGGAGGCTTGCAGATGCAAAAAGTTTTATTGAAAGTATGCCTGTGAAACCTGACTTGATGGTATGGAGCACACTGCTTGCTGCTTGCAGAGTTCATGATGATGCTTTACTTGGACACTTTGTAGAAAATAAGATCCGTGACGAAAATTATGATTCAGGATATTTTGCAACTCTTTCAAACATTCGAGCAAATTCTGGGGACTGGGAGGCAGTAGAAAAAATCAGAAAGTCAGTCAAGGGTGTGAAGAAAGAACCTGGATGGAGTATGGTTTAAGAATTGGAATGCTTTGAAAGATATATTATAGGAAAAAAGTGAATGCAGCTCAGAACGTAGAAACATGTCCATTTGCCCAAATGAACTATAGAAACTAGCCTAAATATATTGCAGAGTATCTGAGTAAGAAAGGACCTTTGATTTTATTTTATTTTTGAAGAATTTATAATTTGATTTCATTTCCTTTTAACTTATCTTCCTCTCTTTTGCATCCCTTTTTTCGGTTCTTGTGGGCTTCATCCGTAGCCTAACCCAACTTGCTTGGGACTAAAATGCTTTGCTGTTGTATGATCTGATTTATAAATGATGAAAAATATGACATGAATACATAGGTCTTTGATCTGAGGGACTACCTCATTGCATGGCTTATCCATAACTTAATTATGTGATCATTCTTGGAATTATCCATTCACTCATTACTGTTTATGTGGTAGCGAGTAATGGTTCTATACCCTTATTTCTCTAACCAAAAACAGTAGGCTATTGTAGGAATTATGGTTTCATAATTCATTCACAATACTGAAGAACATAGCTCAATATATTTTTGATATCTAAATATGTAAAACCAGGCTATGCTTATGCTTCTCTTTGTTAGCTTTTCTATAAACGCAGCTGTAGTTCATAAGAAGCATAACTAGCTGAAAATACACAAATGGTGGTCTTTTGGCAAGAAATGCACAAACAGATGAAGATGGCTCTTTGTTTATATATCTAATTATGTATAATATATTTTAGTAGAGCTGCTATCGGACATTTCTGTGGTAGGTGGGGGACAAGGCAGAGAAATCACATGACTTGTTGCTTGTCCAATCATCTGGTGAATCTACCCCTAAATCAAATGGGAATTTTATTTTTTGTGGAATTCCACACTCGCTGCCCGAACTGTATTCATTACCGTGTTTTCTTGTATATGGCTCATCATCTCTGTTTACGATGCCTCCATTTGTATCTATAGCCCAATCAACTTCGTATTCACTAGATGGTTGAAGCTGTCTAAACTCTGTGTTTGGCAAAGCTTCATTCATGCTGTTGATTAAGCTTGGGGCCATGCTTAGAAGAACTGATGTGACATCTGATGATTTCTGCAGAGTTTGTGTTTCTAATGGCGAGATTATTGGACCGCTATGGATTTCTTTCTCTGATGAATGAGCTAGTGACGGACTGTGCTTGAAGTTTATGAATTTACATGAAGAGGCATCTTGTGAATTGAGCTTCTGGTGCTGTCGCACCTGCAAATACTGTTGACTGTTGAACCAATTTGTTGAGCAAGAGGAACTTTCCAAGGCGAAATGTGGAGTCTGTATGGATTGCAAAGCAGATAACAGATCTGGCTCTGTCGCTGCAACTGATTGAGAACCCCAGGAGTGAGACAGCATTCTTTGTGCCACAGAACATGACTTTTTGAATATTCTACAAATGGCCCATGCATCCTGTTTGACAAAACAAGGTATGAGAACATTATAATACATATAGGTTTTTTTTTTTCTTATAACAGAATGCTGTGAGTAAACTGCTTACTTCGGCTGCAATATTTTTGTCTCTTGGCGTTTTAGGAAGTGTTGGATCAATAAGTGAAGGAAGCCTATACTCGTGCATCATCCAATCAGTCTTGATCCCTTTTACAGCTCTCCCTTTGTAGAAGACAAGAGACTTCTTCAGGCCTATACACTTTGTTCCTTCGGAAGAGTAAATTGGCCTATCTGTTCCTGTTGCTTTCCAGAATCCAGCTCCTGTGACTCTATTTGGTCTAGCACTATTCCGATATTTCCTGTCCCTTGGGCAGTAAAAGTACCATTCCTTCTCCCCAATGCTTGCAAGTTCTGTTTGAAAGCAAGGTAATAGATTACTGACATAGAGGTGAATAGATTAAGGCATATAGTAAGATGTCACAGAAAGCCAAGAGGGGAACTCATGACACTGCTTCCACTATGTTTCCTCATTTCTGCTGTTTTTCAGAAATGGAAATATATTTCCACTATATTTCAATATTCCAGCCTCTGCATCGATGAATGCATATAGTTGTTGATGTTTTCTTCTTTTCCTTGCCACTGTGTTATGACCCTCTTACACTCATGCTCACAACCTTCGAATCTTCCTGGCTACATTCTAGGTAAACTCACTGGTGGCCAGGGTTTCTGGCGTCCTCGTAAGAGAAAAATGTGACAATCCAACGTATTGAAATGTTCAAAACTGCATAAAAAATCTTGTATGCAGTACACAGAGAGTTAAATAAATCTTCAAAAACTTGCTTCCAAATTCATCTTTTACATTGAGAATCCAAAAAAGATAGGTGACACTTTTGTCACATGATGAACAATGTCAAATTGTTTCTTGTTTATTTTTTATGAATTTTTGAAGCATTGCGACTTGCCGAATTCGCTAACGGTGACACTGGAACCCTGGACATAAAATCTACACTCTTCTAGAAATTTGAATAAGATTTGAATTTCCGGATCAAACATTGATTTTTGATGTAACCTGTTGTTTGAAATATTTCAATTCATTTGTCCGACATGTCTAAAGTGTAAAGCTTATGACACTGAGATGATTCACTATCTAACAGTGTTTTTTTTTTGGTAACTTGCATGAAAGATAAATGTAAAAACTGAAAACTACTCCCTCCATTTTAAATAAGTGTAGTTTCTTGATGTACATGGCTGTATTTTTATCTAAAAACTAGACAAAACAGTCCTAATTCATAGAGCGTGTTAATGGAATACATACCACTACCATGTACATGTTCAACGGTTATACATGTACCTAGTCTCTATGCTAGATCCTTAAGATCAGGAGTTAGTGAGCTGCACGTTTGTGCTGTGTACCATGTGGTGTAACTCCTATATAACCTCGTGACAGCGATTGTTGTTGGATCTCAATCTCTCTTTTCTCACTCGTTCAGAGCATATCATGAATTGAAGCTCTGTGGGCCTGTGGCTTTAGTTTTCGTGCACTCCCGGGTTCATAAGATGGTGGGTGTGGAAATTTTTGAGCTCCTAATTTATCCCTTATGTGTTAATATGTACATAAATTATATTAATTCGTTCTGCTGCCACAGAAATACAATTAATATGTGCAATAACATTGAGAAACAGATTCCCACAAAATTGAAGTTCATAGTCCATTTGTTAATACGGAGAATTGAAGTATAAAGAAAGAAGTGCTTACTTGGGAGATCCCATGGATCATACTTGTAGATGTCCAGCTGCCTAATGAGCTCAATGGCCAGAGACTTTTGCTGAACCTTTCTCTTGAGGTAAAAGCCGACAAGTTCTTCATCTGTAGGATGAAACCGGAAACCTGGAAGAAGAACATCCTCTGACTTGTTCGTACCACCTGTCTGGTCCATAGCTCAGAATGGTGAAGCCTGATCCTGGTTATCTGCTCCTGTACTATGTGGAACTGGTGAATGGTTTTAGGACTCAAGTTGCTCAGGTAAATACAAACACCCAAAGCTGTGTCTCGAAATCAGTATTGCAGTAAAGAACTATGCACTCCCTATTATCATATACATATAAGATTTAGCTTTATTTGTGCTTCAATAAAGATGATACAGTTCTTACAACACAGTGCCTCAGTGCAGGAGCTCCATCACGTCAGTCTCTGGTAAAAGACGGTGGATATAGATCTTACAATGGACCTAAATTTAAGAAGTGAGGAAGGAGGAAGAGGAGGCAGCTTAGTGTGATGCGAGAATATGAGGTGACATACAAGTGTTTTATAGCTGATCTTTATGAACGGTATTTCATTTAGATGAACGTTCCCAAAGGCCTCTAACTACACGCCTTATATTCCGGGTCATAGACGTCAAGAAGGAGAGGTTAAAAAGAAAACTAAAGCTGCTAAAACATGACTGGAGCAGGTTCACAAGTACGGATACCTCTTGCATTAAATTATTGTATTCCTTCTCTCACTGACGGTTGAATCTATCCAATTCGTTAATCAGGGATTAGCATCTCAATCAAGACAAGCTTATCAGCATGTGAGTATTACCAGTCCCTTCAATGTTTGGGTATTTCTTTTGAATAGGTTGATGGGTTTCAATAATACTCCCTCCGTCCCCAAAAGAGTGTCGCTGTTGACTTTTAGACATCACGTTTGACCATTCGTCTTATTCAAAAATTTTGTGCAAATACTATTTATTTTTTTATAACTTGTTTTATCGTTGAATATACTTTAATTATGATATATTTGTTTTGATATTTGCATAAAAATTTGAATAAGACAAACGGTCAAACATGATATCTAAAAGTCAACAGCGACACTTTTTTTGGGGACGGAGGGAGTATAACATATAGCTTAATTCAAAAGTTGGGGCACCGGTAAAAGCTGCATTAAATTATATGAGAAAACGTTAGTGACAAACGGACACCTAGACCATTACTGCATAACCTCGCGTTATTGATGGCTTACAGTGCAGTTATCCATATTTTCTCAACTGCCATTTTACTCACTGCTAACTATTCTGATGGTAAGCTTCTTTTACCTGTTTCTCGAGTTTTATTGTAAACTTGCAGTTCCGTTGTATCAAATTTTGGTTTGCCTCTAGTTGGTATGATATAATCAGGCCCATCTTGTTTCTTCTTATGTTACGATTTATCACTAATCATCAAACAGCTCACAGCTCATCATTCAGGTTTGTAATTAAACATTACTCAGACTTGGCCGATACTAAATTTCAGAGTCAGGCATGCGTGCCTACATATCTTTTCCCTACATCAGTTTTTCCGCATTATGGTTCCGGTGATATGTGTTACTTGCTTCTTGTTTACATTGGTGAACTTGATAGTTGCTCAGATTTATTTTTTCTTTACATTCACAAGAACCTGCAATCTCTGTACAACACTTCTTACATGGTAAAACTGATTTTGTGAGTAGTTAGCAAAACCTAGAAAAGAGAAAAATACTCCTGCAAGGAGACTGACCCCTGAACCAAGGTTTCATCTGAGCCATTACCTTCTGGCCCACTTTATGGTTTCATACTTCCCTATCATTTCTTTGTCCATTTACACTTAATGACTTTACATTACAGAATTCACAATCATTCCAGGTCATACATGCATCTTGTCGTGGCTGTTAGTTTGTTGGAGTGGTGGAAATGGTCTAGTCCAGAAAGCAACATCTAGCATCCGGATATATTTTTCGTTTGTTCCTCGAATGAAGTTACAATATAAGACAACGAGCGCAGACCAATCATATATCACAGAAAGAATAATCGAGAATCTAGATATTATATTTGCAGTTACCTCGATTCACATAGAAGATCCAAGAACGTGATGGCATGGTGAGATTGGGATATGAAGAAATGGTGCAGTGGACCTGCCTGGGTATGAACAGTCACTGACAGGGAAGATTCATTGAGCGAACGTGCAAGCTACTTTGCACGACCAAAAGAAAGTAGTTAGTACATGGCACTGGTTATTAGCAACAAAGTTCTGGTGGTGACGGATTAATATTGCATCTAGACGTCCCGTCCGGTTTGCATTTCTGTAGTTAGTCTGCCTTTCCCTTAAAAACATATGAACAGACAAATGCTCTGAAGAAGCTATACAATTCTCTCTGGTGCACCATATACAGATTATGTGAGAATTCATTTTTGAACTATGATGATTGTGCGACAATTGCACACTGCCTGAAATCTCAGGCAGAGGCTTCTTTGGATCAAATGAATGTCTTGGAACTTGCAAAATTTGAGCTGTTTTATTCGGAATTCACTCAAATTCTTGTGAAGCTACGGAGTTCAGATTGCAACTAGCACATCTACCAACACTGTAGAGCACTATACTCGCGTGAATGCTCTTTCTCGGCCCAGCTGGTGCATCATGTTGCATGTGCCGTTGTGGCGCCAAGCTCGCATTTCTTACGGGTAATGGAGGCCAGATCCCCAGCGGCCGGCCGGCGCCACACACACAAGGCCAAACTGCAGAGCTGCTGCCGTTTCAGGATCTTGGTGGCCTTGTCTCCTCATCTAGCTCAGCTCCATCATTGCCGCGGCCTCTCGCCGTACCGCCACACTGAATGCCGCCTACCTGTATCTGGCCACGGTTTCGTGCTTGTTGCTGCTTCTCTCTTAAGGTTGCGCCCCAAGATCTAGCCAGCACTGTTCAGTCCAGTCAGCTGCATCTATGGGGTGTTTGCTTCTAGCTGCAGTCAGCAGTGTTTGCAGTTGAGTCCGTTAGTACTTGTGTTGTTAGGATCAGGTCGCAAGGTGGCCGGCCATTAGATGACTCATGTGGCAAACACAAGGACACAGACGCACAAGAACTGTCGCTCGTTCAGAACTCAGAAATGACAGTCGAGATAATGGTCGTGTTGAAGTTCAGTGGACCAGCAGTACAGTCCGGCGGCTGAAACTGGGCATGCAATTGGCTGATGTTTGTTTGAGTACAGTAGTCCTTGTTGATTGTTTTCTACTTTTCCTTGAATTGCAGCAGCCTCGGCAACTACTAACATCCAAGAATGTAACCTACTTGGTTCCCTGAATGTGGCAATCGAGGAGAAGAGCAGTTCGTTCAGTCGATCTGTGTATTGTGCTACATTTTGAGCTGAATGTATTGTGCTACATGAATTTTGTTTCAGGGTAGATTATTTTTTTTCTTTTTTTTTCGAACAAGGGTAGATGATTGTTGACACTGTAATTTCTAGTTGATGCAAACTATAATGGCCTGTACTTTGTAACATGTGACTGGTAAGGTTACAATTATAATTACTGACCTGTGCAAACAACTGAATTACTAATGGTTAAAACAAAATCCTACGCTCCTAGATTACATGATCAATGATATTTATCAAAGGAGGAGAAAACGAAACATATATATGTACCCTCTCAACAGGGAAACAACAGAAATGAAGGCTCCCTGTGGATCTTGACCCTATCTACCACTATGATCTTGTCCAGCTTCGCCTTGCACCACTGCAGCTGATCGCTGGTGATCCTCGGCATCCGAAGCACCCGTGCCACGAGTCTCATGTCGACCTGCGAGAAGAAGAGGTTCTGGTTCGATCTGTCCTCCTTGGGCTTCTTGAACTTCTTCACAAGGCAGTTGCCGGTCTTGAGGAGATCCTTGAGCCTCTTCTCTTTCTGCACACATTTCAGACCTCATTGTCATGCAGCTGGTACTTTTATTACATTGTAGCAAATCATCTCTTGCCGGCACTGTGTTATAAGCTTACCTTTTGTAACGCGGCGTGGATGTGTACCATAAGATCATGGTCCGAAGGGTCCTGGAGCTCCACGTGAGTGCTCGACAAGCCCTTGAGCACCGACGTCGTCTCTACCTTGTCGGCCTTGATGAACTCCCACATGACGCGCATCGCCTCCTCCATGATCTCCTCCAGCTCCTCACTGGTTATAACATAGTTCCCCTTGCGCTGATCCTCCATCCTATCCTTCAAGCTGTCCTCTGCAATCCAACACAAACATTTTGGTTCAGTCTCTTCGTTAAACATTCAGCAGTAAGATTCACCTTCAAAGCATTAATTAATAATGCTGACCTTTTATTACGGGTACTTGCAACAGATTGCGGAGGACGCAACGGTTGTTGATGTAGTTTGGTAACCTTGGACCCTTGAACGATTCATCCTCGATGAACCTCTGCACTACCACCTGAAACTGCTGGAACTCCCCGGCCACTTGGTTGTACTGATGGCTGTGGTAAGGGTCGGATTCCGGCAAGTCACGGGCCTCCTCGTACTGCCACCGGAGGAACTCCCATGACAGGCACATCTGACCGACGTACACCGTCTCCAGATCATACCGGAGCTCTTTGAGAAACCGCTCCGATGGGTCCTCGGGAGATCTCCGACGCGATGACCGGAAATTGTGTGACAGGATGGACGCGACCGTCGGTGATAAGGACTTCAAAGAATTGGACTGCTGAGGCTTTCTGAGCTGTAGGAACTCTGCGATCAGTTCAGTACAGTTGTACCAAATTAGTGCCTGAAGAAGCTTCGTTTTGTTGGAGCATGGTTAATTCAAGAAAGAAAAAAAAAATGATAGGTAAAGCATGATGTTCCTAAACAATCTTTAAAAACTTAGGTTCGATGCTTAATTGTTACAAAAAGTTGCAGCAGTGTGAATTAACCATGCTTCAGTGTTTCTTTGACTAGCATTTCATAGTTCAGTGTTTCTTTGACTATCCTAAAGAAATAAAATGTTTACTAATTGTTACAAAAAGTTGCAGCAGTGTGAATCTTGACTAGCATTTCATACTTCAGTGTTTCTTTGACTATCCTAAAGAAATAAAATGTTTACTTAAAGTCTATTTCTTGATTATTGTCACTGATTTAAACATGTAAAATGTCATTACGATTGCACCTAATAAATGAAGTAATAGAAAATACTGGAATCAGAGACAAGTCAAGGTAAATAAGTTAAACCGATAATTACCTATTGCGTACATCTTCTGGTAGCACAATATATCAAATTTCCTCATCCTTTCCCTGTAACTCTTGTAGAACTTGTTCAGCTCGTCCATCGGGTCCTCACGAAGGAACTTAGCATCCATCCTCCATGGCTTGAGGTCCTCCATTGGCGCCTTTGGTGTCTCGGACTCCTCCAGTATTGTCGGAAGCCCGATTGAACGCACCTTCTTCAGCTCAAGCTTCAGCTGCTCTATCAGGTCCTGGTGCTCCCACAGTGACTCCAACTCATCCTCCTCCTCCTCTGTTAAATCTTTCCACTTGATTTCAGGGTCCTCCCCATCTTCGTCAAGCATCTTTGCCTTTCCGGTGACTGAAACATAGGCTTGTCGAGCGAAGTCGTCTGAATGATCATTTTTACTGGCTTGTTCCTCCTCTTTTCTATACTCTAAATTGTGCTTGGCGTCAAGGACCATCCCATATGAATGGTCATTTGCACTGAATTCTCGCTCTGGCGTTTCCGGAATATCCTTATCATCAGAAACCAATGCATATGAATGATCATTTGCAGTACTGAAAGTCACTTTCTTGGCACCAGAAATAAGCTCATTTGAATGATCATTTGCGCTGACAATTTTTTTATCTGCCGGTTCAAGTTCTCCCTTATCATTGGAATCCTCTGTGCATGGCTGATCATTTCTACTGACAATCTCTTTCCAGACATCAGAAATAAGTTCATGTGAGTGATCATTCTTACCGTCAAATCCTGCATCCAATGGTTCCGGGCGTCTCTTGTCATCAAAAACTATTTCATATGACTGGTCACTTTCACTGGCAGTTTCTCTCTTGTCTTCAGAAATGTGCTCAAGTGAATGATCAATCACAAGTTCGTGCTCTGATGGCTCTGGACTTATCCTAGCATCAGGACCATCAACTTGATTTGAGGAAACAGCATATCCTGTCTGAAACACTGCCTCTGGACTTCCCTGAACATCAGAAACAGCAAGTCCTCTCTGAGAGATTGCCTCTGGACTTCTCTGAACATCAGAAACAGCCAATCCTCCCTGTGATACAGCCTCTGGACTTCTCTGAAAATCTGAAACAGCTTCACCTGAGTAATCATTTACAGTGATGGTTTCCTTGTCTGAATGATCCAAACTTTTGTCAGCAACAGAAACTGCATCATACACCGGCGCTAACGCTAACTCCTTGCCGCCCGGTGATTGGTCATCGTCGCTGGTATGGATACTCTCCTCGTCCTCCTCCATGTTCCTCTCCTCGGCCTCTTTAGCTTCTGTTACTACCTTCTCATCCTCTTTGTACTCCACGTCCGGCGAAGGACTGCGAGACCACATGTCCTCAGGGTACTTGGCAGAGCAGTCGGGAATGCTGTCCGGCGAGCCCTGTTGGATAGAGTTCGGTGACGCCGTCGTCACCGAGTCCTCGTAAGACTGCTCCAGCTTGGCCGCCTCCAGTGCTTCGATGGCCTTGAGCACCTTGGCCTCGTAGCTCCTGCGGGCGCTGGCGTCGCGCCTAGCGCCGGGGAAGTCCTTCTCCGACAGGAACCAGTCGCTGTCGGAGTCGACGACGAGCTCCTTCACCGAGTACCCGTCGCTGCCGCTGGACTCGGAGTCGGAGTCGCCGAAGCCGGAGAACTCCGACGCGAAGCTCATCCTCCCGCCGGCGGCGCTGCCGCGGGACGCGACGGACGGGGACCGCGCCGGCTTCCGGCTCCGCGGCGGCGGCGGCGGCGTCGTCCTCTTCCCGGACGACGCCACGCTCTCGCACACGTGGGCCGGGGAGCTAGCCGGCTTCCGCCTCCGCGATGGCGTCTTCTTCCCCGACGACGCGATGCTCTCGCGCGCGTCGGGCTCGTCCGCCGGCCGGAAGTCCCTCTTCGTGAGGAAGCCGCCGCCGCCACGAGGCGTGGCTTCGACCACTCTTCGCTCCTCGGGTTGCGCCGGGTGCGCCGTCGCCGGCGTCGGCAGCGGCAGGAAGGACTCTTGGACGCGCACCGTCATGGCCTCCGGCTCCCTGACGAAGCCCCGGAAGTCACGCTCCGACAAGAACTGGTAGTTGTGCGTGGCCGCGACAACCACTGACGGCGCTGCCTCGACGACCTCCCTCCTCTGCTCCTCCACCTGTTCTTCTTCAACTACGAGCTCTGTTTTCTCTGCTTCGTCCTCGTGTTCTTGGTGGAACGATGATTCCAACGGAACTGATGGAACCTTCTCTTCCTCCCGCTCATACTCTTCCTCTTCTCGCGGTGGCAATTCTCCCGAAACCACCACAGCCTCCTGCGGAATTTCGTGCATCTGGTGCTCAAACTTGAAGCTGAAGCTCGACGCCGGCGACGGCGCGTCCGGCTCGGGCGCCTCATCGGCGGCGACGCGATCGAACGCCTCCACGCCCTGCAGGAAATCCTCCTCCGTCGCCTGCACGAAGCTGAAGCTGCGCATCATCTCCAGAATCCTGTCGTCGTTCCTCTCCGCCGCCGCAAACTCCCTCTCCTCGCCGGCGGCGGCGAACGCGCCGCGCCGCGCCTTCCTCTTCGTCCTCTCCTTCTCCTCGTTCCTGCCGGAACACAATAAACCCCGTCATCAATCCGCCGAAGTGTCAAACAACGCAAAGCACGATCGATCAATCAATCAAAATTCTGAATTTTCCCGAGAGGTGTGAAAGCGCGGCCGTGTTGTTTACCTTGAGGAGATGATGGTGGAGGCGACGTGGATCGCGGCGACGAGCGCGACGGTGAGGAGCCAGAAGAAAAGGGGCGACGAGGTGCATCCCACCACGGCGCGTACGAGCCCGCGCGAGCCGTTGGCCGCCGCCGCCGAGGCGGTGGCGCTGGCGGCCGCGCCGTCTCCGGCGTCCA
Source organism: Eragrostis curvula (assembly GCA_007726485.1). Classification (NCBI taxonomy): domain Eukaryota; kingdom Viridiplantae; phylum Streptophyta; class Magnoliopsida; order Poales; family Poaceae; genus Eragrostis; species Eragrostis curvula. Next base: position 17,533,647 of record CM017441.1, read on the forward strand.
TGGCTGGACCCGCAACCAGACGGCGGCCAATTCACACCATGCCGGGGCGCCGGGTACCGAGAGGTACGTAGCGGAAGCAGGGCAACGGGACGGACGGACGAGCCACTACCGATCAATCCTGATGCTGCCCCGCCCGCTTTTCTACCACGCAACGGGCGAAAGAAAACAACGCGCCAGCGGCCGCCGTATCGAGCGGGGCAGTCAGTGTGGAGACGAGGCGGGAGGAGGACGGGAGAAAGAGAGATAGATAGGGAGCTCCTGGCCTGGGCCGGGCAGGGAGAGAAGGCGACTGGTTTGGATGCGGGCAGCCGCGACGGCGAGCTGGGCGAGGCCGGGCAGAGCAGAGGATGGCGTGGCGTGGCGTGGCTTGCGCTTCAAAAGAAGGGACCGCGTCAAGCTACAGCAGGGTCGCACCTACACTTGACATGACCCGCTTGGCCGAGCCCGAGCCCCACGACGCGGACGCGCACTCACACCTCCGGCCCCCCGGCGCCGGTGATCAGGCTCGCGGCCGATGCGACTAGCCTAGGCGGGCGAGGCGGTTGACGCGGTTCCGAGTTTTCCTTCCTTCCGCGCGCGCACCGGACGGGGGAAGATCTCGCAGCGGGTGAGGCGTCCGCTTCGCGTGCGCCCAGGTGTCGCGCCGAGGCGTTAGGTTCGTTTGGACGCTGACCCGGCCAGGTAACAAACAACCTCTGACTCACCCGCCCGGCACGGCTCGGCCGCGACGAGCCAATAAAGCCGGCGCCGTCATCGTCCACATACCCCTACCCCCCGCGCGATCCACGTCTTGGCCGTCCCTTTCTTCACTTTTCATGTACAAACCCTGGGGTTTCATTATTCTTTCCTTGCATCCTACTTTAATCCCTCTGCACGGCAGACGAGTAGCACGTTGATCTTGTATGGTATGGAAGGATCTCAATTTTCTACGGCTCCAACTTCCTCTGCCTCTTCCTTTTCTTTTGCGAAGTTGAAGTCCTAACATAAGAGCACCGGATATATTTTAGCAAAGCATCATTGGTTCAGTTGCCTTTTTCTGGCGGGTGATCGCATTGGCGCCTTCCATTGCGGGTGTTTTATTTTTAATAATGATTTGCCTTTTCTTATGGCTCAGATTCATTCTTGCCCAACAATAATGGGCTCATCAAATGCGTGTCAGATATGGAGATTCGCTGCTTTTTATGGCGCATCCGTGCGGGCTTGGGAAAGGATGCAATGTGGGGAAATTCACTCTTTGCCTCGAATCCAACTTTAGGTCACTATAAAGTCAGCGATCCGAGTCAATGAATGAAACGTGGATATCCTTCTTTCGAGAATCCTGGTTTTCCACTGGCCCTAGCTAAGGAATTACGTGAAGGGAATTACTACGGGCTGATTGGTTTGCTGCATATGAAGAGAACCAGGCCCGCGAGATGCAGGTGACGTATGTTTGGATGCCTGGAGGCTTCTTCGGGCCTGGCCCGGCTGGTGCAGGAGGCATCTCTCAGCCTGGCTCCCGGGATGCGGCGATTTTGATCGTATCTCGGGAGCTTGGTTGGCGCGGTGCAGCGCTCGCGTTCAGGGTGCATCTCGTATCTCTGTTTGGGTGCATGGAACCTGTAAACCAATCACTATCTCCATTGAGCCTGGCCAGCTGCATACATGAACCAAACATGGCTGTGTTGCATCTCCAGAACCTGGCTGCTGGGAGCCTGGCTCCCTAATGCCATGCTGCAGGCTGGGCAGATACGAGAACCAATCAGGCCCTACGTAGCTCGCGTCTTTTAGCTAAGTCATTGCGATAGAAAATACTTCGCATATCACTTATTTGTACGATCAAATGTTGTGGCACTTTTGAGGCACCCACCTAAGAGATCTTAATTGTTGGATCTCCTGGTTGAGTGGTTGTACCAGAGTCGCATAAAACTAGGTCGTACATGTAGTGGCACTCAAAGGCTACATATGCTGCGTAATCCTGCTGACCAAAAATAGCTAATTATGGAAGGCGCTTACTTGTTCTAATAAATGTTCATCCTAATGAAGAAAGTATTCTTTAAAGATAGCTAGTTCACTCAAAATTGGAAACATTGTGTGATCACGAAAAGGCCACAATGATGCCAAACTAGAAACCATTTTTTAATATTATTTTGAGCAGCTAATGAGATTAAAACTAAGGGTCTGTTTGGATCCAACCAAATTTTAAGAATTTAGATTTTAAAAGCTATAAGGAATCCAAACATAACAGATTATGCACCAGATTCTAGAATCTAAATTATGAGATTTTAAGAATTTTATAATCTACTCTAACCCAGCTTTTAGGTGATTCTATTTGCCAAAAGACCCACTACCCTTGAATGTTTTTAGATAATTACAGTTTGTGCAACTGTTTTATCCTAATATAGAAAGGGCAGACTGGTCATTAACTACCTTAAAAACTGGTTTCTAGATTTTAAGAATTTGAGATCCAAACACCTTCACCCAATTTTTTTAAAAAGTCAGATTATAGAAACTATACCTAAAATCTAGATTCTTAGAAGCTGATGGGGATCCAAACACCACCTAAGTACACTCAGATACACTACTCTTCATCATGGTACTCACGCCATACGCAATTCCAAATCTTAATCCCAAACATTTACTATGAGGATTTAGATGGAAGGTCGTACATTCACATATTCATCAAGCAGGTTGAAAATAGGTGCCCAAAGAATGGTGATCAACATCCACATTTCTGTAAGAGGAATTGAGCATAATATTCCTTCTTGTGTGTTGCTTCTTCTTCCTTTTGCCGCGAAGAAGATGAAAAATCAATTCCAATCTGCGCAACTCAATAGCAATTGGGCTCGAGGGCAAAATTACTCACAAGCTCGTCCTCACGGACGGATCTAACCACGACAAAACAGAGAATGGACCGATAAACTTTATTCCACGACATTAGTATTGTCCCTGCCTCATCGTTGTCATCCGGAAACTTAAGTCTCTATGTCGTCATTCCAAGCAAGTTGTAGGCGGTCGTTGTCATCGCCATCTTCATTTAAGCCACGAGTAAGAAACAAACTCAACTTACATCCTCACCGTCAATAAAGAGGAAAGAACCAAATCCCTGATACCAAAAACCTCGGCATGGAGAAAAACCTAACTCTAATCCAAGATTTGATCTACTAAAACTATTAGAAGGTCAAGTCCTACTCCCTTTGGCCGTTGGCAAAGTGCCGAATGCGGGTAGAGAGGGGGCCCAAGTGGTTGTGTAGGCGGAAGGAGGTTGTGGTGGTGGCGGTTCGTGAGAGTCCCTGTCCCTGGGAGCGGAACCATCGGGTTGACAATTATGCTTTCTTGGTAAAAATTGGTGATGTCGAACTATAACTTAACGGTTTCACTTTGACAGGAAGCAGTGTTGAATGTTATGTGAATTGTGACTATGAAACATAACATCTGGACCTTTGCCCTTATGCGTTGTGAACGGATCTAACCACGACAAAACTGAGAAAGGACCGAAGAACTTTATTTCACAACATCAATATCGTCCCTGCCATCCGAAAACCTAAGTCTCTGTGTCGTCATTCCAAGCAAGTTGTGGGCGTCATTGTCGTTGCCATATTCATTGGAGCCACCAGTAAAAGACAAACTCACCTTACATCGTCGTGGCACCGGAGAGGAGGAGGAACCAAATCTCCAATACCAAAAAACTTGGCATGGAGAAAACACTAACCATAATATAATATTCATCTACTAAAACTTTTAGAAGGTCGGGTCCCCACTCCCTTCGACTGTTGGTCAAGTGCCGGAGGCAGAAAGAGAGGGGGCTCAAGTGTTGGTGTAGGTGGAAGATGGATTTGGTGGCTGCAGTCGTGAGACCCACTGTCCCTACGAGCGAAACCGTCTAGTTGACAATTCTGCTTTCTTGGTGAAAATTGTTGATGCCAAACTATAACTTAACCGTTTCACTTTGACAAGAAGCAGTGGTGAACTTGAATTGTGATTGTGAAACACAATATCTGGAACTTTGCCTTGGTCGACGATGCTAATAAACTGTTTCATATTATTATTGTTAGCCCTAGGGGCGGAGCTTAGTGAGGGCCAAGGGTGGCCATGGCCCCCCTCCCTCACTCAAATTGCACTGATTAAACAGTAAAGTACCCACTATTCATGAGACTTCAAGTTGATTTACAGAGCGCCCCCCCCCCCCCCCCCCCCCCCCAAAAACACCCCCTTCCATTTCTTTTGAAGCTCCGCCACTGGTTAGCCCTTGCCGCCCCAATTCTCAACATTGTTATTAAGTTTATCGCCCATCTTCTTTATTTAAAGAACCGAAGGTGTCGTACCCCATTTCTGGAGCACTAGTGCTTACCGTATCAGTCCCTGGATCAGTAGCTGATACGACACTTTTACAGAATGGCATCTCAGAGTCATACCATTGATAATATTACCAAGTCTCATTACAAGCCTTTATATTACAAAAGGTCTTTTTACAACGGCCAAAAGCCTTATTACAACACGACACACAAACACCACACTTGAGCATCACTGAGGACAGTGACACAACACTAGAACTACTGCAACGGAAGGCTGAAGCGGGGTCCACTCTACAGGCAGACTTGCGCGCGGACGGAACCCTACTCATCATCGCCATCACCTTGGAAGTCATACTCTGGTTCTTCTTCTGAATGATTGAAGCAAGAGTGAGTACATAAGGTACTCAACAAGTCCTAACACAGGGGTGAATTATATGCAAGGGGAGATCAAGGATAAAGGCTGGGGTATCATCATATCGGCCGAAAAGCCAATTTTTGTGCAAGGTTTTGTTTGAGAAGCAAAGCAGCTTTGCAAACTAAGTCAAGTAAGATTTTGAATTTAGTGGGGTTGGTTGGCCCTGGGGGAGATGCATCCATCCCGCTAGTTCCCAAGTTTTAACGCTGGCCGACAACCAGCACACGGCTCCAAACCGGTGTATTCCAAAACACACACACCAAGGATAACTCACACAAAAAAAAAATCTAATCATTTGTGTGGCCATTGCTTTCGCAATTGTCCAATGCCGTGGAACATGGCTATCCGGATAGTTTCGACACTCTGCAGAGGTTGTGCACTTTACCCACAAGGTATACCAGCCTTCGCCATCGTCATAGTTTAGACTGGCATACTACTGGTCCCGTACCTACTTGGTGTCACCACGACACCACAACGGAAAATCCACAACCAGGGGCATCCGTTCACCATAGGAATAAGGGCCATAGGCCATCACCAACCGCCGGACGCTAACGCCAATCTCGTTAGGTCTTCTCCTGGCTTCCGCTGCGACTCCCGCCTCCTGGTGGGTACCGGGTGACACTATAGCTGGGTGTGGTTCCAAGCCTTTCCCATACAAGGCATGTGGTTGCACGATGGGTGCTAGGCAAGGCGGCACATGAACCGGTCCTTATACGACCGAACCAGGCATCTTCAATAGCCTGTCCTCACGAGGAAAGGCGTCCCAGAGATAGCCTCCCCACTGAGGACTACCTCGCCTGATCCCGCCAAAACATACCCCACTATAGGTTGCATATTATCACTAATCCCACCCAAGTTCACATTTACGCACACCACCAAGCACGCACACATTTTGACACAAAAACATGTGTAGCAAGATTAATTATATACACAGTGTAATAAAGTCCTAAGCAGCATTTTCATCCAACATATCATTAAAGATTAATGATGTTGGGACCTAGGGTTAACAAGGAGATTAGGGTATAAGCAATATCAAGGCAAGGCAATCAACACTTACTTTTATAAATACTATGCATGTTTATTTGAAAACAGGCTCTAAGTAGGATTATTTGCTAACATAGGCGCAATATGGTCAAGGGGGTTAGGACTTGCCTTCAAAGTCTTCTTCCTCTAGTCCTTCCTCGTAGTCGGGGTCCTCGTGCTCTTCCTCAAAAGCTTGATTATCTAACGATTGAAAACAAATAAAAGGCGAATAAATCTACCGCTTAACAATCAATTAAACAATCATTAAATAAAATAAAAACCAAATAAACAACAAATAGAGATGGCTCTGGCGTAGATGAAGAGACAAGGGTGTTAGAAGAATTTAGGTGAAAGAATTTCTGAATTCGGAGTTAAGATGAAATAGTTATGAATTTTCGAATGAATAGGAAAGGAAAAGATTAGGAATTGATCAACTTAATTAAGTATAATCAACATCCTAATTTTCCAGAGGTGCACAAGGGTTGCAAAGTGGGTAGAAAAGAATATAGGATTTTTTGGGAATTTATTGGAATTTTTCTGTCATTGGAAATGTGCTCGAAATTGATTTCTGTGTACACTCTCGGGTGCACCTAGTGATTTGCTCTGTGTGTGAGAGGCTGACATGCGGGTCCAGAGGGGCCGGATCACTGTGCACTACTGTTGTGTGGACTGGGTCTATGAGGGCCGTGGACCGGGACGCGTGTGCGGGTGTTCCACGGTGCGCCGGGCGCACCGCGTGGCGCGACGACCCGATCGCTGCGGGCCCGGGGCGCCGACGTGGCAGCCACGTCGGACGCCGGCGTGACCCGGTCAGAACGCGGCGGCGCAGCGCCGGAAAGCTCGCCGGTGGTGGCTGTGGCGTTCGGAGGGCGACGCGGAGGGATCGAAGAGGTTCAACTCGGCGTGGCGAAGCTTGGAGGCTAGCGTGTCGTCGTGCGGGAGGGCTAGGGCGACGGCGCGGGCTCGCCGGAGTGCGGCGGCGCTCGGCCGTGCGTGGGGAAAAAGGCGTGCGCATGCGTGAGGGCGGCTGTGGGGGTGTGAGGACGTGCGGGTGAGCGCGCAGAAGCTGCGTGTGGTCTCGGCGAGGCCGGGAAGAGTTCCACGGCGGCCGGAGACGGAGAAGGGGGGGCGGCGGAGCGGCGGTGCTCGACGCGGGCTGGTCTCGGGTGCACGAGGAGGAAGGAGAGGGGGCGCAAAGGGAAGAGCAGGGAGCGGAGGTGCTCACCTCGGGCTCGGTGGAAGCGGGAAGCGTTGGGAGGTGGCGGAGGAGCTCGCCGCAATGTGGCCGGAGATGGGGGAAAAGAGCGACAGGGGCTCGGGTTTAAGCGCGGGGAAGTGAGTGTGAGGACAGAGTGACGGAAGAGAGTGAGAGAGAGCTTGGCGCCATTTTATAGCCGCGCAGAGGCGGTTCGGCGCCGGAGAAAAATCTCCAGCTCCGGCGAGATATTTCTCGCCGGACTGGACGTCGACGCGATGGCTGCTGGTGGTGCTGGCTCGGTGACGCGGGCGCGGAGTGGGCACGGCGTGGCTGCAGTGCCGGCGACGGAATGGAGCGGAGCTGTGCGCGACGTCATGGAGGCAGAGGGGAATGGGGCTTGTCGGGGTTAGGGTTAGGAGCGACGGGCGATGCTGTGCGACGGGATAGAACGGGGAAGGGCCGCTGTGGCTTACGTGAGCTGCGAGGACAGTTCGTGTGGCGCGGAAATGACGCGGCGACGGACTCCGGCAGCGCGGTATGGGCGGCGGCGGATTTCGCGCCGGCGCGGCTGGAGGAAGACGACGCGGCGGCGCCCGCTGGTCAGCGACTCAGAGGAGGGACGGGCTGAGGGAGCTGGGCCCGAAGAAGATGGGCCGGGAAACGGGCTGGCGCAGTGAAGAAGAAAAGGAGAAAAAGGAAAAAGAAGATTGGGCCGGCTGGAGATTTGGCCCAGCACGGTTTTGGAGTTAGAAATGATTCAAACATTTCTGGAATTTGAATTTGAAGACAATTCAAATTCGGACAAAAACAAAAATCGATCAAACACTTAAAATAAAAGCAATAAACTCCAAAAATACATATGGTGAGCTTTGTGCATGATTTAAAATTCAAAAAATTTATTTTTGGCTCTAACTTAACCTAGCAAATTGTTTTTAGTTGAAAAAATTTTTAAAAGGGCAAATTTTAAGGGTTTTTAAATGGGCACAAAACTGAGGGTGCTACAGAAGGTCACCTTTCGGTGTAAGTGTACCAACAAAATCGACAAACATCGTCGTTACAAAGTACATATGGTTACAGTGTAAAGCAATCGTGGATGGCGATTCCTCACCATCTTGAAAACTGCTTCGACTCTCTTTCCCAAACATTTGCACAAACACTTTCGTGGAAGTAAAATTTGTCGATAATTCCAAACCACGCACGACCCATCAGCCTAGCAAACTATCGACTTTTTGGATCCGCGGTCACGCACGCTAAGACAGGGGCGCGGCACCTCACACTGCACTCCACTCCACTCCACAACTCCATCGCGAGACGAAAAAGTCGAAATCATCCATCACATGGCGTCAAATCTACACGCCCAAATCCACCGAACAGTCCAAGCGGTCCTTAATTGCCTCGCAAAACACCAGATCGGAGGACCCTCTGATCCGTCCAAATTGCGGGAGGGGCCTCCACCCGCGGCCGCGCGCGCGCGCGCGGGCCATGGCCTTGCGATTGGCTGCTCGTCGCGACGCCGGCGCGGGGCTGCGTCAGCGCGTGGCCGCGACGACGAGACAAAACGGAGCGGAGCTGTACGGCCGGGGGCTGGTCCACGGCGCCGCGCCGCAAGAGTCTTCGCCGTTGCCCAATTCCGCGGGGCGTCACTGTTTCGCTCACCGAATTTACCTGCACCAACGCCTGGGCTAATGGTCTCGGCATGGCAAGATATTCTAGTAAAATCTTGAAGATTTGACGAGGAATAATCTGCACAAAAGGCGCATGCGGCGAATGCGTTAGATGTACCGGCACCACTCGTGCTGGCGGTGACGCAATTTCTCTTGTTAACCCGCTCTAGTAGAAAATTATGCATTGGACCGTACCTCTGATGTCACGCCGAGTCTTCGACAACCTGGCTGTGACGGCGACGAGAGGCCGTTTTTCATCTGCACGTAATGCTGTGACCTTGAATATTTAGGGATTGTGTCATCACTGTATTATTTTTGGAGGGGAGCGTCCGCGTCAAATGATCCACAGCAATCTGACATGCTGAGAAAACGATGTTCGTATTAATCGATCTATCGATGCCTCCATCAGCGAAGGGTAAGGTCTCGCCTTTCACCAGAGGTTGCTTGGTTTAAACTTAAGCCCGTGCCATGGTGAGGTGGTTTAGGATGGTGACCGGAAGAAATCAGTGGAGGTGGCCTCCAAGTCACCTTCAATTTTGATCTTTTCTTCATGGGTGCCAACCGGTTCTTGGAATCGTGGTGGTTTGGGTTTGGAATGTCTAGTTCTAGAGCAACGACGACGCGCCAGGGGGTTGGTTTGGCAGTTTCGTTGGCGCTTTACCGGTAAGATGGGTCACCCCCGGCCGAGTGGATTCACTAGGGCAAAGCACTGCCTTTGTGTGCGTTTCACTCTATTTGTAGCTAGCCTGCCCGCTGGGGGGTCTGGACTGCCATTTCTCTGAAATATCTGGGGAATAAGCATGCGAAGTTTCGAAGGTTAGGCGTCAGTCATATCGCGATCAAGCTCTTGCTGCTCATGTACAGTTATTTTGCTGATTGGGAATGAGAGTTGATCCGTCTTCTCTTTGAATTAACATTTGCAAGAACAGTGGACTTCGCTTTCAGAGGGAAGAAAAAGGATTCGTACAATGGAGTAAAACCTGGCATTTTTTCGGCACATGGGACGAGATAGGGACTGCTGAGAGCGACCATAAAAATATTGATTGCATGTGCAGAGGTGAGGGGAAGAAACAAGCATGATCAACCGGAATGAAAAGGAGACAAAGAAGTAATTGTGGAAAGAGTAGTCATTCAGGAGTCCCCTCTAAAAATAATACAGCTGCTTTGTAACAATGAATGAAATGGCAAATACGTCGTGGGATGTAGAACACAAGATGCTTTCCTCTGCTCGAAGAAGTACAACCTTTTTCCATACATCTACTAAAAAAGAATTCCACTCCAAAAATAGAGCTAATTGGAAGAAGAAAAAACTAGGAGCGGCCGTTTCAACATAGTCAATAATAATACAGTTTTTTATTAGTATTCTTCACACGATGACAAATTCCAGTTTTCGTCCACTCGACCCAGACGTAACGTAGAGACGTCCAAGATTCTCGATACCAAAAATTTAACAAGTCTGTTTTGTACTAGAAACATCAACTTTTGACACCGTGCGTAGAATGCAGTTCACCTACAATTCTTTGCAGAATTACGCTGACAGCAAGTCAACACCATCAACCACGCAGTGGGGTGTGCCCGAGAACACCGACCATTGAAGCCTACAACCACCGTAGTCGTCCTTCCAAAATCTTCAGAATTGATCAGAATCGCTCGATTGCTTGCATCACCAGATAATGCACGTACGAAACGTTCTCCTAAAATAAGATGAGCACACCCGAAGCATCCCGAGCCATTAATCACTCCCGAATCGTCGCATTCATGTTTGCAACAAATTTATTCGCAACTGTTTTCAATTTATTATTCTTCCTGGTCGAAGAAAAATAAAAAAGTGTTCTCAATTTCAGCCAACTTAATAATCAGTCCATGATGAGTTGATGACCAATCTGATTTTGTCCGGAGAACTAAAATATTCCGGATTGCGCACGGCCTCTCCAACCTCCTGCAAATTCTTTTTGGTGCTATTTGTCGTTGCTGACGGCAATTAATAAGTGATCATGGAGAACAGTGGCGGCCCGGCCCCAGGCACCTAACAATCAGCTGTTAGTTTTCGTGTTGACCTCAGTCAACAACCGACCAAAGGGAGAGGAGGAGGCCTGCCTAACCCAATCCACTCGGTTTGGGCCTTAACCCTAAAGCCCACTCTGCCATGATCGGAAGGCAGAGAATAAGTTCAATACGGGCTCGGCCCCGGGTCTACTGCGCTGACTATTTAAGGGGAGGTCTACACGCCTTTCAAGGGTGACCGCAACCCTAATTCCACCACCACCGATCGCTCAGCGGCACAGGAAGGCCTGGAAGCGTGAGTTCCACACCGCCCTGTTCTAGGGCAGTGCCGCTACCGTCCAGAGGGATTTCGTAACCTGAAATCCCTCAAGGAACACCTGCGCTACGTCCCTGAGCGTCATCGAGCACTCAACGTCACCTCTGAACCAGCAGCCATGGACGCCACTTCTGCTGGTAAGCTAATCGATCCCTTTTTCCGCATTAGATTAGATGTACTAGGTTATGATCTAGATCTCGACTACTTGTTCCTGTTATTAGCCCTAAGTATTGTTTTGATCTAGATTATTTAGATCTAACAATTGGTATCAGTTAGTCAGGACTAGTCGAATTAGATCTCCTAGTCATGTAATTCAGTTAAGTTTCTATCGATTAGCACAAGTTTCAGTTAAGTTTTTGTTAGTCAGAGGTGAATT